>JAHTLZ010000054.1:1748907-1763130 GCA_023846285.1 Phrynocephalus versicolor
TTATTTATTTATTTATTTATTTATTTATTTATTTATTTATTTATTTATTTATTTATTTATTTATTTATTTATTTATTTTTAAGGTCCAGATTCCCCCTTCACCCTGCTCACCTTATGATGAAAGACTGGAATTTTAATTAGATGGGGACCTTCCATTCTATTCATTATAGATTCCCAAATCATACATCTAGATCTGTGAGATCTTGATCCATGATGTAGTTCTTCATAAAATCCCATTTTTAAAAGACTGCAAGCTCTCTTGTTAGAAGACTGGATAAGGGAAAGGGGACCGGAGCAAATTGATTTTTCTGGCATAATGAAAACTGACAACAAGAAATTAAACATAGCTAACTTTGTAATAAAGTGCCGGATTGCTAATGGCTCTGAACGACATGTCCCATTCTTTCTAATTATATCAACAAGCATGACTATGTTAATTGATGAGGATGGAATGCAATGTCTAAATGCAAGTGGAAACAGAACAATGGGGGAAGTGATGTGACCAGTGGTAATTATGACTCTCAAATAGATTTTAAAAAATGCCTGAAAACTGGTACCAATAGGAATATTAATGCTGCTACTACTAATAATAATCAAAATATTATACTTTTATGAAATAATCTGTACAGTTAAACAGCCAAGCTATGAGACTGCTTCCACATGATCACGATTCTGCTTCATCATATGATAGTAGAAAAGGATTAATAATATGGAAATTTGCAAGTGATAACCAATGTGCTTTCATGAAAGACCAACAGTGCAGAGATGATGGTTTGAGAAACCATGACATGGACACCATCCCAGCTGCCTTCTGGATGACGATGTCAATAGGCAACTTAAATCTAGGGCTGTAATTAGGGCATCTTTAGGCTGAAACTGAGGGATTAATATGTGGAACTAGATAATATGAGAAAACAAGAATGAAACAAGGTCCAGTGATGTACTGTATTGTAGGACCTGTCACAGAACTAAAGGAACAATCCATTGTATATCTAGGAGTTGAGTCATGGCAACTGGACTCCTTTTCTTGTGGGATCGAAACATTTACTCATCCACGTAGCTTCTTCAGTCATTCATTGTATAATTTCTGGATGCCCTAAAAGAGCATCAAGGCAGCCTTAGCCAAGCTACAAAGATCATGTTTCATCTGTTGGCTAAATCATAGAGATTGCTCACACTTTGTTCATCATGTTACAAATTCTAGCTACCTCCAGTTTTAGTAAATGAAGCTGCAATACTACCTTGGGATCAGCAAGTTATAATGGAAAAAAATGATTTTGATAAACTCGGTAAGCAACAAGAAAAACGGCGTTCCATCCACAAGCAACCTCAAAAACAACAAAGGTTCCAACATGCATAGTATGAGACATCAAGGCAAGAAAATTAACATGTAAGCCAGACATCTAATTACATGTTAAGACATCTGATTAACAGATCATTCTCCTACCTGACTGACTGAATGAATGAATGACTTCTTCCTTGCTTGGGGGAAAACCTGCCATCAAAAACATTTCTGAAATTTTTTAAAATGGGCATGGCTATCTGAAACAGGGGCATAAACATATTTTAGTGAATAAAAGGAAGGCATAAAAATGCAGAGGTTTTTGCAGGTGGGCGGGAGGGAATGCATTTAAAACTGGCATGCATTTCCCAGTGGAATCAACCAAAAAGCCTTGCTACTTGATATGGACCCCAGATGGAGCAAAATGTTGATTTGATTCTAAGGAATGCGGTGAGAATTGGACAGATAAATCTGCACATTTCTCATGAGATGTTAAGATGAAACACCAGGAAAATGACTTAATATTTCCCCCTTTAAAGGGGCTTTGGATTAAAATGCAGTAGTATATTTCGGATTCTGGGTTGTATTACTTCTGACTCATTTCTTCTTGAAAGATAATAGGACTAGATATAATTTTCTTTACCATACTTTTAAAAGAGATTAGGCACCCACATCTGGGGATTGTTTGTGTTTTTTTCCTTGTCTCCATCTTCTGGCAATTGATGTCTTTTTAATAATGTGCTTATTTTTCTTTTCCACATTTGATACTCTTTTTCTGTGGCTTGACATCCATTTTAAATTTTCTTGGGAATACCCAGAAGCAAATGGTGAGCCACTGTGTCAGACAGAATGTTGGACTGGATTGGCTGTGGCCTCTTCCAGCAAGGCTGTTCTCATGTTCTCATATTTTTATAGTCTTATGTTCTTATGTCAATTAAAAACATTCAAGAGAAAGACAGGCAAACCTTACAAAACGACTGGGACAGAATTGTATGCCTTAGCGATGAGAAATACAAGAGGAATCAAAAGGGGAACCAAGAGCATTTGCAGGGCCAATGCTCTGACCATGTCCTAAAATTACTAAAGTGATATGGAAGAGCTGGGGGGCGGGCAGGGGTGCTGCTAGCATTCCAAAATGAGGATAGCACAAGCCATGGTCTGTTTAGCCGAGTGAGCTGTCCACCAGTTGTGGTACTGAAAGCTCTATGTCTGTTGATTTGGTTAAGCCAAGTTATGTTTGGTTTGTGTTTTGACCGGATGGGACAAGGCTCAGGAGGAAGGCACCACCATAGACATCTGAGAAATGTTGGCCCAACTCAAACAAGATCTCAAGTCCAACCAGAAGCCTAAAATTCTTCAGCCAGAGGCTAGTGCAGAGGAAACAGAATTTTGTACATGAATGCTGAATGCATGCTGGATAGCTTAATGTTTTAGGTCTCCGGCTTTGGAGCTAGAGACTGGGAATTCAATCCCCCACTTGGCCACCTCAAGCCATGCTTCCACAGAGGGTGAAAGGTGTCCAGCTTAGCTGCTACTAAGGCAGGCATTTCTGGACAGAGACCCTAGCCATGTTACAGCATATTTATTGTTATTTATTTATTTGTATCATTTCTATACCGTGCCATCTTCCGAATCGGAACTCTGGGTGGGTAACAGGTTAAAAAAGTATACAGAACTACAAAAACAGTTAAGGACAAAACCCCAGGCAAGATACATTGGCAGCAAAAAAAAAAAAAAAAGATTAAAGTTAGGTCGCCATATGCCTCCTCAAAAAGCCTTTTTGAAGGCGGGCAGGGACCGTGCAAGGCGCAGCTCACTCGGGAGATGGTTCCATAATGATGGGCCCACCACTGAGAAGGTGCGGCTGCGCGTGGCAGACCTCCTCACCTCCCTCAGAGTGGGCACCCTGAGTGAGCGCGCCTGCGACATCCATGTGAGTCTGGCCTCAGTTGAGCTCTGGGAGATACGCTCCAACAGGTATTCAGGACCCAAGCCGTGTAGGGTTTTGAAAACCAAAACCAGGACCTTGGACCTTATCCAGAGGGCATATCTCTGAACGTAGCAGTAACTATCGTCCAAACTTTGGCATACCCTCAATGTCACAAGTTTGCACTTTCAATCTGATCCGTAAAGTCTGCTCGGCACTTCCATCCTCAGAAACACAGTAAATATCTGTACTATCCTGGCCCCCAGTGCAATTCCTATATTAAAAATGCATGTTTTTCATGGTGTTTTGCTTAGCTGGAACAAAGACCTGCATGAAGCCAAGTGGCAGGAAATGATGTTACTCAGATGCCTTATTATTTCTGACACAAAGCACTGCCACTGTTTTTGGCACTGGTGGATACACAAAAGCTATTTACTTTTTAATCCGTGTAACCCAGGAAAATTGATGGTTCCCTCCCCCCCACACACACCGACTGAGCTGTTTTGAAGACAAATGAGTAGCCATGAATGGATGTGCTTGCTTTTTGCTCATTCTAGTGTTTTAAATGTCATTTCCCCCCCCCCTTGCATCATGTTGATGGAGAAATATTTAAATTCTGGTATATTCTTTAGAGGAGAGGGCTGTGTTTTACCTGTTTGCCAGCTAGGAATTAAAGATGACAGCTTGTCCGGGGGTGGAACTGTCAGTTCAGCATCCCAACCACGGCTGTGGTTAATCCTTCCACTTGTACAGATGAATTGCATAGAGCGACAGCGTTCTAGCGATTAACAGGGATGTTGGCACATTTCTGGGTCTGAGTCCCAATTCTGAGTCTTTAGTACCAAGTCTGAAGCCCTAATTAAAAACAAACTTTTCTCCCCAGAAAAAAGAGGAAGGGATGGTGGCTTCCAAGTCATGAGTTGAGTCTGCGTTGTGGTGGTGGTGGTAGGGTAGCAGCATCATGCTAAATAAAATACATGCCGACTTAATAGTATTGGAATTATGCACTGGAGGCTGAGCATTCCATAGAAGCAGCCTGTTATTTCTTTCAATAACCAAGAATTCTGCACACATTTTATTTTGTACAAGCCGGCTTTTTGATTTGGTGCAAAGTGCTGTCATAATATGCAAAGCACCTTTAACAAAAGTTGGGGAGCTCAGTAATGAAACCAGGGGCAAGATTTTTCAATGTGTTCAGTGAAAATGGTTGCAGGGAACTAGAACTGTTATTTAGTACTGAAGACTCGGGTGGAAGTCCATCTACCTGACTGTGGTTTTATTTTGATGTAGAGTGCCATTGTACAAACCACAAAGTGTATCAAGGCCAATAATAGTTTGGGGTTTCTTTTCATTCTGGGCAGATGCCTTTCCCCAAAGGGCCCCAAAATATGTGTGTGTGTGTGTGTGTGTGTGTGTGTGTGTGTGTGTGTGTGTGTGTGTGTGTGTGTGTGTGTGTGTGTGTGTGCATCCGCACGTGCATGTGTGTGTCTATGGGGGATGCTATTGCTTCATGGTTTGTTTCATGCCTATTTCTTGTCTGGATCTTGCCACCAACAGTAGTGGCAGCTGACCTTGAAGACCAGAAGACTGAATTTACAGCACCATTTCCCAATGGCGGATGCCATCGTAGAAGTCTCACACATTCACCAGACCACTAACCTAGCTAATGACACAGCACTGATGGATTAAGGAAATGGTTTTCTCTCCTGTCCTTCCTGTATTTTTTTAAAAAAAGGCGTTTTGGTCTCTCCTCACCTTTACTCTATTGATGTGAAGGGGAAAAATAGCTTTGAGGTCCACCTGAGGCGTACTCTTGGGACCCAACTGATTCTTCCACTGCTGGTGGCATATCAGGATGAATGAGGAGTATGGAGTTTTGAGAAAAGTATGGAAGTTCCAGTCCAACACGCTTGGGAAGGGGGGCATTACACTGAGGTCCAGGTGGAAGCCATCAGTGATGGGTGCAACCTTACAATTCAGTCAGGATCCTTGTACAAATCCTTAATTACAGGGCCATATATCTAAGAGAGCAAAGCACCTTGTGGCATCTGACCGATTAGCACGTTTTTCTCAGCCATGAATTGCATGGCTGTTGCCTCCTGCACGGCATGAAAGCTTATTCCAAATAAAACTATCAGCCTTTACAGAGACGATTTTCACCCCACCAGCCTAATAGAGCTACCCCACTGGAATTGGATCTAAGGGTCCCTCTTGAGAAATCTCCCTTTTTCTCTGGTGTGAGGGGAAGCACTGATGCTTTACAAGCCATTTGGAGTGTAATGTTTTGCATTGGTAAAAGACATTCTGCTTCCGCACCAAATGGTCTAAGGACAATCAAGGGAGACACAATATCCTCAGCAGAATGAGCCTTTATTTCTCTGACACAGCAAGCAGATTTTTTTTTAAAAAAAATTGAATTGGCCTCTCTCTAATGACTGCCTGCATGCAAGATTCAAGCCTCCTTTGAGACAAATACATTGATATTCTCAGTATTCGATGGAGCTTAATCACCACCCCCACCCCATTTTTAACTAAGAATTTTCTACTCTCCCATCTCTATTGCTCTGTGGCGGGATCATGTCTCATCTCAACTGCATCCCTTCATGCTGAGACCACGTCTCAATTCTGTGATAAAAGTCAACTTTCTATCCTTCTTGATATGGAATCACACAATAAGGCAAGTCATGGTGGATCAACAAAAATGAAGTCTCTCCAGCATCTTGTTTCACAGAGTAGGGAAGCTGAGGCCTATAGATGCTCACCAGCAGTCCACCATCATCTGTCTGGATACATGGATGGAGTTAGCAGTTGACACCAACATGTGGTATGGATGGGCAGCCTGAATCAGGTGTCAGATGGACCTCTTTGTGAGATCTTCTCCAGCAGCTTCTCCTATGGCCCCTCAGTCAGAATCGGCAAAAGGATACAGCCAAAGAAGCTTTGGCAGTGAAATAACTCAACTCCCAATGCCAAGGCACTGTTTTTCCAAGGATCCCCGGCTGCATGAAATATTCAGCCACATTTTGACAAAAGCAGTGATGGGAAAGAGACCAAATGCTTCATTACAGGAAAGTCAACCTTCCTGAGCATTAATCATAGTGCGTGTTGGCTCCCAGGTGATCATCCCTGCTCCTCATGTATGCATGCGGCGTCTCCAGCAGCTGCTGCCTCTTCCTCTGCTATTTGATCACATTTGTTTTCTGTGAACAGACAAGGGACAGCTGTGAACACTGATTAACTCAGTTTCCAAGGCTCTGTTTTATAATCTGACGTGGACAAAATAGGTTGGACGGCAAAGCATTGGACTACCAGGGAAAACTATGTCTGTCCCCTGTCGTCTCCAGTGTAAAACATTTGGAAAGAATCTGGTTGGGTTGGGTCTATGCCCAGATGCAACATGCTGTCCCAATGGAATTCAGATGAGATATTTGCCTCTCCTCAACAGCTTTTTTCATTAGGAGCAACGAAATGTCTTTGACTTATTCATATTTGACATCGATCTCAGAAGCATCATATCCCATGCTGGGTGAAATGCCACCCCAGACAACAGGTTTCACCACGCCTGTATTTAGGAAGGAATATTCAGTTTTTTTTTGCTGAGATAGGGGAAACCTACAGTTCAAGAGGTGGGAGAGGATGGCCTCCACCCACTCCCACCCCAGAATTGTGGACCACTATTCATTTAACTCAGGCATGTCCAAACTTCGGCCCTCCTGATGTTTTGGACCGCAACTCCCAGAATTCTAAGCTTAGATTGCCAATGGCAACGGACACTGTGGGAGTTGCAGTCCAAAACATCTTTGAGGGCTGAAGTTTGGACATGCCTGATTTAATTTACTTCTCCATTGCTGCTATGGAAGCTAGCCCTGGTTTCCCTTGTTCAGGCAGAGGGAGATAAAAAAATAATAATTCCTTCTCATGAACTTGATTAGTTACAGTCCAACTCATGGGTTCCACTGTCTTCATAACTGGAAAGAAGAGTGTTGTCTCTGTGCCTCATCATGAGCAGAGAGCATCACAAAATGCCTTCCTCCGATGCAAAGTTTAAGTCCTGGACAACCAGAAGAAGGAGATGGTATGAAAAATGACCATGTACCAGTAGTGACCGTACCTCTAATGTCTGCCAGATATTTCCGGAAAATAAATAATAACAAGCAAGGCAACCCAGGGGCTATAGGTTTACAGAGGAAGTTTTCTTAGAAGAGAGGGAGGGTTGAATTATATGCCACCTGCAAAAAGATACTGACATCTAATAAATTTACAAAAAATGAACACCACCTTAATTCCTCCCTCCCTCCCTCCCTTTCTTAAACAGCTATGAAATTAAACAGCAACAACACCAAAAACCTACAAACAAAAAGCGGTTGAGCAAACTGTCCTTTGAAATATTTCCTCCCTACCCTTTCCCCCAGGAGGCCTTTAAATTCATGGTGAATCTCTTATTCACGTGGCTTTCATCCTGCCTGTGACATGGTACGGTCACCAGGGAGACATTTCTCATATGATTTAATTTCCTACTTTTCTGAGCTCTTTGCACTTTGGGCGATATTGACAGACATGATGAAGCACGCCTGCCCCCTGGGGACCCGTAGATCAGCTATGAGGCGAGATCCTGCAGCGATAAATTTTCAAGCCAGGTAGGGTTGCTAAATGGAATAAGGCCTTCCTCTCTAAGTTTTAGGATTCTATTTTCTGCTCTTGCTGCTGTGACTCTTCCGGTTTGCTTTGTAATTCTGGGTGCTTTAGGTTTAGCAATACAACACTACTCTATCCTTGCCAATACTTGTGGTGGTGCAGTTTTTTCCCCAGATCCCGGGAATGACATTTTTAAAGACTTTTGATACCTGACCATGAGACATCATACCCCCAAATAGATATTTCTTCACCCCTTCCAAATTCTGCCTAGTTCTTTGGATGGGTAAAATCAACCCCATCCCATTAGCCCTGTGCAAAACTTAGATTGAATTTCTCTAGTACTTCAGAATCTGAGCACACATTTCTCTGCTTAATTTGCATTCTATCCTTTTCTAGTGATCGGGAAGAAACCTTTGGATTTCTAGATTCTTTCTGGCACTGTCAGAGCTGCATCACCATAAGATACATCACAGTAACACAGGAAACTGGACTTCTTCCTTGAATTTCACAGGTCTGAGACACATGGATATGGTTGCTCTTGGATTAATCGATCGATCGATCAATCAATCAATCAATCAACCAACCCACCCACCCACCCACCCCTTTCCCCTGGCCACCCAGAACTCCATGAGTTCAACACCAAAGGCACTGATGTTGTCAAAACTAAGAAAGAAAGATCCAATAGAGAGGACAGCATGTTTTTGTGTGTGAATCAATAGTTTATGGTTTTTACTTACATTTTGAAGGACATAAAAGTTGTACATGGATAAAGAACTACAGGGGGCTGGCACTCCTCACCCCAGTGTAGTTGAAAGGAGATCGGTGTTCGACAACACTGGGGTGCATTAGTAAATCTACCAACTTCAGGAAAAGTCTGGGAGTGGCATATTTGTGGTGTAAAGAGAAGACCACCTTGTGAAGGTGGATGTCAGCTGGGCTCGATAGAAATGAACCTTCCAGATCCTGGCATATTTATTTAGATAGAATTAGCATGTTGTGTCTTAATGGTCACTGGAGTCAGAGGTGAACTTAGGATTTTGCCTTTCCACCACGTGGCAGGCATGGCCTTGCGTTTGTACTCAAGACACAACCTTGGATTGCATTTTCCTCCCCCTTGATCTGTTCTGATGCTTCTCTTGAGAACCCTAATAAATTATTCTGGTGGGATAGTGCCCGGGTTCCCACAGAGGATGAGCAGTGTCTAGACTTGAATTGTGCCAATCGGCCAAAGAGCTGTTTCATGGGTCTCCTCCTCCTCTTGTTTTTATGGTCAAGCTGTCTCTGCACGACACGGTGAGAGCACTTGGACACCACTTGACGTGCTGTGGTTCTGTCCTTTTGGAATCCTGAGAGCTCTAGCTTGGAGCCACCTATGAGTCTTCCCTTGCAAGCCTCTTTTTTAAATTATTTGAGCCCAAAGAGAAAAGGAAGGGAAGAGGATTATTTTTTTTGTGTGTGTGTGTGTGTTTGTGTGTTCTGTGTTGCCAAGTCAAACTCGGAACTGACTTATAATAAACTGAATAGGGCGAAGTGAGTTATTGAAAGAAGAATTTTATCAGCTCCACTCCTCTACTGTGGGTGGCTAGATAGATAGATGGGGGGATGGACAGACAGACAGGCAGAAACTGATCCTACAATAGGCTAGGCACACATCTTCATATAAACTGATCATGTATCTGGAAAAAAACCATTTCATTTAGATCCAGAATCAGTCATGCGGACATGACTGAGAACAATGACTGAGACTGCAGACATTTGCTGAGAACAAAATGTGATCTTCTGACTGTTGAATAATGAATGGTGTGGTGTCTGTTTAGACTCCGATCTCCCCTCCCCACCAAGATGGTATGAATCTGTGACTCAGCAAATGGTAACACCTAGGATTACATATAGGATGAACCCATGGAAGATGATGTGACCTCAATTAATGGTGCAGGGCCAAATGTCTAGGAGGAATATAAACATGTCAGGTCACATTCTTCCCAGGAACAGTTTGCATGGGTTGGTTAAGCTCATAACTGTACATAGCAGCTGTGGGAACTTAACCGTTTTAGATTTTTCTCCCCAAAGAGAGAGGAGAAGGTGGGCCTTCTCAGCTGGACTGGACATGTAACCCATCTTCTCCCTTGTAGGGGAAGACAGCAGAAGAGGAAAGTCCAAAAGGTAGCTTTTGCAGACATCTCCTCAACTCTGATGGAAGGCATGGCTTGAATAAATTTTGCTGCAAATAAGAGCTTTTGATTTGCTGTTTTAATACGCAAGGCATTAAAAGAGGCTTCTGTCTTTCTCCTCACGGCTGAAGGAAGGAATCCAGAGGCTGAAGGACTGAGAGGACAAGTGTAGCCATTATTCACATGAGCCACCTCATGTAACAAATCAGCTCCTGCTATTAGGTTTGTCATAAATAGGATGAGGAATGATAATTTGCCGACCGAATCGCAAGCCTTTGGGAGCAATTCGCGGGAGTGATGTCACCCCATAAATGTCCAAAGTGCTAATGAGATTATCTCAAATCAGTGGAGAAACATGCAGTCGCCCGAAGGGGACTGAATAATAAACAGACTCCATAAGATCTGAGGTTCTTCCCTCTTAGGTCTCATTGATACATTGCCTTGTGTGTGTGAGAGAGGGGGGGGGATGTGGTTGGAGCTGCCTCCAGGCTTGGAAGCCTATATATCTGACTTCTGAATGGCACATGGCAATTGCAAGAGTTGTAGACTATCATGGAGTTGGAAGGAGCCTACACAGCCATCAAGTCCTACCCCCTGCTCATGGGAGGAATCCAAACCAAAGGAGAGCTGACACAGTTGTGTCCAATATTCTCTTGTGTGCCTCGAACGCTGGAATGCTCACTCCCTTCTGAAGTCACCATGGTTTCCATTGTCGTACCACTCTAACAGTTGAGGCATTCTTCCATATAGTCACCCAAAACAGGCTTTGCTGTAGCTTGAGTCCCTTATTAAGTCTCCTGCCCTTTAGGATGATCTGACTTGGGTTTTACATCCCTAATCCTGTGAAGATGAAATCTGCAAGCTAGAGAGTGCTCCTTTTGCTTCTGTAGTAGCTACTACCTCTGAGGGCCTGGCCACTTTCTCCCAGGACCCCCTCCCCCGAATCCTGGAGCTGATCTTGTTTCTCAAGGTTGTGAATTATTAAGCTAACCTTGGTTGAACTCTACACACTCCTCTCCATGAGGAGCTCCACCTGAGTCACCACATAGATTGCAGGTTTTTGTGTGTGTATTTTTTTTTTTTTACAGCTAGTAGACATGTTGCCTTAGCAACAGGGTGATGATATCTTTAAGCACACAATCATGGCTTCATTCATTTCATATCGGGATTGCTTGGAGGATTAAGTTGTTTTGATGCTTAAGATTCCTGCCGGTGACCAGTGCCGTGCTTGTTTCACCAAAGGACTTGTACAAAGCAAAGCAAGCAAGAGAGAGGGAGAGGGGGTGAGAAATCCATGGGGGGCTCTTTATTAGGCCCTTGTGACTAGACTCTAGACCCAGAATCTGCAGTTCTGCCAAATTATTTGAAGAGCGTCACGTGAGGCTCATTCTTATTTGTCGGTTTATTCTTAGTTATAGCCATCTCTTCCCTTTCTTTCAAGTGAATTCAGGCAATGTCCTATACATGTTCCTTGCCTTTGGAGCTTTATCTTCACATGCATCTACACACATATATGAATCTCATGGCACCACGGTTAGATTGCAGGACTGCAGGGAGGACTCTGCTCAAAACCGCAGCTCGGCTCTGCAGGCTCAGGTAGATGGCTGGAAGATAATTCAGTCTTCTTTCTGAAGTTGGTAGATTCTGTACCCAGCTCAATGGGTGGGGTGGGGACAAGGTGTAGCTTGCATAATTAAGTTGCAAGCCGCCCAGAGAATCCTTCAAGTACAGTGGTATATAAGCAGCATATGCCTGCCTGCCTGCCTACCAACTGACCGGCTGACCAACTGACCTATCTAACTACGCATATATGCAATTATTATCTTTCCTCTTTATTTCTTTAAATCTGAGTTATGCTATGTGTGAATTAGTCCCCACAGGAAAAGCAAACAAAGGAAGGTAGAGATGTAGTCCCACGAATTCAGTTTGGCATTTGGGACATTGCCCACATCCCTCAACCCCTCTCTGATGACACCCCCTCCTCAAAATCACTGACTTGGTTATTTTTTCATCATTCTGACTTGTGCCTGGAACAAACTGTGCATCCTCAAGAGTGGATGGCTCCATGACAGTATGGCAGGATGAGAGAGTGATCATGAGAAACTCAGTTTTTTTAGCAGGCGGGCTGAATGTTAGGAGATGATCCATGGGTCTTGGTGAGCAGGCCGCTTTGCTGGGGACCCCAGCTGAGCTTCTCTTCCGCTTTGTACCTCGGCTCTGCCAGAGCCGGCGCTAGGTAGGAGGCCATATTCCTAATGACGTTTGGAAGGACAGTTGAAATAGATCCCTCGTGGACCATCACTGCCGGAGCCCTCTCTGTTAGTATTTATTGAAGAGTGCCAGGAGAAATTAGTGTTATAGCTGAGAGCAGAGATGGAGAGATGGTTAGCGACACTGCCGTTAGAGGGTCCGATAAAGCTTTCAATCCCTTCATTAAAACACCTTGCAGTCCCTGCCTCCAGGCACAGGGAGTCATAATACACAGAGAGCTACGACTCCCTGTCCATCCCAGGCGGCTTTTAAATAATAATAAAATAAAATTCAGTCAGCTGCTGAGCGCTTGAGAAATCTTGTTTTGCTCTGTCAACGTATCTTTCGCCTTGGTATATGGGCAGATTGGGGACAGAGAACTCGTATGGGTTGGCTATTATTTTAAAAGGACTTTTAAAGGACTGTCATGTTTTATGTCCCAGCCTTCAATATCCTCCCTCCCTCCCCTTAAAACAAGGTAACAGAACAATCGGGGGGGGGGGGGAGACAAAGGAAGTAGATCGGCTCATCCAATCAGTCAGTTCCGAATAAAGCTGGCATGAATCCCACTGGAATCTATACCCTATGAATCTTATATGTTTGTGGGAGTATTGGCAAATATTTGGGTCTGAGTCTTCTACTCTTGAGAAACTTGAGGGTTTTTTTTTTTTGGTGCATGGCTTAAGTGCCAATAAGACGAATCAGGGTGCTAATGACGATGAGGTTTTGACTGCAGCCGTTACAACCCATTTCCCTTTAGCCAAAAGGAATCAGTCCTCCTCCCTCTTCCCGCACCCTTTGCTTAAAGGTTTCTAAAGTACTGCAAGTATTGGTGTATTTGTTTCTTCTTAAAAAATGGCATGTCCCATCTTCTCATATTTAGAGAAGACGGAGATCCATGGTGAAAACTGCAAGGAAAATTCTGAGCATCCTTTTAGACAATACTCACCTCTCTTTGCTCTTGTATAAAAATTCATAGTACCCCATGTATTTTCCTGGTGGGAACATTATACAATGCATTTTCAAAAACAACAACCCCCCCCCCCAATTCATCTGTTTTTTTTGGGGGGGAAGCTTTCTCCCCTACCTCTAACCACATTGTTAAAAATTAAACAAAGTTTAATTGGAAGTTGAAAGTCCTCTAACAAGATGGCGTGGGAGTTTAGCAATTGGTATTGGCTTTAAGGGTTTTGGAATTCTGGAGGACACCTGGAGCAGAGGTCTTCTGGGGAAGACACTATCACCTTGCATTTGATAGACATAATTACAGATTTGTTCCAGGATATTGAGAAACATGATGGAAGCAAGAATCATTTAATTAAATCTAGTAGTGCAAGAAGATGGACTCCAAAACATCAATAGAGTGTCATCAGGGTGTAATTACACTTGATACTCTGTTCGTTTAATTCTTGTCCCCATGGTGTCCAATTTAGGTTCAGTTTCCCATGCCTAACGAGCCTAGCGTTGGTAGACAACAGATCCAGCACTATTGGTAGCACTGATAAGAACACAAAATGAGTTAAAAGACTCAGCAGTCCGCAATACACCCACTCAGGTACTTGCACATTGGCTGTGAGTTGCCACTTTTCATACTGCAATCCACGGACTGGTGTTTTAGATATTGTAAAGAGTGGCAGAGCCGGATGCTGAGAGTTTGTGCCTCTTAGGAGAAAAGCCAGCCCATGTGGCCTTGGGCAGGCGGCACAGTCTTAGAAGAAGGGAACGGCAAACCACTCCTGGCTGGGTATTTTCTACCTAGAAAACCCTGAAAAGGCTCACCATAAGTACAAAGTGACTTGACTGCACAGGTCGATGACACCCTACATTCTTAAAAGTCATCATTCTCAAACTGACTTGGGAAAAAAGTTCCATTTTTGCCAGGACAGAATGAAAAGCACTTAACATTTTATCTATTATTATTATTATTATTATTATTATTATTATTATTATTATTATTA
>JAHTLZ010000054.1:1763140-1790183 GCA_023846285.1 Phrynocephalus versicolor
CATCATCATCATCATCATCATCATCATCATCATCATCATCATCATCACATGACTAACACCACCACCACCACCACCACCACAGCAGACAAGATAACTACGCTGGATTTTGTATTACAAATCACTAGTTGAACACTTCCTAAGCGTTTAGGACTGCACAATGTATTGGCAAATTATGCGAGCAGATCCCAGTAAGGTAGCTTTCTGCAGCTGACTGATGGTGACTTTGTCAACTCTACTTTCTTTTAAATACTTGTTTAGCTCCTTAGGCACCGCACCCAGCGTGCCGATGACCACTGGGACCACCTGTACCGGTTTATGCCAGAGTCTCTGAAGTTCAATTTTCAGATCCTGATATTGGGTAAATTTTTCAGGTTGTTTCTCTGTGACTCTGCTATTACCTGGTACAGCAATATCAATGGTCCACACTTTTTTCTTCTCCACAATCACAATATCCGGGGTATTATGTTCCAAAATCCTGTCTGCCTGTATTCGGAAGTCCCAAAGTAATTTTGCAGGCTCATTTTCAATCACTTTTTCAGGCTTTTGTTGTTGTTATGTTGTTGTTGAACATCTATAGAATTTGTAATGATGAAAGAACAGATAAATATTCTGAAGTTGTAAAAGAACTCCTGATGCGTATTAAGGTTTGGAGTGTATAAAGATTGGAAAGCATCTGTCTGGGATGGCATGCAGTCTCCTGCCTTAAGCAGGGGGTCTGGACTATCAGAGTCCCAAGGTCCCTCCCAAGCCTACAATGATTCTGTTATGCTATGATTCCAAGGTGAGGTCACAGCAGCTGAGCCACTGGCTATTGACGGGGCATTTTTAACCAAACAGATGGTTAAATCCATCCCCAATTGGATGGATTTAACCACTGTGATCTGGGTAGGCTAGGAAGAACCTCCAAAACAAAGCTGACTATTCTGTACAGTGAACCCCTTTCCTTCCTTTCCTGGGGTTGCTTAAAATTTCAGTCCATTTTTACTGATGGGGGAGGGGAAAACCACAAACCAAAATGAAATGGGAACTAGTGGCATCCTTTGCGCCCCGTGTGGCTCCATTTCCCTTCAGCCTGCCGCTTGAAATGAAGCGTTCTTATTATCTTGCTCATAGCATTTGGATGAAAGGTGACTATAATTATATTTCTCCACCCCCTCCTTTTGCGCCTCCACCTCTTTTGTACTACAAGAATGACACAGAAAGGAAGCACGGCGCATCTTCTGCGTTCCTGTCAGTCAAGCTGAGCGTCTGATCCGAGGAACAAAATGCTTCGTGTTGCATACACAAAGCTGCTTGTTATCTGAAAAAGGAGCCATGGTTCTTCCCTCCTTTGTGAATGAGCGAGTCAAACAGCCTTTCCGCCCACGCCGAATGTGGATAACCAACTAAATCCAACCCAGCAGGCCAGATTTCTCTCTCCTTAAAATGGATGGGCAAAGCTATATGAACCCAAGGATAACCCACAGTCTTGATTGGCAGCCCTCTATAGCAGTGGTGGCCACCAAACGTTTTTGGGACTGGTTTTGTGGAAGACAGTTTCCCCACAGACCCGTGGAGGGGGATGTTTTCAGGATGATTCCATTTCTTTTTAAATCACTGTGTGGGGCTTGGTTGTGCCTTTGTCAATGCAATACTGTGTGGGCCAGTTCCTAGTAGCTACGGACCAGGACTGGTAGGTGGCCGGGGGTTTGGCAACCTTCCCCCCGCCACTCTATAGTTCTCATGATGCAGAGACAGGAGAGATGGATGAGGAGGACGTAAGACATAATTTTTCTTTCTTTCCTCTGTGGATTGAAAGCCACAGTAGATGAATTCACACAGGTACAAATGCACCACATTTTCATTGCATCTGCTTCTTTGGAGATGGGCGGATTTGTCAGCTTCCTTGCCTTCCTCGTGCAAATACCAATAAATTCTGATTGAAAATGAACTGAAGTAAAGTTTTCACCCATCCTTCTTGTCTAATATAGCCCAACCTAGAAGTGTTGGGTTCTTGAGGGTTCTGTATGAAGGACCCCAAAGGACTGTGTTTAAGGCAGTTGTTCTCAAGCTGTGGGTCCCAAGATGTTCCTGGACTGCAACTCCCAGAAATCCTGGCCAGCCCAGCTAGTGAGGAAGACTTCTGGGAGATGCAGCCTAGGAACATCTGGGGACCCACAGGTTGAGAACCATTGGTTTAAGGCCTTTCTTATTCACCATCCTAGAATAATAGAATATTGGCATCAGAAGAGGTCTTAAAGGCTATCAAGTCCAACCCCCTGCTCAGAGAAGAAATCCAAATCAAAGCAGATCTGGCAATGGCTGTTGAACTTTCTCTTGGAAGCTTCCAGCTTTGGAGGGCTCACTACCTCCTGAGGTTATTGGTACCATTGTCGTACTACTCCAGGCATGTCCAAAGTTAGGCCCAGGAGCCAAATGCGGCCTGTTTTCAAATTTCAAGTGGCCTGTGGCCTCTTCTCCCCACCAACTCAGCCTGTCACACATCCCCACCAGCTGTCCCCTCCCTATAATGGATGGAGATGCCAGCTTTCAGTTTTAGGTTTGCCTGTCCTCCCTGCCTCCCTCTGTCCCCTCAGCCACCTGCCCAGTCTACCCGCCCCTGGCTCCGTTGCTGCAGCATCCTCCCCGCCTCCTTGCATGTTATAGAGACTTGTCCAAAGTCTGCCAAGGAGCTAAATGTGGCTGAATGTTCAGCCCCCACACATTTTCACCTCACCAAATCTGGCTGTCCTTGCAAAAAGTTTGGACACCCCCGTACTACTCCAGCGGTTAAGGCATTTTCCCCCTCTAACTGTTAAGACATTACTTCAGTTTGTTGGCATCCTTCTTCAAGTGTGGTGTTGAGATCAGGACATAGTACTCAAAAAGAGGCCTAACCAGTGCCATGCTACCATTAACCTTTGGTGGCCATCATAACTAGTGGGGAATAGATAGGCAGTCACTAGTTGCAAATCCACGCTGTAGCTGTCCATAGCATGGGTGCTGAAATGAGGGGATGGATTTCCAGATGGAAAGAGTTAATTTCTCCCGAAGCAGTTGCAGCATGAGGACCTTCTTAGCAGTTTGAGGGAAGGGAGATGTCGCTTGCTCTAATTCATACACTGCTTGTCGGTGGTCGGTGCAGAGAATGTGGAAGTGCTTTACTCAAAGTTCAGCCAGCCTGAACTACAGTCACAAGAAGGGATAACTACTGCTTTAAAAACAGAGCAGGCCTCTCATGCCCTTTCTGAGTGCGTGTCTAGGTTCCTGAGAGTTAACATTTATATGCTAATGATTTCATTCCTAACGATTACTCTCCGCTCATGACATTACGTCTCATTTGGCAGGCATTCCTACTTCCTTCATGGCTTTGGATCCCTTTTGAAAATAAAACGTGGGAGAGGTGAGGTTCGTAATATATCAGTCAGAGCTTTTTAACAAGCACTGTGGTCTGATTTACTTTGGGTAGAAAATGAACAAGGACAGAAGAGGAGACCAATGACGGGAAGTATTCTTCACAGGGAGAGTGGTGCTATGCCATGGACCAATAAGAGCTGTCCATGTCCAAGGGTGGACAAATTGTTGAATGCCTAGTTCACCGGCTCCTAACCTCAGATCCCCAGCTGTTCTTGAACTAAAATTCCCATAAGCCTTTACCATTAGCTGTGCTGGCCAAGATTTCTTGGAGTTGTAGTCCAAGAACATCTGAGGAACCACTGGTCTAATTCTTACCTGTCTGCGTGTCACCTAGGAGGTGTGTTGGGCACCTCAGTATGTTTTGTGGATGCATTTTGGCCCCAAATCACACAGGGACTGGCAGCTTTTCCTGTGCTTTCTCACTAAGGCTAGAGGAGAAAGGTGTTTGATTTCCATTTTCAATCCACTTATCCCAAATTCATATTGTTGAGCCAAAATGTGAATCAAAACTAAAATCAAATCTCAGTTCAAGATGAAATGGGCAAAGGACTTAACAAAAAAACCAAACAACAACAAACAACCACCCCCAAACAAAAAAAAAATACTCTATAGCCTGAAGCTGTTTGCTGTTTATTATTTAACACATTTTGGTATCCTTTTTCTACTTACCAGATTTCCCGAGGT
This sequence comes from Phrynocephalus versicolor, assembly GCA_023846285.1. Taxonomy (NCBI): domain Eukaryota; kingdom Metazoa; phylum Chordata; class Lepidosauria; order Squamata; family Agamidae; genus Phrynocephalus; species Phrynocephalus versicolor. The sequence goes on from JAHTLZ010000054.1 coordinate 1,767,221, forward strand.
GGTTTATAATAGAGTAAGGCACCAAAGAAGATGCTACTTAAAACTATTCAACATGATTTAAAGAAATTCAAAACAGATTTCAAAACAGGTCCCAAATATTCCCAATATGTTCTCAATCAACCCAGAGGGCATGACATGTAATAATAATGGGCTCAAGTGACCAGAAGCCAGATTTTAAGTTGAATATCAGGAAAAACGTCTTAAATGTGGGACAAATGACCTTGGGAGGTGGTGAGTGCTCCAACGCTGGAGATATTCAAGATAACTTTAGATGAACACCTGGCTGACATCCTTTGATTGAATGCCTGCTCTGAGTGGGGCTTTGGACTCATTGGCCTTAGAAGCCCCTTTCCAACTTCATGATCCTATAATTCTATCACATACTGAATCCCAGGCTGCCCTATCACTTTGATAAGTGGAAGTTCTGTTCTATGCATTTATCCTTTACACATTTGGCTGGGAAGAGGAAACTGTTCCATCTTCTCTCCTCCTCCTCCTCCTCCTCCTCTTGCTCCAGCGCTTCACACAATTCCTTTCCACAGCTTAAAGCATTTACTCCGAAGTGCAATTTGTTTCAAGTGGGAAGAGAATGCTGGTTTTTGAAACCATAGTGCAAACCAAAGCGTGTTTTTTTTAAAACATTCCCATTGTAAGAAAAATGGAATGAGCCTTCACAATCTTCTAAACTGCAGTAGAACAGTGAGATAATTAAGATGCATATGGCACATGGCATTAAGCAGCCTTTTGTGAACTGTTAATTAAGATTTCATCAGTCCCATCTTTTATTCCAGCTGAATTAGACAATCAGTGTTAATTCCTTTCGCTGTTTCCTCTCGCCCCCCCCCAAAAGGGGGGGCAATTAATGTATCTGAACATAATTCAGCATAATATGACATGACGATTAAGACAAGAAGACTCGGGAGGCATAATCTCACCATGTTGGGTTAATGAACCATGGTGACTGACTAATGTTTGAAGCCATTCCTGGTTTTTGGAAATCTTATGGACACCCACTCCCCAAGATGGACTGGAAAAATCAATATGGAAGGCATCTTCTACCATTTGTAGATCATGAATCTTTTATCGGATTGGATTCCCTTCCGAAAGGTAGCCTAGCAATCCCCAGAGTTGGATCTGGAGATCCCAATACCAGTGGGGACAATTAACCAACTCTGGGTTTGAGTCCGAACTTTTCAGGAGGTATCTGATATGCCGAGCCTGCTTTGAGGGAATTGAAGTCCCAACCTCTGGTGTTGGAGCCAGAGATCTAAATCACGGAGCTGTCCAGCAGATAAAGCAGGTAGCCTTAAAGTTCTTGTCAATATACAAGTGGGATACGGAGTAATGAGCAGCACAACTGCATGAGGATTTGAACTGAATCATTCCTGTTGCTTGTTGGTCACTTTGTCTGCCAGGAAGGAGAGGGGTCCCAGAGACCAGTGGAAGGTGTTTCCCTAAGCTTTTGGAGTTTGCTCCCAATACCAGTCAGATTGACAGGAACCATTGGTTTCATTCCTGAACCAAGTGCAGAATAATAGATTGAAAATAAAAACTTTGCCAACTTTTCAGTGGCAGTTGATTATGAACAATAAATTAGTGGTCAACTGACAATATTTGACTGGATGTTTGACGAGCTCATTACCTTAATGCAAGGCGGTTTCATTCTGGTTAAGTAGCAATCAAAAAGAGATATTCTGATGACGCCCTCTGTATATAATTGTCACAAGGACCATTAAAATTGGCTCAGTTCATTATCAAATGATACTTGCCACTTTATCTTTTTTTCCCTTTCAAAAAAATTATCCATCCCATAGTGGAGAATGCACTTTAATGCCTCTTTATCCAATTAAAGTGGTTTAAGCTTCAATGGCAGCTGTAACCCAACATAATTGCCCTAATTCTTTAGAAGTACTCTAAAATCTCTTTCAGCCCATTACTGTAGTTAAATTGTCCTTGTTCAAGAGGTAAGAAGAGCCAGGAAATGGGAGGGAGTTTGAAATAATCAACTACACATCTAATAGTAACAGAGAAATTTTAATGTACACTTGTGTGTGAGCTGAGTAGAATTCTTTCCCCCTCTTTATCTTCTGTTAAGAGGAAGAATGATGAAGTAAGACCCCAGCTTTTGAATAGCCATAATGACCTCCCCAAAATGTTCTTTTATAAGCACAGATTGATCCTTTGATATATTATAGGATATAGAGAACTTTGGCTCTTAAAAACATGTGAAGTTCTCACAGTACTATTGAAATTATTTGATTCTGTTCAACCTGTAGTCTCCAAAGTGAAGCTTCTTTCTAGAAAAATAACTCCCTAAGCATTATCTGACTGGTCCGAGATGGCAAATCCACCCTTCCCCTGAGCTCAGAAGTAACTAGTTATAAGTAAATTTGAAGTTTGTAACTCAGGACTTTTGGGGGGAAGAATCAATATGGCATATCTCTCTCTGTGGGATGCAGGTCAAAGGCTGACACAGAAGTCCTTGGATTAGAATCAGACTCAGTCCCATTTTGTACTCATGAGAATGGTAATATTAAAAATAAAATCATAAACTTAATGAAATATTGTGATGGCTATGCTTCAGTATCATGAATAATGACTTTCCCCTCCTTTTCAACCTTTTTGATTTATGGAATTCATTAGCTTTCATGCAAATATATACTATGCAGAAGTAATCTCATAATATTTAACCATGCACCAGAATGTGATGGATAAGCACTCTGATTTGCTGTCCAAACTAAATGGGGGCAATGATTTCTATCCCCCAGAAACAACACCCCCCCTGCCCCCAAACATCTTGCAAATTCATGGGTCCCAATGGCAGGATATTTTGATTAACTCAGTTATTGCTGACTTCTTGTCTTCCTCTGTGATAGAGTTATGATGCTAGGTGGAGGAAAACTGGGTCATTACAAATAAAGGCAATCTTTCATTCTGGGAAGGCTGATGAAGGAAATGGGAGATTCTCCTTACCAAAGGCCAGATCCATTTCCCTGTTGAAATGGTGAAGAGAATGAGTAAGATTGGTTCAAGTTCTTTTAAAGTCCCTCTACCTGCCAGTGACAGGAGACCCTATTTTTTAAAGACTTGAACACCCAGAAACTTAGGCTGCCTGTTGGATTTAGGAATGAACAGTCCAGGGAGAAATATTTCCCACATCTGTTGAGTTTTTTTTTTTTAAAAGGGGTCTTTTTAAATCAGATACTGATAACAGAATTCCAGGCAAACTAGAATGTGTCAATCTTGCTGTCTTCACTATTATCATAAAAAATGATGAGACACAACTTAAGACTTAGAGCATCTAGGGAATGATTGAACAATAACCATATGCCCTCAAGTCAGTTCTGACCTAAGGTGACCCCTTACAGGACTTCCAGGTACAGAATGCTCAGCAGTGGTTTACCCTTCTCCTCTTCTGGGACTGTACACTGTGCCTAAGGCCACCCAGGTTGGCTGTACTTCCAGGATGCATGGTTTGGAATTAAATGGCCAACCTCTAGTTCTGCAGACAGATAACTAAACCACTCAGCTACCCAGCCAACTGCAGGAATGTATACACAGAAGAATCAATACTTATGTGCTGTCAAGTGAATTCTGTCTTTTGGTAATGGCTTCCAAGATATCTGCTCAGAAGTGGTTTCTTCTTCTTCTTCTTCTTCTTCTTCAAAAGCCATGCCCTTGCTGAGTGTTGGCAATCAGTAGCACGATCTTTTTTTTTTTTAAATCCGAAACTATTCTAAATAGAGAAACGGTGCTCACTGTGAACCATTGGCTTAAAGGCTTAAGCCAGAATATTCTTCTACACCCCGGGCTATCAGAAGTGGTTTGCCATTCCTTTTTTTGGGGTGGGTGCAGGTTGGCCAGGACATCATTGAACAGCTGTTCTTCTGGAGTTCATGGTGGGTGACGGAGCTCTCAAGTGCTGCCTCTCCCTGTGGCCAGAGACCTAACTCATAGATACTTTGCAGAATGGGATACAGGCAAGTAAGGGGCCCGTTTCCACACCTACTTCCAGAAGTGGAAAGCAGGGAGGGAAGACAAGGCAAGGCTCCTTTACAAATGAGTGAGGAGAGATGGGTACTCACTGATGCAAGGTTGATGCAGTGAGAGCAGATGGACTCTGCTGTCTTGTCCCCTAGGCTTCGTTTCAGCACACTTCTGGCTTCCTGCTTCAAGTCTGGGGTGGCACCAATGCTTCTTTCATCCAATGCACTCCAATGTAGCCCAAGAAGAAGCCCTTAACCCTATGAGATAAAGACCGTGACTACTTGAAAATCACCCAGGGACACCGGGACTCAGCGGGCAGTCCTGTGTCCCTGCTCCAAATAACAAAGCAGAGACCAGGACAGGACAGAAAACAAGAGAGGCTGTGCCACAGCTGGGGTGTCAGATCCATTGTAATGGAAGTTGGGTGGGTAGAGAATGGAATTATTTGAAGCTTGCATTGATGGCAGATTCAGCGATGATGCATGGTGATGAGCCATTGTCCCAGCCTTGAAACCCTGTCCATGGTGCTGAAGAGCCTATTGTTTTGGAAGAAGTGACATTAGGTGGAAGACATTTCCATGACGACTGATAGTCCTTTCTTCTCTTCCTTCTTCCCTTTTCCCTCTTCTGCTCTGTCTACTTCCCTCCTGCTTTATTAAGCCCTGATCAATACATGGCAGTACAGAGAGACCCAGCTGGGTGGTCTGCTACGAGCATCCCTAAAAACGAAAGTTCTGGACTGAGCTATATCACTTAAAAATTTACAAACAAAGTAAGCTTTTAAGTGCTTCAGGACACTTCATCAGGCAAAATCTGGATCTTGGGTGGGAGGGGGAGCCGGTAGTCATAATATTTAATTTTAAAAAGTGCCAGATGGAGAGGGTGTTTTATTTTGGAAAGGCAAGGCTGTAAATTCTGCTTGCAACGGAGGTGCCAGATTATCATTCTACAATTTCTCTTCTCTTTGCTGCATCATAGAATGTAAGACAGGAAACTGATCTGTTTTGCTCCATTCACTCTACTCTACTGACCCTATAGGGAACCAGAAGTCCTATCAATACCTACAGACAGTGGATCTGAGGGCAGGGTTAAATTCCAGGGAATACAGGGTCAAGCAAAGATTTTCTGATGCCCAGGGGTTTAACAAAAGAAGCCCTGCAATATTTCCATGATGTTGAGATTAAAAAAAAAAGTTAAGATAACCAGAAACTGCTGTATTTCTAAAAGGGCAGCAAGTTACATTCAGTTCTGGTACACACTAAAACTGAGCCCTTATCTTAGAATTAATTTAATTCACTGCATTTCTTTTGTGCTCGGTGTCAATGGACGATTTAAGCATTCTGGTGAAAAAAGAAAATAGATCTATAAATCTGATGTCTGCCCACGTTGGCTCTAAGTGGGATAGGAAATTACTCCCATTTTGTTCAGAATCATGAAGCCATCAATTCTGTCCTGTCGTAAGACTTCTTGCAAGGCCACGTGAAACTCAACTCTCCACATTTTGTAGAAATTAATTGCAAACAAATCCATACATTTGTTAAATGCCATGGCCACATTTCCTTAGTGTTTGCCCAAGGCTTTTGATGGCTCATTCTGGATCACTAACAAAGCCCCAGAGTGCATCTCAGCTGTTGTCCTTAACAGGCAACCACTTGTGTGATCAAGATGTATCCTGGAACACTGTCAATCAGTCCCAGATCACCCCAGGGCCAATTATGTAAATCCTGTGCAAACACCGGGGTGTGTGTCTTCTGGCCAATGGGCAAACGGGTAAAATGGGAAGGCAATGAGGGCAACTGAAAAAGATGCACAAATTCAGTCAGTCTTTCTCCATGCTAGAGTTATGATGCATACATATGCATATCAACATGCATACAGTATGGCCTCCTCTAGCCATGGTGTCAGATCTGTGGATCAACTTATCTGCTGCCTGTAAATCCTAAACAAAAAGCCCAAGAAATACAGGTGCATACGTATATGTACTGGCCATTAGAAGAAGAAAGAAGTCATGCAATATATAGCATTCAGTATCTCCACATTTTGGGGGGCTCATCCATGGGGGAACATGGAGCCATTCTCCTACACAGGCTGCAGTTCTGCTGCATACTAAAATGGATTAAAAGGTATCAATGAGCTTATTTTGGCTGCAATGGACAAAATACTAAAATATGTTTCACCTCCAGCAGGACCATTTGAGTCAATGGAACTTACAGAGGAGCTGATTCATGACTTCATATCCCTTCTCTTGTGTGACTTCCAGTGGCAGATGATAGTATTTCTACCTTCTTTCAACTGACAATGAATATTGTGTAGGACTTAACTAATTTTAAGAGAATTCTAAACTCCCTTATTGCAAGGCATGCTTTTCATACGTCCTGCCTGTTAGTCTGTGTTGCTTCCACGTGACTCTGTGCAAAGTTCTCTGCAGTGTCCTTAAAGTGCTGGCAAAATTACCTGAAATGCACGTCTCTGAATCAAAGCCAAAGATTTCCCATTAATTAATGCAGGTGAGGCCATCGCCACTTTTTAATTTGCTGGGTGATTAGACTATTGACTGTTTACTTTGTAAGGGCCTTTTGATTTGCGACAGCTTATAAATGACCATTATGTTTGACCCCCCTGCTTTTACAAGTGTGCCCCAACCTGAACTGGCGCCCCCCAAAATATGGATGTAATTAGCTGTCTTGCTTGATTTAACACCCCCCACTTCCACCTCCTGCTCCATTTAAAATTTGGACAGCACAGGGATTTAATATGCAAAGGGAGTTGAGAGTGCAGATTGTCCAACTGACAGGCACAAATTAGGCATGGACAGTGTTGATGTTACTGGCGAACATCTGTAGAGACGTCCAGATTTAGCAGGTACAGGGTGCTTTCTGTCAAGTACCTGGAAAAGCTCCATTTGTCTATGAACTGCTGGAGAGATCAGGGGTTGAGGCCTCTGCCTGTGGAGCCAGAGGTTGCGAGTTCAGTTCTCCCACTGGGTCTCTTTGACAGGAGCTGGACTCCATGATCCATAGCGAGCCTTCTCGCTCTGCAGTTCCAAGCCATCTTCAAGATATTAAATTAGCAAGAAGGGTGAAGTTTTGTATCCATCATGCTGCTGGTCTTTTTGGTTCCATCCATTCCTCTTCAGAGTTGGGAAATACATCAGAGATAAATAGGATCATCTGAAGTCTCCAAGCTCTTATTGAGGACATCCCAGTGTAGATTGCATTACAGCAGCACTGAACTCTCCAGCCAGCTTGAGGGACAATCACTGCCCCCAAGCACTCAGTGGGCCTGGCTACTTTGGGGGGACTACACATCCCAGAATCCCCCTGGCCTGGCTAGGCCATTTGGGAGTTGTGTTGAAGGAAATTAATCCTTCTAAGCCTTGCATTGCTTTAGAGCAGGCAACTCCCACAGTCCTTTGCCATTGGAAATAAAGGCTTGGAATTCTGGGAGTTGTGGTCCAAAACATCTGCAGTGCTGAAATTTGGGTATGCCTGCTTTAGAGAGATGCTTCTCAAGTCCCGTCAAATTCTGGATGATGAGCACAACAGGGTCCAGAATAAAACCAGTTTCCCTTTTCTGCTTAATGGGACCATTTATTGACCCCAATTCTAAATCAACAATGGAGAAAATAACCTCTTATTGCTTCCCCCCTCCTATAATGCAATAAAATGTTTGAGTGCAGAAAAGGAAGGCCATTGTTTACTTAATGTGACCCAAACCAAATATTTCCACCTGGTTGTTTTAGTCTCTTACCTAATGCAAAGCATTCTCGCCTCTGCACTAAATTGCTTTTAAACAACCCAAGAATGAGCATTCTCTTCTCTGAAAGAATCTTTTATAATAATCAGAGGTTTTTCTGCATAGATAATCCAAGGAGTGGAATCGGCATTTAGTGTGAAGGATCTTTATTGTGCCAATGAAAAGAGGGCCATTTTCACAATTACCTTGATTTCTCCGATGGCGTGGATGGCCTTTGGAAATGTAATTGTGCACCTTCTAAAATATGGGTGCATTAAATTGTAGACCAGGTTGCAATGTGAGATTAATGGAGAAAATAGGAGGCCTGCAGTTTGCCTCTGTAAAAATCACACCTCCCAGAGGAGCTGAATTAATATTTCATTTCTGATTTTGGGGTTGAAGTTGTTTTTGGGGGATAGAATTCTGGGTCTTTCTCCTGCTCTGTGGCATGCAGCAATGAAAGAAGTAGCATTTCCTCCAACATGTTGGCAATGTAATATACTCAAGAAGTCTACAGACCACGTGGACTGTCAGGGGGAGTCCAGGCTGGATGTTGAGAAGTCGATTGATCACCTCCTCTTGTCTTGAATGCCCTACTAGAGACACTATCAGGGTTTCTTAAAACGGTCAATGAACTGCCCAGAATAATGCTTCAGTGCTAATGGGGTGGTATAGAAATTAAACAAACACCAGTTGGTTCCAAACTTGAAGGCACATAACACCACCATTGCCACCACTGCCACCACCACCACCACTACAGATCCTGCCTTTTTAAAAAGTGGAGGCAGGAACTGAAGAAGGGTTGAAGGGCCACATGCCACCCCCTGTGCAAAACCCCCTGTTTCTGGTCACCTCTGGGAACATTCAAAACAAAACAAAACGTTTGTTTGGCAAAAATAAATATATTAATTGGAGGAATGGGTGGGCACCCTGTAGAGGTCCGAGCAGTCCAGCCCTGGCTGATTTGTGCTGTACCCTGATCTTCAGCACTAGAAGAATTGTGAGTCCCCCTCTTTCTTCTTTTTTCAATGGTGCTGTCCATGGTGCTGAAATAGCTGCAGATGGTAGAGATGGAGGGAAGGGCCCAGGAGAAAGAGGAACTTAAGATTTAGGCAGAAGAAATCACTGGATAGACATGGCCCTGGATCCACCCCTAGTCCATAAGACCTTCTGCCTTCTGCCTTCGGGATCCTGTTAGAAACTAACCTTCTTTGTACAGGAAGGAATTGTGGAGTCACATTCTTACTTCTTACCTTCATTCTCTTCCACCTGCATTTCACGGTTGGCATCCCTGTCTCCCTACATTTGTCACGCTGAGGAAACGTGGAACGTGGATTGTCGTTTCAGCTTGTATGCAGGGCCTAATGGGTATGTGAAGTCAAAAGCCTGGCTTCTCTCTATATTTATGAGTCTGCCTCGGCCTGTTCCTTCCCTGAACCCTGTCAGAAGCTCTAAAAAAAATTGCTGCTGACAAGGGAAGTTGCATAGTTGTTGGTAAGGAGGGGTTTTGGCATGCTGTTCCCAGGACCCCTCTGTCATGCCAACAGACCTGACCTTTTCAAAATGAGATGCTTATTTACTGAACAGAACCAAGAGCTGCAGCATCATACAAGGGAGGGAGGCAAAGACACATTATTTTGAGGTAGTCCTCCATTTCTCAGCTACTGGCTTGGCCTACCAAATATTCTCACCTTCAGATTCCACCCACCCCCCTTTGTTTTATTCCACAGGTTTCAAGTTTGCCTTTTGGGGGCCGTGCCTTCTGGATTTTGCAGCCCTCATTTATCACTCAGGTGTAGAAACAATAGCAATCACCAGCTACTAAATTAATTTGGAAAAAAAATAAGAGCAGAACAATGGTACTGGGTAATAGGAAACTAACAGCAGCAGATAAGACTGTGATTAAAACCCAGAAAAAAGCACCATACCTGAGCAGAATATTTAAAAAAAGTTTTGAGGGGGCATGGTGGCTCAGTGGACTAGAGCACAGAAATGGTCGGCTGCAAAGTAGGCAGCTCGGCGTTTCGAATCCCAGGTGCCACACAGTGGACCGAGCTCCCACTGATAACCCCAGCTCCTGCCAACCTAGCAGTTCAAAAGCATGTAAATGCAAGTAGATAAATAGGTACTGCCATGCAAAGCAGGAAGGTGAACAGTGTTTCTGTGCAGCCATGCCGACTACATAGCCACGGACTTGCACAACACTGGCTCTTTGGCTTGAATATGGAGGTGAAATGATTCACAAGATCTCTTGTAAATCTCCCAGACTCCTCGCTGGGGAGATGGGCATTGAGAAATCTAAACAAACAAACAAACAAAGTGTTCTCTGATTCACATCTGTGTTTTCATAGCTGTCCTGTGAGGCACCTTAGGCTGAGATCTTGACACATGGACAGTGCTCTATTACTATATCTATGTGTTGAATCAGTATCCCAGTGCCCTGACGTCAAAGCTTTCCAGACCATGAGACCCACTGGGTGTCTTTAGGGAAGCCATGCTCTCTTTCTTCGCCTGGCCAACCTTACTGGGTGGGAAATGGTTCATGGATGTACTTCTGGAGTTCAGGGGCTGGAACCTAACAACTGAATGTGGCCAAACAGGTTGCAGGAGGTGCAAGAATATGCTTGCCACCAAGAGCAGGACATTTCCTCTGGCCTGAGAGCAGCATGAGCCAGCATCAGGATGGATTTGAGAGGAAACAGCATAAGATTTCTCCTAGGAGAGCCTCCTCAATCGGCTGCTTCAGGGGTGGGTGATGTGACAACTGAAGCCGTAACGCCACGGATCATGACGTGCACGGAGCCTTCCCGCTTTCTCTGTTTCCAAAAATGACTTAAATCAGGACAGATTTGTGTGTCAGCTTAGCTCATCAAAACCCAACCTCACAGCCCTTTGATAATGAGGATCCTGAATAATCAGGGATCCTGACGTTAAGCGGCAGATGCCAAATTAGGATGTCCAAGTTGGTGGAACAGGGAACCGAGAGAGGGGGAGACTAACCTTGGCGATGAGGATTTGAGTCTCACCATGGATAATAAATTCAGCAATGGGATCCTATAGCACAAAACAGCATGTGGTTTTATAGCTGGAATGGTTGGGCTGCAGAACCCTGCTTTGCACTGAAAATGTGGAAGGCAGTGAGCGTGACTTTTGATCATCTCTTGTTTTCTGATGGAATGAATGAATAAGGGGTCCATCATCATCATCATCATAGGCAAGAATCACAAGAAATTCCTCACTATCCTTCCCATTGAAGCAAGACTGTTGAAATTCCTCATTTTTGCTAAAGCAAAGCAAAGCAAAGAAGTAGCAGCAGCAGCAGCAGCATGCTGCTTATAGAACTTAAAGTATTCACTCGTAGAACTTAAAGTATTGACTGGGTGGTTTGCAAGTAGTAATATGCAGGCTACACAATGTGCCCACATCCCAATGAGCTAGGTACTTATTTTACTGACCTTGGAAGGAAGGATGGACGGCTGAGTGAATCCTGAGCCTGCTACTTGGGATTGAACCCCAGGTCATGAGTAAAGTTATAGCTGCAGTGCAGTAGTTTAACTTTGAAGGTCTTCTAGTCCAATCCCCTGACCTCCTACCATCCCAGACAGATGACTGTCTAAACTTCTCTTGAAATTGTCCAGTGATGGGGCACCCACAACATCAGGAGGCAAGATGTTCCACTGTTTCATGGCTCTCACCATCAGGAAATTTCTCCTTATTTTCAGGTTGGCTCTCCCTCTGGTGGGTTTCTACCTGTTGGTTCTTGTCATACCCTCAGGTGCATTTGAGAATAAGTCAATGCCCTCTTCCCTGTGGCAACCCTTCAGGTATTGGAAAACTGGTGTCATGTCTCCCCTCTGTCTTCTCTTTGTCAGGTTAAAAGATGGGAAGATCTAACTTTCCTACACCCCCTTCCATATCACGTCTGCTCTGGTTGCCAATTGGCATTTTCTTTCCACATTTAAGCAACTTTAATAACACTTCCAATTTTTTTTAAAAAACTTAATTAGTTTTCTTTTGGTAATGCAAAATCTTCATTGGGGAATTAAAAAGAGAGAATCAGTTTGACTCCTCCATCTTGGTTCCTGTCATGCACAGGTGGAGAGGCAGCAATGGTTGAATACATTTGAAATATCTGATGAAGCAAAGCTTTTCTGTTCAACTCACAGTTCTTTAATAATTCTCCAAAGCAAGCTGGTTTTATCACTAAAAACAAGTTGAGCATAGCAGAGCACATCTGGAACATGGGGGAGGCAATCTGTTTGGAGTTTTACACTCCATCTAGTTTTTGTAATAACTGGAATCTGTTGTTTTTTTTCGGGGGGGGGGTAATAAAATGATTGCCTGTGATTTTAATTTAGCATTGCCTAATTTTCAGGTTACCTTTTTAAAAAAACAAACCTTCACATGTTTAGCTGGACAAGGCAACTATTCATTCATTGTAATCTGGGGGTGGAAATTAGGAATTCTGATATTTCTCTGGGATTTCCCAAAGCCGAATGAGAAGTCTAAACTTTAAAACTTTAACAGGACATTTTCAGTGAATTGACTGATCCAACACTTGGTTCTTTCCACATGTAGAATCAATCCTAGGACTGATCCGAGGGGATAAATTGGATCATGATTCAATGTTAAATTGTTGTAATTTGCTGTCAAGTCAGAATCAATTTATAGCGACCCTAGCAGAGTTTACAAGGTAAGTGAGACATTTAAGGAAAAAATTGTCCAGTCCCACTCCTCTGGTGAGTTTCCATGTCCAAGTGGGGATTCAGACCAGAACTCTGGAGTTCTAATCTACCATGCTATCCACTACACCACGCTGATAATAAAACAGATTTGCTATCTTATGGTGTCACTGAGACTGGTACGTAGAGGACAACTGGAAGCAATGCTTTCTGAGCCAGAAAAATATTGCAGAACTGTACCAGAACAATGACACTGGATGGAGTTGTGTGGTCTCTGGATTTAGGGCAAGCGCTAAGAGCAGAAGGGAAGGGCAAGTGTGGAAACTAATATATTTCAGCAGTGGCAGAACAAAATATGTGTAATTGTGGCGCAGCCCTACTAGAAGTAAACGGAAGAGCACTGGACCTTAAAGGATCATCCTTCACCCCTTCTCTAGTATTATTCTTGTTGACTAAAGAGGAATTAATGACATTTTTAATGAAATTGGATAGAGGAATTCATTCAGGTGTTGATTTCCCTGATGAAAAAGTAGACTCTTCAATTACGGCCTGGTAAGAAGGGATGGGAATGAATTAACAAATTCAACAGATGTGGGCACAACTGCCAAGGATGTGCCTTTTCCAAATTAAGTATGTAAACTGTGCGAGGAAAGGATTTGAGGGAAGCAATTGCAGAACTGCTATGAGTGCTAGTGTTTGGCAGACAACAACCATCCCGTGAGAAATGTCCACAGGTCGTCTGTGATTTGATAGGAAAGAAATCCGCTTAAAAACAGAATTTCAAGGGAGGAGAAATTTTTGAAGAACTTGTGATTTTTTTTTTTTTTGGTCCTGACCTGGGCTCTTATCAACACTCTCAAGGCAGCTTGGGGAGGTATTTGGCAGTTTACTGAGATTTCTTGACCCCCGCCAAGAGTGAAGCAAAGGGCTTTACCAAATGCCCCAATGTAGCTGACACAACAAGCTTAGAAGGGCTGGCTGACTGTCAAGCAAGAGCCAAACAACCCATCCAGGGCTTGAACTGGCTAAGTTCAATGGGACAAAAGGAGCACACAGCTTGAATCTCCTGATGGTAGTACTTTTTTTTATTGCTGCAGTGTTTTTCTTTTAATTCTTGATTTCAAACCTAAAGGGGATCCTCGCATACATGAGGAATAATTTAAGAGCCCAATAACATTTCAAGCAGTTTCACCATGTGTGTGTGTGTGTGTGTGCAAAGAGAAGGTTCATAAAGTTCCTTGACTGCCAATGGAAGACAACCCAAAAGTTAGATCTCTAGTCACCGCCCCTGCCACCCCAAGTAAGATTTCATGATTAAGGAAGTGGCTCCTAACCCTGTTTTTTTGGGCAGAACACTAATTTCTAATGTCAGATCCATGGGATGGAAGGAATTCATTGGGGTGGGATGAAAGCAGGCATGTTTAATGCATGTTTTGACTGCTGTGAAGCTCTCTTGTTGCCTGTGGCTGAGTTACTTTCCACCTGATTGAGAAAATCAGGTGGTCACAGAACCCAGATAGATCACTAAGAGACCAGCATTGGCTTCCAGTCTGCAATGCCCAAGACTTCCTTAATGGACACACAAAAGTTTGCTTGACAAAGTCCCTTGAGGACAAAAAGTAGGAATGTCCCGATATAGGAAAGAACAGAACTCACCTTAATTTATGTTTTGGCCAGTCGCACAACACTTCTCTCATTGCAATCCTCCTCACCTGACCTTTAGGAGAATATGAAAATCAAGCACTCTTCCGTGAGAAGTATAATCATATTTGTTCCAACTCTTCCTGGTCTTTCCTGGGCCTGCTCCATCGATGGTGTTTCCTTTGCAAGCACCTGAGAAAATAGCTAGCCTCGCAGAATGCTTAAGAGCTTATGCGATGCCCCCTGCTGTTTCATAATGTTGTTTTTATTAGTATACTTAATATGCTCCGTATTGTTTGAGCTCGCTTTTCCCGCTGACTTGGCTGCATTTGAGTGCTGCGTGCTCCTTCTCCGCATAACGATCAGCGTGCCTTTGTGGATCGTTGCTTTTGTTTCAGTGCAGTGACTCACGCAGGCAAAATGGAAATCGTTTTCTTGCTAAGCAGCTGGCCCACAATCATCACTCCCCACCCACCCCCTCTGCTTCTGAAAAGGGTCCCCAACACAACTGGCACAAATTTCTCCCGTGGATGAACAGAACGCCGGCCCTAGTCATGGTGCCTGTGGAAATGATACGGAAGTAGAAGAGAGCACACTGGAGATAAAAGAGATGAGTTGTTGCATATTATTATTTATTTATTATTTGCATTTATAAACTGCCCAACTGGGCAGTGAACCACATAGAAAAATAAACAGGCAATAGGATATACTGAAAAAAACACATAAAAGCAATTTAAAAATGGCAAATGTAATATAGTGGCAAATAAACTAACAAACATACAAAAAAGGAGGTTATCTGTACAGCATGTAAAGCATCCATGGCAGAACCCTCCTCTACTTAATGATTTAATGTGAAATCTCTACTGTGATTGACTCTGGTGCAGGGGTTCCCAACCTTGGATGGTTTTGGATTGCAACACCCAGAAGCCTTCACCAATTGATGTGCTGGCAAGGGCTTCTGGGAGTTGCGGTCCAAGACCACCCAGGGACCCAATTTTGGGAGCCACTGTTCTGAAGCACTTTGCCCACCTTTTCCCATGAAGCAGTATTAAAACAAGGCATCCCTCTTTGTTCCGCAGTTCAAAAATGCAACTGTAGAACCTCTGGCCGGCGAGATGAAAGAACTAATGCAATTATTCTGCTCGCTCATGCAAGACCAAGTTCATGTTCCAAATTAGAGGTGACTTGTTAGGAGAGACAGTTTGTCTTACTAGCTCATTTTTCACCTGGTGTCAAAGACGGCCTCTTTTGTTCCTTTCCCTCCATGAACGGCAGGTAATTGTTAGAGGTTAGCGGTGCTGGCAGAGTTCAGGCCAGGCCCCATCTCCAAACATGGATGTTTTCCTTGAAGTTTGATCAAGGTGGCAACCATACAATCTAGTTCTGCACCCAAAAAGCTTGGGGGGGGTCTGACTCTGCATTCTGTCTGTGTTTGTGCATGGGCTCTACTGAAAGTCTGATGGGTTGAAATTGTTGGTGAGCTCTTCAAAATCTGGGAGAAACATAGATCGCAGACAGTGGCTCAACAAATTTACCAGCACCCATGTATGGTTGCGAGCGATGCCAGTTGTAATAGAAAACTTTTAGGGTTGACTTGGGCTTGAATAAAAAAAACCAAGAACCATTTGTTTTTGATGGCTCTGCTCTTAATAGAGAGGGAAAACATTAGTCCTTTTAGAAGTACCTGCATGTTTCTAATGAGGGACCTTGTACATGTGAAGATACTGACTTAGCAGAAGGCTGTGTGCAGAGTAATACATTTCTGCTACTGCCCTTCTAGGTAAGATGAGAAAAGAAGTGAGATTAAGGAGAGCTTATGAAGAAGGATAAATTTTGATTTATGGCTAGACAGATGTAAATGAAGGATTATATTGCCTGGTGTCAACTCTCTCTTGGTCCTTCTCCCAAAAAGAAATGTCCCAGATGGTAAATTCACCCAAATATATTTAAACCAGAAAGGAATCTGCAGGTTTGACTTGCAATCCAACAGGCTTTTTTTTTTTTTGAAACAAATCAGAAAGAAACCAAACCATGGGGTGCAAAACTTTGCCATCCCAAAGAGCATTTATACACAGTTACCATCAAACAGTGAGAGATTTTTAATTATACTTGAAATTTGCGCCCTTCCAGGCCAATGGATGAAAAAAAAAAGTGTTGCTTATTCACAACAGCCTTCAGTGTCCTTGTCCATCAAACTCGAACAGGAGTGGATAATTCAAACAGACTCTTTTTTTTAACACCCCCAGAAGAAGGGAAGAGTAAAGCCGCTTCTGTGTCCTGTCTACTGAGAAAAGCCTGGTAATGTTTGCTCCAGAAGTCAGACTCGGCTTAATGCCATGCACTGAGTTAATTGAATCTAGTTGGGTACAAAGTTCAGCACTTTGGATAGTTCCAAAGCAACTTCACAGAATATAATTATTGAATTAAACATTCCCTTCTCTTAGGATGAAGGCCAAATGAGCTGAATGTTCCATTTCAGTCTGCCACGTGTTCTAAATATATAGATAGATACCAAGTTCTTTCCAGGCCTTTTATTTAAGAGATGTGCGGAGTTTCGGGGTGGGGATGGGGTGACGAGGAAAGTGCTAATTAAAAACAGATTAAATTCTCAGTCAACCCTAACAAACAAGCTCTTGACTTTTGGCACAAGCCCTTCCTTCCTTCCTTTTTTTTTTTAAGCTTGAGGGCCTTGCTGGGAGATAAATCAGCCAAAAAAAAAAAAAGCTACTTTTCTGTCCCCGTTTCACTTTTTTTTAAAAGGCCCTGTCATCGTTTTGGTTCTAAGTCTTTGTTAGGATCCTGCCTCCCCGCAACATAATCTCTCTGTATTTTTATTTATTTGAGAATGGGATGACGAGTACTATTGATTATTCTGCAGATATAAAGCAAATCTAAGCTCTCAACCACAACCTCTTCCAGCCCTAAGACAGGATGCATTAATGCATGCCCTGGTATTTTTAAAGAGTAGTATCTGGGACCCCAGGTTATAAATGGGAAAAAAGTTTGGGGCACTTTGATATCTAAAGACATTCTCACCTGTGAATTCTGTCTCACAGCATCCTATCACGTCCTGACTTAAAATGTCTTTCTTAGGAAACATAAGTCAGCCGAAGCTGACTTATAAAAAGTTTAGGAGTTTTCTTGTTCCTAATATTCCCTTGCACAGCTCTGACAAGTCCTAGTTTAAAGCCAGACTTCCAGTTTTACTGGACGGTGCATGAAAGCAAAATGCAACCCACAGCCCTGACGTATTGTGGGCTGATGAACTGGCCTGAAACTATTGGACTGAAAAGACTTGTTTTCTGAACTCTCTTGGGGGTTTAGAAAAGGAGATAAAAAGCTTTGAGCACACACACACTCTCTCTCTTTCTCTTTTTCCCTCAACCCTTCTCTCTCTCTCTCGCCACCCCCCATATTAGTTCAAAGGCATCGGGAGCAGGACGGTGATGATATGCTGTGAGAGGACTGATAAGGCAGGCGAGAAAGATCAAGATTATATGGTGAATGAAAGTGCTCTAGGGTAGAAAATTCAAATGGAATTGCAAAGTGACAGCATGTATTGGAAACACAAGGGGAGGATGTTCGTCGGAGAGGAGACACTCTCCAGAACCGGGATACTGAAAAGCCTTGAGAGACCACTAATTCCTGATCTTGATGCTGGGATGATCAGGAGATTAATTAAGTCGACAAGTGATCTCTCCTATCCAAGTATTCGTGCATAGTAGTGGCGGTCCAGTGCATCTCTGTGTATAATTCAGGGTAATCCAGAGCCATTCTGTTTATAAAAGCCCTGCTGCTCATTTGTGTTTTGGATCCATCCAGCTCCCTGTTAGATATTACATATTGGAAATATTTTATTACATACATATTTGTACATATTTGCATCTCTGCATATCATTCACTGTTTGTCTTTCTTTGCCTGTTTTATAATTAGGTCATGATGTTCAGTGTTTATAAAACTTATTTTCATGGACTCCATGAGAGGGTGCAGTCTAAAAACTAACTTTTCTAAGCTGTGATTTAGCCATTTTCATAGCCTTCCATTAGCAAAAGCTTTATTTCATTTCATTGTATTTTTCGTGTCTTATTGTTTCGATGATACATGCAGGCAGAAATCCTCTACTTCATGTTCTTATCCAGACACAAATGAAACCAGTTGGCATAGAAATTACCCTGGGCCAAACTGGGATCTCTTCAGAAGCCCCAAATTGGCCTCTAAGTTAATTTTGGAGGTATTTATGTAGATCCAGCTTTATTACAATTCTGAATCCCTCATTCATACAAGGGGGAATCATGAAAAGATTGCAAAGCTGCTCCAAGCTCTTTCAAACAAAGGTGACTTGTAAGTGTAGCAAATAGATAAATCATAGATAGTTGATTTGGTAGGGGATGTGGAGTTTCCTTGTCAAAAGCTGTTTGCAGAGCCCCAGCTGATATAAATGATGGCCTCTTATCTCCTCCACAATTCAAGAGGCTGATTAATCCATCCATTCTCATGCTGCATAAAGACGCAGTCTACGCTGGATCTGCATCCTTCATGCATATTAATCAATGAAAGGCTTAATCTCTTGATTCCTCGTAGTTCCAGGGGGAAAGAGTGATACATTAAAAGCCTGTGGAGCAGTGGTTCTCAAAATTGCATCCTCAGATGTTCTTGGACCAAAACTCCCCAAAAATCCTAGCCAGCATAGCTAGTGATGAAGGTTTGTTGGACTTTTAGTCCAATAACATCTGGGGACACAAGGTTGGGTCTATGTTGACTGTAACCGCACCCATGTGTGACTTACAGAGACATGATCCAAAGTATTTAGAGAAGCTACCAGTGAAAGGGTTACAATAGACATAGATGCCAGAACAGTGAATTATACAGAGATGTACCAATATGTCTCTAATCAAATTTTCCCAAGATGCAATATCTTACAACAAAGTAGGGAGCTAGATGGATCCCAAACACAAATGAACAGCAGAGCTTTTATAAACCTAATGCCTCTGGATTGCTCATCCAAGACTAATCTACCCCCTAATGCTTTGCACTATGGCAGGCACAGTCTAGAAACATACATTGTTCCTGGGGGGGGGTGTCAATTTCTTTCTTGAGGACCATGAGAATGGCAGTTAAACTGAGAAGAAATAGAGTGTGGGGGGTGGCAGATGATGTCAAAGTTATGTAGAAAGTCCTTAGATGTTACTCTGTGAACCCTGATTCTACCCTTTGGCCAACTTGCAAGACGGACCATCCCTAGTCCAGTTGCAAACTGAATGCATGCTTACTTCCAGAGCTTGTGCACTATAGTACATTGTACGGGTGTCCTCTCAGCCTTCCCCATTTTGGCTTGTCAGGCCCATCAAGTCTCCCTAAATACCCCATCAAACCTTAGCTCAAATCAACCTCGGTGGTTTAGTGATGTTGCCTGAGCATGTTCAAATTTATATTTTGCTCATTTCCATTGGTTACATCATTCCATATATGAATCTGTGGGAGATGCCTTGCAGGTAATTTGATTGACTATTGTACTTATTTTATTTTTATCTTTTTTTCCAAAGGCATATCAAAAGCCTCAGCATTCAGAGGAAAAGAAGTCGCTTTGCAGAATAGGGATAATAAAATCCTTTATGGGAAAATCTTGCGTGCAATTGCTTGGCAGAGTGGAGATATAAGCATAGCTCCTCTCTCCATTATCTATTCCCAAATTCTGATCTTCAAAGAATACCCCCTGGAAAGATGCCTACTAAAATACGTGGATATATTTTAGAGCTTGTTTAATGCGAATTGTTGTGAAGCAGAAGCCCGGGATATCAGCATACGTTGGTTGCATTTTTAAAAATCCCTGATCTCGAAGAATCTGCCTCTGGTATCTGATGACACTATAAAACATAGGAAAGGAGCAACTCTATTGTTTAAACGACCCCCCCCCTCTGTGTGTGTAGTCTATCTCTGTGTGCTGTGTTGTTACAGTTTTGACCAACTTTCCGTGACCCCATGCCCATGGAGTTTTCTTGGCAGGAATACTGGAATGGCTTGCCTGTTCCTACTCCATGTGCCTACCACACCTGGTATTCCCTGGGGGTCTCCCATCCAAGTACTAACCGGGAGGCGACCCTGCTTAGCTTCCAAAATCAGGCGAGATCGGATGTGCTTAGGGCATCTAGGCAACTGTGTGTCTATCTATGACCCTCTTACTACATAAAAGGAATGAGTCATTCCTAGTGAATAATGCATTCAAAGAAATTTGCTTCTCTCCTTGTCACTTTGGTTGACAAACAGTCCGGGAACAAGCTATACTTTTATCAGCTTTTCTTTGCTAGCTACAGAAGTTACTTTGCAATGGGGATGAAAGCACAAGGTTTCAGATGCAGAACAGTTTTGAAGGAAGAAGCCTTGGTAGATGGGAAATGCCCCCCTTGAAAAGTGGCATTGAGGGGACCAGGGGTCCAAACTTATCCCGGTGCACCCTACATCTCTCCTGCATTTTTACAACCATCCTGATATTTGTGGGAGCAGCTACAAATGGCACCTGCAAAAGACCATGACTGTGACAACAAGAAAACAAAGATAGGAGAAAGAGCGGAAGACAGCAAAAGTCAGAGGAGACTCTCCCCCAGGCAGCCTTATGGGAACAGAAGGTGGAGGACAGCTTGGGGTCACAGGAGGCCTCCCAGCCAGCAAAGTAGTAGAAGGAAGTGGGGTGGAGAAGTATTGGAACTTTTGCAACCTCGCTTGCTGTCTTTAAGTAGGTTTGGCTGGGTGGGAATAACTAGCATGGGTATGACCAGGTCAGGAGTAAAGTGTGTGTGTGTGTGTGCGCGTGTGCATGTATGCGTGTGCGTGTGTGCTCTAAGACAATCACATTTATCAAAATTGATGTTCAAAATTGCCCACTGGAACACAAACTTTCAGTTTGATTTCCTTCTCAACAGTTCCAAGGTGCAGGTTGTCTGTGGTGTTGCTAATTTTGTATGTAAGGCTGCCAGGGTAAGATCCACCTTCATAGATCAAATTGGTGTTCCCTGCAGGGGAGATGCTGACATATGAATTAAAATTTTTTAATCTTGCTATTTTAACTGCGTTTTTAACTGTTTCTCATTCTTTTTTTTCTTCTGTATTTGATATGGCCTGTTGGGCTAATCAATAAATTTGTTGTTGTTGTTGTGTGTGTGCGCGCGCGCGTACGTGCGCCTAAGCATCAGCTGATCCCTTACCTGAAATAAGATGAGCAACTAAGGTAGCAAGGAGACATTTTCTTGCATCAGTCTGCCAAAAAGTGGGTTTAATCCAAGGAATAATTAAGCAGTCATGAAGTTCTGCAACATTTAAGGTGGGCTTAAAGAAGGCGATGGTTAGGTTCTGTTCTGCTTGTACTTCTGGAGCAGACAACTACTTAAAAAGAAAGAAAGAAAAGCAGCATGGTTCTCTCTGTCCCTCTCCCTTGCTTCCAGTTTGAAAGCAAAAGCATCCTCGTCCCTCCTCGGGTTGTTGGATGGATGATGGTACGCAACAAACACAACCCGCTTTGAATCTTTCAAAAGCCGCACGTCTTGGAACAGGAAATGTGACGGGTTCTTAGAAAGCCTTTGAAAGAAGTGAATGCAGCCTTCTATTTTGGTCTAGCTGGGCTGTGTATACTGGAATGCAGTTACAAATTTCAGGGCAAACCCAGACATCCCTAAGCAAAAATTGCAAAAGAAAGAAAAAAAAATCTCCTTGCAGTTGTAGTGGTCTATTCTGTTTTGTGAACTGTACGCCACTGCCCTCTGTCGGACAGACGGGATGCAAACAGAGCAGATGGCTTCTGAATGTACAGTATTGCTAATCTACCTGGATTCAAGGGCAATGTTGCATTTAGGTGCTGTTTGCAGTTGAGACATCCAGAAATTTGACTTAGGTCTCGTTTCTTCTTGTGATTGAGCTCCTTTGTTGTGATAACCTGTCAAAGATTCTTCTAACCCAGCAAGAGTTCTTGCTTCCAGTGTGAAAGCAGAGGTTATTGGCATTGAATCTACACAGAAACCAGAGAATGCTGGAAAACCTAAATAATGAAAAAGGAGGGCACAGAAAATTCTCGGCCATTGCTGCCCACAATTCAATAGGGCTAGAGAAGATGGGGGTCTTGAAATTGGACCCTGCTTGGTGACACCTATAACAACTCATCTGAAGCCAGAATTTCAATTGGGTCACAATGTTGGCAGAGAGAAACTTTTACAGGTGACAAGGATCGGAACCCCCCCCCCGAAAGCATTTGCCTTGGAATTTGGCACACTAAGTTCTCCCTTTAGAGTCGATCATGCCTGCAAATTTCAGGAGCACGCCGGCAAGGAGAAGACAACCACAGAAATACGTAGCCTTGTAGCTTTTCCTGTGCAAATCAACAAAAAGTGCTGGGGATCTGACTTTGCAAATGTTTTCAGATCCAGGACAAAAATAAATCAATGTGCATGTGAACCTTATCCCTATAGGAGAAACCGGGCTCTACTGTAAAGCCCTGAATACCTGGGACCTGTGCAAAACCATAAAATGATGCAGAGAGAAGGAAATTCTGACAGACAAACAGCCACGCTTGAAGTGGCTGTTTAAAAATAAGGATGGTACCCCATTGTGGCTGACTCTTGGTTGTGATTGACTTTTTGGTTGCTGCCTTTTGTCGTGAAAAGTTACATGCTGCTACACAGCATAAGAAGCCTCTTCTGGACAAAGAGGTTGAACATGTAGGATAGGAGAGCCAGAAAGCTCTGACATGAACCAAGCTGGCGGCAGTTGTTAACACCCTTTGTCTGTTCAAAGTGGAAGCTCAGGAAATCAATACACCTGTCTTTAAATTTCAGATTCATGCTTCCTTGGATTCTGGTACAGAGAAAGCACATTGCTCAAAATAAGCATTCCCCTGCAGGACAGTTGAATGATGTACACTTTTGGAAGGAAG
>JAHTLZ010000054.1:1790193-1822268 GCA_023846285.1 Phrynocephalus versicolor
GGAAGGAAGGAAGGAAGGAAGGAAGGAAGGAAGGAAGGAAGGAAGGAGCTCATACTGTTATACCATGACTGATGAAGCTGTTTGGATGAGCAGCAAAACGTTTCTATCTCTCAAAAAGAAGTCCAGTAGCCATGACTCAACTTCCAGACCATTATTAAAGTTTACAGTAAAGCAGGAGGAACCAGTTGGTAAACATAGTCAAATGATAGAAAGAGAGGACTGGACAGGTTTGCAGAAGGCCCCAGGAATAAAGCAGAGACAGAAGTGTGGCCTGGGAGTTGGAAACTCCTGCTTCCAGAGTACGACAGGCTTTCTGCTTCAAAAATAAAAACACATTTCTGTTACTTTGTGAGTAAAGAAGGTTTACGCATATGTTTACTGTAAAATGAAGTCAGTGACTGCTGCACGCCGAAACCAAAGCCAGAAGGAGATTTGAAATAAAAATTCCTCTTCTCAAGGCTGGGACACAAGAAAATTTAGAATGAACTATGGGAAATGGAATGATAAACAACAAACAAACAAGCCAAGCCTTTTCTAGCAGGTTTATTTGAAACCAATATTGTGCAGATGGCCACCCAACCTCTGCTTAGAAACCTCCAAAGAAGGAGACTCCACCACCCTCCTTTGTGGCCGCATATTATTCCACTGCCGAACAGCTCTAATTGTCATGAAGTTCTTCCTAATGTTCAAATGGAATCTCTTTTCCTGTAGTTTGATTGAAACCATTGCCCCGAGTCCTACTCTTAAGCCATGGAAAACAAACCTGTTCCCTCTTCAATAATAACATCCATCAATGTTCTCCCCAGAGTCCTCTTCTAAAGAAGACTTCCTTACTGAAGAGGTACCATCTTCTAATCCCAAGGGAGGCCCCTTTTGTAATGAGGCAAGTACCTCTGCTTGGTGCTGATTTCTCGAATTTGGGTTCTTCCAGTCATCAAGTCTTTTTCTGTCCTCTATCTTTTTTGATGCTTGGTGCCTGGTGTCTTGGATTTCCAGCTCTATTTAGAAGTCCTATTTTTTTTAATGAACCCCCTTGTTCTTTAAAGAGAAAAACAAGCAGACCAGCTTTAGAGAAAGGACTTGGCAAACAGAGGCACAGATTGAGTGACCACTCTCTGGCTGTAGCTTCTAAAGCGCTCCCTTTCCAAACGGCCGACGTTTCCTGGAAAGAAATTCGGCAGCGATTAGGCAGGATGGTAATTAAGCCCGCAAGCTTTAATTGATTAATTGGGGTGGTTAATAATCTTGAGCTTTAATTGGAGGTTAGTGGCCTCTCCAATTAAGTGGTACAGTATGGCGGGATGTGGGACTGACAATCTCCCAGCAGTGCTCATGAGTCAATGCTCCACCAGGTGTGACAAGAGCACACCTACCTTTCATGTGTTTGAGACTGTATGGAAAGCTAACTAGAAGAAGCTTTTCTTATCCACAGAAAGTGAGTAGGATTCACCCTTTCCAACAGGAACCCTAAAAGAGTGGCTATGTCTTTGATTGCTTTTGTTATTTCTTAGTTAAAATAAATATCCTGCCTGTTCCCCTAAGGAGCTCAAAGTAGGCTATGTTAGCCTCCCTCCCAACTGTTCTATCTCACAACAATCCTGGGACATATGCTAGGTAGAGGAAGAGTAATGGGTTGTCAGTCACCAAGTTTGTTTCATACCTGCTGGGTAGCTCTGTGGGTTTAGGTCTCTGGCTGCCGATCCAGAGGTTGGGAGTTCAATTCCCCCACAGGGCCTCCTCATGGGCAGGGGCTGGACTCCATGTCCCATGAGGCGCCTACTAGCTCTGCAGTTCTAAGATTATTTTTAAGATCTGCTGGACCACTCAGTATGGGTTTAGGTCTCTGGCGGTGGAGCCAAAGGTTGGGAGTTCAATTCCCCACTGTGTCTCCATGACAGGGCCTGGACTCAATGATCCATAGGGTCCCTTCAAGTTCTAAGATAATGATGACATCCCTGCAGGGATGAGAAGCTGTGTCACCGGTGTTCCAGTCCAGCTGCCCAATCTCCATATTACCATACTGGCTTCCTCTAAAGCACTGGAATTATTACATGTTGATGTCATATCCCTTTTGAGTTCTTGCCTTCTTAGCCATGAGAGACCACTAAGAAAAGGATGCTTCCAGGTCCCATCTACCTCCTTGACTTGCTAAAGATGGCTGTTAAGGACATGAGCTTGGACTGGCCAAGGCATTGCAGAAGCTGGCACCTCTTCCGCTTTGCTCACCATTGATAGTCTGCCTACCTACCTATTGTTGACCAGGGATGGGGAATCAAGTCATGAGACTCAGTGTTGAGTCAGACTTAAATCACACCAAGCAACTCAACTGAGACTTGACTTCATTTTCATCTTCTTCAATGACTTGGACTCAACCCATGATTCAGAAAGAAAAACCCTGTTTTTCATAGGGGCTCAGACTTAGGGCTTGGAATTTGGGACTTAGTACCAAAGACTTGGACTCAAAAATTTGGAACTTGGACCCAAAAACGTGCCAATGTCCATGTTGTTAAGGCGGTTCACTTGCTGCTTCCATAAGGGCAGTTGCTGTGCTTGGGATTTCTTCCATCACCCACCCTTGACAGGTAGATGTAATGAGAGCTGACTGTGAGTGACAACACCTCTCTGCCAAGATGGATGGAGGGACTGGCCTTGTTCCCCTCGGAGGCTAGGCTTACTGTTGATACAGCAATAAGTTTGACTGATCTGCTCATTAAAGTTTAATATTTCCAAACTTCTTTATCCTCCTCACCTGAGAGCTTTCCTAATGTAAGATCTAACTACACTGGAGACTGATTAAAACCCTTCCTCTCTCCTGCCCTCCCACCTCTTTGCTCACTGGTGGAGATACCTTTTCTGCAGCGACGGCAAAAATCCAAAATTAATCATCAGCTTTTGTTAGTTTCTGGAAGGGGAGGAGGGAGGGGAAGAAAGATGCCCGGTTCAGTAAACGTGAATGATCCGTGCACTTGGCTGCAAATTAGCGCTGGAAGAAATTTTCCCCATGAGGAATCTGGTTACTGCAGGAGTTCTCTGTTCCTTAAAGTTGCAAAAAATGAGGCAAGTGGATAATAGATGGGAAGGAGAGAACGTGATAAAAGATTCCTGGCCCATCTCATAGCAGGGTTCTTGGCCTGCTTTTGG
This sequence comes from Phrynocephalus versicolor, assembly GCA_023846285.1. NCBI lineage: Eukaryota > Metazoa > Chordata > Lepidosauria > Squamata > Agamidae > Phrynocephalus > Phrynocephalus versicolor. Next base: position 1,793,335 of record JAHTLZ010000054.1, read on the forward strand.
CCTTAAGCCTGAGTCTGAATCTTTGGTACCAAGTTCCAAGTCTCTCTTTGGCTCCAAGTCCCAAGTCAGAGTCTGAATCTTTGGTAACAAGTACCAAGTCCAAGTCTCTCTTTGGCTCCAAGTCTCTAGTCTGAGTCCGAGTCTTTGGTAAGAAGTCCCAAGTCCAAGTCCCAAGTCTGACTCCAAGTCTTTGGTAAAAAGTTCCTATTCCCAAGTCCAGGTCCCCATTAAATGAAGTGTTTTGCCCAGAAAAAAAAGGGCAGGATGGGCGAGGCCCAAGTTTCCGAGTTATTGAAAAAAAAACCCAACAAACTGAGTTGATTCTGTGTCGAGTTGCCAGTGTGACTTAAGTCTCCCTTAAGTCAGTGAGTCATTATCATAAGACAATGAGTCCCATGACTTGGGTCCTCCTCATCCCTGCTTTGTAGGACAATTGGAAGGACAACAATGGAAAGAAGGTCACCTTGAGCTGCCTAAAAGAGAAACAGCTTTGCAACAACAACAACAACAATGCTGAACGCTAGCAAACTATGTGAGGTTAGTGTCTAGACCGGCTGAAGAAGTGAGGGAAGTGCGCTTCTGCCTTTACAAAGCAAGACGAACCAGTTCGTGCCCATCTCTCATCACAATCAAAGGCTCTAGCTTCGCTCATGTTATGAACTCTGTTTCCTTAGAAAAAATTTCTATTTTGGGAGCGTACCAGCTGGCATGCCAGTAATATTTTGAAACTCTGCTTCTGAAGTAACATTCTGGTGGAAGAGAAAACTCCTTCTCTTAATGCTTGATTCTTACTAAGATTCCCTCACAATAATCTTCAGCAGAAGACTAAGCCAGAAGACCGATACAAGTTGGGTTTATCGGGCAAGGGCTCCTGCCTGCAGGCAAAGATCTGTTCTGTCTTCAAGTCATCCCCATGAAGAGATATGCAGTGAAGGAAGGCAGCAGACATCCAAATAGGACGGTGGCCCGTTGGCTGAAAGCAAACCAAAATGTTTTGTCCTCTTGTTGACGCTCCATTTTAAAAAAAAAATACACAAATATTTTCATTTGATTGCATGAAAAGGAAAAAAGCTATGGGTTGTAAAGGTCCCCAGCTTTTGACGCTTACTTAAAAGGCTGAGGGAAGGCACAACAAGCCCACAATTTGGGGCCCCATTATTTGCTGGAGCATTTTTTTCTCTACGAACATTTCCGTTCCTCCTCTGCTTCTGATCCGGCAATGAACCTTAGAGCCTTTCACTCTTGTTGAGAAATGAAGAAGGAAACCAGTGATTATTTTTTAAGGAAATGTTTTTGGGTGAGAAATCTAATGGCAAAATCCCATAGGAATTTTCAGAATTTTTTGTGACAGTTTCTTTTCTCTTTTTTTTTTCCTCCCAGGAAGAAAACCACATTAATTTGCTCAGAAATTTGTCAGTACCTACACAAAAGGACTTGTTTCTTCCATAAACATTCTCCAGAAAGCGCTGTGCACAATTCCTCTGTTTTGTCATGTAAAGGTACAGGTGAATCATGGGGAAGGGGTAGAATACTGTAAATGAAACAAGGAGTCTCATTTTTATGGGGAAGCAAGGTGGCCTTGCCGATGCAGGGAAAATCTTCGGTGAACATGCTCAGGATACTGAGGGTTGGAAGACCACCCAGAAACAACACTTTATTTAGAATTGCTCTCCCTCCCTCCCTCTCTCTCTCAACTTCTTCTTCTCCTTTCTTTTAAACTGTACCTGCTCCTTGTGTAGATTAGTCTTGGCTGGCTGTAGATGGCAGCAGACGCTAAATGACAAAAAATAATAATAATAAAGCTTGCATGCCTTGACCATAAGAAAACAAACTCCAAAGTTTGAAGTACATTTCAATAAGTGATGCTGTCCTGGATCTGGGTTTTGCCTCAAAGTTCCTGCAGGGTATTCTATGAAGATGAAGAAATCAGCGTTTGCACAACTATCTGAGTTATCCAAATGAAACCTGTAGAATTATGAAACATTATGTTGGACTGTTGAATTTATTTTTCCTACACAATAAAAGTAGTGATTCACAGAGGAAAAAAGTACATGTTCCCCAGAGTACATTTCTTTCTCATTAACTGGCACTTAAAGTCTCAATAACACCCACTGAGACATTTGTCATAAAAATAATAAAAAATAATTTTCTTTACCTCTCGTTGCTTGAAGTGGTAGACTTACATATGCTGCTTTCTTCACCACACACAAACTTAGCAACCAACTGAAGAGATCAACAGCAAACCACCACCAGCAGACTAAAGAGAGGAAATAAAAGCTCTGAAGAGAGGCAGGTATTTCTTTGAATTCAGAAACTGTATAGAATGATTGGCTAAGTGCTGTCACTCCAGGCCAGAAAAAAAAAATCTCTCACAGCTACTCAAACCACCGGCAGCATGGAAGTTTGTAAAGAAAGCTCCAAAACTTTCTTATCCCAACACTGTAGATGAGGGTCTAAGGAAGTTATGTAACACCAAGCACAGAATATAAAGGAATATGGAAATGTTTCTGTTTTGTTCTGTTTGTTGTTGCTGAGATGCACCTCACAACTTTTCTGGTAGATGCAGGACATGATTGCCTCTCTTCGTTGCCTCGTTTTTTGTTGTTTCCTACGGACAGGCACATTTGCCTGGCTTGTTTCTCCCCTCATTAAGATTTTTTGCAGGCAAAGGTAAATTGTGATAAAAAGGCAAGAGATTCAGTGCCCTCACTCGCCCCAAGGGACAAGCAAATATGTTTTACTTTGCATTGGCTTCGTAGGGGTTGTCGATCCCTTCTGCATGCACTAGCTCTAGTTCAAGGGCAGCCAAGAATAAATCAAACTCTTGAGAGAAAGTGTGATGGACTCTCTTGAAATATAATGATGGTAAAAAGGGTGCAAAAGGCCATATCAAGAAGAGCCAACTTCTCTTCTGATGCAAAGGTTGTGCATGGGGAGGATCCCAAGAATCCAGCTGAGGTTGCATCTTTTGGAGTTTTATTGGGCATAGAGCATACTTTTCCCTTACCCAACAACAAGCTTAACAGATTTTAATTTTAACAGAATGTTAAATTTCATAGTCCTCACCCTTCTTTTCTCACAGTCAGGAGATCACAAATAGGACCTGGGAGGCTCTAAACAGGAGGGTCGAAATAGGTTCCACATAACCACAAAAATATACCTCTAGTCATTTGTACACCATTCTTGGTTTTCAGCTCTCCCCCTTATTTATTTGTTTTATCTCTCTCTCTCTCTCTTTTTTACTTCTGTATCATATTTGTCATCTTCTTTAGTTTTCTGTGGACCTGGAAGGTCCCTAGTGCAGAATCCCTGATCCTGATGAAATGGCTCAAACCAGAACATACACTCTTGCATGTGTTTGTGTATATTTCTTTATGAGGAAAATGCCCAGGCTATTTGCATTGTGCCTCACCTGAGGCAACATACACAAAAACTTCAGATTTCCAAGTGACAACATCAACAGGTTTTTATTCAACAATAACGGAGCATGGTGGAGTCTCCTTCTTTGGAGGTTTCTAAGCAGAGGCTGGATGGCCATCTGTCGGGAGTCCTGTGATGGGGGTTCCTGCATGGCAGGGGGTTGGACTGGATGGCCCTTGAGGTCTCTTCCAATTCTATGATTCTATGATTCTATGACTCTATGATTCTATGATGAAAACTTGATTTGAAGTCCTACCAGGAAAGCTCCCAGATCTAAGACCTACCCAGATGACATAAAACCCTACCTGGATGACACAAAACCCTGCCTGGATGACATTCCGCTCTTGGATTGCTAATCTAGATCATGATGAAAGGGAAGAACAGCCCATTGTCTGATCTCAAAAGGTTTCTAAGTCACAAGCCTCAGCTGTATGCAGAATGAAAATATGGTATAATTTCCAGAGGAGGAGGATTACACAGAAAGGGGAGGAAGGAAGGTCATGAAACCCAAGAGGGTAGTCCAAAATCAGCGTTTTGCAAAAACAAGCTGCCCATATTTTTGCCCAGTACTTAGCAAAGGAATGCTGAATAGCTCTGGGCATTAATGCTTATGGCTATGAGTCTATTAAGGCCCTTCTTCAGGAAGAAATTAAACTTTAATACTGATAATAAACCTGCTGTTGTAAAAGGTTGGATGAATGAGAAAAACTTGCCCGGAATGCACAGATCCCGCTTCCTTTCTAGAAACAGGAGGCAAACAAGAGTGAGCAGTTCTGAATACATAGGACCTATTTATTTATTTATTTATTTATTTATTTATTTATTGGATTTTTATACCACCCACCTGGCAGCGAGGTCACTCTGGGTGGTTTACAACAATTAACAAATTCAAACAATTCACACAATAAAACCATAAAATAGTAACACAATAAAAATAAAAATAAATATAAAAACCAGTTTGCATAACATAAAATCTGTACAACATAAAAACATTCCAGAGATAGGGGAAATTTGCTTAACAGAATCGCTTATGGGGTGAATCCGTACAACATAAAAATGGTCATGATTAGGGATTAGTCTTGTTTTCAATGCATTCCTATGGGAAATTTGTATAAAGGAAAATTTGCTGAACAGAATTTCATTTGGAATGAATTAATTCCTTTATACAAGGTACCACTGTATACCATACCATAGAAAAGATACTTTTTCAGTGTGCGTGTTTCTACCTTTGCAGACGCTGCCTACAGATGGTTAGTGAACAGTTTCTATTTGTTATTTTCATTTGGGAGGGGAAGAGTTAGCTTGGCTGCCGGCTAAGAATAAGAGTCAAAAGGTTCTTTAGACTGGAAAGTAAATACACTTCAGGAGAAGTAAATACATCTATATTTATAAACAACTGTGCCGTGCATAGCAATGGGATTTTAAAATGGGAGTCTGGCGAGTTTGTTTCTGCATGCATAATGCAAATAAAATAAAACCCAAATATGATTGTTTCGTGAAGACCAAAAGGCTTATTTCAGTGTGTGTCTTCATGGACTGCAGGGCACAGACATTTACAGTGAAAGGAATCTGTTAGCCCTTGAGGTAATGTTTGTTTCTCCATTTGTTCATTTGGTTTGTCACTCCTTCCTTCCTTCCTTCCTTCCTTCCTTCATGAGCTCCTCCCTTCCTGCCTCCCTCCCTTCCTTTTATCCATCATGATGAGCTCCCTCCTTCCTTCCTTCCACCCATCATGAGCTCCTTCCTTCCTTCCCTTCCTTCCTTCCTTCCACCTAACGGGGCTTAGAAACATTCTCAGCAGATACGAGCTGCCTTTCAGAAGTCATTAGAAGTGACTGATACCTCTGTGTTCCAAAATACTTATTTACTTGGTAGATTTAATGGTCCTGGTGGAACTTCCTGGGGCAAAACTGTCTTTTAAATTATCAAAATCCTGCTACAATGATCTACCAGCCCCTAAATTGCTGCATTTTGTGCCTCATTTGGTAACCCTCAAATAGGCTGCCCTCGCTTTTGAACAAATAACTGGATGAAAAATGGCTGAAATGAATATATTCAGGATGGCCACAGACTGCTGCTAAGCTCTAAAGATCCAGAATCAAATGAATCTCAACGTCTTTGTGTCTGCAAATAAATCCTCTGGAAACAGGGTATATTTCAATGGATATGAGGGACTGGCTACTAGAATCAAAAAGAAAAAAATATTGGCTTTATGATTTCAGATTATGCACTGTTATTTTGGATATGAATGACCAAGGCTCTGAAAACTGTTGGCTGCAAAGTCAGCAGCTCAGCGGTTCGAATCCCGGGTGCCACATACCGCATTGGACAGATTTCCTCCAGGAATCTGTCCAATCCCCTTTTGAAGGAATCCAGGCTAGATGCCATCACCACATCTTGTGGCAGGGAGTTCCACAAATGATTCGTTCTAGAGGGGAAATATGGTGTTTCGTTTCATTTTGTAACAAAACTATGTCTACCGTTTCGTTTCATTTCAAAATGTTTCAAAACCTTACAACATGACAAAACGATGAAATGACTTCTTTGTTTTGTGCCCATCTCCAGATAACCTCACCTAGATGACTGTGAATCTTCACAGACATATGTATCTTAACATGAAACACATTTAGAAAAGGAAGAGTTTTTTTGGGGGGGGGGGAGATATGGGAATTTAATTCTATGTGGATTCAGAAAGGTAGTATTAGGAGGAAAATTGTGCAGCATTTTCCCACTTAATGAAGGCATGGGAATGGACTCTGAAATACAAACAAGTGCAGAACTCACTTAGAGGTAGCAACGAGAGACCCATCTCTCTCCACTTATTAACAAACAGCCCTCTGACTTCTAAACAAAGCAAAACAAAGATCAGAGAAAAATGTGGTGGGGCGTGGGGGGAGTGAAAGGGACAGGCAGGTGTAACTTGGTGGAAAAAACAAAAATCCATTAATGGATTATAAAGGCCAGCTCAAAAGTAAATGTTATGTTAAAGGTCAAGGGAAGGAGTGTTTACCCTGGGAAGCGAGAGCAAAGAACAAGTGTCAGGAGCCACCCTGCCCCATCATTCTCTCTCCCCCCCCTTCATTCAAACATCCATCACATTAAGTTCCCTTGGGCTCTGTAGTACTTCTGTTTTATGCATCCAGTCCTATGTATCAGGCTGTGAGTGCTGGTCCCTAGTACCTGTCAGTCTGAAACCATAAGAGTTTGTTTCATTTCCCCCTCCTTGTGCTTGGCCCAGGGTCCAAATCCTGCCATTTAAAAGCAAATTATTTGTTTGTTTGTTTTATTGTATCTGTATTTGACACTTTGCTCAAAACGGGAACTCAGAGAGGCTCGCCACGTGATTTAAATTTAAGAAAGAAAGGAGTGTACGGAACTGTCTAATTGCTGGAACACCACCTGACAAATCACAGGCCAGAACGCTGTACAGTTATACTGGCAGGGGAAAGTAAATGATCAGTAATTAAATACACACACGCATACTCATAATTAAACTTGGCACCCAATTATGTGTGGGCCACCACATGTAGAACAACCTGCCAGGAGGTAAAACACGGTGGTATTCCCCTTGGGGGGATTTTTTTTTATGTTAACCAGATTTCGGCATGTACATATATACATATACATGTATGTTCTGAGGCCTGGAAACATCTGTTGGCACAGCTGGCATTTATCCCTTAAAGGGTTTGTTCCAGTGTGAAGCAGACACATAGTTCTTGTTGTAGGAACAAGCTGGTATGCAGATATGCAGAATGTCCTGTTCTTAACAGCCTCACTCGGTTTTCCTAAATGCAAGCCTGTGGCTTTCTATAGGCGGTCAATCCATCTCCTCTTTGGCCTTCCCCTTTTCCTTTTGCCTTCAACTTTTCCTAGCATTATTATCCCCCCCCCCAGTGAATCCTGCCTTCTCATGATGTGACCAAAGTTTGGCCTCCAAAGGAAAAAGAAAACAATAATTCCAGGCAACTTTGGATGGTCTACCCCTACAAGCTTTATTCATCCACATTCCTTTTGTGTGTTCCATATTTTTTGTTTTATTTGTTTGCTTATTGTTCTTAACTTTAATATTGCCTTTTTAATGATCCAATATGCCTCTCCGCAATCACTGGAATATTGTCTTTCCTGTTTCTTGATAAATGTTGTATAGTCAGTGTCTTCAACATTGCCTATTGCCCTTCAGTTTTGTAAGATGCCTTGGGTCTAAAGAGAATGGAGATATTTTAAATAAATAAATATACAGAAAGGCTTCACAGTTGTTAAAAGCATATGACCATTTTTGGGTTGTGGGCATAGTTCAGTTAGAGGGCAACCAATCTTGCCAGTTAACCATATGCACAAATGTTGAAAAAGAAAATCCAGTTTGCAACCACATATTCCAAGAAAAATGCCATTCTCCTCAGCATCACTGGATATATGCGGAAACAGATGGGCCAGGGAGTGGACCTGAATGAAAGCCTTTTGGAATAATGAAGAAACAATGGAAACAGCCTTGTACCAAAGGAGATCATTAGTCTCTCTAACTCACTATTACCAGGACTTCAGGCATGTCCCTGACCTCTAGATGTACTTGGAGATGTCTAAGATTTTTTTTTTTTTGGATTTGATCTTCTCCCATCACAGTGGTTAAACTGCTGTCCTGCAGCTACAACTGTGCTCACAACCTGGGGTTCAATCCCAGGTAGCTGGCTCGGCTCGTGGTTGACTCAGACTTCCATCCTTCCAAGGTCAGTAAAATGAGGACCCAGCTTGCTGGGGGAGAGAGAGCAATGTGTAAATTGAAAACCACCCAGAGAGTGTTTTAAGCTCTATGGGATGGTATATAAGCAGCACGCTTTGCTTTTTGCTTTTCTCACACTTAAATCATGCATTCTATCATGAAGCAAGGAGCTTGTTTTACAAAATGGGAATAATTCAACACAGAGGTGTAATCATTAAAACATCTTAATACAGCAGATTTTCTTCAGGAGATGCGTGACATTGGTTTTAAGGATCCACAAAGTTCCAGTCTGTAGAGCCGGCATGCCCAAACTTCAGCCCTGCAGATGTTTTGGACCACAACTCCCACAGTCCTTTGCCATTGGAAATAAAGGCTTGGAGGTCTGGGAGTTGTGGTCCAAAACATCTGCAGGGCCGAAGTTGGGACATGCCTGCTGTAGAGTCCTAGCCACCTCACAGAGGTTTCATAGAATCTGCCAGTCCCATCATATGTCTAGCACACAAAAAAAAAACTTGCAAAGTTAATGCTTTACACATTTGATACAGAAGATTCCAGTCAGAAACAGCCTGGGACAAGATTTTGCAGCACCTCTGGTCATCTCCTCTGGCTTCTCCATTATCCCAGAATTAGATTTGTTCCTGCAGAATTGTGGAGGGAAAGGATGATGGTGCTTGCTGCTGCTAATGGGTATTTGTACACGACCCCTAAACTCCGCTGCAAATGGCTCCCAGCTCCGGAGCTTAAAATTGTGCCCCCACCAGCTCCGGAGTTTACAGATAATTAAGTGCGACCACGCCCACCTAAGCGTGTCCCAGCACACTTTTCAGGTACCTTCTCTCCGGAGGTGAAAATTCCTGATGCGGATATAACGTAGTGACTGCTAGGCTCTCCTTGCTTCTGTTTTTTTTTTTTTTGCCCCCCGCCCCTTTAAGAGATCTGAATGCAGTGCCAGGAGGGCAGAACATAGGTGAGCGACATTCTTTTTTCCCCTTTTTTTCTCCCTTCCCTCACGCAGCGAGCAGCCAGGAGTGCAGAGGGGGTGGAAACGCAGGAACAGCGACAAACCATTAAGAGCTCTGGTCCGAATTTAAGTGGCCAGCAGATCTTAGGGGTCGTGTGAAAAGGCTCAATGTTGCAGTTGACTGAGTCTATGGGCTCAGGTGGAAGCAGGAAGAAGCCTTGATTGTGGGAGAAACCAGTGGGGCAGAAGGAAGGTTACTGCCCGTTTGAGTTGGGGGTTGACCGCGATCAGGATGGCAGCTCCGCCTGGGCCAAAAAACAGATTGATCATCACACGGGCTGGTGACACATTGGAATCCATGACATCCATCTGAAGGATCATCAGCGTCTCTACCACAGCAAGCGAAAGGTAAAGTAAAGAGAAAAAGAGCAAAGCCACGGCTGCTTTAATGTGAGCTTTCATTTGGGAACGGGTAAACTGCGGTCCTTGGCTCTTCAGGTGGCAAACGTGGCTGAAGAGCGAGGCAATGGACAGGATGGAGCAGAGGAGGACCAAGAGAAGAGGAGTGATAAAAACTCCAAGCAAAAGAATTGCGTAGGGAACACTTGGCCTAAACTGAAGGTCCAGGTCAGAAACCTCAGCTGTTGTGTTCCTCTGAGATGGGACAGACATGTTCCAGAAGACAGGGGCCGAAGCTAATGAGGAGATCAACACAGATCCCAGGAGAAGCCAAGGGACCCACTCTGAGATCCTCAGCTTGCAGAGGAGGAAGAGTTTGTGGTTGCAGCTCACAATTTTGACACAAAGGAAGACCGACAGCCAAGCGGTGATCCAGCATCGGCAAAGGACAGCGAGGGTTTCCCCAACATAGATAATACGCACCACAAAAGCGCTCTTAACGACAAAGTTAGCCAGTGTTTCTTGAATGGCGATAATGGTGTTAGAGGCACTGAGGCTCAGCAGGATTTGATCTCTGGGGCACAACCGTCTCCTGCATAACCACTCGCAGAGCAGAACTTTCATCATCAAGCCATTGAGAATGAGTCCCAACAGAATCAAACCGATGGGGAAAACCAAATAGGGAGGGGGAAACATATTCCTTCATCTGTTCCACCGACCTCTGTTCAGGTAGACTGTGCCCTGCCAAATAAGTGGAAAGCACAGGTGGGCAAACATTTAAAAATCAAATCTTTCGTGATGAGCAAAATTAGCCAAATTCAATGTGCTTCTCGGATTACTTCTTTGCTTATTACTCAGAGGGGATGAGTATCATTTTCCAGAAACATAGCAATGAAAGATGAGTCAGACTACCAAAACACTGTGGAACATTGATGTAGTACTGTCAAAAATAGATCTATCTAGCACCAAATACATCAATTTATATGGCAGATTATTTATTTATTTACCCTGCCTTTCTCCTTAAAAGGACCAATGATCTCCAGATGGACTGAGTGACAAATCTCAGGAACTCAGATCTTTGGGCATTGCTGGGATGGTTTAAGGGGCAGCCATCCAGGCCAGCTTTCAGATGGTGAAGCTTTCTGGGGCAGAGGAGCTGCCAGTGTTTGTATTGCAACAGGAACTGAACATAAAACCATGCAAATGCACCCTAATTCAAAGATTCCATGGAAATCCTTTCCATTTAAAAAAAATCGTCTCCAAAGTACACACAAACTATTCAAATCTGATACCACCTCACTCCCTCCACGTTGCTAGGCTGTTTGAAATATGAGGTGTCTGTGTTGATGGAAAAATCAAAGTCCATCCTTTAAATGCTATGCCCCATTTGTATCCCGCATGGAGGTGGAGGATCTACTGGGTTTTGTTCTGTATTGTTTTTACCACTCGTTTATCGACCCCCCCCCAAACAATCAGCTCAAAGATTTGAATAGGATACTGTGAAATCCACCCATCATGTTATTTGTTTATTACTTATTTATTGGATTTCTAGACCACCCAATTTTCCTAATAGGGACTCTGGGTGTTTCACAAGAAAGCTGGTGATTGTCTGCTCCGCAGTCACGACCTCTTCCCAATTGTTTGGTCTGATGGCACTAGATCAGTAGTTCTCAACCTTCCTAATGCCGAGGCCCTTTAATTCAGTTCCTCATGTTGTGGTGACCCCCCTTGCCCTGCTTGGAAGAGGCCACAAGCCCCCTTTGGCCAGCCAATGCCGCAGGTGCCATAGAAAACTTCCCTCTACAACAGGCACCCTCAGCCAATCGCAGCCTCCATTGCTATCAAGTTGAATGCACTCAATTTCCCTCCTGCAAACATGGCTCTGCTAGCCAAAGGTCATCACAACAGCCCAGGTAAAGCGCCCTTCTCAGGCTGCCAATGTTCACAAGTGTTCCTTAGAGAGCCATTCAAGTTCTCCTCCTCTGGGTGATCGAGTGCTGCTCCACATGTCACCCTTCTCTAGGCATGAGTGGCTTGGCAGAAGCTGTTATATTCAAGGCTATAAAAGAACTTATCCTATTAATGCTACAGGCCACCTTACAAGTCTATTCGGACCAGGGTGGTGTGAAACCAACGTGGACTCTAAATTGGACACCTCCCACCTCCCACCAACTTTTCTCAGACTGAAGAAGTTGCTCGGACGAGTAGCGAAACGTCTCGCAAGGAAAAGAAGTCCAGTTGCCATGACTCAGTTTCCAAACAATGAACAAAGTTTTCCCTTTTCCTATGATCTTTTTATGATCATTCTAAGTTCCATTCTGCATTATCTGCAGCCTCTAAAATAGAGGTTTCGTGTGTAGCTCTCAAAAATTAATAATCAATACATGTCTATATTCTACCCTGACTTCCTTTACTGGTAATTTTTCTCAGACACTTTCCCTAAAGGTGCACTGTTTTGCGTGTATGTTGTGTCGTCCCAACTGTGCATGTTTTTACAGAACTTTATCTGATATATATATGTGTATATGTATACACACATTGGATCACACTATTTTGGAGTTGTGAACTTCTTTGCACAGCTTATATATAACCTCTCTCTGTTCTGATCTATAGCGCAGTCAGGGAAGTGCAAAGTACATTAAGTTCCTTAAAAATACAGGCCACGTTAAATTCTCCATCATGCTTAGAGCTTCAGATCAGAGCCCGGAGAATACGATCATATTGAGCATACTCAGCTCTGAAGAAAGAAATGGAGAAAGTGGCAAGACTGCTGTAATCAATAGCAGTTTCTGCAGCCCTTTTTAACGTCCCTGGCAGAGTTATAGTCGTGTCATCGGGACAAGGGGGTGAGGTCTGCACAGCAGAAAGAGCCAAGAGGCATTCCAAAGGCTCCTTGTAAGCTTATCATGTTTGGAACAAGTCCACAAAAGGATTTGATTAGATCTGAGATTCCCGGGGGGGGGGGGAAATCCCATCACCCCAGCATTTTCCTCTCATTCTTTGTACAGGTCCAGAGGCTGAGTCATGGCAACTGGACTTCTCTCCTTACGAGACTGACCTGACAAGAAAACAAGTCCAGCTGCCATGACCCAACCTCTGGATAACCTCACTTGGATGACAGAGAATCTTCACAGCCTACTTGGTTCACAGGGTCATTAATCCCCTACTCTTTGTGAGAAGAGGGATCCGTGCTGTTCTTCCAAGCACGAGCATTTCCAGATGGCTACAAGGCAAGAGTTGGTGCAAAGAGTTGCCCACCTACCACCTATCCCCGATAAACTTTTATGCTGCTGTACATTTGTTGAACAGATTCTGCCCCCAGGAGGGTCCTTCCTGCATGGGAATCCTTCTACATTTATCCTGGTGCTCACACATATCTGTCCACTTTACCCAGCCTAATAGTTTAGGTGCAGAAGAGAGTGACTAAAATGATTACTGGGCTGGGGATCCTCCCTTATGAGGAAATGCTAAATTATTTGTGGCTCTTTAGTCTGGAAAAAAGGTGCCTGGGGGGATATGATTGAGTTGTACAAAATAATGTAAGGCATGAGTAAAGTGGATAGAGGCACACTCTTCTCCCTCTCACAAAATATGAGAACTTGATGACATCCACTCAAATTGAGGGTTGGAAGAGTGAGAACAGACAAAAGAATTTTTTTTTACCCAGCGTGTTGTTAATCTGTGGAACTCCCTGCCACACGATGTGGTGATGGCATCTGGCCTGGATGCCTTCAAAAGGGGATTGGACAAATATCTAGTCTCATGTACTCCTGGACACATTTGGTGGGGCCACTGTGAGATACAGGAAGCTGGACTAGATGGGCCATTGGCCTGATCCATCATGGCCCTTCTTATGTTCTTACATACTGCACAAATTGTTCTATGCCGTATGAGGCTATATAAAGATCTCCCCCTCGTCTCATTGAAGCAACCATTTAAAAATAACTCCCATGCCCCATGCAGCTTATTTTCAGATTGTGCCTTTATTTATCTTAAACTAAGTTCCACAGAGACAGAGCATTTTCATATTATGCTGAATGCAGCAAATGAAATACCCAGAGTGTATTTTCCGCTGGAAGCTGGCATACCTTGCGGGAAACTGCTTGCTGCTCAAATTTCCTCTTATTGTTATTTGTTCTGGAAAATTTTTGGCCAGGGACTTTCCAATTGCTTTTTGCTTTGTTTTGATGCATTTGTTTGCAGTATGTTTCTTGGGGGAAATATCTTTATTTATTTCAAGACTCTAGTGGTTTAGAGAACAGGGCTCAAGTCATTAGACTTGCTGTTAAATCAGACTAAAGTCTCACTGGTAACTTGACTCAGACTCAACTCAGGTCCCCCCCCCCCCAATATTTCACTCTTGAGTTGTGACTTGAGTTGGTTACCCATCCCTCCCCTTTTTCTGGAGCAAAAGCTTGCTATTTTAACAGGGATTCAGACTTCAGGATTTGGACTCAGAACATGGTACCAAAGACTCAGATTTGGACTTGGCACTTGTTGCCAAAGATTCGGACTTGGGAATTGAACTTGTCAACATCACTGGCAGGGAGCATCTTCCTGTCTTAATTTTCCAGCACTTCTCCAAATTTATAGATATTGGGAGTGGATTTTCCAAAGGGCCCATGAGTTTCATAAAGAGTAGCCGGTATGTGTTAGGCTCAATTGTCCCTGAAATTGATTTCTTTATTTTATTACTTTCTTAGGAGAGATTAGTGTTACCTCTTTCTTCCCTTTGCAATGTGAAACAATATAGTTGGCAATAGAGAGCAGAGAGAAATAAATTGCCGAAAAGAGACATGATTTAAAGAAGGCAATATGGATGTCCGTCCTATTGATTTCTTAGCTTCAGGACACACTGATTTTTTACCACCTGGGAGCAAAAAGGAAAAAAAGGGGGGGGGATGAACCCAAATTTATGCCCCCCTTTAAAAGAGAAATGCATGACCAGTAGGGTTTATGGCCTGATATTTAGTATGAATGGTTCTGTTAGTGGCACATTGCTGAGCCAAGCTCCAGCCTACGAACTCATCTCCCGAATTAATTCATTCTACTTGCCAATACAGAATGGCAGAGACCACCCTTTTAGTGACAGTGTGCTACTCAAAGCATTGCACACATTAAAACGACAGCACAACCAAAGGAGCCACAATAAACCACAGAGATAATGGGCAATACATAAGTAACAACAACAGTGGCGAAGCAACAATTAAGTCCAACCAACAGATAGAGGCTAAAGCCCTCCTGGAAGAGACTTGGGTTGCTTAAATTTAGAAGGCCTCGTGCCCTCCATGGCGAGATGCTGAGAAGGAAGACCCCCTTTCTCCATAACAAGGTTGGGTCATTAGATGTTCTCTTGAAAGAGGAGTGGAGAAAGAGGGCATGGGAGTTTTGTTTTCTGGAACAAACCAGGCAGAACATGGGAAAAGAGGATTTCCGGCAACGCCAATGTCATACAACCAATGCAAGAGGACAGGATCTGTTGCTGTGTGTTGCATGGGCTTTTCAGGATTAGAAACCCTGGAGTGGGCTTCCCATCTCTTCACAACTGACCATTGTTCTGTGTTTGTTCTGTCTCTCAGTGTATAAATCGTGGAGTTAGAAGGCACGTAGAAAGCCACCCAGCCCAACCCTCTTGCTCCAGGCAGAGATTCGAATTAAATCTGAGCTCGTTGGCTCCATCCTTGTACTGCTCTAACAGTCAGGAAGTGTTTCCTCTGTTCTAGATAGCTGATCTCTGGGAAACAAGGCGTCCTGAGAAGGACACCAAAGGGATGCTGACAATAAAGGAAGAGCATTAATATGGGTCTCTTAGGACACACTCCAGTTGAAACAGAGGGAACCTCCTATGACAGACTTCTTTCACCTGATGTCTTCCAAAACTCTTTCTTTATCTCCTAAAATATTACAGGCTGTGATAAATGAAAATGTATTCATGTTCCCAGGGGTTTACCAGGTAAACGTTGGCTGTTCTGTGGATTATAAATGAATAAGTTCCTTATGGTTTTAATGGGGAGGATGAGTGGATGATAGAAGCTGGGGGTAATACAGCCTCTTGGCCTACTGAGATGGTAGCGGAAGAGCTGATTTATCTATGCAGATACATAGAAATCCTCCTGTGACGGGAGGTATTGTGCGAAAACTCAATTCAGATGCTCAGGTTTCAAAGACAAGCAGATAACAATGCTAGCCCCCTCCTGGTGCGAGCAATCAGATATGCAAAGAAGGAATGCATTTATCTCATGAAACAAAGCAAGCTAATTTTCCCTGCAAGCAGGCATGAGAGGGCGTGCTTTGACAAACAGCTGCCTTTTAGGGGCTTCCAGTTTTTCTGCTTCTGTGCCCTTAGTTCTTGCTTGTCTCTTTCATTCGCTTCTGTCCCCAAATGTGACTACACTGAATGTTAGCCAAGACATTGCATCCAGTATCAGCTTTAGAGATCACACTAATTGCTGCTTTGGAGGTTCGAGCCAGTTCATGGGTGCCTGCTCAGAAGCCATGCCTAAGTGGCAGATCGGCCAGAGGAGAAGTTAACAGGAGAAGAAAGGTGATTGCAGGGCAGTTTAAGAAGAGGTAGGTTTAGAGGAGCCAGCACGCAAACTAAAAGCAATGCCATCCCCTGTGCTTTAGCCTTGCTCTGTTTTCCATCTGGCTTTTAATGAAATTGGCACCTTTGTCATTGCTGGAACTGCAAGTGGTTCATTACTTCGTTGCCCCCTTAAGTGCGATGTTGGTAAACATCTAATCTTGGAAAGAGAGAAAGGAAAAATGAGGTGGTCTAGGATCGTTCTGGCATTATCATTTTGCAAGGTGAGAGGCAGGTCACAGCAGCTCTATATTGACCAAAAGTGTGGATTTACCTGGCCTTCAAGAAAGCATTCGGCTCCAGATATTGTACGGCTGACAATATCTCTTAGGAACAAAGATGGGGAAACAGCAAAGATTTGTCCCTGAAGCAGAAGGAAATACAAACACACAAGATGACTGCTGCGTGATGGCATGGCTGTCAAATGAGCCAGGTCTTTTGCAGAATTGCTTAGAGAATTTCATATGGGTTCAGTGGACAAACACAGGCATTGACCAGGCAGAAAATATGGAAGGATGAGACTTCTATTTATTTCCCTCTTTCCCTTCCTCCCATCACCAGCTCCTTCGTTTGTTTCTTCATTTCTTCATTCTTTCCTTTATTTCCCACAGTCAGTTGTTCATTTGTTCCTTCTTTCCTTCAGTAAGAAATGCTCAGAAATGTGCTAATTTATTCATTCATAAGCACAGGGCATAGAACTTGAGAGGATGTGGACACAGACCCCTGTGTTTCTAGATGAAACTCATGGGAGACATCACAATTCCTAAGGTATTTGTGGCCGGTGGCAGAAATAGCCAGAGATAAAAGTGGGCAGAATGATGCATGTGATCCTTACACTTGCTCAGGCCTCTTTTGCCCTCACCTGCTTACCTTTCTTGACTTTTGTAAGCTTCAGAACTGGGGAGCAAATCAGGGTTAAACCACTCAAAACAGTGCAGATTGATGGCATACACGTACAGTCTGGGGAAATGGCTTGGGGAGAGAGATCAAACTTGGCCAGGGACTGAATGTCCCTTGGGAAAATTTGTGGTCTATATTTTGCCCACCGCCTCGAAGGTTTTGTGGGCTGTGCTATAGTTTAGGTGGCTTAGAGAAGTGATAATTTACAGATCAAGCTACACACACACACACACACACACACACACACACACACAGAGAGAGAGAGAGAGAGAGAGAGAGAGAGAGAGCAATCATAGACATATTAGCTAAAAAGGTTCCCCCCGCACATGCGTACTAGTCGTGTCTGACTCTAGGGACGGTGCTCATCTCCATATTCAAGTTGAAGAGCCCGTGTTGTGCAAGTCCATGGCCACGTGGCCGGCATGGCTGCAAGGAAACACTGTTTTTTACCTTCCTGCTTACCTATTCATCTACTTGCTTTTACATACTTTCAAACTGCTAGGTTGGCAGGAGAGACATATTAGCTAATTATTCATAAAAAGACTTGTACAACCCATCCAAGGCTTCTGATTCTTAAGAGACAATGCCATATATATTATGCATTGTTGTATTTTATAGCAGTATGTATTAAATAAAAAAAATAGTGTAGTTGCATAACACTTTTGAATCTGCAGCACTAGAAAATAGATCACCTTCCCAGAGGTGCTGCAAGGGCATTGCCGATACTCACAGTTGTTTTATGCTCGACAATACATCAAGAAAATTGTCCACTACAAGTTTCTTCTCCTGCAGAACAGCAAAAATAAACACAAAACTAGGACTTTACTTTCTGGTCAATGGCAACATTAGCCAAAAACAAAACAAAACAAAACAAAACAAACAATAAATATTGTGCGAGGAAAGCTTCACATTTTGCACAAATAGAGAATTTGATTGGGCTTGGTTAAATTTCATTTTATGGTGGGGAAAGGTGTTTGGTTTGGTTTTGGCAAGAATTTTTTTCTTTAAAAAAAGTATAAATAGCATGAAACCCTTATACTCTCATACAGTGGAGAGAAAAAATTGCTCAACTCCTTATTCTTATTTGTAAGAAGAAAACAAGCTTCAGATTCCCTGGATGGTTCTGAGAGCTTTCCGCCAAAGTATGTAGCCTAAATAAATAAATAAACGAATGACAGAACCAACCAACCAACCAACCAAACAAACAAGAAGACGGAACCGGCTCCTAGAGAATCGAGAGGCTCCACACAGCCCTTCTGATGACGAGCTGTCCTCCGTCAATTGAATTTCCATTTTTCATTCTGCATACAGTCTTCAGTTTTTATTTCATGCTGCGCTGGAGGTGAATTACCTCTGATGATGAATTCAGACAGCTACCGAGCAGAGTCAGGCAGCTTGTGAAACAGGCAGTAATGAGCGATTACAATTTACATAATACGGACACACATCCAGTCTGATACAGCAGCTGGCGTTTGGAAGCTCCCTGTATTGTGAGTGGCATTTACTTGCTTTCTGATCAAAGGGGAAATTGGTTTGCCTGCCACCAACGAAGAAGCTCTCTCTCTCTCTCTCTCTCTCTCTCTCTCATTCTGTCTGTCTTTTCCTCTCACCAACCCTTCTCTAGCACAGCTGCTCTAGTTTAAAAACCCATTAAAGTGGGATCAAACTCATTTTATAATACCTATCATCTCTCTGCCACTATTTCTGCCCTTTCAGTAGCCAAATGCTTTATTAAAGACTTGATGGCTACGGACCCCAGTAGGTCTAAAACAGTTTCGTCCATGCCGAAAATGGACAAGGCATGGTGGCCACTGCCTGCTCCCACCTGGCAATGTGCTTCCTCAGACCTAGAGTTATTCTGTTTACTGGCTGCCCTTTGCCAGAAACTAACGAAGGGTGGACGAATTCTTCTTCTCTGATTTCTAAAAAGGCTCCGTAAACCTCTTGGCCTCCACCTGGTTGCACTTCTCTAAATCCCACATGCATTTTCTCTCTTTCCTGGTAGTCTTCCTGACTATGAGGCTCCATGGAAGGTGCCTCTCAGGAAACTACCAGGACTGTAATGCCTTGGAAACCCCATTGAGCTCAATCCTGAGCCTACATTTCCTCTCTGTCTGAGGAAACCTGAAAGTAATGTTTATTTATTTATTTATTTATTTATTTATTTATTTATTTATTTATTTATTTATTTATTTATTTATTTATTATTAGATTTATATCCCTCCCATCTTCCCGGGGGGAACTCTGGGCGGCTAACACGGCTGAACAGATCAGCAAAGGTACAACACAATACAAAAAACAAATAGGACAAATAGACATTTGGGCATTATTTTTAATTCTTGGCAATAATGCCCCCCCCGCCTCCCGAGGTTGGGTTGATGAAATTCTTGCAGACTTAGAATCATAGAATCGTGAAGATGGAACCGTGTCAGGCCATCACGTCCAATCCCCTGCTTGACGCAGGAATTCAAACCAAAGGATGCCCGCCAGGTGGTTGTCCAAATTTATCTTGGATGCTTCCAGTGTAGGAGCACTCACCAGCACTCAAGGTCCTGGGTTCCACTGCCGTACTACGCTAAGAGCTAGGGAGTTTCTTTTCCTGGTATTCATGTAAAACCAGGCTTCTTGTAACTTGAGCCCATTGATGCATGCCTGGGGGAAAAGTGGTTGATGGGAGACATGATAGAGAAGTACAAAATTATGGAGGGGATGGATAAAATGGATAGAGAGAGGGAAGCTGTATTCCCTCCCACGAAATCCCAGAACCAGGGGTCAGCAACTCACATTAAGGGTTGGGAGAGGGAGAACCGACTAAAGAAAACACTTTACCCAATGTGTTGTAAGTCACAGAACCCCTTGCTGCAGGATGTGGTGATGACATCTGGCAGAACTACCTTTTAAAAAATGATTTGATATCTAGGTAAGAGTGGCTGGAAACTTAGATCCTCTAAAAAGTATCCCTCTTTAAAATGCTGAAGGGGCTCTGCTGTTTTCACTACACTTCTCTTCCATTCCCTGCACCTCCCCCAAGGATGATTCTTGCTCAAGAAAAGTGTTCTGCACCCAGAACTTGTTCTTGCATTCCAATATGCTTTTCACGAGCAGTGCATCTCTCCGGTAGACGCCGCCCAGGCGATTTCAGAGCGCACAACATCTCATTTCCATTCAGATCACAGAGTTTCTCTCTTGCAGCAATTGTATTTTATTTCTCCGGGAAAGGAGGGGGGAGGGTGAAAAAAAAATGAACAGAAACAAAAAAAAAGTAAGAAATCGTTATTATCTTGATTGGAGCTGCCGCGAAGACCTCCACACCTCAACTTAAAACTTTCTCTCGGCCAGCTTTTCCTGATTAAGCAAATGGGTGGTCTCTCAGATGTCGTGGCTATTAATATGTTCCACAAATTCATGTAATGGGAAGGAAAATGAAGGGGCCATTGACTGAAATAAACAGCAACACAAACATTTTTATAATGTTGAAGATACAGTCAAGTACCTGTTTCACCGAGTTCCCTATAGTGTCAGATTGAATAGCACTGGAACCCCACACTGGAATCCTTTCTGGACATAGCAGAGATGTACTCCTTCCATGGCTTAACCTCAGTTTTGGTTTCTTTTCCCCTTGATGTTAAGCCAGGATGTGACCAAATCTCAGAGCAAAATCTGCACTGCACAATTATGGCAGTAGAATGCCACTGTATCTATAGTAACTGCGATCTTACAAAATACAAGGATTGGTCATGGGGCAAAGAACAGTAGAACTCCCCTACATTCTGGATTCATGTCCACTGAGTCATTCATCTGTTGCTTGACAGCACTAAATAAAACACAGAAACACAAAATGTGTATAGCCTACCATGATTTTTGGCATCCGGGGTGGGGGCGGGGGCTAAGAATTGATACTTCACAGATACTGTGGTCCAAGGGAACTTAGAAATCTTTGTTGTAGTTCTGGGATTCCATCAGATGGAAATATGGCAGCTCAAGTGGCACCGAGAGATTAAATCAACAGAAGTTATCCTGTTGGGGGAGGGGCAGGCCAGCCCGGTGAAAATCTGCAAAGTATGCGGTGAGCCACCCCTAGATTAGATGTAAACACGCAATACCTTCCCACTCTTTCACTCTAAGTTTGTAAATCCCTGCTTATCTCTTCTCCACATGTGAGTAAAAAATCCCTGTCAATTCAACTCAGCCGACTCCCTAAATTGCAAGACTAAATTGCTGAATTAGATAAAACCAGAATTAGCATGACGGGGAACTTAAATCCGTCATGGGTCGAGAGAAGAGCAACCAAGAGAACAACTCTGTCCTATGCTTCCCCTATTCCTTCCATGGAGTTCCTTCTTGGGAATATGCCCATGGTTAAAGATGCAGAATTGTAACCACTGTGCGTTTATCCCCCACCAGCCCCAAAGAAGGGACATGGGGGTGGATCCTAACCTTAAGTATTACTATCCTGCTCTCTAATTAGGCAGTCAAACCACAAACAGCAATCAGTTCAGTTACCTTAAAAAAAAAGTGGAATTTCCAGAAAGCAAAGCAAGCAGCGGAATATTCTGCGATTGCCGTTTGGTTCCTCAGAAAGAAATGACACTCTATTTGTGGAGATTGTAGAAACCTTGGAGATAAAAAAATTGTGCTGGTTCTTGACTTGAGAATGGAAATGGAAGTGAATATTCTGATATCCCTTTCTCCTCTCCTGTTTTTTTTTTCAAAGTTCAAGGTGCTTGTGGCTTGCTTTGTCTAGGCAGGAGAATCCAAGAATCTACCCCCTTCTGCCCCCCCCCCCAATGATCCTCCCAACATGACCTCTCCCAAAGGATAATGACAGGTGTTTAAAAGTAAAAGGAGGATAGAACATTTATTCCCGAACACTGGCTCTTTCATTTCTAGATGTTAAGTCTTTTAATGGAAGCAGGGTGTTCTGATGCCGAAGAAGAATGCAATGTTCCGATTTCAAGCATGGTGATAAGATGCCACCTAGTGACAAATTTCGGGAAGTGGTTTCTCCTAAGCTTCCCGTTTGAAAAGCCATTTGCTTGATACTTTTAGGATGTACAGTAACTCCTTCTTCCTGTGGGTTTGCTCGTTTGTTTCCAGATGTGTTGCATTTAAGGGCAGGGATCTTGGATCTAGCAATATTGACCAGGGCCACAATTACAGCATTTGGGGTTCTTTCATCTGGGGGAAAAAAGGCAGCTGATGGGAGACATGATTGAGACATACAAAATGACTGTCTCCAGTGTCGGAGAGCCTACTCCCCCCACCCCCCAGGTCATGGGTTCCATTGCCGTACTGCTCTAACAATTAGGAGGATTTTTCGTGATATGCAGCCGAAAGCTGGGCTCTCTTAACTTGAGCCCATCTTTGCCTGTCCTGCACTCTGGGCTGATCGAGAACAAATCCCGCCCCTCCTCTGGATGACAGCCTTTCAAGTCTTTGAGAGGTGGTCTTCGACCTTCCCCTCGGTCTCCTTTTCTCAAGGCTAAACATGGCCAATGCTTCCACTCTTCCCTCATAGGAGTTGGTTTCCTGCCCCCCCCCCCCCAAGTCATCTTTGCTGCCCTTCTCCAGATTTGTTCCAGTTTATCAGCATCCTTCTTGAAGGGTGGTGTCCAGAAAGGGACGCAGGAGGACTCAAGATAGGACTTAACCAGCGCCAATAGAAAGGAATGAGTACCTCCCAGGATCTGGAGACCATACTTCTATTCACACAGCCTTAAATACTGGTTGCCTTAGCTGTTGGCCCATATTCACCCCTGATCTATGGCTACTCCAAGATCATTCTCGCTTGTAGTATTGCTGAGACAGGTAAAAGGTATTCCCCCATCTTTTAACTGTGTGTTTAGATTCTTTTTTCCTAGGTGCAGTGCTTGGCATTTATCCCGGTTGAATTTCATGGTGTTGTTTCCCCCCTGAGGGCTACTCCTTCCTAGACTCGTATCTCAGTACTGTCCCCTTGAATCCCGCCTCTTCCCATTATCACCCACCGAGCTGTTTGCCTTCAGCTTACAGCTTAGCAAGTGGATCAGGTAGCTGCTAAGCAAAGGGTCAGAGCCAGCTGCCCCGTAGGACAACGATAAAGGCATTCTCCCTGCTTCTTCTCCGATGGCGGAGATAAGCTGTAATTCTCTTGGCTGGATAAGGTTGATCTGGGATGGAGTGAGGTCCGGACGCACAACCCAACAACGGCAGGTTCTCCTTCAGATTATGGTTTTGTGACTTGGACAAGCAAGGGAATCACTGCCAGTTTTCAGCAGTGTGCCATTTTAATCAACGGAGGCAAACCACCACATGCCCTGTGTCATCTTGGGAACATTTGCCAAGAAAAAGAAAAGCCGGAGCCCATCTGCATGCCAAAATACCCCGTCATACCTTTGTTGGCTGCCAACTGGGCAAATCACTGCCTGGAAAGAAAAAATAGGAAGAGGTTGTGTGTGTGTGTGAGGGGAATAAGGAGCCCTTTTTCTATTTTTGCAATTTCTCTCTGATGTAGACATATATTCCCCAGGGGTGTTCCTAGGAGAGGGGAAAACTTTCTTAATTGTCTCTCCCCTGGGCTCTGGATTCATCTCTCAAAGCTAGAGGATTTATGGGGCTATAAATAAGGTGACTCTGAAAGTCGTATGCTTTTGTGCTAATCTGGGGGTGGAGGAAGAGAGAAGAGAATGCGGAGGATGGAGATAACCTTGTTTCATCCATGAGACTCTAGAGGAACCTTGGGAGTTGGTTTTTTCCCCTCCCCTCTGGATATATTGTATATCTCTATGTTTTAAACATTATCCTGACCTTCTAACTTCAATTGCTGGAGTAGAGTAATCACTAAACCCGTACGTCGAAAGCTGGGGAGGCACAGGTTTAAATCATGCAGCCCGGTGTAGAAGGTCGAAGCATCAGGTGTGGGAAACAGGAAGTGGGATGGTCCTGCTGAAGACGATGCCACATCAGATAGGGACCAGTGGGGAATGGATATGGGCAACCTTTCTCCATATTGATGGAAGAAAGTAGGCCCGGAATCACTCCAGTAATCAGGAAAGGAAAAGGCTGGGCAGCTAAATTTTGGGGTAATCCAACTCCTTCGTGTTTGCTGCATAAAGCAAGTCTGTCTGTCTGTCTGTGTTGTGTCTGTCTGTCTTGCCATGCGTGAATACCCATCTGTTTTGATTCTCTTCAGAATCACTTCCCATACAGATTTCATTACCATCTGCTTCGATTTGGTCCGAATTGTTTACCGTAGAAATTTCTATTGATTTGCTTTGAGTTGCTTCATAATTCACCTTCTTCAATATTTGCATTGGAGTATTTGTAAATATTTGTATATAGCTGAATAGTGAAACACACACACACACACATACACACATACACACAAATGGGGGAAAATATAGTCTTTGACCTGCAAACCTCCCAGAACAGGGGCTTGCACTAATAGGGTGGAGTGAGTGAGTGAGTGAGTGAGTGAGTGAGTGAGTAAGAAAGAAAGAAAGAAAGAAAGAAAGAAAGAAAGAAAGAAAGAAAATTCTGCATGTATGTGTTACAATTAGAAGCAGTCAAAGAGAAAGAAACCCACAAGAGAATTAAGCAGTGATACTTCATTCTTTACCTTGGACACGAATCCTCCTTGCCTTTCTTGCTGCAAAGTCACTGATTAAATCAACAACATCTTTTTATTGCTTATCCCACTAAGTTTTAGAACTAAGGAAAAGGAAGGGCGAGGAGACAAGAGAAATGACAGGCAGTGTAGAAATTCAGGTTTCCTTTCATTGCCCTTTTAAGGAAGACTAAAATGCTGCTGTGCTCATTGCCCTTTTAAAGACCCTACTCACTTGCTTCTTGATGAGTGCTATAGGAAAGCAGTATTCACTTTGTCCTACTAGCTGGAATTTCGTTCTTTCCGTGCATCTGCCCCCAGTGAGGTAGAGACTGCCATTCCCAAATTGGTCTATTTAGTCACACTAGGTGTTGTTTTTAGGATCTCTACTCCAGGCATGATACCATAGTCTTTCGAGACTGAAGGATGCCAATGATGATGACTAGCTGGAATAAATGGAAAACAAGCATGAAAATAAAACAGCACCTAGACTCATGGAGTCATCGTGTACCATTTGTCCTGCCTGCACTTATTCCTGTGACTCGGCCTCACTATTTGCATTGGTAGCACATTGGAAACGCACAAACACACCATCAGGAAGCTAGACAAGGGTGCCACTGAAATGACAGAGGGCGGGTTTGCCTTGTTCTCTGTGGCCTTTTTGGGTGAGGTCATCATGGGCAGCACCAGGAACTGAAGTTGCACATTTTCTCATTAGGTTTCTTCTTTGGACCTCCAGGAAGCTTAGCCAGAGTTATCCTATCATTTCACAACCAAAATAAATCGAGTTAAGAGAAAGTGTTCTGTCCAGAGTTATCTCCAGAGATGTGGGTTAGACCTCATACCTTACGGATCTTTCTCAAATGTGTCAGAAACCCCCCTACCCCCAACTCCTGGCTGCTTCTCCAACTGCCAGGAAACTTGCCTGGAAAGTTTTAGTGCTCGTAGTTATTTATATTGATAGCTTTAACATGAACAAACAGGGAAATACTGCCTCCAGCCGTGGAATGAAAAATAGGTGTCCATGGAAGGCCCATCAGACTTCTCTCAACGTGAAGCTTGGGCGATTGGTTTGCTCAGATTGCTTTCGGGCACACAAATCTAATTCTGCTTCCACCCCTTTTCCTCTCCGCAGCTTCCTCTCAGACTATTGAACGGGCATCAAATTTCCACCAAGCCCATCTCTCCCAAGTAAAGAAGTGAGATGTGAAAATCGGCAGTGGAAGGTCATTGGGAGGTGGGGGTGGTGTAGGAAGGAGCCTGTTATTTTTCAGTGCTTTCTTATCAAGGTTGGAGCGGCAGTTGATTATTTAATTTACAGCCTGCTGTCTTCATAGGAAATGAATGGCAGGTACAGAATGCTTAGAGGTTGTCCTGGCAAGGCAAGATAAGTTTGGCAGAGGGTGCGTCAGGTGCCAAGACAGAATCAGGTGGTTAGAAATTCTCTTGTAATAGTTGAGTAAGGGAGGGAAGGAGCAGAAGCCAGCAGGAAGTCTCTCTTGCTAGATTTTGTTTTGTTTTGTTTTGGTTGAGCTGAAGAACATTCTCAGAGGGAGAACGATCCGGTTATATTCCCCCAACCCTAACCTTCAACCCAGCATCGTTATATATACCAATTCAGTGACAAAAATGGAAAATGGCCATTCTGGAGCCACAAGGTGATTCTCTTTGACAGTTAAGGAAAGGAAAAGAATACGAAATGATCCCTCAAAGGGTAGTCAAGTTTGGAACCAATATTAGGTAATAGGCATCTTTTACGAAGGCTTCCCACCCGGGTTTTCAATGTCCCAGGAGTACTGGGTAATTCTCTTTCTCCTCCGTTGATGGAGAGAGGGTTACCTCATCCAAAAAGAAGCAAAATGGACAGTTCAAGAGGGCAAAATAAAAACAAAAAACAAGAAACAAAAACAAACAAATTATCTCACCTTGTCTCCAGAGGCCTTTATTTGCTTATCTTATTCATTTTTAATTTGTTTTTATATTCTTGTTATTTGCTTTTTTCCTTATTTGCATTTATGTGAACCACCCTGAGTCCCTTCTGGGAAATCGGTGCGGTATAAAATGCAATAAATAAATAAATAAATAAATAAATAAATAAATAAATAAATAATGCTTAAAAACTTTCCACCAAGTAAGAGGAATCACTCAGTGTGTGATTATTTCCTTCATTTGTGTGCTGTCTTTCAATGTAAGGTCTCCACATGTTGGATGGAGCATTAGGAGAATCAAAATGAGCAACACAACTGAAAACCAAGCAGCCAGCAAACTCATGACTTAAGAGCAGGGCAAAGCTTTCATTTGAAAATACAAATTGTTTAGCAGAACACATTTATTCAAAAAAATATCCCAGGGCTATTTTAAAAACAAACAACACTGTTAACATGAAACTCGTAGGATTTAATATTGAGCAGGAATGGATAACATATCTATCTATCTATCTATCTATCTATCTATCTATCTATCTATCTATCTATCTATCTCATACTTCAACAAGAACTGAGGATGATGGAAGCTGTAGCCAAAGAGGCTTAGGAAGGCCACCCGGGCAAGTTCCTTGATTTGAAGGACAGTCAGGGATGTCCACCAGAAATTGACAGGTTGACAAGAAGCAAGACGTTAACCTCTTTGAAAGGGCAATGGATGGAAATGTCGAGGTTGGGAGTTGGGTTCCTCCACTGGGGCCTCCTTGGCAGAGATGGACTTGACGACCTGTAGGGTCCCTGCCAGCTCTACTCCCTTCACCATGGTGATTCTCAGGCTCAAGCTATGAACTCTCCTTCTTTCTTCAGTGGGAAGAGAGATGCTGGCACCAGCTTGTCCTTTTCCAGGCCTCCATCCCTTGCATCAGGCCATTATGCCATCTGTTTCTTAATCTACCAAATACCTTGCATGCTTTGCAAATTGATTATCTCTGCTCCAGACTTCTTTTCATGCAAAGGCCAGATGATTTGGCTCACTTGAGGACTATAATTTAAATAGTTGTCACTCTCTCACAGGAGTGCAAATAAATCCACCAGGTTGCAGGGTCACGGGTTCTATTGGCAGGAGAGATGGGGACAAGCACAACCATCTTCTGTGGATCGACTCTCTCACTGAGACTGGTAGTGGAATATCGGTTTTCACCCTGTGCTCAAAAGGCATCCATATTACACAGCTAAGCCTATTGCCGGCCATGTTATAAGTAGCAGTGGATTTGGTTGAAGTTGCATCCATAAGAATGGGTCTAAAACTGGAAAGGTCCCATAAGACCATCAAGTCTAACCACGTGATCAATGCAAACCAAAGGATCTCTGTCAGGTGGTTGTCTACTCTGGAATGCCTTTAGCGTCGGAGCCCTCTCCACCTCTTGGGGTAACTGGTTCTGTCATCGCACTGCTCTAACATTTAGGAAGTTTTTCCTCATCAAAACCTGGTTCCTGTAGCTTGACCCATTGTTGTGTGTCCTGCACTCTGGGCTGATTGAGAACAGATTCTGCCCCAAATCTGAATGACAGACTCTCAAATATTTGAAGAGTATTCCCCCCCCCCCACCTCAAGTCTAAAAACGCCCAGTTTCTTCAGTCTTTCTTCCTGGGGCTTAATATCCAGCCCCCTAATCATCCTTGTTGCCTCCTCTGAACTGGTTCCAATTTTTATATATGATGCCAATATTCAAGGATATGGGGATGACTAGTTAAAGTGGTAGATGGTGTTCCACATGTTAATATCTCCCCTCTTTTTTTAAATAAAGGGAGGAGGGATCCATTCATTTTCAAATGTGAAAGCTATATTTAGTGACGCTTTACTGCCTTTGCGTCTAGCAGCCAAGAAACGTCTCCGTCAACTACCTAGGCTCTGCTTTTGCCATCTGTTGTCATACAGCTGCCGAACACAACTGTTGACATTTTAAAATGTGTAGAAAAACACTGCTTGGCAGAGAGGTTGGGAGTGGGAAAGGTTACTTCCCTCCAGACTTGCTCCCCAGCGGTTGGACATGGGTCAGGAGAAATGTCTGCAGCATTAAGATGTGTTATCTGGAACAGGTGCGGAAGAGAACTTTGTACGGCCCGTTGTTCTTAACTGAGTCCACCCAGATTGTAACCTGGTAGTCTGTGAACAAAACTACATGCTTACCATTTGTTTCATCGCTGTTACAAAGAAATGCAGGATGGCAAGGGACCCTATTGTGCATAATCAAATCCAACCAGTTCTCAGGTAGCACAGTAGGGGAATTGAACTCTTAACCATGGGTTGCCTAAACCACAGAGCTCTCCAGCAGCTCCAGAAGGTGCTCCTTGGCAGACTCATTCTTGGAATGTCCAGTCTAGGTGGCCAGCTTGACAGATGCATAACTTTAGCTGATACTGTCTTTCAGGCCTCAAGGGGGGGG
>JAHTLZ010000054.1:1834721-1860321 GCA_023846285.1 Phrynocephalus versicolor
TTTATTTATTTATTTATTTATTTATTTATTTATTTATTTATTTATTTGACTTCTGGACCACAAAACCATCTGGCCCAAAGGCCACTCTGGGTGGTGTACAATATCATTAAAATATGTTATAAGAAGCAAAAGGAATGGTCTTCAGGCTGTGTCAGATAACCTCTCAGCCTTCTCCTCCTGTGCTAGAAGCACTGTGAGTGTTTTGGGAGAATGTAGGCATGAGGGAATATGTTCAAATTTAGTGTCCGTAGAAATGCACAGGTCTGTACGGCACCACGCAGAACTTCAGGCAGCATCTTTTTGGCTCAGAAAAGACCATTTCTTGCTGCACACTCCGTCATTCCAGTACTTCCAAACAACCCTTTGCCTGTAAAGGTCTGTTTGCTGTGGGTAGATACTAGATTCCAGCTTTCTGTGTATCCATAAACGCAAGGAATACGAGTTTGGGGAAAACACTTGAAGGCAAAGCAAAATGGGTGAATGGGGGGCATTTGAGAGCTGAGACTGGAACAGTGATTAGAACTTCTTCATATCGATGACCTGTGACCACTTCCATTCCCCTCCTTCCTCCATTTCCGAGAAAGACCACATCAAGTACGAAGGTGTAAGAGGGTGATATGCAATGGGAAAGGCAATCAAAGCCTCTGTGAGGCGAGGGAGGAGGAGATCCCCTGGGATTCAGAGGATTAGTCAACAAGATTGATCTGCCACCTGTATGCCCAGGAGGACTTTACCACTTTTCTCTTGAGTTCTTCTTTTAATGAGCTTGGTTGATTGTTCCGTTGAGCTGCTCTGCAGCTAAGTATCCACTTGGAAGTAAAAGATGAGAGGCAGCATAGGATAATCATAAGAAGGCTGGATTGGAAATAGAAAGGCCTCCATTTGAATCTTTGGGATAGCTGGATCCCGAGAGTGATGCACACTCTTGTCATGACCATGTGCTTGTCATGATCTGCCTGCATGGGGGTGGGGGGTGGGGGGTGGGGTGGAGAAGAACACTTGGTCTCATTCTCTACCTGGAAGGCAGATTCTTGATGGGCTTTAACGTTTCTCGTTTAGGGTGATGAACGTTGTCATTTGAAGGCAGAATGAAGAATTTACAGTATGCACTGTTTTCATATAAGGTGGATCTTTGATTCCATTTCACTGAGAAGGCACAGAAGGTCCTTTTGTAGGAGCCTCATGGCGCAGTGGTTAAATGCCTGTATTGCAGGTAAAACTGTGCTCACAACCTGGGGTTCAATCCCAGGCTTATGGTTGACTCAGCCTTCCATCCTTCCGAGGTCAGTAAAATGAATACCCAGCTTGCTGGGTGGGTGGGGGGTGCAATTTGTAGCCTGCATAGTATAATTAAAACTGTAAACCACACAGAGACTACTTGAAGTGGCATGGGGCAGTATACAAGCAGACCACTTTGCTTTTGCTTTGCTTCGTATATTGTCCAAAGGGAGAAAAGAAGAGCAGGCAAGCTTAGGTGGTCGTATTACAGGTGTGGCATGAAGCAACAAGAGGTGGGATTAGCGTACGAAGGTGCCACAGCCTCTTCATGTCCTTAGTTCAACACACATACATTCAGTTTCTAGAGGGGAATGGAAGAGGTGGTAAAATTTGGAAACCCAAAGGAAAATCAGGAAAAGAAGACCACTGGAATATGAAATGAGTTGACCCCATGAAGGAAAGCCATGGCCTTCTGCTTGAGGCACTTCTTAAATTGCGTTGTTAAGTTGATTCTGGCTTACAGTGACCCTTGCCATGGTTTTTTAGATAGAAAATCCTGAGAACCTTTTTGGCTGGCATGAAATACGGGACACAGTCCAAACCCAGCTTTTCCAATTCAAGGATTCATCATGGGCATAGACCCTTATCTTTTAGTTCCAGGCCATTGGTGGATCATGGGCTTTGTGACTCCCCCTCCCGCCGTTTGCCAGGTTGCTTTGTTGCATGGATTAGTAGGATAATCGGGGCAAACTCTTGGCTCCACTACACAGGGCTGTATTAAAAGGTTGTCGACGTTGCAGTTATTTTGCAACCAGTCTTTGCCAGTTTAAAATGGCTAGGCAATTTCTTTTTAATTTGCGTGTAAGACGATGCACAAAGCGGGGGGTAACCATACAGAGGCAACGATACTGTTTTTCCACCCGCTCGGATTTGCGATGCACAGTGCATTTAAGAATCCCTCGTCTGAGTGAGATGTAAAAGAAAGCTGGCGGGAGGAGTAATTAATTCACGTTAATAGCTCTCCGTGTGGTTGCTGTGGTGCTGGAGCAGCCGGGGGCGGGGGGAGAGAAGTGACTCCTGAAGAGCGCAAAAGAATGGTTTCGACTGCGGCAACTATTTGCATTCTTGGCCTCCTTTACTTTTTTTTCCCTTTAAAAAGAAAAATAAGAGAAAAGAACGGAGCGGTATAAGTGCATAATTACATCTTGAGTGCTCAGTGCATTTTGTAGGATGCCGGATGCATGAACAGTAAACCACAGTCACAAAAAAGCACTGGGGGGGGGGGAGCAGCGACTGGTGGGGCCGGTCGGCTATAAAAAAAAACACCACATTTTAAAAAAAAATTGTTTTGTTCTAAACAAAATGAATAAAACCAAAATGAAACGAAAAACAAAACAAAATGCCGTTTTCGCGTTTCGTGTCCATCTCTATTTACCAGAGCAACTGAGAGCATTGTTCCTAAAATTTGGATGTATAGGGGGCTCCATTCAGATTTGGTTCAGATTGCTTCCCCTCCTACCCTCGAAGGAAGGATGGAAAGATGAGAGAGAGAGAGAGAGAGGGAGGGAGGGCAGGAGAGAGGAAACATTACATTTTGATCTGATTTCCCTTGGGTGAAAACAAAAATCGGTTTTCATGTCTTCAATGTAATAATGCTTCAGCTACTGTCATAAGTGAATCCCTGGGCATTTTGTAGAAGCTGTGCTTATATTGCTTCTCAAGATGAAACCCTAAATGGTTAATAAATGTACCATAAGATCTTCCTGGCATTTTGTTTCCATGATTGGTAATCTCCAGGCATGAGGTTTTGCCGGTAGCTATGGTTTTTCACAAGGCTGAAATAAAAGGAAGGAACTCATAAATGGGAAAGAGTCTCTCTCTCTCTCTCTCTCTCTCTCTCTCTCTCTCTCTCTCTCTCTCTCTCTCTGTGTGTGTGTGTGTGTGTGTGTGTGTTGGATATCAAACACAAACCCTAATTAAGAAGCTTAAAGTTAGAGCCCAGAGTTGCCTGTTTTTTAAGAGCCATTCATAGGAGATTTGGAAATGTTATGTCCTCAAGCTTGCATCGGCTGCCCCGGCTTCCTAGACTCATCCCTGTAAAATGCCAGCCTATGAATTCATCGGCCTTCCATACCTGTTTATTAGAGGCCCAGTTCAGCTTTGCAGTGACATTATTGTGTCCTCAGGATGGGTTCCAGTAAATCCATCAGCAGCAGTATGAGCTAGAGGGAGGCATGCAGTTTTGACATTTCATTTGTCCAAACCATTTCCTGGGTGGCTCACCGTTAATGATCGCCAGCCCAGTGGAGGCTGATTTGTTGCTGTTTAAAAGAAGTATTTATGGGATGGTTAGAGATGAAAACCTGGTAGGACAACCGAGGAGGCTCATTAACACATCCTAACCGAATCAGAGATGAACCTGTCGTTAGATAGGGTAACTCAGGTGGGTCCTATACCGTGGAGAGATGAAACCTATCCCGCAATCTCCTGGAAATGTTATTGGCCCATAAAATAGATTGTGGCGTGGACTGTTTTTCAACCTCATCATCTTCAGGGCACTTTGTGGGGTTTTTTGGTTGTGTGTTTGAACTTTCCTTATCATTATGAGCTGGCCGGAGAGCTTAGTGGAGCCAGAGTTTGGGTGATCATTTCCTGATGACACTTCCCAGAAGAAAAGCCAGCTTGTGTAGACTTGGATAAGTTGCACAGTACAAGGGCACCTCCAGAAGAAGGGAAGGGTCAACAACTTGTGTGCATTACCTAGGTGGAAAACCTTGGGAAGGGATGCCTACATATCAGAATGGACTTCATGACACAGGATTATCATTATGAGCTGGCTGGGGAGCTGAGTGGTTTAAGTCTGGCGACGGAGACAGTGGTTGGAAGTTTGATTCCCCTATGCCAGTGATGGCCAACCTTCGGCACTCCAGATGGTTTGGACCACAACTCCCACAGCCCTTTGTCATGAGCAATCTAGGCTCGGAATTCTGGGAGTTGTGGTCCGCAACATCTGGGTTG
Source organism: Phrynocephalus versicolor (assembly GCA_023846285.1). Taxonomy (NCBI): domain Eukaryota; kingdom Metazoa; phylum Chordata; class Lepidosauria; order Squamata; family Agamidae; genus Phrynocephalus; species Phrynocephalus versicolor. The sequence continues at coordinate 1,838,958 of JAHTLZ010000054.1, forward strand.
CCAAAGGTTCACCACCACTGCCCCAGGACATTAGTCAGTCTACTGCAATGCTTTCTTCAAGACCATCTCTTTATTCCAGTATTCATTGTTTTGAACAGCTCTTAAAACTCACAGCCTTCACATTTTTCTCCATAAAATGAAGGCTCTAGGCTAGTTATGCTTCTTGTGAAGAGGAATTGTTTAAGTTTGTATCTGGGATGTACTACCAACATTTTCAGTTCCAGTCTATTTATTTTTAGGGAAGAAACTTGCACAAACACATCTGAACCAAATCTGCTGGATAGCTTAGTGCAGGCATGTCGAAACTTCAGCCCTCCTGTTGTTTTGGACCACAACCCCCAGAATTCTAACCTTAGATTGCAAATGGCAAAGGACTGTGGGAGTTGTGGTCCAAAACATCTGGAGGGCTGAAGTTTGGACATGCCTGGCTTAGTGGTTCAGGCCTTTTGCTTTGGATCCAGAAGTTGGGTATTCAATTCTCCCACTGGCCCTCCTTGACAAGGGGTGGACTTCATGATCCATTGAGTTTCTTGCAGCTCTGCATTTATAAGATTATTATTATTATTAACTATCTCTTTTTCTCCTGTTCCCCACCGGTTATTCCCGTTGTCGCTCTCATGCCCTTCTTTTCCTGCCCTGCCATTAGCCCTCTCTCAACCTGTCACCTTTCCCAGTCTGGGGCTGTGACAGATGGTGGGCATGATTAGGAGGCTGGGATGAGTGCAGGGTGCTGCCAACAGCTGGCTGCTTGGCTTTGCCCACCAGGTTGGCAAGCATGCCAAAGGCTCCATCTGCTCGGGAGATGGGCTCGTTTCTGTAAGGAGCTGCTGGGCCATTTCCGAAGCAGTTTGGCTACAGTCTTGGTAGGGAGAGTCAAACCTGGTCTCTGTCGTCCTTTACAAGGGCTCCAGATACGGAGCCTTAGCAGCTGTCGGCTCCTCCAGTTGACATGTTTCAGTGCTGTGAGGTTGCCATAGCTGCTGTCGTTGCTTCATCCTGTCGTCAGGTATCTCTCACCCAATGCCCGAGTATCTTAGGGTCATTTATAACTAAAGAATGATTTCAGGGGCAGAAGATTTGCTCAGGAACCATGAAATATATGTTTTGGAAGTCCATGGAAAAGGAAAACCGGAGAGTCCTCTAACTGGCAATTTGGATCCCAGGAATACTGTTTTCAAGCCAAATAATGCAATGTGGGAGCCCATCGTGAGAAATGCTGAATAAGAGCCAGTGGCTGAAGTCATGATTGCTAACAATTCCTCAGAGACAGCAAGGGGAGAGAGATCTGAGGAAGGCAAGCTGGCTGCTAAAGGGTCTTTAGAGGAGCTAAAGTATGAAAGAGGAATGCATAAGCAAAGCAACGTGTGATGCTTATATACCCCCTCCCCAGTAGGCTTAAAAGACTCTGGGTGATGTACAACTTAATCATGTGGGCTGTACCTTGCCCCTCCCTGCCCAGGAAACTGGGAGCTCAGTTTACCACCCTCAGAAGGATGGAAGGGTGAGTCCACCAGGAGCTAGCTACCTGAGCCCATCAGAAATGAACTCAGCTCATGAGCAAAGTCTTGGCTGAAGTACTGTAGCTTAAAAGCAAAAAGCAAAGTGTTCTGCTTATATACCGCCCCATACTACTACAAGTAGTCTCTGGGCGGTTTACAATTTTAATTACAGAGTGCAGGCTACACATTGCCTCCCCAGCAAGCTGGGTACTCATTTTACCGACCTCGGAAGGATGGAAGGCTGAGTGAACCTTGGCACTGTACGGATGACTAGTATGTAGGGCAGTGTTGGCGAACCTATGGCATGGGTGCCAAAGGTGGCACTCAGAGCCCTTTCTGTGGGCACCCAACATTGCCCCTTCACAACCACCTGTATTCAGGTTGAATTGCTGTATTTGCACTTTACAAAAAATTAGTGGGTTTTGAATGGCAGTTTGGGCACTTGGTATCTAAAAGGTTCATCATCACTGATGTAGGGGATAGAGCGAGACTGAGAAAACCTTGGTGTGAATCTCTGCTCAGCCAGGGTAAAGGTCAGGAACTGGTCAAACCATTCCTTAACTATCTCACTTACTTCAAAAGGTTATTAGGATTGGTATAACTGAGTTCTGCCTTGACAGCATCACACACGTACCTCTTTAGTTCTTTGGCTTTCAATATCCTGCTCTTAGAGTATCTCACTTATTAAACTTCTCCCCAGAACTTGAGTTAAAAGGTCAATAATTGATGAAAGTCTAAGTGTTGTTTACATAACTGATAAAAGGGTACCATAAGCATATATATTCCTTTCATTGATTCCTTTGTCGATCAAGGTTTAAAACATTAAACACTTTGGGCTATTTTCAGTTTGTAATTGGAGATGGGCACGAACCGCTGAACTGGCAGTTCATGCCGATCCATTTCTTGGACAAACTTGCGTTTGATGTTTTCCTTCCCTGCCTCTTCCAGGTGCTGCTTCTGCGTGGGTGCTAGCCATAGCAGGCTGGGCTGGAAATCCCCAAATGCCTGTTCAGCCAAGGAAAGAACTGGCACGAACCACTTGCTTGGTGGTTCGAGTGCCCATCTTTGATTGCAATTTTCTAAAAACTCCCAAATTTATTATGCCCACTTACTAAAAGTTAAGGTCCCTTTATGCCAGTTCCTTCTAGAAACAAAAACTCAAGGAACAGAAGCTTATTAGTCAGACATCGGGCTTGGTGAAAAGAATTTTTGAACTGTCTGAGAACCTCCAAATTTGGTTTGGAAAACAGAACTCCCGATATGACCAGGTGGATACTGTGCCCCAAAAAATAGCTTCCCCAGACTCTGAGGTAAATTGGTTTAATCTCTTGAGTTACATATCTGGTGATATACTTTCCAAACCAAATATTTCAGAAGACATGAGCTGGTACTTGGAGGAGTGATAGGAGCGTAACTATTTTATCCAGTAGCTTGTTCCCCCCCCCACCAACTGTACAAACCATTAAAAATATTGCACACAATTTCAGAACTGGCCAATTAAAAGAAACACAGGATCTATTTGATCCGCAACGCCTGCACTATTTTATACCCTCCTTCCCCCACCCCCATATTCCCACCTGCAGGTGAGGAGAGGTCAACCACAGAGTGAAATAGCTGATGAGTAAAGTAGATTTCCTTAGACAAATCAATCGGAAGTCTGCAAGATGGCTCATTCAGCACTGCCATGTTGTTCTTGTTGTGTTTACAAGAGGATAGATGAGGACAAATGCGCATAAAAATCAAGAAATGTGCCAACTGGGTATGATAACTCCAACCTCCCTTTGTCTGAGAATTTTATTTTGGGGAATGGAAAGGGGGTAAAATATAATAAAATGAAGTATAGTCTCTGGATAATTTGAAGATAAACAGTAGATGGCAGGATGTCCCTTAATACTCTCTCTGAACAAGCTCGGAAGTCAGGTTTCCATTACCTGGAAACTGGAACTTCATTACTTCCAGGAGATATTTACTTCAGTAAAATGTTCCATGGGGGGTGGATTTCATTTTGTGGGAGGGGTAGAGTCAAGTCTCCCAAACTGGGTGACTTTTAAATATTTTGAGAGGGAGGGGGGATGTACTGCAGAATCTTATTGAGTGAAGTCTCTGAGGACATCTTGCGATAGAAGACATCTCTCCCTTCCCTTGCTCATATCTGCAGAAGGACATGAAACGTAGTTTATGAGGCAACATAAGTGCTCACAGCGTGAGGCAGAGAGCAAAGCCATTTCCTGATATGAATTAAGAGAACAACAGAAGCTACCGGAGTGGTGACTGTCTGGTCATGGGAGATAGATTCCTCTCTTCTTCTTTTTCACAATTTCCATTTACACGCCTGACAGTAACCGGCAGGCGGGAAGTGATAATGGTGGGCATTGCCACGGAAGGATGGCCCTCTTGACGAAAGGCGCGGAGAGGTCCAGTTCAAGCACGCTAGTCTTTCGGCAAAAAACGTAATAATATCAGCAAGTTGCACCTTCCTGGGATCCCTGAGCGGCGAGAGGCCTTCCAAGGTTGGGAATACAAGGCTGGTGTTCTTTCCGGCTGAGGGAGCATTGAACACAGAGTGACGTTTGGAAATGTTGCACCAGGAAAGGGACTCTCTTCAGACGCAGAAGGCTGGCCCCCACAGGCAGCTGACTTCTGGCCCTCCTATCTCCCTGGCACCTTTGATTTCTCCGCTCACCCTCCGCAGATGCTCTAGAAGAATCCTAGAATGTGAAGGTTACCCTGAAGGTCATCAAGTCTAGCCTCAATAAGGCAAAGCTAAAATGGGCTCACCAGATGGCCCATCAGACTCTGTGAAAAAAGACATCATGGAACTGGAAAAGGTGCATAAGAGAGCAACTGGAATGATTACTGGGCTGGGGGGAACCTCCCTTATGAGGGAAGGCTAAAAGATTTGGGGCTCTTTAGTCTGAAAAAAAGGCACCTGAGGGGAGGATATGATTGAGACGTACAAAATAATGCAGAGCATAAGTCAAGTGGATAGAGGGACACTCTTCTTCCTCTCACAAAATACCAGAACTAGGGGACATCCACTCAAATTTGAGGGTTGGGATAGTGAGAACAGACCAAAGAAAATACTTTTTTTTTCACAAAGCAACTTGTTAGTCTATGGAACTCCCTACCACAGGAGCTGGTGAAAGGGAGACATGCTACTGAATGGCATTTGCTATTACAATACAGTATCTAAACTTTGCATGAAGTCATAGTGGAAGTGAAGCGGGTTTTCGGGTGAAATGCTTGCCAAACACAGGGGAGGTGATAAGAGCTTTTACAAACAGTTCATCCCTTTTTGGAGAAAACCCAAAACTGTCCAGTCACCTCAAGAGGCAGGTCACTAAAGGCAACAGACTCTCTGCCATTTTACTTACTTTATTAGTAATTCCCTGCTTGTGGGAGGGGGGGGGGTCTCCATTGGATCTGATGACCTGTTTGCCCAAACATTTGGGGGCCTAGCCCTGGATTGGAAGCCATAAGAGAGAGAGAGAGAGAGAGAGAGAGAGAGAGAGAGAGAGAGAGAGAGAGAGTAGACACCCTCATACACAAAGTTTTAGAAAAAATAAATAACAGGAAAACACAGGTAATGACAAGACAAAATGCTAATAATTAAATGATTTTAATAGTGTGTCAAGATGAGGGATAACATTCTTGGGAAATGAGACTGGTAAATTATTATCCCTCAGGCTTCCTCAGCTCACTGCCACTCAAGCGTGGAGAATGGAATACAAAAGTTACCTAAGCCATATATTTAACTTTAACACAATATTAACGCCCGCCAATCTGGGTTGAGGATCGCCAGCCAAGCAGCTGTTCCGGTTTCTCACATCCTTCAGGCTAGAATATATTTTAGCAGCGGATTTTTGAAGATGAAATGAAAATAAAGCGTTAAGAAGATCTTCTACGAAGGAACCTTCTAATTAATCTCCAACAAACAGATAATTGGAGAAGTTAAGTCGCCACTGTGAAGGATTTGGGTCTCTCTTTGAAGCCTTCAGCTGATCCGTAATTAATCTTGATCTCAGGTGTGGTGGGTGCTCAGACCTGAAGGCACATGGGTAGCATAGAGAGTGGAAGTCAAAGGACAGAGGAAATCCGTGGAGGAGGGAGCAGGAGGAATTTTCCATCATGCAGCTGCCATGGCGGTAGAAGCTGATCTTAAGTCTTGCCAGTTGTATCAGAACCCTACTGGAATTCTTCAAATATTTGTGTATGGGGCCACCATTCGTGGTGGCTGGCAAACAAGGTTCTATGGCACAGTCTGCTCACACACCTGGATCCACAACAGGTGTCCACAACCCTGCTACCTGGACAACAAGCTGCAACTAGCCATGGCAAGCCACACAAACTTTCTGCAAATGGATGGATTTTTATAGTTACCAGCAGAGAAGAACCTTTTAAGCTTGATTAAAAGGTTTCAATAAAATGCACAAAAGAGGAGGCTCTCAGAAGGGGAAAACAAGTTAAAATAATAAAAACAAAAGCATGTTTTCTCAGTGCACGTAGCTGGGAGAAAATGCAAGACACGAAGAGAAAGCATCCTTTCCCTTGGTTGTCCGTGAAACTTGTGGTGGCCTCGGCAAAGCCTTTCGGTCTGAATCCCAAGTCCAAAGGTCAGTCTTTGGTCCCAAGTGCGAGTCCAAGACTTGGTTGTCACCAAGTCCCAAGTCCTTTGTAAGATGCCTTTGTAAGCCTGAGTCCAGTGTGATTTCAGTCCAGCTTGACCACAACTGGAGTCCCCATCTCAGCCAGTAAGACAAAGGCAGTAAAGCAACTGACGATAGAGAAGTTCTCTTTTCCCGCCAAAGAGTGTTAGTTAATTGATCAAGAAGTGTGTGTGTTGGGGGAGGGGTTCATACAAACTGCCCAGCATGTTGGCAAACCAGCCCTTCCTTCCTCTCAGGAGATCAGAGACTAACTGGCATCTGGAATGGCTCAACCAACACCAACAGGAGTAACCAGAACGGTTCGGCAGCGTGTGCTAGTTTCATTTCTTGGATGAATAAGTGTTTGGCGGTGCCTGACCATGCTTCCTCTGGTGGGTTTGCCCACTCAGAGGCAAGGTCCTGGCTATCAGAAAGAAAAATATTGACAGAACAGGGATAGGGGGAAAGGTTAAAAGGAACAAAGCAAAGTGGTCTGCTTATATACTGCCCCATACCTCTTCAAGTAGTCTCTGGGCGGTTTACAGTTATTTAATTATAGTATACAGGCTACACATTGCCTCCCCCCCCCCCCCAGCAAGCTGGGTGCTCATTTTACCAAACTCGGAAGGATGGAAGGCTGAGTGAACCTTCAGCCTGCTACCTGGGACTGAACCCCCAGTCGTGAGCACAGTTTTACCTGCAGTACAGGCATTTAACCACTGCGCCACGAGGCTGTTACTGTACCCTACGTAATTCCAGTTGTACCATATGTAATTCCATCACCGTGTTTCTGCCAATTAACCAACGTTTTTGCCGGTGGCCATTATTTTGAGGCCTATAATTTACATGGATGTCAGCCAGTTTGAATTTGCTTGCCTTGTCGAGTGGCAGCTGGGCTTTAAGAGAAGGAGTAGGGGAATTCTTGAAGTCAAAAGGAGGTGATTTGAAGTATCATAATGAAATAGGGATCGGTGCATCTGTCTGTGGGCTAGCTTTCGTCGTCTGAAAGCCTGCGAGCCACAGAGGATTTCTCAGCGCTGGGCTCCCTCTGTAACTACAGCATGGATGATCAGAGGAGCATTAAACTATGATTTGGCCAGCTGGGTTGCTGCTTATGTTGAAAATTCAATTTTAAATCAAAATGTCGAGCTGCTTTCAACAGTGGGGTGCTCTCCATTACACTCTACAATCACTGGGGGGTTAAAAGTAGAATCTTCATCTAAAAAGCTCATGGAAATTCATAAATCCATCCAGCTTTTCATGGGAAGCCTATATTTATGTCTTAGTTGGGCAGATTGAGCTAAATCCTTACACTGGTTCTCAGAATTGCAAAGAATCTGTGATTCCCCCCCTCCTTTTTTTCTTTTTCTTTTGGCAACGTGTCTGCTGCTCCAGATATGGGTTCTGCAGATGCTGAAGAAGGATTTTTTAAAAAAAAAAACATTGCTCCTTTCTGCCCCTCCCAGCTATCAGCCACAGTGTCTGTCTGTGTGTGTGTGATTTTAGAAACTACAAGTAAGAGAAGTAATTATTACAAGACTGGTGTTCTAAATATAGGTTTTCAAATAATACAGGTTGTCCTGTCTTGCTTTCACCACAGAGTTTATAACAGGTAATGGCATTGGTAACATATGTGGGAGTGGTGGCTTAGCTGGCTAGAGTGCTGAAAACTGTCATCTGCAAAGTCAGCCGCTCGGCGGTTCAAATCCCGGGGGCCGCGCAGCAGAGTGAGCTTCTGCTGTTAACCTCAGCCCCTGCCAACCTAGCAGTTCAAAAGCATGTAAATGCAAGTAGATTAAGAGGTACCATCGTGAAAAAAGCAGGAAAGTAAACAGTGTCCTGTGGGCCAAGCTGATCACTTTGTTGTCATTAAGTGCCTGCAAGTCACCTCCGATTTATGGCAATCTATGAATGAGTCCTCTCCAAAACATCTGATCCTCAACCGCCCTGCTTGGCTCTCCTAAACTCAAGCCTGCATCTTCGTTCAGGGAGTCAAACCAGCTCATGTTCAGTCTTCCTCTTTTTTCCAGCTTCCATGCCACTTTCTCCAGAATAATCATCCTTTTCTAGAGAAGCCAGCCTTCTTAGGATGTGGCCAAAGTGAGACAGCCTAAACATCTTTGGCTGCAGAACTAGTCAGATGCATTTTTAAAGAGACTCCAAGTCTAAGACGTCTCCATTCTGGGGGTTCTTCCTTCCAGACCCACACCTAAATTATGCTCACTTGGAGAACAGCAAGGCAGGAAGGGCCTATGATAGGCCAAGTTTCAGCCTAGCTGCCTTTTTGTTACCAGTGAGCAATGGGGCATCTTCATACCCTACGCCAGTAGTGGAGAACCTTCAGCACTCCAGATGTCCCCAAATTCAAAGCCTGTATTGCCAATGACAAAGGGAGTGTGGGAGTTGTGGTCCAAAACATCTGGACTGTGGGAGTTGTGGTCCAAAACATCTGAAGTGGTGAAGGTTCACCACCACTGCCCTAGGCCATGAAGACTTCCAGATGACCTAATAGGACCTCTGAGGGACTCAGTGAACAGACTTACCACCTGGCCTATCATTTTCCCTTTCCTGGCCTTGGAACCCTGGCAGCTAAATCCAACTAGTAGTCAACCCATTGAATCAACGAGAACTTCTGTTGATTAATTGACATGTGAGGCTACCAATTAGTTTTAGGCTGCCTTACCAGGAGCAGGTTAATTAAGAATTATCAGAAGATATTCTGTTAAATGGACTGGTTCTGGGAAACGGAGCTTTCCACTCACCAGTCATTAAAAAAATAAGCCTATTTTGTCCTCAGCAGCAAAGTGTAAGATGGTGGCAAGGCACTGTTGATTTCCTATTTTCCTGAGAGTCTGCCTTGTTTGTGTTCCATTCTAGGGGGGAAAAAAAGAAACAATATAGCACTCAAAAGAGGAAGCTTATTTCATACGTGTCAAGACAACCATAAGAAGAAAATAACATACTTTGTTTTGGGAAATGGTTTTGGGATGAAATTCGTAATCATCCGCTCTCCTTTAAAATAAACTTCTTTTTTGTTTTTGGTAAAGTGAAACCTTTGCACTTCTTCCATCTGAATGGATTCGGGAGGCACACAATGCCTCGCTGGAAAAATATAAATGAAACAGCCCTTTCTTTCTTTCTCCCTCCCCCCCTCTTTTAATCTCGAGACGAACTGCTGCACTCTCTATGCCCCTGGAGTAAAGATGCTTGCCACAAAACAAGCTGGGAAGTTTGGTGGTGTGTGATTTATTATAATGTGTGCTGCTGCTTTGGCTTTTTGTCCTCTGAGCAGCATGGGAACACACCCGATTGAACTACTTTACATACTAATAAAGATTGCTGCCTGTAATTATTCAACACTTACTGTATTATCCCCTCAAGATAAACCATGCCTCGATTATTTACTCTTCCTTGTTTCTGTTCTTTTGAACTATTTATCCAGCATGGCTGGCTTTCTTGTTGTCCCCGAAACCGCAATACATATCCTCCCCCAACCCCCTCCACCCCAACTTTTTTGACAAGTCCAAGAGTGAAAGTGAGCAAATAAAGAAAATGGGGTCTTATCTTTAGACCTCTGGCGAGTGAGAGGGAGGCAGGACCCCATCCGAATGAGGGATCTCTCCTACCTCCTGGAATAGAACAAAAAGGGAGGTGCATGTCACTTTGTAGTTTCTTTTTGCTTGTGTGCTGGCTTGATTGAGGCACATGGCAAATGACAGCAAGTTAGAATTTTTGGCATATGTCTACTAGTAGGCGTCTGTACCAAATGCAGATAAACCCTTGACTGGGATCCAGTCCTCTTGACTCTGACCAATTTGTTCAAGGTGTGGATTACACTGGAAGGGTCACATCCAACTCTAAATTGAAATGACCTGGAAATTTTTCCCCAGGTGCAAGGGGAGGTCTTGGTAAGACGCTGAGATTTATATCCTCGCTCCATAGTCAAACAGGAAGAGACAGCTTTAGTACAGTAGGACCCCCGTATCCACTGATTCTTTATCTACTGATTCAGTTATCCACGGTTGTCAGAGGAAAAAATAAATAAATAATTTGGCAGCTGCAAGGCAAGCTACTGTCACAAACAGCATCCGTAAAGCAAGCTACTGTCACAAACAGCATCCGTAAAGCAAGCTACCATCACAAACAGCAGCTGTAAAGAAAGCTACTATTGCAAAACAGCAGCTGTAAAACAGGTCACTATCACAAAACAGCAGTTTTGGGGACATTTTGGCATTCTCTCTTATCCACGGTTTTCATTATCCATGGGAAGGCTTGGAACCAATCCCCAGTGGATACTGGGGTCCTACTGTATTTTAGAACACTTGCGGCTGGTCTGGGACAGGCAATGTCCATTTTCTAGGTTTAAGTAACTCCCTACCCCATTCCACAGCTCTCAAAGGTTTCCTCGGGAGAAGGGGATCCTTAGAGAGCCCCAGAACCAGGTGGCAGTGATAGATGGTTCTCCAAATGGTCCTGGCATGGCTACAGGCGATGACATCATCATCATTCCACAGCCTAACTTAGGGAAGCAGCATTCCGGCAGCTTTATGTTGCCCCCAAAGCCATGTGATGTGGTGTAGAATGGGGCACAGAACAACCATCCCCACGGAGTCTTCTGAACTCAAAGCAATTTGCTGTTAAACGTGGGTGCCTTTTTATGTAACTGCGCAAGAAGATTTCCGCTAAGAAATCACCAGGTGTCACTGGGACAATTAAAAAATGCAGACACACTAACGGAAGCTTTTCCTAAGAAAGTGAAAACAGCACAACAGCTCATGGTGTTGCTGCTGCTCCCATTGGGAGTGTGCCTGTGTGCGTGCAACAGCTCTGTAGGTTTCTTTTTGCCACAAACGCACTTAGGATCTCTGTGCGCCCAACAAATGATACTCCTAAATAGAGATGGGCACGACTCAGCGAAATTTTCGTTTTCGTTACGGCAGACACATTGCATTGAAAAGAATGCTAAAGAAAATGAAAAATTTTCGTTTTTGTTTTGTTTTTTTGTTTCATTTCGTAATGAAAACAAAAACGAAAAATGCGCAAAAAACCCCGAAAAACGAAAATGAACCGAAACGGACCCCTAAACGAAAAATGAAAAACGAAAATTATTTTTTTGAGTTGTGCCCATCTCTACTCCTAAATATTAATACTGGGATTTTGATGGCACTTCCATTGTTCTGAGGGCTTCTCTACCCTGTGTTACTGCAACAACATCAAACTATCATCTAGGTCTTTCTGTTTCCCAGCGTCTGTTTCCTGGCTTATGGGAGATCATAAAGCATGATTTATATATCAGGAGGATGTTTTAAAATGAGAGTTTTTTTTGGGGGGGGGGGAGGTCTTCATTAAGATGTATCTTCCTGGGGAATTAGTCTGCACCATCATCTTGACTAGGACATCGTTGGAAGGAAGAATAGCTTTGAATAATTAAAACTTGCACGGCTTGAGTTTTCCCTTGGGTGTTCCTTGCATGTAAAATACAGCTGTTAATTCGAGAATGATTTGATCTTTTTCATAGTTGTGGCCAAATTATCTGTTTCTAGTCATTAGGAGAGGGAGAAAGAGAGACCAAGTAACTATTTTGCTAACAGAGATTAATTTGACAGTTTTCATCTACCCTTCCAGAAAATAATAAAGCTTTGAACTATACTCTTGAGAGATCATTAGACAAAAGTTGCTCCGAAATCAGGCTGAGCTCCGTAAGATGCTGTGGACATGAATGTAGAGCTTCTGCTGTGTGAGCTGTGGGTTGTAACAAGCCCTCTCCAGTTGTGTTGTTCTTGATGGAAGAGACTCGTGGGGAGACACTTTTTGAAAGATCGGGCAGCTGGTGAACATTTATTTTTCATAGAATTATGGCGCAGGAAGGATCTTCTAAGGCCAAAAAGTCCAATAAATCCCTTGCTGGAGGCCGGAATCCAAATCAAAGCAGACCTGAGAGATGTTGGTTGAAATTCCCTCGAATGCCTCCAGCGTTGGAGTCTTCAACACCACCTAAAAATAATTGGTTCTATTGTCATACTACTCTAACAGTTATGAAGCCTCTCCCCCCCCCCATTATTTGTCCTGGCTTTCAATCCCTTCCCTACGTAAAATGTGTTGCTTACATACTGCTCCATAGTGCTTAAAACATGCTCTGGTTTACAATTTAATTCTGCAGGATGTGCACTGCCCGACACCCCAGTGAGCTGGGTAGTGGGTACACTATTTACCAACCTCAGAAGGAGGGAAGGCTGAGTCTACCTTCAGCCAGCTCCCTGAATCTCTCAGGGTCAAACTCAGGTCATAAGCAGAGGCCTGACTGCCATTTGACCACTGTGCTTCAGGAACCCATCCTGTGTATTTCCTAAATCTTAGAACCTGCCGTCCTGGTTCCTTATCTTGACTAACTGTATGGCAAGCAAGTCAAAAAATGATCCTTTCCAAGGTTGAGGCAATTTTGGGAGTTGAAATTCCAGCTTATTAATAAAAGAAAAACAACCTCAAGTTAGTAACGTTGTTCATATTAAGGACTGAAAGGATGAGAGGCAAATAGTTTTAAGGCAGGAGAAAGCAAGAATGATAGATTCATCCTTTTCTAGGCTCTGTATATTTTGTGCTAGAAACCAGCATAAGAAAGCTGAACCTGAACAACCCAAGAGGTCCAAATCCTGCTTTGATTTCAGAGGGATGCTTTTACTGTCAGGCTTTGCATGTTTTCTATGCACCAGGTCTCCAGATCACTCTACGGAGCCTTCAGCAAAAAGAATCAAAGCACAGGGGTGGTTACCTCTGCACCTGTTGTCATGCACTTTGCATTATATACTGTTAGCTCTGCAAAATTCTGGTTTCTCAGAAGATTGCTTGTAGAATTCCAAGTGTATCTTTGCAATCAGAAAGGCTAGGCTGGGGAAAAGAAGACGGAGGAGTTGGAGGAGAAAAATGTTTCATGGTGCTCCCAAAGATGATCAATGCTGTGTCCCATATTCTGGGAGACTTTGTCAACCTGTCAGTGTCACAGAAGGAGGAGGAGGAGGAGGAGGAGGAGGAGGAGGAGGAGATGGTGTGATGGTGATGACGCTGTGTGCTCTTAAGTCATTTCTAACTTATGGTGATCATTTCCAAGGTTTTCTAGGCAGAAGTAGTTCACTGTTCCCTTCTTCCAGAGGTGCCCTGGGATTGTGCAGTGTACCCAAGGCCACTCAGGCTGGCTTTTCTCCCAGAAGACACAGTGAGGAATTGAACTCCCAACCTCTGGCTCCGTGGCCAGATGCTGAATGCATTGAGCTACCCAACCTCCTCACTCATGTACAGAGATGCCATAAGGCAGAAGCAACTTGGCACCTTATAAGAACAATATATATCTTCACACATGGACCATCTGGGTGACATTTAGTTGTAAAATGCCACAAATGGAAGCTGTCAGCCCAGGGAACCTGGACCTTGACATGTATTTGCCCCGATACGTTGTCTACGTATTGCCCTGGTTGCAGTACACCTTGAACAATAAATCATTCCTTGCTGTGCCTTGCACCCTGGACTGAACTCTTAACCCTGCACAAAGAGGACCAGAATAAACATATCTGCCTGTCCTGAAGGCCAAAGCGTTTTCTGCCACCTAATTCTCTCTTCGCTCCATGCACGCCTCTAAAACTTCCCTCTGCTGCGTCATGAGCTGCATGCTGTAGCTCACCGCCCTCTTTTCTGATTACCATAAACCTCAATTGGTGTGGAGGTGGTTTTTTTTAAGGTCCCTGTAAACCAATAACGCCTTATTTCAAAGTCTAATTCAATTATGAACACACCATAACTTGTGGGTGATTAAATTGCAAATTGTGGGTGTCCACCAGGCAAGCAGATGCATCAAATTTGTTTGCCGCGATAATTCACCTTCCAACCATGCAATCTATTTTCCAGGACCACTCAAGGATGTAGTTGCCTTGCCCGAGGTGCAGCCTGTTGTCTAGTATTTACGATGCATCTGATATACAGAATATCTTCTTCAAGGAGACACCCATACATCACTTGAACTTTACCACGATATTACATTGTCCTAATGGAAAACTGTTATAGTTGAATGATTTTTCTTCTACCATCTTCTCCTCACGCACTTCCTCAGATCGGAACACAGTTTTTTTTAAAAAAAAAAACCATACTCATTTATGTTTTATTAGAACATGAACCTTTTCATCTGTTTCTCACCTACACTGCGACTTTACAAAAGAAACCTCATTTTCTTTGGGGAAAGAGACAGGGCAGGGCAGGGGAAATGACATCTATAAAGTCAATGTTGAGAGAGGATAAAAATGGCTTGGTTTTGATTTTCATTTTAAAAGCAAGCTTGACAAGCTAGAACATTGCCCCCTTTCACCTCCTACTTCACACATGGCTTAGTGTTAACCTTGTATGGTTGATTGTGGAAGTCATAGAGTAGGGGTAGACTATTCATTTTTCTTGGAAGCACAGCCAAGCATGAAAGGTGTTAAAATCCAGGTTCAACAACGTCTCCAGGGTCACCGATTCTCCAGTGGTGGCTTAGAGCAGTGGTTCTCAACCTTGGGTCTCCAAATGTTCTTGGACTACAACTCCCAGAAATCTTTGTCAGCTCAGTTAGGGGTGAAGGCTTCTGGGACTATTAGTCCAAGAACATCTTGGGACCCAAGATTGGGAACCAATGGTTTATTTTTATTTTTATTTATTTTTGAGAATTTTTACCCCACCTTTCTCCTTGGAAAAGGACCCAAGGCAGCTTACAGTCATGAGGGACAATATACAGTCCAGTACATTTAAGATATATTTAATTTATTGAGGAGCATCTTACAGCAATAAGAGGCAGCATTAAAGCTAAAAGAGAACGCGAGCAGTTAAAAAAAGAGTAAAAATTCCATTATGGGGGTTGGCGCTAACATTGAAAACACAGATGCATTTATGAAGTCAGTCAATAAAATTGTGTACGGTGGACCATCTAAAAGTTATGAGAGATGGAAACTAACATTGAAAACAGTGTCAATGTAATCACACAAGGAGATATATAAACACAAAATTATAAGTGGTTATAAACACAAAGTCTGTGTAGTCATGTATGGTAGTTCATATAAACACATAAAATAGGGTAAATGGTTTAGAGGACACATCCCAAATAACTTTATAATGTTGTGCAAGAACAGAATGACCCAAAGGACCATGAGACTACATTGCAGCCTAAGTCATAATATGGTACAAGAAAAAAGGGCATAGATACTTAAGATATTCCTACTTCTGTGCACCTTCCCAGAAGATCAGCATCAACCATCCATGGTTTGCTCTGAAGGAGCTAGGTCTCATGCAAATGCCCAAACACCGAATGTAGTGACATTTAATAGATTTCACCTACTATATCATCTGCATGGTTGCTGCTCAAAATAAGGCTTCATTTTGTCCTAGAGCCTAACTTTCTGCTACCTAGTGGATTCCAGCTGTCCAAAAAAGTTACTTTTTCCCGGGCACTAATTAGGCCTTCTTCATTCAAAACTTCCTGTTGTGTAACTCCATCTGTTTAAGTGCAGAGGTTTGGCTCACTGACAGAGTCAGGAACATGGGGTTTCAAAGAAAATGGAAAAGTGTTAGCCGCCATCTTTGGGAGCCTGACGAAACCTCTGAAATATTTGACCGTGGCCTCTTTTTCTCCAAATCCCAGGTTCAAAGCATTCCAGACACCTTCTCTAGAAAACTTTAATATTGCCTTATCTTTTCTGTAGTTGTTGTTATTTGCCTTATATATAATTGCACCAGATAGTATTGCAAAGTCGTATAAAATTAAAATCAAGTTGGAAATAGGGATTGTTAATTACAGCATTTAACTGTTGTGGTTATTGTTTCCTAGGAGATTAATGAGGTGAATTATTGTAACATAATTAGACTACAGTATATCTAATCTCTAACATACCCTTGTGGTTTACTGTTATTCAAGTATCACTTGAAGGTTAATTTCACTTAGCTGGTGTGTATTTGACTTTGGCAACACACTTTATATTAAAATATGTTTATAATTATATTTGAAAGTCGTTAGGGAACTGCTTTCCCAAAATTATCATGATAAGCTTTACCTCTAGTATAGATGTAATAAACTACGTAGTCGACCTGTGTTCAAGCATTCATGTATTCTCTCTCTCTCTCTCTATCTCTCTCTCTTACACACCCACCCACCCACACACACACACACTTCCATAAAATCCAGAGGAACTGTATGCTATTTTTATCTCTCAGTGAAATTTCTGGATCCACCCAGAATACTGATCTGCCTGATCTGGATTATATCTCAGACCTCATAATCCAAGGCCAACCCTGTCCCCATTTCCTCGGTCTAGTCTTAGTTACAGAGACACACGCCACAGTTTGCAATTTTTTTTTTTAGCCCAAAACTGGATGAGTAGATTTTGGCTTAAACCGAGAACGAAAGCAAAACAGAACAGAAAGCCCAGTCAGGCAGGTGGAAGAGAATCAGTAGACTGTTGTTCAAATAATTTCTGAAGGTTAATTTCCCTTGGCTTGCATAAGCACAGCTTTGGCAAGTCACTTGCGTTTGGAGTTCAAGGGAGGGAATGATATCAGAATGTCATTAAGCCATACTCCTGTCGAAGTGTCTGTGTGGCTTTGCCACAATCGGTAGAAAGAAGGAAATCTTTAGATAGATAGATAGATAGATAGATAGATAGATAGATAGATAGATAGATAGATAGATAGATAGATAGATAGATAGATAGATAGATAGATAGATAGCTTTGGAGTCCATGGCTTGCATTTATGGTGGTTCAGAGAAACATGTGTGAGATTTGTAATCATAAGGACCAGCCCTGCTGTTAGGTAGAACAAGTCAGCTTCCCCTGCAAGAAATAGAAAAGAACTAGATTGATTGCTAAGCGAGCAGGGCAAGTTGCTTGCTGTGAGTTCCCTAGGCAGTGTGGGGTCCTCAGGTTTGGTGGAGTATGAGGCCCCATCAAAAAAGCTAAAGAGTCCATTGAAACTTCAGAGATCTTCTGGATGCAAAATGGAGGCACGGGTGTCATTTCTTCTTCCATTAGAAAGCAAAATGTATTTCCCAAGCTCTTTGCAAACCCCAAATCCCTTCTATTTCTCTTGAAGTTCCTTCCATGTGTAGCTAAAGCTCTTCTGATGGAGAAAAATTTAATGTTCTTTTTGAAACCAATCACAGAGGGAGACAGCTTTATTGCCCAAAACAGTAACAGAGGCTGGAAGCACCACGGAAACACCAGTTATGGCCTTCCTCTGTCCCACACTTGTGTAGCCGTCAGAGGGAGATGCATTCATACTGTTGCATCCTAGTGCTGGCACAGCTTGAAACACCACCAAACATAGGCGGAGGGCGAGTCCGATGCCAGTAGTTCCATGAATCCCTTTCAGATTGCAGTCCAAAATTTACAGGAGCTCTCCATGGTTCTGAACTACTCAAACTCCAAATGAGGCTCAGCACTTTAGAGATATACTTTAAAGTTTGGATGCAAACCCGAATTGGATTCATCACGCTGCCAATATTGCAGCCACTAGCTACTGGCACTATGGAGGTTTTGCCAAGCAGGAAAGAAAGCTAGGCTGCCCCTAATCTAAGTGGACAGGGTGCCTTACCACACTGCTTCTGTTGACCTGAAACATCTGTCATGGGCTGCTCCTGTGTGAG
Source organism: Phrynocephalus versicolor (assembly GCA_023846285.1). Classification (NCBI taxonomy): domain Eukaryota; kingdom Metazoa; phylum Chordata; class Lepidosauria; order Squamata; family Agamidae; genus Phrynocephalus; species Phrynocephalus versicolor. The sequence goes on from JAHTLZ010000054.1 coordinate 1,856,756, forward strand.
GAGGAGCTTCTTTAGAAGAGCCCTGTGGTGCACTAGTTAAAATGCAGCACTGCAGCCAAACCTTTGCTCACAAACTGAGTTTGATTCCGATGGGTTCCAGTCTCTGGCTCAAGGTACACTTCACCTTCCATCTATCTGAAGCTGATACCATGAGTTCCTACCTCACAGGAGAGGGGGAGTTTTTGTTTTTGTTTTTAAAAAGCTGTGCGTGTGTATGAGTTGTATACATCAAACCAACAGCAACAAACAAATATTTCAGTTAGCAATGGCAGTAGACCACAAGGGAATGTTGATTCAGACCAATTTTTCTCCATTAGATTTCTCCAGTGATTTACACTCTTGAGCTAGCAGTGGCCATCCATGAGTGCAGCTATAACATACCCCGGGGGTAAGTGGGGGGATGATGGAATGAACTTGGGAGTGTTGGTTGCCAAGCAACTAAGTTGGGCCTAGAAGCACCTCTCTGTTTTGTGTAACAGTAGGACTTATTACTAGAGATGTGGAATAGGACAGTATGAACCTACGGTGTTCACATATCTAAACGGGCACTGAAGATCATTAGGAAAGAAAGATGCATTTCCATTTCAGTGGAGAACAAATTGAAAAAGCAAAATCAGGCCGAATAGCTTTAGATAAGCTTTTTCATCATGCTCTAATTCTGAACAATTAGCAGGTCTGTGAACTTGCATGTTCTAGTTGATCTCGGGCCTTCATCACATCTCATTGGGATCCTGTGTTTGTGCTGGGAAGCATCTGTGGGCCATTGATTTGGACAGATCCTATGTCACATTGTCATTTCCGATCTCTGCAATCCCTTTCTTCTCTCCCTTACTTAAATATTGGAGAACCTGCCAAGGGCTTCTGACTTTCTCTTCTGGCAGAATTCTTTGTTGTAATTCTTCTGGGCCTGGAGCTTTGTCAGGGTTGCAATAGCTCTAATTGCCTAATTAAAGTATCAGCCATGGTCCAACTGCAGAGCTTTTGAAAGAAGGAGGCACCACCCCCTTCTAACCCCTAAAGAAAGGAACTGTGCTTTCAGCTTTGCCACCTCTGCTTCTTTACACTTTCTTTTGTAAGGCAACGTGCGGCAAGGCAACCACTGCCAAATCTCATTCTAGTTCTCTGGCATCAACCCTATACTTTTCTGTCTGGGGTGGTGGCACCATTCCATCCCAGAATTGCAGCCCCCAATGTCAAACGATTGCATTTTGGAGGTGGACCTGTTTGGACAGTTGTGAAATAAGCCACTGAGACGTAAAATTTCACTTGCTTGTAGAAAGGACTGATTTACGTTACGACTGACCAGGAGTGCCTCTCTCTTACCTGAATCAAGATTCCTTTTGTTTGGCCTCATCCAGTCCATTACTGTCCATGTGGCTCTGCTCTAGGCCCAGACCAGCTTCCTTGGAATGAGGTGGGAAGGAGAGAGAGTGTTGGGTGTCACCAGGCATACTGATGGCACTGAACCCCAAAACTCTGAGTGACCTCTTCCAACAGTCCCGTGTTGAATTATGCCGGGCACAGACCTGACCCTTGGGGGGACATCACGGGGCCAATAGTCAGAGTGTCAAACAGAATCAGCACCACTTTCTGAGTTCGGCCATCCAGGAAGAATTGGAATCAAGGTAATACAGTACCTCCAAGACCTATCCAAGAAAGGTGGCCCCAAACGATACCATGGTCAATAGTGTTGAAGACCTCTAAGAGGTCCATGAGAACCAATAGAGGCAACACTCCTCCTGTTCAGTTCCCAGCGTTAGGTCATTCACCAAGGCAACCAAAGCTCTGTTCTGCAACCAGGTTTGAAACCAGGTTGAAATGGACCTGGGTGATCCAGAGCAGCCAGGGATCTCTTCCAAGAGGGATGTGCCAGGAGAAGTCCTTTTCTGCTTTCTGAACAGCCTGAAGATGAGCCCGGAAGGGGAAAAGCAGAGAAGGAACCAAGTCATATCAGATCATGCCTTAGGGATGCCATGCTATGCCAGTGCAACCTTGGGCCAAGCTGAGGGTAAGGAATTTCCAGCATCTCTAAATAGCTCCAAGTGGCCAATTTTTCAGTTCAACTGACACTCAGCTTTCTTGGCCCCTTGGCATGAAACTCCAAATGAGAAAAACCCTCACCTAGAAGCTACATAGAAAAACACATTTCTCAGCTCCGGAAGGATGCCCTTTAGCATCAGAAGAAAACACAACTCCCGTTGCAAACATGGAATAATAGAGACACAGATTTCTGCTTCCCTCTTCTTATTTTAATGAATAAATTATCTTCCCATTTGTTATTCATCTCCTTTAAAACTTCTTACCAAGGCCTTCTATTCATAATTATGGCAATTCAGGATTTTGTAGGAGATTGGCACCTGCTGGATGTGGGATAATAGCATAATTCAGATTTCTGCAGTAGAAAGAACAGGGAAATTTGCAGGAAAATGTCAATTGTGTTCCCTTTTCTTTGAGAAGCTCTCTCTCTCTCTCTCTCTCTCTCTCTCTGTATGTGTGTGTGTGCGTGCGTGTGTGTGTGTGCGTGCGTGCGTGTGTGTACATGCATCCATGCATCCATTTGTGCACATGTCCAAAAACATCAAACACATAAGGACTTAGTGATGCCAGATACAAACAACCCATCTTGTGCTTCAAGTTCTTAAAGAATTCTCCTCTAGGAATTGTAACCCAGCACCTGCTGCAACCCTTTGTTACCAGAAAGTTTCCTTTGAGTTTCTGATGGAAGCATCTCTTGCACCAGCTTGAGTTTTGGCTTCTCAGGTGCTGGGATCACTTCAGTCTCTCCTGGCCTTGAGGGAAGGACTCTAAAGATTCCCAGCCCAGAAATCCTCTTGTGTTAGGGACTTGAGGCTTGGACTCAAAGCTTTGTACTTGGTATGGCCACATTTCCAGGATGGCAAAAGCACAACTCGTGCTTTTAAGCTCAAATATGACTTTCACATAGGACTTCCACTCCAAGGCAATACATCTGGAGTTGAGTAAACCTGTAGGACTTTGCTTGGTCAAAATATTAACCAACCAGCCAGTCGGCAAGCCAACCAACCAACCAACCAACCAAATACACAAGCAAACAAAGACAAAACAAAACAACAACATAAAAACACCCAATGGCAAGCAACTCAGTTCGAAGGAGTCAAGGGAGAAGCAGCATTGCCTGGCTTTGTGTTCTGCAGTTCTTTGGAGTCTCACCCAAAGGATGAGTTCACAGCCCCTGTGGCCTCAGAGTGGAAGATGCTTCGCTTTACAGTCCTGTCGTTTTATGCATCTGCATGTCCCTGGGGGCCTCTCGTGTCTAGACATAGGAGCACAGAGGAAGGTGTTAGAGGTAAGCCAGAGTGTAAATGTTTGATGGCTGAATAAATCAAACACATTGGCCTGCCTGCTTCTCTGGGTTTTTACCGAACTCACTAATTGGCAAATCATGGCAATGAGCTTGATGTTCAAAGCGGCATTTTGGTTTGGGATCTGTTCCTTGGCAGTAATTATTTAATGCCAACATCTCTCTCTCTCTCTCTCTCTCTCTCTCTCTCTCTCTCTCTCTCTCTCTCTCTCTCTCTCTCTCTCTC
>JAHTLZ010000054.1:1860331-1875380 GCA_023846285.1 Phrynocephalus versicolor
CTCTCTCTCTCTCTCTCTCTCTCTCTCTCTCTCTCTCTCTCTCTCTCGACTGTTTCATTAGTGAGTTGCATCTCGCGGTGTGCCAGGGGCCTTCAGAGCTGAAGTTTCCCCCAGCCCAGGGGGACTACAGTAATGAAGAGTGGAAAAGAGAAAAGCCTGACCCTGAGCTGCGAGGTCACCAGACAACTTCACCCTCTCCTGCCAGAAGCTAAAATCGGCACTTCTGAACTAATACAGGGCTGTGGGTAAAAGATGACCACCCGCTCTTCATGCCTTTGAACTGTGGAGGAACAATGACATTTCCCAGTTTAAAGGGGAAACAGAAGTCCAGAAAGGGAGAGATGTGATTTCCCAAAATGGCAAAGCTACGAGACAGGCAAGAGGATTTATGGGCTGGATGGAGAGGGTGAGAGATATCCCCAAAAAGAAAAGATGGGGCTAACTTGACATTTTTTGAAAAGCTATAGTTGTATCTAGCATTTTGAAGTGAGGAAGATCAAAGAATGAGAAAGGATGATGAGAAAGGATGATCAGCAGGTTTAGTGGTGGGCTCAAGTACTAGGGGGGGGGAACAAGTACGCCTTGGAGGGGACCTCACCCCTCTGGCCCCTATCTGTCAAAAACCCTCCCTCCTTGTCACACCCTCCTCCAACATTTCCTACCCTTTGCCTGATTTTCCTGCAGGTGACCCTTAAACAGCATAGGGTCTCGAAAACATCACTTAGAAAAAAATGGGCCTGAATCCTGAGTCAGACCTAGGTCTTTGAATTAAAACTCAACCAAGTTGATTCCGAGTTGAGTCACTAGTGGGCAACCTTCGGCACTCCAGATGTTTTGGACCACAACTCGCAGAATTCCAAGCCTGTACTGCAAATGACAAAGGACTGTGGGAGTTGTGGTCCAAAACATCTGGAGTGCCAAAGGTTCACCACCACTGCACTAGGGCTACTTAAGTCAGACTCGATAGAAAGTCAGGAGTTCCCCATTCTTGCTTCCAAAGAGTGAGGTCTGAACACTCCAATTCCACCAAAACAGGGAACCCACTCCAGGAATCGACATTCTTTGTTGTGTTTACTCTACTGCTGGCTGTGTCTTGGAATTAATTAAAAGCTAATGTTATTACATATAGGAAAAGGAGGATGAAAGAGGAGAAAATGCATAAAAAGAGGTTGCACTCTCACTTTGAGGCAGCTGTTTCGCCCTTCTCCAAAATTTTAATTCCATCTTGTCGATATTCTTAAACACTGGCAAGCGAGCCTCTCATTGTATTCTGCCCCCACCATCCCGCATGGACCTTCAAGATTTTCATCATCTCCTTTGGCTAGGATTAATAGCACTTTGGTACGTTGTGGAGCTGAGCAACCCGTGTCGAGCCATCCATCCCCGTGCTATTCAATCTTTTGTGGTGGCTGGGGAATATTATTAGATTGAAATGAGAGTCTGTAGCAGAAAAGGAGAAATTGGACAGGCAGCCAAGCAAGGCACATTTCTGAACGTTTTGCATAAATGTTTTCCCATACATAATCGACACTTCAAAATGGGAAGGAGAAGAAGAAACACAATGAAAGTGTGAAACAACGATTTCTATTTCCGTCGGCTTGAAGCCCAATGTCTGTTTCAAGTTGTGTTGCCTGTTCTCTGCTGTACACATAAATTCTCCCAGGAAAGAATCTCTCTCTCTCTCTCTCTCTCTCTCTCTCTCTCTTTTTCTCTCCCTCCTTCCCCAGCTCTCATTTCCCACCTCGATGGATGATGCTGATGATGCTTGCAATGCAGAATCGAGCTATGGTATTGTCCCCTTTAGAGATGGGCATGAATCAAACGAAGAACTGAAAAACAACAATGAACGGAGCTGGTTTGTGGTTCATTTTTTGCAGTCCATTTTCCCAAAATGAAACAAAGAACCAAACTTCTTGTTTCTGCTCAGTGCTTTGTTTTGTTTGGGCAAATTGGATACCCAGCTATGCCTTTCCCACTGACCTACCCGATTCTATGGTTCTGTTCCAACACAGGAGCACAAGAGTCTGTGTTATGGGATTTTTGGAACTTCCAATCCAGGTGTCCTCTCAGTTTCCCCAAAGGGACCTCTGGAATTGAGAGATGAGAAGCAGTAAGGCCAAATATATGTCCTGTGCGTTTCCTACAAAGGCAAGGCCTTCTCTGTAGTGGCATTGTTATGGAATCATCTCCTGGAGGAGTTATGCCTGCCTCCAACCCTGGTTGACTGATTGATTGCCCTCTGTCCTGCTGTTATTGGGAGACTGCCTTTGGCACCATCTGGCTTTCATGCTATCGTGTTTTAATTTTATTATGTGTTGTTTCTTCACAATAACGTGCTGTTAAACTGCCCAGAAGAGTGCTTTTGAATTAACGGAGAAATGTTATCCATCTATCCATCCATCCATATGGATGGATGGATGGATGGATGGATAGTCCATCTACTCCCATAACTCTAACAAACAGCAGCTTTTTTGGATTCCAGACATGATTTTTTTCTTACCCATTCCTGGAGAATCCTAAGACTGAACGTGGGGCTTTCTGCATGCAAAGTTAAGGCGCTACCTTCGAACCACAACCCGGCCCCTCCTTTTAAAGAGATATGTAATGCATAACTGGGAACCCACATCTTTTTGCCCGAAATATAAGCAACCTTCCTATTCTCAACTTTCATGGTGTCCCCCAGGATCTCCTGTGAGTCTTCTTCTACATTGTCTTTCGGAGCAAGTAGAATGAGATTAGAGGCACTTGGAAAAAGCACAGCCGTCAGAATGAAAGAATTAAATGGGAACCAAAAAGGGGGAGGGAGTTTCTCCTTTTTGCTACTGTGACATCAAACATATTTCCCTAGAAAACCCTGGCACCAAATCCTTCTGTAACAAATAAAAACACCGCATGGTCTTCTCCGCCCCTTATAAACCGTCCTTCTCAGCCACCAAGCCACTCGAGAGAAGAGAAAAAAAGAGTCACTTGCATTGAAAAGCTCGGGTTGAGCCTGGAAAGATTAACAGTTTTGAAAACAAAGGAGGATCAAGCAAAGTTAAAAATTAGTCTTTCAGGGATTGTCTCAACATGAAAATCCTTCACTGTTGCTTTTTGCTGACCTTGGGAGGTGTGTATGTGTGTGTGTTTCTCACCTGTGCCTCGTCCCTTCCGACAGAGTGACACCCAAGGCAGCTCCTTCAAGCTTCCTTGGGGTACCAGGCTTTTGAAGCTACCATTGTCCCCATCATCTGCTCAAACATCAGAGGACAAGAGGTGGTTGTCTATATTTCTCTCTAACATCTTGAGCAGGCATGGCCAAACTTCAGCCATCCAGATGTTTTGGACCACAGCTCCCACAGTCCTTTGCCATTGGGAATACAGGCTTGGGATTCTGGGAGTTGTGGTCCAAAACATCAGGAGGGCTGAACTTTGGACATGCCTGATCTTGAGGATCGAGCACTCACCACACTTCTTGAGGTAATTGATTCCATTGCCATGCCGCTCTAACAGTCAGGAAGTTTTTTTCTGATATTGAACTGAAATTTGGCTTGTTGTTGTTGTTGTTGTTGTTCCGTCATTCAGTCATGTCCGACTCTTCGTGACCCCATGGACCAGAGCTTGCCAGGCCTTCCTATCTTCCACTGCCTCCCAGAGTTTCGTCAAATCCATATTTGTTGCATCGATGACACTGTCCAACCATCTCATTCTCTGCCGTCCTCTTTTCCTTTTGCCTTCAATCTTCCCCAACATCAGGGACTTGTGCCAAATTCCTGTTGTGTCCTTCCACTCTTACAACACTCTGTTGCATGCATGATCAAATGGCTGAAGAGCTTATGTAAATGGAAGCCCAGTCTCTCTAGACACAAGCAAAACACTCTGAGTATCAAAGGTTATTCTCCATGAACTCTCTCTCTCTTAACTGGACATTGCACAGAAATGCACTGGGAAAAGTATGATGCTCAATGTATCTGTTTGGAAAATGGCTGGATCTGATTCTAACCTAACATCTAGAATCTTTTCCACCTTAGGAGGAACTGGTTGTGATGGGTTGAAGAGGTTCTTTTAGAGATCCATCGTCCTGCTTAGTGACACTTAATATTCAGTCTATAGTAACTGGCAGAAGAATGTTGTGGAAGATCAGGATGATGTTCAGATACTGTTGCTACAATGTGATCGTGCTTCTGGACAGATATGCTTCCTGCATCATCTGGGCACTACTTCTGATTGGGCACCTGCTGGAGGGGTACAGAGAGTCCAACTGCAGATTAGCCAGGAATCAAACCATGCCAGACCAATAAATCAGCAGTTCATGCTTACCTTTGGTTATTTGGATCTGAATTGAAGCATATTAGGGGAAAACTACTGGACAAGATTTTAGCATGGCTGCCTGCTGGAATTAGATTATGAAATCCTGTATACGGAACCACGGTGGTTTAGAATCAGCCTGTGTGTGTTGGACTTGTATTTTTAACTACCCCAACTTGAACACCTTTTTGAAAGGGAATTACAGCACAGTCCTCTGCATGCAAGGAATACCTGCATCTGCCAGACATGGCTGCAGCACAGGTGCTTGTAAATAATTTTTTAAAAATGCAAACGAAGGTCTAGATATTCAGGGGGCAATGATCTTTTAAAAATATATATATATAAATATACAAAATGAAATGCAGAAGAAATTAAGCAGGCATCGTTCCTCCTTCCCACTCCAAATATAGCTGGTATTAGGTGAGACATATGCTTTTCAAAGGCGACAGTCCCTTGCTGGCATTCTAAGTACAATGTCAGTCATTCCGGTGGAATAGAGGCATTGTGACAGAACACAGAATAGTTTTAGAAAACCAGTGTATGTCATAAAGGAAGCCAATCATAAAAACAGACAAATAAAAATAACAGCTCTGTTTGGTTCTAAAATATTGCCCCAGCACGCCCTGTTGAGATGATTGCTTGTGATTTTGGAGAATAAAAACAAGTAATAATATTCACATACAAATAATTTTAAATGCAACAGCTCTTAAATTGGTGATCAAGCTGCTACACATAGACTAAGCCTTCCTGCAATCCTTAAGGGGCTGTTCACGCTAGAATAATTACATTCTAATCTAGGTGTCATTAAAAGCCGTCGTTGCGCCTGTGTGTCTTGGTGGAAGAGATCTTATTTTGATTATGGCGCTCAAGAAAACAGAAAGAAAAACCTTGTTCGTGGGGCCCACCTGCTGGAGACCAGTGAAGGGCACATATTTCAGACTGAGAAAGTACATAGAGAGGGTGAAGGGAAATGTTTATATGACGTTAAAGCTAATAATTCAGACACCACCATGCATTAAAACAAGGGAAGAGAAATACCTTGACTGCTGGGTTGAGCTAACATGTAGCTCATGTCAACAGCAGTTAATAAAACCAAATAAAAACCACTTGTGACAAATATTGTCACCTTGATTGAAAGGGAGAGAGAGAGAGAGAGAGAGAGAGAGAGGCTTTTTAAACACTAAGTGTCTAGGGAACATTCTATCTTTTGAATTTTTTTAAAAATACTTTTGAAATTGCTTCTTAATCTTCATCAGTCTGGCCTTGTGCTATACCGGCAAAACTGTAATTCTGCAGACAAAACTCTGCCCATGGCCTGGGTTCCATCCCACATAGGCAGCTTGAAGCTCACTCAAACGTCCATCCTTCCGAGGTGGGATGGACGGGCAAAAGATAGCCTAGCCTGCATAGTTAAATTGTAAACCACCCAGAGAGAGCTTGAAGCACTGTGGGTTCGTGTATAAACAGAATGCTTTGCTTTTTGCTTTGCGACGTATAATTTTCTTAAGATACAATTTTGTGTGTGGCATTTCCAACTGTTACTTTTGCATGATTTTAATTGTTGTGATCTGGATTAGTTCCCTCGTGGGAAGGAAGGAAGGAAGGAAGGAAGGAAGGAAGGAAGGAAGGTTGGTTTGGCCAGAGGCATGAATGAACACTGGGAAAATAGCACACAGAGTGTGCATGATTGCCCAGTTACATTCCCTGTTTCCAGGTTCCTGGCCAGTGCATTTTACCAAACAGCTGATTCCTGCACAGTTTTTCCCTCCTGTAGCATGCAATGTTATAGCATCAGTTTCTGCTAGCTTCCATCGAACTAAAGATCCATCTTTTGGGTTTACCGATGTGCTCCCAAATCTGCATTTCCTAGGTAACCCATATGCATTTCTGGGAATCTTAAAACTTTTTTCCAATAACTCTTCTGAAACAATTAGGCATGGAGGGGTTATTTGTATCTTTTTAAAGAAATGGGTACTGTCTTATGCTTGCTATTTTTTATTTCACAAAGGGGAAGAACTCCCAGTGGGGTGGGGGAAGATGCACCGGTGGACTTGATCTTATGCTGAAGGCTAGAAATTATGCAGATATTATGGAACTCTCTAGAGGCTATGTTGGTATATCAGCCCATCTCTTGTGGTGTTAGGTCTGTTTTCCTTTCTTGTTTTGAAGTCTTTGTCACTGTTTTCATGAATTCTCTGCTTCTAGAGGGGGGAAATGAAATTAGTTCCATCAACTCAAGGACTGTGGCTCATTTGGTTCATTTGAGGTCCACATCTACAGATACATTCCTGATCCACTCCATTTCTGAAAGGGCTCACACTTAACCTCCAATGTTGAAAGGAAGATGGTCACTTCCATGAGGATTCAAACCTGAACTCAGATAACGCACTGCAAGGATAAAACCCCTCTTTCTATGACTGGAAAAGGTGATTCAAACTCCATCCCAGTTCTGGGGAAATACAGGATTATAGCCTAAGTGGCTTAAAACATGTGATTGGTAGAATTTTTGGAAATCATTCAAGGCCATATAAAAACATATTTTATACACGGATCTTTTTATCTCGCATTTATTTTTATATTTCTCCATTGCAATTTATTGCAATAGATATATCACCATTACTACAGACATTTATGGAGCCATTAAAATCCAATGCTGCCATAAATTTAGACCGCTTAAAGTGTTGACATTTGTAACAGCTTCCACAAGGACATATTTTATACAGAAAGTGAAACTTGAAACTGAAACTTTTGAGAACCAGAGAATGAAGACGTGGATGAGTTTTTAAAACTGGGTTTGCCACTGAGGAATCAGTCTTCCTGACCTGTGTGCAGGCTTTCTGGGGACTCTCAAAGCTTCTGCCACTTTGTAAGCGGTAGTTCTGGGTCAGCAGACTTCTGGGGATTACAGTCCAAGAACAGCCGGATTATTCAAGGATGGAAACCACAGTAGAAGTCAAAGCAGAACTACTGGATAGCTGTCATTCTCTGGTGAACAAACGAATAGCAGGATTTAGTTGTTGCTAATATTGCCTTTCTCCCTGGGTTCCGGTGTGTGTGTGTAGTCACACTTCATCTCACAAAGGGAAATGCCAGTTATTTGGGGCAGAAGTGTGTTGCACGCAGTGGTGGAACTTGCACTAGAAAAAATAGAGCCTGGCGTTCCGGTATGTAGCTGGAACTGCAGTCAACTTGAAAGCTTTCCAGTTTCTTGAGAGGAAGGCTCATCGTGCCTGATCAGCCAGTCTTCAACAACAGTGAGATATTTGCAAAAGTAGGTTACAGACGATACCTTCATAGGCCACTATTAAAAATAAAAAAGGAACATTGCACGCTTTTGACTGCAGTCAATCACCCTTCTTCAAAGCAGGTCCCAGAAGTTCAGACATGGTGAAAGACGTTCTTCACCAGGAGGTTACTTTTAAAGTCCTTATTTAGATGATGTTCTTAAAATCCATGGCTAGATGTTGTTGTAGCCAGGACAGGATTCTTGTTGGAGGCAAGCAGGGCAGATATTTGCAAATCTACAGGCATTTTGACTTATACATTCTGTCACCAGGGGCCATCAACCAAAGCAACAGGAGCTGATGGGAAGGACAGGATCAGGTGGATCACGGTTTGACATAACATTGCTCATGAGCAAATATCTTTGGGGACAGAGGACCAGATGAAACAAACCAGAGTCTGATCTTCCAGTGTAATTCCTTGCTCTTGGTTGGGTTGCTGCTGGTGCCTTAATCCCTGCAGATTTTGCTGGCCACAGAAGCTCAGAGGCAACACTTTAAATGTTATTTAACATCTTTCAGCACTCAGAGGTTTGTCGAGAGTTTTTTTAAGAGTCAAAAGCAGTATTTGCCTTTGTTAAAATTAAAAACGGACACTGTTCTCCTGCCCCATCCATTAACAATACAAGAAGAACAATCAACAGGCTGCATAGCAGGAAAAAATGTCCTAAAGTGGTACAGCAATGGACCCATTGACCTCGGAAGGTGGAGAGTGCTCAAATGATGTAGAGTTTCAAGAGAAATTTGAACAATTTATTTATTCATTCATTTATTTTAGAGTATTTTTACCCCACCTTTCTCCATGAAAAAAGGACCCAAGGCAGTTTACAGAATGAGGGATAATACACAGTCCAGGACAATTAAGACATGTTCAGTTATCGAGAACAGGGAAATGAGGGACGTCTTACAGCATTGATAGACAATATTATATTTAAGCTACAAGAGAACGCGAGTAGTTAAAAGGAGAGTAAGTTTCCATATAAAGTTATGAGTTGAAAACATATTGACAATGTAAACCCATAAGGTTATAAATAGTTATAAACACAAAGTCTATGTGATTCATTAAAAAAGGACACATAATAGGTAGACCATCATTCAAAGAAAGCTTGCATGAAGAGAAAGGTCTTTTCCTGTTTCTGGAAAAATGACAGAGATGGGGCAGTCCTGGCCTCTAGTGGGAGGGAGTTCCAGAGTCTGGGTGCCACAGATGAGAAGGCCCTTGCATGGGTTCCCACAAGATGTATCTGTGAGGGTGGCAGGATGGAGAGAAGGGTCCCTCCTGATGACCTTAACACCCGAGACAGTTCATACTGTGAAATTCGATCTTTGAGGTAGCTAGGACCCAGATCATCTAGAGCTTTGTAGCTCAAGGTCGGCACCTTGAATTGTGCCCGAAAGCTGATTGGCTGCTTTAATAGGGGTATAATGGGATCATTGTATCCCACCCTAGTCAGCAGTCTGGCTGCTGCATTTTGGACCCGTTGAAGTTTCCTGAGGCTTTTCATTGGTAGCCCCACATACAGCACATTACAGTAGTCCAGCCGGGATGTCACTAGGGCACGTGTCACCGTGGCCAGAGCTGGTTTCTCAAGAACCAGGTGTAACTCGCATACTAGCCTGAATTGTGGAAATGCATTCCTGGCCACATCTGTGACCTGGGCATCAATGCTCAAGGATGAGTCCAAGAGCACCTGCAAGTTGCCTACCTGTTTTTTCAATTGGAGGGTGATTCCATCCAGTCCAGGTTGCATCCCTGTCCCTTGCTCTCCCTTTCGATTGACAACCATCTGTCAAATCTGTCCTCTTACCTGGAGGTGACAATTCTTAAGTTGAAGTTGACTATTCCCCATTCAGGTGTCTGCCAAGTTGACATGGTTGGTATAGGTCAGTGGCCCTCAACTTGTGGGTCCCCAGATGTTCCTGGACTGCAACTCCCAGAAACCCCTTCCAGCCCAGTCAGTGGTGGAGGCTTCTGGGAGTTGCAGTCCAGGAACATCTGGGGACCCACAGGTTGAGAACCTCTGGTATAGATGACCTAAATTACATAGCACAGATCCTTTAAATTCCTGTTCACTCTATCTCCACTCCCATATGAGACACACTTTGGTCAGATGTGATGAACTACCCATCTGCCTGCTTATAAGGTTCAATCCGCACATGAAACTGGGCAATCTCTTCTTTATACTGCATTCCCCCGCCCCCGCCTTCAACCAGACTGAACATAACTCAGAGTAATAAATGGAAAAGAAATGTTCTCTTTAAAAAATCTCCCTGTAGTCTATAGAATGCCTAATGAATACATATAATATGTTGAATTTGTCCCACTCACTAGGAAAAACCTTCATAATTCATGTGTGCTGTCATCCAGCTTGAATTATACACTGCTTGTTTCATTCAAGAGATAAAAATCTGTATCCCAGGAGTACTCATTATATAGGTCTTCAGTGTAAACCTGTTTGGTTTCTGAACTGGAAGAAACCTGAATAAAGTCACTTATCAGCAATCTCTACTGTATAAAGAGCTTCTCTGTTGCCCTGAGCAGGCTTATCATTGTGATGGAAATAACCTTGATTGTTCCAGCTTCTCCAGTCCGCAAAGAAACATTACATCAAAAGAAATAATGAAATAGAGTCATACACAAAAGCCATCATAGATTTCTCCAGCCTGTTTGGGAGCAGAGAAATTCGGGATCTCATTTCACCAAATGTCTCCAAGGCTTCTTCCATCACCTAGACCAGTGATTCTCAACCTGGGGGTCCCCAGATGTTCCTGGACTGCAACTCCCAGAAGCCTTCATCACTAGCTGAGCTGTCCAGGATTTCTGGGAGTTGCAGTCCAGGAACATCTGGGGACCCACAGGTTGAGAACCACTGACCTAGATCATGTTCTTGAACTACACCTCCTAGCCTTCACCACTAGCTGTGCTGGTCAGGACTGTGGAGACGTTGTAGACCCAAGGATGGGAACTCCAGATGATCCAACTTTGTTTTAGGAGTGACCTAGACTTCCTGGGCTTCAGGGGGAGAGAAGTGTGTGATCAGAATGGTGTCAGGAGAAACACTGTGCTGGCAGGAAGGGATGGAGTTTAGTTTATATAATCCTAGCTCTTTCTGCAGACAACTCTCATCCTACTCTTCTTGAGTTGTGCAGAACTCAACAGTGATTCCCTAAAGTTTACTGGCAGGTTCTTATTTCTCAGCGTCTTAGCACAGTCGGGAATTTTGCCTCCTTTCTTGAGATTGTCTTGGGAATTTGTTTTCATTTGTACCAAAGTTGTTGCTTTCTTATAAACGCTGGGCAGCTCAACAGTTATAGGTACAGCTGGGAGTTTGAGTCCCCGTCCTGCCTCGTAGCTAGGGCACGGATTCCGTGACCCATAGGATGCCTTCTTGTACTGTAGAAATAGGAGTGGATCCTAACTCCTACACCCCACTTTGCCTGCTGGCCCCTTCCCAACGTCTTCCACTACTGACACCTTTAGAGACAGATGATAGGTGCGCATGTGCAGCAATAGTGGCCTGCTTTCTGGGAACCAGAACTGCTTCTCCCAAAGATGCTGGTAGCGGAGGATGGAGAGGAGGATGTAGCCACAGCAGGGAGGGAGGGGACGGGGCAAGAGGGGCTGGGGCATCTGTTTTGCCAAATAGGAGGCGCCCAGCAGGGGGAAAAAAGCTTGGCATTTTGTTTGGACAAAACTGGGTCCCCAAAACAGAACTAAAAACTGAACCTGATTTGTGGTTGTTTTTTTTTTTAGTTATTTATTTTATTTATTTATTGTTGTATTTATATCCCGCTTATCTTCTAAACAGAACTCTAAGATAGGTATGAACTCTAGTTCATACCTATCTCTAGTGGAGATAATCAGAAATGTTCTAGTAAGCCCCTTGGAAGATATTTGAGAAGGTCTTTCACAGGGGTGGGGAACTTTCAGCCATCCAGATGTTTTAAACTGCAACTCCCAGAATTCCAAGCCTAGAATATCAATGATAAAAGACTGTGCAGATTGTGCTCCAAAGCATCTGGAGGACAGAAGGCTCCCCAATCCTGCGCTTAGCCTTTCTAGAGAGTGACACTCATTGGGTGTGGTATGCATGGGCAGGCTAGGGTGGAACCATTGGGAAATCCATCTTTGCAGAGTGGGTTTGCACACAAGCAGACATCTCTCTGCCAGACAATTGCATCTCCCTGATGAAAAAAGGGCCAACAGAGTGGCTAGTAGGCCAGGTACATGGCTCTAAGTCTGTGACCTAATGCAATGACTTAATAGGGCTTATAGTATGTGAATCCGGAGAAATTCTCATCCTGTCCAGCTTGTGCAACGGGCCTATCACATTGCACAAGCATGCAAGACTTGAGATGTTCTCTGTGTCTGGATACAGCCAATCCAAAATGACTTCATTTTGGGTGCCTCCCGATTATGCTATTCCTGTTTTCACATTTCATTAATACCAAACTGTGCTTGCTATGTTGGCCGTAATAAGAAAAGAAATCATAATTGTTTTAGCTGTGCATTGTAATGAATTATAAATGCCAAAATAAAATTGCTTCCAGCATTTAGATGAAGGGCTTTGCTATGCCTTGTAAATTGATGGTTTTGTTTTGCTTATTATTATTTTTTTAAACTTCATTTTCAATTTAGATGAAAATAACTCGACTAAGATTTGTGGTGGGTTTTTTGTGTTTTTGTGTTTTGTTTTTTAAAAGTACAGCAATCCCTCTCTCTCTATCCATTTAAAAGTTTATTAATAACTTATCACTTATTGTGAGATTAGGAAAAAGCAGGGGTAACATTATTTGCTCAAAAGATTATTTCTATAATCCAAATAGCATAATTGTTGTTAATATATGCACATAAAACTATGTGACTCAAAAACCCATAAGATCTAAGATCCGTGGATTGATGTTATGATGCTATGTTTTACAATAATCCAGTTTGCAGTTATCATTTCGTCTGTTCCTAATCTGCTAGATGTGAATGCCACTGCATAACTAGCCCAAATGCGATCACCCATGCACAAGAAGGGGTAGAGAAGGGAATCTGGGTTTTGGGGGTAGAGAACAAATACTTCCAGAAGTAGTTGTGGGGACAGGAATTCAAAAGGAAATAGATAAAATATAGATATTTGGGCTGGGTTTTCCATATTTTCCTGAGTACAAATACCACAATTCAACATTCTGGTATTTCTCCCTAACTTAGAAACACCTAAATTAGAAGTGTCTAGAACAGTGGTGGCAAACTTTGCCTACCCAGCCCAGAAATAAAGAGGCAAGACATGTTTGTGAGATTAAAATTGGGCCACAATTTATTGATATGAAATTCACTCGATTCAAGGGGGGGGGGGCTGAATGTAGCGCAAGGGACCAGTTAATAATTCCTAATATTATTAGGAGGCCACTGCCCACCTGTTCAGAATCAGCACCCTCCCAAAACCTGCGGTCTGGGCAGCCCTCATTTCCAGTCTTTGAACCTATTTATACCTAACACCTAATGTTCCTAATTTCCTAATCCATTTCCTAATTCATATTGAGGGCTACCGCCTCACTAAGAAATATTGTTCAATAAATTTCAGAAGCCCCAGTTGGAAGCAATGTATGGTCTTGAAAGCATGACCCTTTTTTGTTTTTGTTTTTGCAACTCGAGGGTCTTCTGTCAATCAAATCCATTTGATTGGAGCAGCAAATGAGCCGTGCCACACAACTTCCATGTTTTCCATCCGAGGTTATGGTTCTGTTCTGTTAACTCTAAACATCTTCACAAGCGAGGTGTGAAGATGAAAGTGCATAAACAAATGCACAGCTTCTGAGATGAGTCACAGCATAATCTGCAGTGTTTCTTCCCATAAGAGCCAAGGTGCAATCAGAAGGTGAGATGAGTTCCATTTTGGACTGCTTGTGACACGATCTTCCTGTTTGCCAGGGATGGCACAATGCATGGGAGACCACAAACAAGCCTGGCCCTGATCTTTACCCGGGCTGGACCTCTTATTTTGGGATGGCTGAGTTGGGCTGGCTAGAGCAATTCACACATGGATGAAGGGGGACACTTTAAAGGTGATCGTTCCCAGCAGAACAATCCTCTTTGGTGCCATCAGATGTGATTGCTTCTCACCGTCTGGTTAACCCCTAACATATTTCTTAATGTCTCATTGGTAAAATAATATACCCTTTTTGGGGGGGGGGATATCACAAAGAGATACGGATAAAACGGTGGGCCTGTCTCCGTTCTCCTTCAGATTCTTGTCCCGATTGTCCAGTGAGGTGTTTAGACTGTGAAGGTTGGGCACGGCCACAGCTTAAAAATGGATTCCAGCCTTCTTTGTTAGGATGTTTGCTTCAGGGCCAGGAGACCTGGGTTTAAGCTTGACACAGCCATGGATTTCACAGAGTGGTCTTCGACTTAGCTTGGTCTATCTCGTAGGGTTCTTGTGATGGTGAAGCAGTTGAGGGAGTCATGGCCCTTGTACCTTGGGCTCATTATGCCTTGAAAACATGGGTCTCATTGGACGGAAGATAGGATAGAATGCAGTCAATGTAACAGATTAATAATTAACCTTAAAATTAAAAATGCACCTGTCATGTGTGCAATGATATCTTTTTGCATAATACCAGCCACCATATGCACCCTAAAAACCTGTGCATGTTTTCATTGCATTGACTGGGCCTACAGCTGTATAACGGAACATTTTCGCTTGTCCCTTCACCCTTTATTCTGGGCTGTCTGCTTTTTAAAACATCTAATGACTAATTGATTACTAATTCCTCCAAGGTATGGTTCATTTCTCTTTTCTTCATCCCACAAAAGATATTTGCACCTGGCTGTGTGAATCAAAAAGTCATTATGAAGTCAATAAGTGTATTACTTCCAGGAACTTGCCAGTGGGCTAATTGCTCAGTAATGCATTTGCATTCTCTCGAGCTGATTAGCAGAGATTTCCTTGGAATGAGCCAAAGCCATGCTAAGGAGATGAGAAGGAGAAAGCAGTAGATATGAATTAGGTTGTATTCGTAGAATGGAAGCCATGTTCATAGCACACGTTCAATCTTATGTCCAGCGATGGGCTCAAGAAAAGCAGAGATTTGATACGTATGTATTCTTGAAGGCTTTCGCGGCTGGGATATGATAGTTGTTGTGGGTTTTCTGAGGTGTTTGGCCATGTTCTGGAGGTTTTACTTCCTAACCCTTCAGTAGTCTCTGTGGTCAGCATCTTCAGAGGGGAGGAGCACAGGGAGATAAGAAAGAACATAAGAACATAAGTACATAAGAAGAGCCATGCTGGATCAGGCCAAAGGCCCATCTAGTCCAGCTTCCTGCATCTCGCAGTGGCCCCACCAAATGCCTCTGGGAGCGCACAAGACTAGATCTCTGTCTCCTGAATTCTAGTTCCTTGAGCTCCTTACCCTCTGAAGATGCCAGCCACAGAGACTGGTGAAATGTTAGGAAGAAAAACTTCCAGAACACAGCCAAACAGCCCAGAAAACAC
>JAHTLZ010000054.1:1875420-1886417 GCA_023846285.1 Phrynocephalus versicolor
TTGTTACTAAGTGATTCATTTTCCTTTAAGTTGCCTTATTTTTGTCATTGTTTTACTGTGACAATTTGGGGAAAAGCTAGGACGGGGACGTATCCATGGAAACTAAAACTCAACAAGTGACACCCCCCCACACACACACACCTCCCTCCCTCCTTGTAACATATTTGGTCATAAGATGTTCCAGAAGGAAATCAGATTCGTGGGATTTAAATTCAGGATCAAGTTGGGTCCAGCGGTAAAGAGGTCTTGATCTGATCTGAAAGAGGTCTAGAGTTGTTTAAAGGTGAATTGCGCTGTGGAGACAGATGCTGTTCGATTCATGTGATAAAAGGACATTGACTGGTACTTTATAACAGATGCAGGTTTTAGCCCCAAACCCAAGAATCTGTTCATAATCGGCACGTGTTGTTCCTAATAACGTCATTTTTTGGTAGCTCTGATGGTGCATCGTGGTGGCACACATTTATCCGCCACAAGCTTGTGTAGATTGCAGCAGTGTTTCTTCAATATCGTTTAGACTGGATTGGGCAATGGCCTGTAACCCCATTCAAGTTCAGCCCAAAATCCTGTTTGTTGAGTCCACCATCATAGCGCTGTTGACCTCACCCTTGGTAACAAACTGGCACAAGTTAAGAAGTCTGTGGAGGCATTTCATCTTTCACACCAGTCATGGGCCTTGATGGACTGTGGGAAGCGCCTACGTCAGGCATGTCCAAACTTCGGCTCTCCTGATGTTTTGGACCATAACTCCCAGAATTCTAAGCTTAGAATGCCAATGACAAAGGACTGTGGGAGTTGCGGTCCAAAACATCTGGAGGGCCAAAATTTGGACATGCCTGGCCTACGTTGAATCCCTCACTTGTAGTAGCAGCTGATCGTTATACCAATGGCATGACACTGGTTGGCTTTACAAATAGGGTTTGAGGCATTAATCCACATGAAGGGTTCCAGCGTGTTTCTGCCTTCTACTACAGGGATGCATTGTACATCATTCTTCTCTCCCTTCCCCAGGTCTCCTTTTTAGGCCCACAACATGCTGGGGGAAATAATAATAATAATGCAAATCCCTCCTCTCTTCTACCAGTACAAGCACTTGGTTCCAAATTTTCCATCCACCTGCAGCTGTTCTCTAATTTTTCAAATCTGTGATGCCATGGTCTACCTAACAGGGGCAACAATTGTCCTCAACCTCACCCTGGCAGCAAGGCTAACGGCTGTTGAAAGGGGCCCATGCATCTTAATAAAAAATGGAAATGGTTCTGCCCCTTCATTTTAATTAACATTATGTCCACATTTTGATGATAATGGATAATTAAGTAAGTTACCTTGACATTGGAATGCTCTTGGAAATAATTTATGGTGTAATTTCATTAGAGGTGTGTGGGGGGAGGCATTTTATTTTTGTACTTAGGGTCAGACATAAATATTTCTGGCCATTATTTGCACTTAAGCTAATTTGTATTTATAGAGCTAGCTTTCTACAAATCTTACAGAGGTCTTCAGCGTTCTGCTGTGGTCTACACTCCCCAGAAGTCCACCCATACATTATTTTGAAAAGTGCATGAAGATCAGAGAAGATTTCTGAAACCCTCTTCATTACTTCTGGAGCAAGTAATGCAAAAGCAGAGATATTATTATTTGGTGGGGGGAGAACCCTGTTAGTAATAACAATTAAAAACCTCAGACGGATGAAATCAGAGCAGAAACTGTTCGGAGAAAATGGCATGGGTCTATTTATTTATTATTTATTATTTATTTCAACTTCCATACCACCCTATAGTGAGAAAAAGAGAGAGAGAGAGAATATCTATTCAGGATAAGAATCTACATACAGTACACATAATTTAGAATAATAGAATCATGGAGTTGGCCAGAGTCCTCTACGGCCATCTTGTCTGACCCCCTGTGCATGGCAGGAACCCAAATCAAACTGGATATGACTGATGGCAGTCTAGTTTTATCCGGAATGCCTCCAGCATTTTGAGGTCATTGGTTTCCTTGTCGTACTGCTCCACCAACTGAGAAGTTTTTCATGCCAGTCAGCCTAAACCTGGCTTCCTTCTAGCTTAAGCTCATTACTACATTGGGATGATCAAGAACCCTTGGATTACATAAATATATCTGAATTCGCAACTATCCTTTTCTTCTTTTTATGAAGCTATCCCCCACCCTAAGCACAAAAGGACTGAGTGTTTGATCAAATGACCCAAGAAACATTATTTATTTATTTATTTATTTATTTATTTACCATCCAACTTTCTGAACGAACTCTGTGCGGTTCACAACAAGAGATTCCATACAGTTCAGCTATACAAACAAAATGTAAAACAAACCCAATCAACCAGAACATTAAAATGCAGTGCACCCTCGTATAACAAACGGTTTATATAAGATAATATCTGTACAACATAAAAAAATTCCGGAGATAGGGAAAATTTGCTTAACAGAATCGCCTATGGGGTGAATCTGTACAACATAAAAATGGTCGTGATTAGGGATTACTCCATATTTAATGCATTCCTACGAGAAATTTGTATAAAGGAAAATTTGCTTAACATAATTTCATTTGGAATGAATTAATTCCTTTATACAAGGTACCACTGTATATTAAAATATATCATTGTTAGTTTCCCCCCCCCTTCCCTTGCTCTACTATGCATGGGTCTTGCTGCCATCTTGTCCCCTTGCATTAATTATGCTTGGGTCTTGCCTTTCTGTTTAGTGTTTTTATTACCTGTTTTATTGTTGTAAGCCGCCCAGAGTTCCCAGTGGGAAGATGGGCGGGATAGAAGATAAATAAATAAATAAATAAATAAATAAATTGTGTTTCTTGGGAGAAGTGGCCTCAAGTCTCCTGACCTCAGAAGTGACTTGATGGTACATAACAAGAACTACATCTATGTAGACTTTTTTCTGCCTCTTATAAAGTTGCTTCAGGCCCATGGAAATACAAGGTCTACCATTTCCAAAGGCATGCTCGCTGACACTCCGGAAGACAAAGTAACAAGAGTCCTTGAGTCTTTCATTCAGGGAGTCTTCCCTCTCCCTTTCTAATTCCTCCCAGAATGACAGAGACACTTCTAAGTAAGGAAGGATTCATCAAAATCTCTAATTAAATACATGACAGCTGGTAAATGAGAGCATTTTGTCTCAGCACTTCCACTCTTTAATACTTCATAATCCTAAGAATCCAAAGTATGAATTAGTTATGATTCCAGGACCCGATACACCCAGCCAGTGTCAGCAGGGAAGGCGTTGTTGGGAGACACTAAAAAAGCATCTCTTTTAAAGACTTGTAGGGGAACATGCATGCCTTTAGCAGAATCAATGGGGTACAATTCTTTGCTGGAACTTGCTAGTTCAGTCTGTCTGCTCCAATCCCCCTCTATTCAGCACTGGTTGAGCCTTATCTAGAGTGCTATGTCCCATTCTGGGCACCACAGTTTTAGGAAGGATGCTGACAAACTGTAGCACGTTCAGAGGAAGGCAACAAGGATGGTCAGGGGACTGGAAACCAAGCCCTCCGAGGAAAGTCTGAAAGATCTGGGCCCGTTTAGCCTTGAGAAAAGAAGACTAAGGAGAGATATGATAGTGCTTTTTGAAGACTTTAAAGGTAGCCATACAGAGGAGGGACAGGACCTGTTCTCACTCAGTCATCCCACATGTTAATGGGCTCAACCTACAGGAAGCCAGATTTATTTTACTGAATATCAGGAAAAAAACATATTTGTTAAAGTAGCATGGCAGCGGACTCATTGACCTTGGGAGCTGGTGAGTGCTCCAATCCTGGAGGGCGTCAAGATAAATTTGGACAACTATCTGTCAGCTATATCTTGATTTGTACACCTGTCCTGAGCAGGGGGTTGGAATCATAGAATCATAGAGTTGGAAGAGACCTGCAGGAAACCCCATCACAGGACTCCTGACAGATGGCCATCCAGCCTCTGCTTAAAAACCTCCAAAGAAGGAGACTCCACCACCCTCCTTTGTGGCAGCATCTTCCACTGCCGAACAGCTCATCCTGTCATGAAATTCTTCCTAATATTTAAATTGAATCTCTTCTCCTGTAGTTTGACTCGATACAGCTCTCTCCCAACTCAATTGCCCTATGATTCTGTGTTTCTATATCTGCAACTGATGTTCTTCAATGCTTGATTTTTCTTCCAAGTAGACTGGTTTTCTGCCACCATTTTATTTCTACAGTCTGAAATAACCAAGTCTAGATGGACACAGGTCGATATAATGCAATTGAAGAAGTTATTCAGCTCTATTCTCCCTGTTACATGTTTTGAAGTGCAGAGGTAGCATTTGTAATATAGATGGCAGAGCAATTCTCTATGGTTTCTTCTACTAGATTGTTTTCCTTTTCCTCCCTTCTTTTCAATTCTATTTTTGTAGATCAGAAACACACACATGCACACACACACATCTAAAAAAATGTTGCTTAGAGTAGTAAGACATATTGGAATAGCCTCACGAAGTCAGTGGACATTAGCTGAGTCAACTTATAAGTTCTATTGATGCTGATGGACCTACTCTAAATGTGACTGGCTTAGTTCAAACCCAAGAATCAAATCTTGCATTTTCATGTCAAACTCAGGTTACTATAAAAGAGTCTGAATCAAGTGATCTAGTTACGAATTCAGGATTTGGGGCAAATATTTGGGGCACATAAATATTCCTTTATTTTCACATGTATCTTTATTTCATGATGCAGTTCTGACTTTTTTTAATGCAGTTAATTGCATGCATTATACAGGTTGCACACAAAGATGCATAAGCTAGGAAATATGTGCTTAAACTGTTTAAACTGTGTTTAAACTGTTCAACTGTTGAAACAGATTAAAACAAAGTTGTAGAGAAACGTCCATGCTTTTTTGTGGGAAGTATTAACCATTGCTGTTCCATCCCCCGAAAATAACCACCCATCCCAACAAACAAACAAACAAACAAACAAACAAACAAACAAAACTCCTGAAACAGGGCCTGGAAGGAACAGCCTTGTGTTTTAAAACATTTAAAAGCAGCAGTAGAAATATCTCATAGAAGACAGGTTCCCAGATAGCAAGTCCAATTACTTTCTGCTCTGTCTTATAATGCATCTTGTAATTGGCCTCTTTCCACTGTAGTTCCCACGTGTGTCACTGCTCTCACAGATTCCCCCATTTACATCCGTTTTCATTATAACTACCAGCAGGAATCTCAGGTATGCCTAAGTGTAATTAAAAACTTTCTTTCAAAAAAGAAAATGAAAAGAAAAGAAAAGAAAAGAAAGAAAGAAAGAAAGAAAGAAAGAAAGAAAGAAAGAAAAAGAAAGAAAGAAAAAGAAAGAAAGAAAGAAAGAAAGAAAGAAAGAAAGAAAGAAAGAAAGAAAGAAAGAAAGAAAGAAAGAAAGAAAGAAAGAAAGAAAGAAAGAAAGAGATTGAATGATTATATGATTAAAAGAAGTAAGAAAACCTTTCATGTCTGCATGGGCATTGCTTCTCATGATGATTGGTATCTTAAGACTTTATCAATATATCCATTGTCCCCCTCTCCCTCTCTTTCTGTGTATTAAGAAGGTGTGAAAAACTAGGATGCTGGCAAGTCTATGGTTCCGAGTCTGAAGTCCAAGTCCTTGGTAGCAACTCCTAAGTAGCCTTTGCCACCAAGTCCCAAGTCCAAGTCTTTGGTATCAAAGTGCTAAAGTCCCAAAACCCAAGTCAAAGTCCCTATTAAAAACAAGCTTTTTCCCTCCATGAAGAAAAGAAGGGGTGGGTGGGTTCTGAGTTGTAAGTCTTGTCCTAATAATTTGGTGTGTGTGTGTGTGGGGGGGGGGGGTAACCAAGTCAGGTCCAGGTTGAGCCACCAGAGCAACATAAGTCCACCTTAAGTCCATCAAGTCCTGCAAAACAAGTCCCCATCTTGGGTGAATAAATATCACCCAGAACTAATTACCACATCAGATATAACTAGAGATGGGCACCTTATTAAAAATGGCATGCTGTTTTGTCATTTCATAAACTTTCAAAACATTACAAAATGAAACGAAATGAGAAAGAGCATTTTATTTATTTATTTATTTATTTTACAAAAAAAATAGCTGTCCCACTACCAAATGGTCTCTGGGTGGCATACAACAGTGTATTAAAAACTACAACAACATACTAAACCCATCAAAATAACAAGCAGTTTGTTACAAAATGAAACGAAACACTTCTTTTTCCCTTTGAAAATGAAACGTTCCATTACTCTGTAAAATGGCTCCCTTGTAAAAAGCTACCCACCAAATTTGGTGCCTTTAGGACCAAGGGGAGCCATTTTATGGAGTAAGAAATCGTTTTGTTATTGTTTCATTTCATTACAATGTTTTTTTTACAAAAATTCATTTGAAAACAAAATGAAACAAACCGCCAGTAGAAATGAAACAAAACTCTATTTTTCCATTTAATGCCCATCCCTAGATATTACCTTAAATGAATGGATATTCCCCCCCTTCCAATAGTTCTTACCTGCTTTGCTTTCGGTAACCACCAAATTTGGTTTGACTCTGGTAGGAGGTGTTACTTAGGCAATGTCACTTTAAGAGGTATATGTAAATTAACTTGACAGGCTTTTGGTCTGAATTGGCATGGACCTTCTTACATAGCTTTTCCTCACATTTCAGAGAAGGAGCAATCAAGAGGATCAGTCTCACACAGCCTTCATTTCTAGGCAAACGTTACGCTGCAGATCAAGAAGACACCACAGCAATATATGGCCGAGGGCCATCACGGAAGCTGAAATGCAAATCTCACTCTGAGCCAATTATAGAAATAGAATAACATTTGATCGCATCAACTGTGATTTCTCTTGCATCCTTCAACGGAACAACACACTCGGCAAGACTTTGCACACACACTCTGTTAGCTAATCAAAGACAGATTGCACGAGGGGAAATCATATCTAAATTTATTAAGAAAATTAATAGGCCATTTCAATTTTCTAGGCTTAAGGATAAAGATGCAGTAAGTGTTTGAAGCAGGCAATCTCCATTGCTTAAAAAATTGACCTAGAGATGGCTCATTATGAGAAATTGACATCTAGATTAAAATTGTGAGAAAAACACTAATAATTGTGTGATAATGTGATTCCTAGTCATTAGGGAGTACTATTAGGACAAATGTGATATTTCTGTCAGTTTTTATGCTTCTTTTAACTTTCTGTGAGTTCATCATATTGTACCAGGCTTCACCCACATGCTCTCCTTGGGAAATTTTATGTTTAGAGATTTTAAGGTGGACATCAGGAGAAGGGAGATTTCTACGTAGATCACCTTGTAATAATTGTTTGGTGATGGGTTAGATAAAAAGGAACTATTTTAATTACTGCTGCTATATGTCTGAAGAAGTGGACGTGTCCACGAAACGTTACATTAAAATATGAAAGTTAGTCCTTAAGGTGCTACATGTTTTGTGTCTTGTTTTGTTTTTCTTTGATTTTTGCCTGAAATTAATTACTTCTGAGATACATGGAAGGAAATGGGGACTTTTTGCAATGAGAATTCAACTTTAAAACTATAATTGTAATTAATTACGTTTGGAAGATACCTTTCTGAGCTCTGCTAGGCATTTGTCTGGCATAATGATAGCAGAGTATTTTAATTGGACTCCTTTACCAAAAACTACTGTCCCCCTCTATGTAGTGCATTAATGCCTTTTGCTAATTATCAATGCAATTAAAAACTACTGAAATAAAAATTAGACCAATCTATCTCATTTAAATTCAAATTATGTAGATTTTCCTGACTCACTCCCTCCTCCCTTCCTTTCCCCTTTATCTACACCGCCTCCTGCAGTTTTGTGTTTGCTGGACAATGTTGCAAGCTTTAAAACAGGTGGAAAACAACACTGTGGTCTCATACTGGTCAATTACCCTACCCTTTACTCCTGACTGTTAACCCTGTTTGCTGGGGCAAATGAGTGGACGGAAAATACTGGAGAAAGCCAGACACTTTCCGCTCTTAATTTAGAGGTACTCATCCTTTTCCTCTGTCGTTAGGCGGATTCTATTCAAACTCTAATTAAACCTTAGCGTTCAATTCAGTTTCAGCCACC
Source organism: Phrynocephalus versicolor (assembly GCA_023846285.1). Taxonomy (NCBI): domain Eukaryota; kingdom Metazoa; phylum Chordata; class Lepidosauria; order Squamata; family Agamidae; genus Phrynocephalus; species Phrynocephalus versicolor. The sequence continues at coordinate 1,883,496 of JAHTLZ010000054.1, forward strand.
TTTAGATGAAAACATTTCTAGCCACAATTCTTTTTCCATTGTTTTGTTTGTTTGTTACCAGTGTATTTGTTGCTGCAGCAGAATTCATCTTACTTTTTAAAGACTTTCCTAGCCTTTAGAAGATATTTCATCAGAAGACAGATGTGTTTACTTTTCTTTCAACCCGGGCCAGTGATGGGTTGAGGGCGCCATTAAATCATTTTGAGATTCTTATTTTTAGCCAGCTCTAAACTAAACAAAGCCGAGACATAAAATTATTTAGTATTTCACCATTTCAGCTTTATGACTTGGACTTCTCAAGTTATTTTCCTCTGTTGTGTTTTTAATGGTGGAACAGTTACTGCAGAGATGAAAGCCCTTGTGGGATTACTTTGCATTAGACTCAAGGATTTTTAAAATGGCTTTTTATATATATAAAAAAGAAAAGAAAATGAGAATTTCTCCCCCACCTCTTATTCTCCTTGATAAATGTAAGGCTCTTACTATTTGCTAGAGAGTGTCGTGGCATTTTCTCCCCGCAGGGGATTTGTGCTTACGAGGTGAGATTAATAAAATAAAAATATGCCATTCAACCTGAGTTGAGTTCCTGCTATAGTTAGGCCAGAGACTCTAGGTTGATGTTGAAAAGTCCATAGAAGTTTCATAAGCCAGCAGATTTTCTGTAAGGGCAAAGTACGGTTTGGGATGCATAGAAATTTAGAGAATCACAATCATGTGGAAATCCTAAATCAGGGTGATAGTAGATAACAGTGACAATTACTGTGAAAGATGGTGACAACAAGCAGGCGCTGAGCAGGGGAAGGGATTAGTTGGCCAGTATCCTGAGGTGGCTTGCTTATTAAGCCACTTCAGGATCTTGGCAAATTGAAAGTGGACGGCTTACATTGAATGAGTTCCAGTGATCACGCGCACCAGAACTAACCCAAACAACAGCAGTCCCACCTACAACAGAAAAGTGGGAGTCCCAGAAAGATGCAGATAGGGTCCATAATGATGCGGGGGGGGGCGTAGTGCACTCCAGCAAAGATGGCCTCTGGTTCCTGTCTTTAAGAATCCACCTACCAGACCCTGCATCACACACACACACACACACACACACACACACACACACACACCAGCAAGCTAAACAACTTGCCTAGTCAGCCAGGCAGTGTCCTCTATGCCTTTTGACATATACCATGGGAGACTTTATATTAGCTACCCATAAGCCCTTTAAGTGGAAAAACCTCTCTGATATATCCATTAAATGTACTGTGATGCTTTTGATGCCCTGAGCACATCCGTATTACCTGACCTCGGAAGCTAAGCAGGGTCGGGCCTGGCTAGTCCTTGGATGGGCGACTACCAGGGTGTAAACAGGAGTTGTAGGCACCCAGAGTAGGAACTGGTAAGCCACTCCAGGATTCCTGCCAAGAAAACTCCATGGACATGGGGTTACGAAGAGTCAGTCACGACGATATGAGTTTAAAGACATCTGGAAACCCAATATTCGGAACCACTGGGGTAGAATGCCAACAAAACTAGGTGCCTTCCAACGAAATGTAATGACTAGGACTATGTTTCGTTTTGATAGCAGGGACAAAACTACATCAGGATAAATTGGAGGGAGGAAAGTAGGTTTGTTGTTCTTATTGTTGTCATTTAAATACAGCAATGTTAAGACCTGGTTAAACCACATTTGAAAATGGGGACCGCAAGCTGCTGCCTGAGTTGTACATTAATCTTGAAGGAGTTTTGTGGATGGACAATTGCAGGGGTTTTTGCAGAGAAGTCTGATTCAGAGTCCAGAGCTGCAGCAAAAAAACAAATGAATGCAAACTGAATAAATAAATAAATAAACGAATCTCCTTTCTTTGCCGAGTAGCCGAACTGCTGGAAACAGAATTTGAGGACACTTATAAAAATAAAGTTAGAAGGCAGCAAATTATGGTTCTCCGATATAAATCAATGTCATACGCTGACCTCTTCACTGCTCTTCTTCAGTTCATTTGAAATTACAGCCTTTAAATAAATTGATGTAAGGATTCTGTTGTGTTCCGAAAGCCAAATGATATATGATTAGCTAATGCTGAATTCTGAATAGGAGGCAACACTCAATGTTTGAGAAAGAGTCAATCTAAGCCATCATCGGGTGCATAGATATTATGTTCATTTATTAAAGCACATTGCTGAATCCTCTTTATTGTTCATGGTTCTTGTGGGGAAATGTGTTTTTTTTTAAATACAATAAAATAAAATAAAATAAAATAAAATAAAGTAACAGTTTAGCATCCACCAAAGGAGAAAAATAAGAACTGCAAAATTACATCTCACCTGTCAACAATTGATCTAAAATAGTAGACTTCATATTTTTATTCGTGCATATTTTTAACCTTCTGTGGTTTTTGTCCCTGAAACTTTTCTGTGACATTGAATAGATGTCGTGTCTCTAAAATCAGGGCACCAGTTAAGCTTTATGCCCGAACAAGTATTCAAAGTGATCTCTTGCCTTCCCAGTTGGGTGGAAATAGATTTCCACTTGGTATTTGAAGCTGAGAGTCAGCACGGTGGACTTGATAGAATGTTGGGCTATGACTTAGGAGACCTGGGTTCATCCCTGTTCGGAACTCCATGGCAAACCATTTTGAGAACATCTCATACGTCTATTCCAAGAAGCTCATTAGGGTTGTCATAAGTTGGAAGCAGCTTGATGGCAACAAGACACACAGCATTCGAGCTGTTGGGTAGAATAGGACCCCCCACCCCTTGTACATGGGATTGGTATCCACTGATTCACTTATCCTCTCTGAAAATATTAAAAAAATTAAAAGAAAAATACCCAAACCATGACATCAACCTATTATTATTATTATTATTATTATTATTATTATTATTATTATTATTATTATTATTATTATTATTATTATTATTATTATTATTATT
>JAHTLZ010000054.1:1893541-1921996 GCA_023846285.1 Phrynocephalus versicolor
TCTATCTATCTATCTATCTATCTATCTATCTATCTATCTATCTATCTCATACTTCAACAAGAACTGAGGATGATGGAAGCTGTAGCCAAAGAGGCTTAGGAAGGCCACCCGGGCAAGTTCCTTGATTTGAAGGACAGCCAGGGATGTCCACCAGAAAAAGACAGGTTGACAAGAAGCAAGACGTTAACCTCTTTGAAAGGGCAATGGATGGAAATATCGAGGTTGGGAGTTGGGTTCCTCCACTGGGGCTTCCTTGGCAGGGATGGACTTGATGGCCTGTAGGGTCCCTGCCAGCTCTACTCCCTTCACCATGGTGGTTTTCAGGCTCAAGCTATGAACTCTCCTTCTTTCTTCAGTGGGAAGAGAGATGCTGGCACCAGCTTGTCCTTTTCCATTGCCTCCATCCCTTGCATCAGGCCATTATGCCATCTGTTTCTTAATCTACCAAATACCTTGCATGCTTTGCGAATGGATTATCTCTGCTCCAGACTTCTTTTCATGCAAAGGCCAGATGATTTGGCTCACTTGAGGACTATAATTTAAATAGTTGTCACTCTCTCACAGGAGTGCAAATAAATCCACCAGGTTGCAGGGTCATCTATCTATCTATCTATCTATCTATCTATCTATCTATCTATCTATCTGTCTATCTATCTATCTCTCTCTCTGTCTGTCTGTCTGTCTGTCTGTCTGTCTGTCTGTCTGTCTGTCTGTCTGTCTGTCTATCATCTGTCTATCTCAGAAGAACAAAAGGTCACCTCTCAGCACAGAAAACAGCACAAAGCTTTGGCAGATTGTGTGTTTTTGCCACAGTCATTTGTCTCACATAAGCGACTTGGCGAATACCAAAAATTTGAGAGCATTTGGCAGGAAGACGAGGCTGAGATCTGAGATGAGCGATGGCAAGAGAACCTAAATATGCCTGAAAGAAGGACCTCGCAGTGCCAAAATGCGGGATGTGGTGCATTTTTCTGGCACTCGCAGAGTGAGAAATGGGACTCAGATCTGGGCTGGGTCCCTTCCCACTTCTTGGATTTATTTATTTATTTATTTATTTTGAATATTTTTTACCCCACCTTTTCCTTAGAAAAGGACCCAAGGCGGCTTACAATAATGAGGGACAATATACAGCCCAGAACATTCAAAACATATTCAAGTTAAGAACAGGGAATTAGAAGAGGCCTCTTAGAAGAATAAAAGTAATATTAAAGCTACCAAGAACATGCAAAAAAATCCATTATGAGGGATGGAAACTAGCATGGAAAACACTGGTGTTCTTATGAGATCAGTCATATACAATCATGCACGGTAATCCACCTAAAAGTCACATAGTAGGTAGTCCCTCATTCTGGGAAAGCTTACCTGAAGAGGAAGGACTTTGCCTGTTTCCGGAATGACAGCAGAGACAGGGCAGTCCTGCCCTCCAGCGAGAAGTGCTGTTAAGTGCCGAAGATGGAACTGAATAAATCTTTGCATGTTGCTGGGAGTAGAGGAGCAGAGGAGAACATCTCTTGACTCTGTCGGTATGTGAGTGGCTCCAGAGAAGGCCCTCTCTTCTCACTAACGGGGCTTCTAAAAATAAGTAGACTGTGAAAAGGACCTCAAAGTCTGAGCGAGCTTGTAGGAGAGACTGGGTCCTTTCAGATAGGTGGGAGATGGACAAGGGGCTGGTTTTGGATCAGCTGACATTTCTGAACACTCTTCACAGGCAGCCCTATGTGGAGTATGCTACAGTAGTCCAGTCGAGGTATAACTTGGCCATGGCTGTAACGCACTTCATGTTCAAACTAGGTCAAAATTCCTCTCCTCCCCACAGAGAGGAACTTTGCCAAGAACACCAGGAATGGGAATTCCCTGATTCCCATGGAATCATCTCAGTGCAAGTGGAAGATCACAGCTGCGTACCCACCCCTGAATCTGGTCAGGCCCTGAGTATCCTCTGCCATAGGTCCCGATTAAGGATGAACATGATCTTCCTGGCTCTGGACTCTAAAGATGTCACCCAACTACAATTCCCTAGAGGAACTCCATGGGGCTGAACCTGGGGGATTCAATAGGCATCATGTGGGTATACCTTTGTGCTATAAAACACTGGATCCTAATTTGACTCCCCAGAGGTTCTTGGACTGCAACTCCCAGAGATCCTGGCCAGCACAGCTAGCGCTAAAGGCTTCTGAGAGCTTAAGACCAAGAACCTCTGGGAACCTCTGCTATCGACAACTTTACTGGCTCTTATTCTTCTATCTTAATGGGAAAGGCTAGCTGTGTAGGCATCCCTCTGCTCCATCAAGTTTCCCATTACATGACCAGTTATGTGCCCAATCCTGCCCTCTGTGCAAAAAAGGCACACACCAGGGAACCTGACAAGGTGTGTGTGTGTGTGTGTGTGTTTGTGTGTGTGTGTGTGCGCGCGTGCACGTGCTTATGCAATTGCCCTTGCACTCTCTACGTTGATGCCGACTGTACTTATCTTCTCTCTTCCATGGTCCCTGCAGCTTCTGTGTCATTTCTTATCTTCGAAAGCATGGCAAAATGCTTTCAAAATATGTGCATTTTGAGAGGAAATAAACATAGAAGTTAAGAGAAAACGCAATCTGAATACATATTTGAGTGGATGCAGATTTTCCTGTTTACAGCTCTCTCTCTCTCTCTCTCTCTCTCTCTCCCTGTGTGTGTGTGTGTGTGTGTGTGTGTGTGTGTGTGTGTGTGTGTGTGTGTGTGTGTGTGTGTGTGTGTGTGTGAAGTCACAGATGAACGTGGAAACAAAAAGGGACAAACTTGGAGCATAAAGTGGCGTAGAATGAATTGTAGACCCCCTCACTCTAGGTCCAGAATCTGTCATAGTTGTTATTAAATGACTGCTTTATTCCTGATAGCATAAACAAGGGAAATTTATTCAGCTCCTCCATGTGTTTCACTGACCCCTTCCTTTTAGCTGTCAAACACAAATTGTAAATAGATATTGATGCTTAATATGACTTCCATTGCTCCTGTAATTGCATTAGAGGAGAGTGAAGGGTTGGTACATGAATCAGCAGTCAAACCTTGAGCAACTGTGTATGGTGGGAAGGGGACTCGGAAAAAAATTATTAGCATTTCAGTTGTCACAAAACTCTTGGTGGTCCTGCTCACAATCCTGCCATTACAAAAAAAAGTAATTTAATCCCTGTAGCCCTTACCTTGTTGCACTTCTCTCTGTGTGTCTATCTGTCCTGTCAAGCTGGAAATGCCTTATAGCAATCCTAATTAGGTGTTCAAGGTAAAATGAGGTACTTAAGGAGTGGTTTTTTCACTTCCATGGTTGAGTGTGGTTTTGAACCCCTTTCTCCAAATCCTAGTCCATTTCTCTATCCAGTGCACCACACTGGGAATCCACAGTGTGCGTTACACAGCTGATAAAGCAACATCACAAACTTACACAGGGTGCTTAGGAGCTACTTTGCATGTTGTAGTTTCCTGGCATCTTCTCTCCTCCTCCGTTCATTTCAGCAAATTAGAAAATAAATGCCCACTTGCTTACAGTAGTGAGAGAAGTGCTATGAAAAGTCATTGGCCGCCCTGTATTGACAAATGTTTGGCGCTGTAATAGCAATATGACATCTATCATATGGGTGCAGGTTTGATGCATCACCCCAACTAGCCAAAGGTTTGTCTCCTCAGCTTTAACCTTGGCATCGCTGTAGGGTAGACACGAGAAAAGTAATAATCCCTCATTAATCGCTTTGTGCAACACATGGTCTATCGGGAGGTGGGCGGAAGGGATGGAGCAAAAGCTTGTGCCTTTTGACACACACACACACACAAAATGCTGCTTTGGGTTTTTCGAGTAATGCCAGCATGCAGAATTTCTGGAACCAGGATCTGTTATCACACGTTGCCAGCCCTGGCGTAACTAGGGAGGGGCAGTAGAGTGCATTTGCCCCTGGGTGCACAGCAATCTGAGGGTGCCTGGAGGGGGAGCAAGAGGAGGAAACCGCCTTGCTAAGTGTTGACAATCGGAAAGGAGGGGAAAGGAGGAGGGATTTATTTCCCCAAGCAGGACCTCCATCGATTGCAACCATCCCCTCCTCCTCCCCCACCCTGACTAAGGCTTGGCAATGTGGTGCTAAGCTGAGAATCATTTATGGATTTACTTATGGTATACGTATATTGCCTGTACAGTATATGCATTTATTATCTTGATTTTAGTATGCCAAATTTATATCTATGTAAATGTGTGGTTTTTTTTTTTTTTGCTAAGGCCATGGATAATGCAACTAAATAAATGATGATGATGAACTATTCTGCACACTTGCCTCTAATTTGTTCCCCAAAGTATGGGCACAGTAGAGGCCATTTTAATAGTTTATGGAGCCGTCCAATATTTTTGCAAAAGGAGGCACTGTCACCAAACAGTCTGTTGGACTAGGAGGCTCTCTAAAACCTTTTTGTCACCTCTCCAGGAATCCAGTTCCTCAATACAGTAAATATTCATCACACTTTCGGTCCAATTTGTCTCTTAGTTTGCTTGTCTTTGATTCTCAAGGGCAAATCCACATCATTGATTTTGCCCCAGCCTTCATTCTACAGAGGCTGCATAAGATAGCATTTTACATTATGCATTACGAAGATGCTTGTAATTAGGCAATTGTAGTAATGGCCACATTCTCTGATGGAAGAGCTCTCTTCCTTATTTCCCATTAAGTGCGCCCAGGAGTTTATTTGCAGAGAATTGAGTTTAATTCAATTAACAGGAATTGTGAGACATTTACAACACAAGGTATATTAGCATAGTACTTTGTTTGTAATGAGAGCCAAAAAGCATTTAGGGGAAGGAGCTAATTATCTGACAGTATTTTTCTTTCTTTCCTTCCTTCCTATAATAAGCGGGGTTTATTCCAAATATCAAAAATCCCCTCAGCTTTAATTAATGACTAAAAGAGTGAAGGTGCAGAGGTAAGGTTTGGTGAGGATCTTTGCGGATTGAGTTAAAGCCTACTTGTTTTCATTTTGTAAACAACTGGGGACAGGAGGCCCCTAATTTTGAAATCCATCCATATACGTTGCTTCTGCCGTTTCCCCACATGGTCCCATAATGAAGCAAACTTTCACTCAGAGCAAAGGGACCCATTTGAAGTCTAAGCACATGGAAATTCCAGGCAGGAACCAGATTTGAGAAGACTGCAAAAGTCTTGCGGGATTTTAAAAATATATATATCCAGTCATTTTGCCTTAAAAGTCTGAGGATATTTGTTTGAGGGCATGTGCAGCAGCAAATTTGGTAAGACTGAACCCATCTGGGTCAACCCATGGAGGCCGCCTGGACAGTAGTGGAGAGCGACTGTAAAACTATGGCTGCACATCCCTCCTCCCAGTGAAATGGGCACCAGTTTTTCCAATCTCAGAAAGGCTGGAAGGCTGAGGGAACCTCAAGCTGATTACCTGGGATTGAACCTGGGTTGTGAGCAGAGTCTGGTGTTGCAGTACTCACTACTTCCCAAAATCATGGGTTCCATTGTCATACTGCTCCAACAGTTGGGAAATTTTTCCTGATATTCAACCTAAAGTCTGGCTTCTGGTAGCTTGAGCCAATTATTACATGCTCTGCACTCTGGCATGATGGAGAACAGCTCCTGCTCCTTCTCTGTAGGACGACCTTGTGAGTATTTGAAGAGGACTGTCCTATCTCCCCTCAAGTCTTCTTCTCTCAAGGCTGAACATGCCTAGTTCTTTTGGTCTTTCCTCCAAGGAGGTGGTTCTCCACCTGTGGGGTCCCCAGATGTTCCTGGACTGCAACTCCCAGAAGTCTCCATCACTAGCTGATTTGGCCAGGATTTCTGGGAGTTGCAGTCCAGGAACATCTGGGGACCCAGCAGTTGAGAACCACTGCTCCAAGGGCTTGGTTTCCCAGTCCTCTGATATCCCTTCTGTCTCCAGCAGTTCCTACACCATTTACTCCAGAAACCTTGAAAAAAATCTTCCAGGTCAGAGTCTTGGTGCCATGCCAGTCTGTAGTGTTGTTGGGGGGCTCTTTTTGGGAGAGGGGGAGGAGAACGGGCAGAGAAGAAGGATGGGTGAACAGTGCCCCTGAACCTTGGCTAGAAGCAGGAAAATGAAGAGTTATACATGGAAAATGACAATGTTAATTTTGTTTTACTATCTTTGCAATCGCCAGCAACACAATTCCCAGACACCTTATCTTATTTTATACACTCGAACAAAGTTATCTTGTCCAATTACTGTAGCAAGAAACCATTTATTTCTTGGTGAACATTCTCCTGTTTCTGTTCTAGTTCAAGTCATGAATTGAGATTTTCAACTCCCTAAATTACCCTTGGATCCCACTATGAGCATAATTTTAATAAGGGCTAACACGAGTGTACGTGTGTGTCTCTGTGTGTGCACATGTACACATACTGTACATGGTGAGTTTACAAAGCAAAATGATGTTTACAGTTCCAAATTACTGTAGTTTGGTGTATTGCATTAGCATCCCATTATTATTCATGCTTAAATTGTGGCATGATCACTCTGTTTACCCCATCTAATTTCCCTTCTCGGAGTTGCAGCGGTTACAACTGGGGCTGGATCCGTCGACTTGCATTTCTGTTGTGCCATTGGGATGCCAAGGGCTTGTAATTAGAAGCAATACATACATGGCAGAGACACACAAGCTGTTGTGAGTAGTCATTTAGAAATGTTTAGAGCAGCATGCCTCCATGGTGGTCATGTGTACACACCTGCCTAGTGTTTGCCTAACACAAATATTTTAACTGATGACTAGAAAAGATGAGCTTACTGGGATCTGATGTCAAACAAACGTGCCTAAAATTCTGGGAAAATAAGAATTTCAGATTTGTCGAGCAGCAGAAGATTAGTCGTCTTTGTTGTTTTAATTTATTGGCTTATTAGTCATCTTTGATGAGTAAATAAAGGGCTATTGCATATTCTACCCTACTCAGTGTGGCCAGACGCTCCAGGAACAGTAATAAATAATTTAGTTTGAATACATATTTCCTTCCTGCATATGGAGAGCATTTTTTACCAAAACACTTGGCCAATAATAGGATCCTGTTGCTGGTGAGGATGTATCAGAGACCCACATTTCATGCTTCTTTGGTATTTGGGGCATCCAAAGTTAGCAGGTCTCTCCACTTCCCTTCCTGCTGCAGCTGTTTCCCAGAAGAAGGGAACAGGGGACACCACTTCTGAATGCTCTCTACCCAGAAAACCCTTTAAAAGGCTACCCTCAGTCGAAATGGACTTGACGCCAAGCAATAATTAGGATCAGGCCAATAAGACAATAGCATCAGCGTGCTGACCGCTCATTTGCCACTGCATCCTTGCCTGTACCCCATATTTGGTTGCACAATGTGTGACCTCCCTCAGCATCCTGAAAAAAAAAATTGAAGCCATTTTTTTATCATTGGCAGAAGCAGCTCTGCATTTGGCTTTTTAAACATGCTGCCACACTTAAGGAATGAGCTGCATTTTTAATGGGTGGCCATGCAGGAGTAAAGCTCCACACCTGGATAGGTCATTTGGCTTGCAAGATTAATTACTCTGATTAGCAATAAGCCCTCCCTTCTTGCCTCTCCCCCCTCTCCTTCCTTGGCTTTGTTGTTCAGAATAAAGTCAAAGAGTTTGTCTTTCCGATGACAGCTCGGAAAGGATTACATTCATAAAACAAATACAATAAAGCCAATATTTTACATTATACGCCTGTGCATTTTGTGTTGGCATTCTTACTCCTGACTTATGAGTGCATCATGGTGTGTTCCAGGCCTCCCTTGTTTGCTTTAATGATTATTTATTATTTGCTCCACTGTAATTTTAACAGGTTTATTCTATGCACTGGGGCATGGCAGCAGCATTCAAGAACTGCACACTCCATTAACTCTTTCACAGCCATAGCCCACTAGACTCAGTGTGGTTCTCCTTCCTGGTTGTTCCATTGCCCAATGTGTGGGTGCAATTGGATAGAGTGGGTTTCTACCATGGGTCCCATTGGACAGGTGCCTGATCCTGCTAGAAGGGGTTGTTTGGCAGGGAGCAATCTTCCTGAAATGATCCTTCTCTTTGCCAGGGAACTACCCCAACCCAGTCCCACTCTCAAAAGGATCCATCTAGGGCAGTAGTGGTGTGCCTTTGGCACTCCAGATGTTTTGGACCACAACTTCCATATTCCTTTATCATTGGCAATACAGACTTGGAATTCTGGGAGTTGTGGTCCAAAATATCTGGAGTGTTGAAGGTTCACCACCAGTGTTAGGGTATGGCCAACTTCTGTTTGGGAATAAGCATGTCAGAATGGAACTCCTGTGGAGTAGCAGGCCATTGTACAAATGTCATGCAATACACATGTTTCCAAAAAGTGGCCCAATAAAAGAGTAATGGATGGTTTTCTCAATACTGCAGCATTCCACCACCCATCACCCTTTACTTTGGCTTCTGCTGGCTAGAAGAGATGGGATTTCCAAGAACGGCTCATGTGAGCAGGAGCACCTTCACCAATCCATCCATCCATCCATCCATCCATCTTCACTTCTGCCTATCCATCCATCCATCCATCCATCCATCCATCCATCCATCCATCCATCCATCCACACATTTTGAATGCAAAAGAAATCTGGCATTGTGATTCTGAAATTTCCATTCTGAGTACTGGGCCACATCTCATTTCTCTCCAACTTGTATCCCTCTTTCTTCCTCCATATCCTGTGCCTGTGTGATATAGTTTTGAGTTATTTGCCTAGCAGCTAAACTCCAAATTGAGAGCTCTGTCTTTATAACACAGCCCAGAGGATGGGGGTGTTTGTTGACAGTGTAGAACTGCAATTAAATAACCTAATTAACTCTTCCCCAAAGAGAAACATGCAAACATCTCATGGATAGACTGTCAAGTGTATTGCGAGTTAATTTGAGTTGAAAAGACAACCTGACCGACAAAGATAATGCAAACCATCAAACAACAAAATGCAGAGAGGGTGTTCCTCCTGACACACGTGGAAGGCAATTTGAGGCTGGGTTACACACTGTCAAAAAGAGATGGAATTAAATATAATTTGTGCCTCTGTGTTGGCTGAAGCGTTCAGTTCTGCTGCAGAAGTGATGCCTCTCAAGGCTTTCACGTCACGGCATTCAAGAAGAGAGCAAGAGAGGAAGAACAGAAGACTGTGGGGAGGGATGTTGTTCTCAATCACCATCAGGTTCACACACAGAGGTCCAACGAGACATGTTTCCTTCTGCCCTGAAGGTCGACCTCAAAAGAATGGATTTCAATTAGAGGAAAGAGTTTTCAGTTAACATTAGGGTGGATGATGGTAACAGCTGTTCCACAAAAGAATGAACTATCTGAGGACATAGTGAAGATTCCTCCAGTGGAGCCTTTGGAGTATTGCTGGATAGTCATCTGTCCCAGATGCTTTAGCTGTAGCTGCTGTAGCAACCTCTGAACCTCAGGAAATCACTCTCAGCTGATATGCTTTCACAGGGTTTAAAATTATTCAAAATATTAAAAGATACCTAAACCACTGGGCTCCCAAGCCAGTTAATGATGTTAAAGGAAGGTTTATGTTTGAAAAAAGAAGATGGAAAATATTTTGATGTTTTGTTTAGCCTCAAGTTGTATTTAGGGGCATTTTCTGGTCACAAAGGCAAGTAATGAAGAAGAAGAAGAAGAAGAAGAAGAAGAAGAAGAAGAAGAAGAAGAAGAAGAAGAAGAAGAAGAAGAAGAAGAAGAAGAAGAGGGGATTAAAGGAAGTGATGGTGGAGCATGTTTGTCTCTGGATTAGCACTTCATGAATCACAATAATTGAGGCTGTACTTATGTTCATGACACATTCAGTTTTAATGAAGGCAAGAGTCCCTTTTGTTTACCTGTAAGCCAATTCACGCAAACACCATCTGAGTCTTTCCAAACAGGGGAAGTCTGGCTGGCAAGCTCTCCTGTCGTCCTATCCATTATTTACGTGCCGAGGCTCTTTGGATATTTACAGCAATGTCACCGTAACCTCCATGCGTTCTTGATTAAGGAATAAAAAATTAACCATACAAGTGAATTACTATTCAGCCGAGTTTCAAAACAGTTGCAGTGAAGTTTTAAAGCATGTCAGGACAACATTTAATGCTGCGATGCAACCATCTTTCTTAATTGCTTATGGGAACGCTTCCAAAATCTGTCTCAGCTCAATTTATCCTGAGAATTGGAGGATCCAAATTATCTTGTCTTGTTCCTGGAGTGGAACCAATGCATTAGGAATTCTCCATCATGATTTTGTTTGTTTGTTTTGTTTTGTTTTGAAAGAGAGAGGGGGGAAATGTAGCTTGCCTCTATTTTCTGATTGCCCATACGTTTCCATTGTCTTCTCTTGACATTAAAGGTTGTTGTCATGGCCACTTCTGTATGTGAATAAAAGCAACACAGAAATCTTGGATAATATCCAGTGAAAAAGCTTGGGATGTGGTAGAATTCTCACAAGTTTCAGGCTCTTCAAAATATATTTATCTTTGCCTTTGTCTAATACACTTAAAACTAAATACCATTCAACATCACCCTAAAAGTCAACGGGAGGGCTAGTTTCTTAGAAAAAAGTGACTAGCTGTGTTGACTGAGTGCTCTAATATTTGGCCCAGTGAAATGATCCTAGGAAGACTGCCCCAATTAGAAATGATGTAAGGAGCAAGTCAGGATTTCCCAAATGTTTAATCACAGAATGTTGCTTGAGATGGGAAACTCTCTTGAGGTTTGCCTGGGAAGGAATAAAAAAAACTCATCTGTTTTCCCAACCAATCAGAGGGATCCTAGGGAAAGAAAATATCCATTCCTCTTTGTCAACTCTTGCTAATAAATAGGGTATCCAGTGGGCTTTGAAAGATCTCGGACCACCACCACCACCCCGGTCCCTGTTGGGCTTTGTAGAATATTGTCTGCATGTCTGCTGGAGAAGGATTTGGGATTGGCAAAAGTAGTGGAACTTCAGAATGATGGCTGAAACACCGTGTCTCCCTAGCTCAAGCGGTGCATCAACAATGGATCAGAGGGAAGAGTGAAATGGGTCCCATTTATGGGGAGCGGATTTGAACAAAAACTCCAGCTCACACTGGCAATTCCTTGACTCGCACAGAAATAGCTTCTGTGGGGACCTCACCTCTTGTATTGGCTTGCTAAGCGGTGCCTATTTTACCCTCGGGGGCAGGGGGGGCACAGAAATGTTGTGGCACGTGAATGAGCTAAACGACCTCCAACCATGAATAAAAATGAGAGTCAGATTAAAAATCGGAGCTGCACTTTGCCTGTCTCCGAGTCGTGTCACTTTTGCCTTTTTAGAGAGAGCAGCGCCAGGAGAGGGGAGAGACTTAACAGGCTCTCTGTCCCCTGGTGAGCTTTCCCAACCCTGACTCAGCGGCCTCACTTCACAGAGAGGAATCCAATTACCTGCGGATGACTTGGTAGGATATAGGTATGCCGTTGTAAATCAGCAGAAATGGCCATCCACAACACGGCAGCGATAGCAAAGTCTAGAATTGGCAAAATCAAATCAGAGGTGACAACCTCATTTTATTAGGATGCAGAATAATGATGAGGATTGCTCAGAGAGGAACACAAAATGGGTGGTGTGTGTGTGTGTGTGTGTGTGTGTAAACAGAATACTCATGCATAGTTTGCTTCACTGTAACAACACAAGAGGAAAGTGTAACAGGAACAAGTTAAGTATTGGTTTAATATTGGTTTTAATATTGCCCTTTTTTGTTTAGTTTTAGGTGTTATTTTTAGGGATCTATAGTGGCTTATAATATTTTTTAAAACTCCACAGAATTCTTCTCTGTGCCCCAATGATGATGGGGGCCTCATCACAACTGAGTCATTCCTATTGACGTGTCTCTCCATTTTGCTGAAATGAAATTTCAGGCCTTTATCTTCAACACCGGCATCCCCTTGAATTGCAATATTGATTATTTAAATATTTGTTCATTTTGTTACTGTTATACCTGGTGCATGATGCCTTGGGTATCTTCCCATTTAAATCCAGAAGTTCCACAAGATCATAACCTGGCCATTTCCTGACACCTTCACTATCTGATGTTCCCACAAATTCATGGATGCTGGAAGATCATTTTTCCCCATAGTGACACTGTATTTATTTAGTGAGTCCATTGTGTCAAGGTTTCTTATCTGTACTTGAACCTTCACAGATGAGGTATGACAGAGTTTCATCTTTTTCTTGTTGGAGTCAACATCTGCTGTTTACACCAATTCCTTGAATTTTAGCTTTCATGGTGATTATGATGATGATAATAATTCACAGGCAGTTAGTACCCAAAGCCTTGACAATAGCTGTCTGAAATTTGAAAAAAATAACTCTGCAATGGATCAGAATTCAAAAAAAGGCAGTTTACCAGCTGAAATTTGTCCTTGGGTCCCACAGGTTCAACCTGGGTTCTAAGTCAACAAAGCAAATGCTGCACTTCAGAGCAAAAGTGTGAGCTCTGACTTGTATAAATCATATGATATATATAATTTTATATATGATATATATAAATCATAAGTTTGGACACCCATGCCCTAGGGAAAAAGTAGTATTTTGAACACAGGACTTGTGGGGAGTGGGTGGCCAAGGTACTCATGGACCAACTGGTCTTTTCCTAAATTTTTTTTCTGGACAAGGCAATGCAGGTGACCTGGCAAAGTGCCCTAAATTGGGAGGAAGTGAGATTATCTTTTTTTTTCTTTCATCAGTGAGATCAACACTCCCAATTCCCCCCTTTTAGTGCCATATGAAATCAATACTTTTTTAGACAAGGAAAAAAAACTTGAAGCACTAAGGAACAGAGAATGTCCTTCTTCATCTCCTGTTAACAATACGGGAACATTTAGAGTTATGGGATGGCAAAGAGGTCAGTGACCTTTTATCCTCTAACACAAGGTACAAAAATTAGTGTTTCCTGGAGAAATCCCATTATCCAAATGGAACTATTACAATGTACCTTTAGATAATGAAAAAGTTTCAAATACTCTGTCACTTTCCTTGTTCACCTAAGTTTGTTTTAGATGAGTCTTTAGGAGCCATCCACTTTAGATGCCACAGGGTCTTGGTGAGCAAAAAGAGAAAGTTAAAAAAAAATTTATTCTTGAAAAAACTAGAATGATTCGCTCTCTCCTCCCCCCCCCCTTCATCTTAGTGGTGGTTATATGTAGCCATTGAATTTAAAGCCGTTCTGGCCGGTGGAGGAAACCATCTGCCAATTGAATCCTCTCCTTCACACACATGGTGGCTGGCTCTGTCATTCTTGACTGAGCAGGATCTTGACTGTGGTACCACTGCACCCTGAAGGTCCAAGGAAGGAAGGAAGGAAGGGAAGCAGGAATCAAGCAGACCCAGGCATCGGATGTAGAGAGCAAAGGATGCAAACAGTTAACATGATGAAAGCAAGGCAGATTCCCTGCCCTGTCTTAGCTGATTTCTATGTGGTTGCCTGAAGCAAATTTACCCAATGAAACCAATCTTCCCAAGTGTGACTTCACACTGGATCTAGCTGCATTTTTTCCTGCTGTGTAGCTTCACCCTGAGAATAATTGCATAAATTATGGTAGTAAATTGTGACTTCTTAACCAGTTGCTACTTGCGTTCCTTGTTGTGTACCAAGTCCCATGACTGGCACATCCCTGGGAATATGAGAGCAACCGATTAATTAGTGACAATTAGCCAGTATGATTTATGCAGTCACACTTACCCCTTCCTATATCCCCCGACAAAATTCTGCCAGGTGCGGCTTTTATGTTTATAGTCAAATCATTGACACTACCAAAACGTTGCTTTGTATTAAATTAGGAATGCTTTCCGATGCATTAGTTCAGTCAATTAAAGCTGCAATCCTATAAAAACATAACTGAGAGTAATCATGGGACTTAATTCTCCATTCAGGTTTCTTTATGGGCATCAGCCTTTGCAACCAGTTTCCAAGAGGTCACCAGGCATGCCTACAATTCTAAACCCATTTGATTAAGAGTGAGAGCAACTAAATTCAATGGAGGCCCATCTACTGTAGGACAGCGTGCTTAGGAGGCATGCTAATAGCAATGCCATCAGCACAGATCAAAAGCTGACACTCCACCCTCCTCTGACCGACAAAAGCTGGAATTAAGTTGTTTGCATTTCAAGTCCATCTTCCTTGTGTGTCGGCATCTTAATATGTTGTTGAAATGCAGAAAATTAACCCAGATCACCATGAGGCACAGAGAGTAGGTGACTTGATCCACCATCCCTCCATTTATAGACTTGGTTCTTGCTACGTGGTGTTATTTTTATAGCACGAGACAACGATAAGCATCAGCTGTTATGGCTCGTCTTTTTAAGGATTAAAAGCTTTTTCTTTCTTTCTTCAAGAAATATATTCATCCAGCAATCTATGGATAATAGGCAGTAGGGTACTTTTGAAATGGTGAAGCATGCTGAGGAGATTTTTGGTATTTTAAAGTGACAGCAATCTCTTGTACTCTCATTGAGAAGATAGCTGCTCAGAGGTTTGCTTTTGAGATCCCAGTGGATGGAGCTTTGGATGTATTGATTCACTACAGACAGGGGTATTTGCAAAGCACAAGCAAGTTAGGGGTGGAATTCAGGCTTGACATATTATGGAGAGAATGGTAAGGTCAAATAAAAAAATGGTGAAAGGCTTCTGGGAGTTTTAGTTCCAGGGTATCTGGAGATCCAAGGTCATCTGTCTGTCAACAGCACCATAGTAGGAACATCTGAGATGGTTCCCTAATAGGATTTGGTCACACCGAAACAGAGGGAGTTAAGGGCAGGAGATACCCCTAGGCAAGGCATATTGCTTCTAAGTCAATGGTTCCCCACCTTGAATCTCCAGATGGTCTTGAGCTAAAACTCACAGAAGCCTTCACCACTATTCCAGCCAGGATTTCTGGGAGTTGTAGTCCAATCACAACTGGAGGCCCAAGGTTGGGAACCAATCATTTAGAGGCAATATCTCTTCCCTAATGATATCTCCTGGCCTTCACACCCTCTGTTTTGGTGGCCAAATCAGGTTAGGGAACCATCTCACATTATCAGATGCTCCTACCACGGTGCTCTTGACAAATGATCAACTTTGGCTCTCCAGATGGTCTTTCAAATACTCCTTTAATTTCCCCTTACCCCACGCAGAAGATAAATCCTTCCCCATCTTTACAAAATAAAGCATCTGTATGGGACAAGCATCTTAAAGGGATGCTTTGCTTGACAATTACTTGGTGGGACCCCCATTTCTTCTTTTCAAAGCTAACTTCATCGATTTCCAGCACTCTCTTTCGCAACACTGAAACCCCACGGCATCACCTGAGGACACAACTTTTGACTGAGCCCGGAAGGTTTCTTTTTTCTTCCTTGAAGGACAGGATAATAGCTGGCATCTTTGAGACACTTGTCACTTTCTGGAACGCTGCGAATACGTTTAATGTGTTTCGATGTCTCCCCTTGGCTGCATTAGTTTGCACGATGGCAACCCCGAGCTGTTCCCGTCCGGCACGAAAGCAGCATGTGGGACTAATATGTTAACATCTGTTCCGTACCACCGATGTACAATGACCTTGGTGTATCCTCATTAATTTTCTCTCCAAGTAAACCAGCCAGAACTATGGCTAGTCGAAACAATTTGAGGAACATCAGCATATAGTCAAACTTATTTAGCCGGTGACATTGATAAAAGGCCTGTTGCTGTTCCAACACGAATCCATCAAGGCGACGGAGGAGGAAGAGTCGCCTTGACTGAACACACGGAAAGGGGGCGATTCTCTGGGGATATTTCTCTCTCTCCCTCCCCCTCCCCATCCAGTGATCCGGGGTGCTTCTACTTTTCAAACAGTGAATGGGAGAAGGGATTCGATTTAGTCTGAACACATCCAGGCTTTGACAAAGGCATTTGTCTCTGTTTCAACACATCATTGTCTCTGCGGCAACTACTTAAACCAAGACATTGGTAATGAGCCCTCTTGGTAGACATGTTAACATCGCTCAGGTGTCATGTCTGCCCTGCAGGCAGTATTTTATATTATCTTTTGACCGACCGATGACAGAGCAGCTTCAGGTCTTGAGATTTTTGGGGGGTTGTTTTTAAGAAAAAAAACAATATGTTTTTGATTTGGCCGTGTCAAGCTTTAAGAGGTAAATGTAATTGTTTTTTAATAGGTCACTTTTCTCCCAATAAGGGACCCAAGGTAGCTCATAATATTTAAAAAAATGGAATTAAAATATAATAATACTATAGCAAACAATTCAATGATACACTGATTAAAGTGCAATTGAATAATGAAAAGCAAGTACTGTAAACATTTTAAATGATTTTAACTTTTAAAAAGGTACTCAGGGACTCAGCCATGATTTTAAGCTTCATAGCTGAGGAAAGATATGAACTCTGAGCTCTTTCTCCTGTGTTCAAAACTCTAATTATGGCTTACTAGGCTCTTCTAGTTGCCTCTAGAAAGAAATCTGGAGAACTGTTAATTGTGGTACTACCAGAATGCAAGGAGTCCCATTTGAGCAAAATAACATCCCTGTCTACAATGGTCATCTCCAGTCGGGATGCAGAGGTTGGCGGGTTGAGGGCAGGGAGAAACCCCTAGGAATATTCATCACACTCCGGTGATTTCCCGGGGCGGTGTATGTCTTTGAAATGTTGAACTACAAAGCATTCGTAATGGAGTTACTGTGCCAAGTTCACCTGATGGCTTGACCTCCCGTTTTTAAGACTACGGTGGAATGTGAGAGCCTTGCTGTCAGATGGAAGCGATAGTCGTTCAATTTTCAGGGCTAATGATTCCGCTGACCTAACGTCCTTTTTCCAGCTGCTCCCTATTACCGTTGTTTAACCAGGACGCCGAAGGCTCAAGGGACTGGCGCTTATATATGAACTCGCGGTGCAATTTTGGGAAGTTCCAGCAGGCACTGAAGAGAGAAAGAGAGACTGGATCCTCTTTCCAGGACCCGGAGCCTGTTTGTTTTTTCAGATTCTCTTGATGTGATATGAGCATCTCCAACACTCCTGGTTACCATGACGCCAGCCCGGGCAACTTCAAAACTTCTTTCTGAATCTGATGGCTGGTTTATTAAGATGAATTGGACAGAGAGAACATGTGACACATATCGTTAAAGATTTGCATTTCTACATACCAATGAACCTCCTCCTAAGCACAAGTATTGACCTTCTGCATTCCTGGCAACCTGAGTCAAGGATAGCAAGAAAGGTTGGTTCTTCTTCTCAGCTGCCCCATGGATCCTGAAACTCTCATGGGAAAAGGTCAGCTCAGAGAAATTCTTCTTGATTTGGGGGTTCCTACCACTGGCTGGGTGGCTCGGTGCTTTAGGTATCTGCCTGGAGGGGCAGAGGTTGGGAGTTTAATTCCCACACTGGGCCTCCTGGGAGAAGATCCAGCCTGGGTGGCCTTGGTCAAGCTCTACAGTCCCAGAAGAAAGGAATGGGAAGCCGTTTCTAAGAACTCTCTACTTCAAACACCGTGGAAAGGGTCACCATAAGTCATCACGGACTTGATGACACATGATTATTAATATTACATGGACCAACGCCTTATCTGTATCTGAAGTGACTTTTTAAAAAAAGTTCTTATCAACGCAGGATTGCAGACTCTGTTATTTGCCTTATTTTTCATCAATCAATGTCTCCTTGGACCATTTGGTCCCTGCCAACCTAATACCATGAGTGCCTCTAGTCAAATGTGTTTTTTAAGTGGATGGATGAGTAAGGGTGTTACTCATGCTTGGGGGTTGGGAAACCTTAGGAAACCACCCTGTGGCTCAAATCCTGATGGAAATGATGTCACGTTTTAGAAGCAAACTTCTATAGGTTACAAAATGTCTGTATATACACCTGTTTCATACTGAGTTCAACTCTGTAAACAGGAGACGATGTCAAGCAGGATCTCATTAAGTATGCAATTTGCTTCCAAAGGGACACTGTTTTCCTAATTGTACAACAGGATTCCAGCCTATGACTTTGTCATGAAGAAGCAAGCATGGCAGAGTTGCTGGACAATTCCGTTTATGCCAAGGAGGTTGGCAGATCTCTGGGTCCAAGTCCTTGGTACCAAGCACCAAGTCTGAGTCCCTGTTAAAAATGAACACCCCCCCCCCCCAGAAAAAAAGGGAGTGGTGGGTGGCGAGTTGAGTCCAAGTCATTGGAAAGAAACCCTGAGTCAAGTCTGAGTTGAGTCTACGGTGCAACTGAAGTCTGACTTGACAAAGAGTTCCAACTAGCCCTGGATTTTGCAAAGCGGTTAATCCATTCTAAGCATCTCTGTGTACTTGCTGAGCAACCCATTTCAGGAGACTCCAATTAATCCTGCAGTGCCTTTACAGCCATCACCAAAACTGAGTCGTCTACCTATTCTAGGCCATTGGGACATTTGTGTGTTTGTTTTGCCTCTTTATTCCAGGCAGGTGTACACCAAACTTATGAATGGCCATCGCCGGAAGCAGCACAGGCCAGGAAGAGTCTAATTCTTCGATGTGCCGCTTCAGCTGCAGTGTAATGATAAGCACCTCCTGTGGTGCCTGCCTCCAGGGTGCCCATCTGTTCTGACTTGTAGCAGCCATTCTGGTGGGAATGGCAGATCTCCACATTCAGCTCTCCCCTGCCAGCTCTCTTTTCAGACAGGTGTTTTAGCTTCTGGAAGTTTGTGAATCTGCCTGCCTGATTATAGCTGGGAGGAGAACGAGTGGAAATCGAGAGATGGGGTTTGAACAGCCAGGTTTGCTTGGCTAAGACCTTTGTTTTTCTAGCTGAGACGTTGAGCGTGCATTTATCCATGTTACAACCTTGGGGACATATTTCCCAGCAAATGATGGCAAGTTAGGAGAGTTGCGTATGATCTGCACCAACGAACGGAAACCTTGCATGCAGACAGGAAGCATTATGTAAATCAGCCGAACTGACCCAGGACGGCTTATTTTGCACAAATTAATTCTGCTTTGTTCAAGAGGCAATCAGTTGCAAATTGGTGGGTGGTGCAGGTTTTCCTTTTCGTAAAAAAATATTTAGGCTCTGAACCATTAAGGATTACCGACATAAAAGCATTGTCAAAAGGATAGAGAAAAGTGCAGACTTAGGTTGCAACTTTATAGGTACCTAAGAAGTGTTAAGCATGATCAACTCTAAGCGTGCATTCCAAATGGCAATTTTGATTGATTTTGATCAGGTTCAAGAGCCATGGTTTTCAAATCAGTAGCTGAATCTTAAAATAAAAGATTCAGTAGCTGGATATTAAATAAAAGCACTGGGGAAATGTTTTCATTTACAGTATTTTCTTTTATCCATTTCTTAGTCCATTTTTGAAAGGGAAATTTGAATTTATCCTGAAGTTAAACATCTTCTAATTGGAACTCCTTTACCCGTGTGCCGCTTCCTTTTAAGAGTTAATCCTCCTCTCCCTTGTAGTCAAAATGTGTTCTTCAAGACCAGAAGCTGAGATGCTTTCTAGAAAGATCTTTTGGCTGCCTACATTTCCAAAGAAGCCATTAATTCACTGTGTCAGTGAAAGCCCAAGCCACTGTACCTTGTTAATAATCAACTTCATTTTATTTCTATGAACATAGAAATCCGCATTTAAATGTAATATCCATTGATGGCCCAGAGAGGATGTCTACGTGAAGCCGGCCCCAGCTTCACAGCAGGAAATATGTGATGTTTGCTAAAGCTAATGTTTAACTGTAACAAAATGTCTAGGTGGCTCCAACTGCTTGAGTCAGATAAATTTTTAATAGGAACCTTTGGTAAATTAAATTGCATTATTAAAGGGAATAGATAAACTTAGCTTGTTGCTTTAAAGAACAAGGACATAAAGTTCATTTGTGTGTGTGATACAGGAATGACAATCTAATTCCCTCCGATTTAACTCTAAATGCTATTTCCAAGGCTCAAACCAGCTTGTCTTACAAATTGGAAGGCTCGATTAAACATCAATGAAATGAACAGGACAGCATCCAGAATTAGGGTAATCTCAAACAGAGGAATTTGTGGTACAACCACTGGTTGGATTTTGTGTCCTGGTGATAGATGTGCCTCTTGTTGCAACTGGATGCTTATAAATAATGAGAGGGTTTGGCCTTTTGGGGGCGGGTTTTGGGGGGGGGGGCAGCTTAAGCCTTGTAAACCCTGATATTCAATGGGGTTGAAGTAGAGGGCCCATCTCAGTTCCACCAAGTGATGTCTCATGTAAAGGAATTCTTTCACGTAGGCTCCCTTTCTTCAACTGTGCATCCTAAACAGCCCTAACATCTGCTTCATACATTTTTGCACTCTCAGATTATTCAGTTGCGTGCTTTTCACTGGATATTTCTACAAATATGACACCGGGAAGGGAAAACCAGAAGAGGGGGGGGGAATTGGGGAGAGACAGAGAAAGAAATCAAGAGTCGCTCTCATCTGTCTTCCATATTTAAGAGTCAAATCACTTTCCCTTCAGGAGCCGGTAACCACCATCCAATTTCAGAGAAACAAATACAAGAGGAGATGCTGCCAAGCAATTGTGAGGCCTCAATACAGGGGTAGCAATCATTGACAACGAGAGATGCTTCTTGCAGCCACCAACGCAGTCTTGAATACATGTTGGCATTACCTGTATGGGGTCTTTCCAGGCCCTTTCCTTTTAAGAAATATTAAAATTGCAAGATTTTTTGGGAGGGGGGGGAGGGAGGGATTAATAAAAACTGTCTTATGCATATGGATTCTAATAGAAAGGTTGTTATCACAAATGGCTCGGTGTTCTTGTCCAATAATATACTTAATGGGGCATGTTAAGGTCATTACCGAGTAGTTTTCTGAACAGGCTCAAAGATGGACATTCGTTATCTAAATGGCGATAATAGGCAACATTTAGCAAGCAGATTTTAGGGTGCTTCATTATGGCAATCTGTTAGACGGGGACAGATTGACAGTTTTGTCTTTATGGATTAAACATGTCTCTCTGTGTGTGTGTGCTGTGTACCCGGATTGATAACTTGACAGCGGCAGATATGAAGTTCCTGTACATTGATACCCGTGGCTTCCTCCAGGACCTGCCTCTTTTCCTAAATTCTCTTGCATATTCTCTTGCTCCACTATTCACCTATTCAGTGTGGTCTTTGATTCTTTTTAAAATATTTGCATACTCACTGTTTTCAGTTTTTAAATGTTGTATCTTAACAATGTAAGCTGCCTTTGGGCTTTTTTAAAGGAGTAAAATTGGGGGGGGGATATTTTAAAGACATAAATGGTATTGTTTTCTTGCTGTAAGCCACCCAGAGTGGCCAGATGGATAGGGCATATATACACACACAGCGCACAGAGGCCTCTTTCCAATACCCTCCTGAGTTTGATGCATGGGCACCGTAAGATCATAGCGGGCCCTGTGTCAGCTCAGGGGGGATGGAGAGAGAGAATGCCCCAGACATCAGAGGCCACTTCTGCCCATGGCCAACCCCCTTCTCCTTCTGTGGTAGTGTTCTCCTGAAGAATTATGGAGCCTTTGGAGACCCAAGGATGGATCACAGCCATCTCAAAGCTCCAGCCAACCCCTGGAAAGTGTCAGTCCTAAGGGCCCAATTTCATGCATACGTCTCTGGAACATATCTGTTTGTTGGGAAAGCAATGGCTTTTCTCTGGCATATCAGTGACACCAGCTGATATTATCTTTCGCTCGAGATAAAATGAAAGTCCATCACTGTTAATTAACAGGAATTATATACAGTGACGCCAGTTCAACATGTTTGGGTGAGTCTTAGGTTGGCTTTTTTGACTGTTGCCGTTTCTCTGCCTCAAGCGCAATTTTAATATGCCTAGATAAGAAACATAAAGTTATCGCTTTAATCAACATCTATTCATTCCTTCTTTGGATTTTGTTTAAAGGCTTTGAACATATCAGTATGCCAGCACTGAGTGGACGGTTGTCTCAAAATTAGCGAGGGAAAGAGAGCCTGAATTCATAACCAGGAAAGATGAAAAATATGGGCTGTGGAAAGAGAAGGCAGGGAATGCCCATAATTGGATGAGAAAATATTTCCACATTAAATTAAATCAAAAAGAAAATAAATGGAAGATAACACATGCACACACACAAAACCCTTAGCAATACAAACCTAGGTTAAAAAAAGTTAATAAACACAAATTCCAAGGACACATATACCATGGATACCGACATTTTCTTTTTAGATTCGTAGGGTTTCTTGGCCACGGATAGTTCAGTGGTTTAGGTCTCTGGTTGTGGAGCCAGAAGTTGGAAGTTCAATTCCCTGCTTTGGCCAGTTGGGTGTGATGATCCTTAGGCTTTCATTCTAAGACGTGGTGATGACGATGACCTAGTAAGTTCTCTAAGTTCTGGAGTTGATCTGCTGAAGAGGCAAATGGATCCTCCCCTTGTGAAACCGATGAATTGCCCCATGGGACGAACAGTGTCAGAGCAGGGAGGGGCCTCGAACCTGATTCGTCCTTGCTTCAATTAAGCCCGGGCTGAAAGCGAAACATACTTCGCGGCAGGTCACTGAAAAGCACTGGCAAATGAAACAAAAAAAAATGTAAGGCAGAAACAGCACTTTTTAAATAAATCAGCTTTGATAGAGTTTGACTCTGAGCTGATATTAAACTTTATCTCCCTAATGACCATTAGAGGCGGACACAGCAGAACTGACTTCCTGTGTTAAGTTATGAATAAATGCTGACAGTTTTAAGGCGTTGCTTTTCTGAGGAAAACCTGGCTGGATATCTGAGCGGTTTAAGTCAGTGGGTTCCCAGACAGGGGACTTTGTTTCTTCTTTTTCCTTTGTTCTTCCTGTTGGGTCTGCCTATAGAAGCCAATGGCATGAGCCAGTATAAACAATCACGGCTTTTGTTTTGCCTGCTTTTTCTCCAGATCTGAGAGGTCAATGCCACATTCTTCAAACATCTTCAAGAAAAAGGCAAAGCACTGAATTTAGGGATAAAGCTGAAATGAGGGGAAAATCTACCCACTATCATTGAAGGGAGCCAGTGGGTGGAGAAAACGAAGAATGTTTGAAGTTGTAGAAGGCACCGAAAAGCATTGTGCCCAATCAGTGGAATCTGGAGATTCCAGGTTTTCGGGATAGTAAACCTGCTCCATTATTCTCGATTTCTGCATGGACTTTCAAGGTGCCAAACCTTGCAAGTCCCTTTAACATTCAGGCTAAACCCCCAAAACAACTCACTGCTCCTGTAAAATCAAGGTTGTCCATTTTCACTGAACCCAGTTTGAAGTCCCTGCAATTTTGAAAGCCCCCCACCCCAAATCATCACAGAACAGAGATTTCACTTCAGCAGGAAGACTAAAATGTAAATTGGCCACCAGCCCTTGTGCAGAATGTCAATGGTCTAATCAAAACCAGCCTGGTAGCTTATTAAATACCACACTAGCAGATGATATATTGTAATGCAGATTCTCTGGATGTTCAACAATGTGGCCTACTGGTGGGGGCCAGTCCTTTCTGCCATTGCTATGCAAATCTTCACACTCTGGAGCCCCGTTTCCATTGTGGAGTTTAATTTCTCATTGAGGAGCCAGGAATTTACAGCAACAGGCCAATTAGGTAAAGCATATGCAGGTTATACCTTAATAAGTCAGAGGGAATGATATACATACTGCCGTGCTGATGGCAATTTGCAAAAAGTGCCAGATCAAATACCAAGACCCCATGTAAATGTGACTCATCAGTTTCCTTCCAGCTGTTATCCCCTCACACCCATATCTGCAGTTAAAATGAAGTAGTGGAAACCCACAGCACAGAAATAAAGTTTTTGGAGCTGAAGGCTTGCATTCAGAGTGATGTTCAGCAAACTTTGGTGCAAATTTCACTTGGCACAGAAATACTGTAAATACAGTAGGACCACCGTATCCACTGATTCGTTATCCACTGATTCAGTTATCCACACTTGGCAGAGGATCTCCATGAGTCTATGATTCTACCCACATCTAAGTGTTAATTGGAGGGAGGGAGGGAGAAAGTGCTAAGGAGAAATATGCATATTTTATGCTTGGCTTAGGAAAGTTCTTTTGTTTTAAAGGGACCACTCAAGGAGTACTGCTGATTATGCATTTCCCCTGCCTGACTTCCATTTGAACAAAATATTGTTCTAGTGGATCTTGTAGTGAGTCTTTGATTTACACTTTCTAAGTACAGCCACCATTGTATGGGGGTGGGGGGTTGTGGGTTGGGAAGCAAACTCCTACAAAAGGTGTAACCATTTACTGGCTCTGAGAAGAATTTATAACAGGGCCTAGGGGAAATGTTGTAACATCTATTAAAAAAAAGTTACCATTAATTTCATGGAATTAGAACATCGATTTAATTTGGCCTCCTTTAATTGATGTTAGGTAGCTTGGGAACGGATGTCCTCCCTTTGCTAATGCACTTTAATCATGCCTTGTTGCAGAAAACCTTGAACGCTAACCCTCAGCTGCTTACCCAAAACATGGACAGCACCGTATCCCAGTGTTTTAAGATGAAGGCCGGAAGCTGGTGAACTTACAGGGATTTACTATAAAATCTAGCATTTTTTTAACTAGGAAGGAAGGAAAGAAAGAACAAACAAATGAATGCATGAACGAATGAACGAATGAACAAATGAACAAATGAACAAATGAATGAACAAACTAAAGAACGAAGTAGCTGATACTGAATAGAAGAAAGGAAGGAATGAAAAAGATGATAAGCTAGGGAATTTGAAGCTATTTAAAAACACTTTATTTGCTCGTATTTGCATGAGAACCCAGTTTGATCTAAGTTTTTCCCCTTCTTCTGTTACATAGAAGCATTCAAATGTGTCACATCTGTTTAACAGTCTTCTTCAGTGGAATACCTCTGCATATATCTGCCACGTCTACTATCACTTCTGGTGGCAAGCCCCACTGTTCTGGATCTTCTATCACTCCTTCATGGATATATATTCACATATAGACATGAAAGAAGGATAGTAGACATGACAAAATGTTCCGCTCCCCCAGTTTCATTCACTTTCACTCAATTTTTTTAATTTTTGTTGTTGGAAGTGCTGATTCTTTTTCCAATGATTCCATTCCACTGATGTCTGCCTCCTGCTTCATATGAATCACATTAATTTGATAATGCGGTCACCCTCCAAAGAATTAATTAGTTCAGCCACTCCACAAATTCTTGGACAATGGAGAAAACATAAGCTGTGTGTTATGTCTTAGGTCGTTTCTGACTTAATGGAAAAACTAGTAGAGCTTCCAAGTTATATGTGATATTTAAGGAGTGATTTTACCATTCACAAAGGGGGGGAGGAGAGAGAGAGAGAGAGAGAGAGAGAGTTTCCATGGCAGAGCAAGAGTTCAAGATCTGTCCCTTGATCCACTATGATATACTTGTTCTTAACACAAGCTGCATAATACTCTAAAATTGAGGACTTGCAACTAGCAGCAATCCATTTCAATCTCTCATGAAAAAGAAGTCCAGTTGCCATGACTCATCTTCCAGATAAACTCACCCGGATGACTCAGAATCTTCACAGACATATAATACAGTACGATATAATGCAACACAATACAATAAAGTACAATAAAATCTTAGAACAGCAGGGTTGGCAGGGGCCCTATGGATCACTGAGTTCAGCTGCTCTCAAGGAGTCCCAGTGGGGAATCGAACACCCAACCTCTGGCTTCTCAGCCAAAGACTTAAATTATGGAGGGTATTGAGGTCATTGTACAATATATTTCTATTTTAAGCCACATCAAGGGAGGGCATGTTGAGCCTGAAATGACATTCGGGGTGAGTGCGTGGGTGCACATTGCATAGGCATTGGCCCAGTTGAAAGAATGAAAAGAGAAGGGACCGTATTGGACTGTTTTGGCTTAACTGAAGATGAAAGGGAGAGAGAGGAACGAGGACTTGAGAAGATGGATAGACCTTGAGTGCTCAGAGAGACTGTGCAAAGAGAAGGAGTGAAAATATATTGAAATGTTCAGTGCTTTGGGTGACGTAGTGTAATTGGAACAGAGTTTTAATTTGCCTTAGGGTAAGATGGAAAGAAATGCAGATACATAGCATGATAAGAATGTAATTAATAAAGCCATCCTCCGTTGCTTTTATTAACCACGCATGCTGTCGGTGGCCACTATGGAAAATTCTTGGGTAGAGGCATTGATTTATCCAAATAACAAATGTCCCTCCATACTAGAAGAACCAGTGGTCCAGGGATATGGAGACAGGGCTTCAGCCAACATCCTCTTGAAGGACCTTGAAGGATTCCTTCTTCTCTAAATTTCTTCTTGCTGAATTATTTAAAAAGGTTTCTGAACAGTATTTTTTAAAATGGAGAGAGGGGGTGGGAGAGAGAGAGTCCAAATTTAAAAAGGGTCCCTGAAGAACTTGAGGCACAACCAAGACACAGCTGATCTCGTGTCTCTCTTTAAAGCACAGCCTTTATTGGTTCTAAAACTCATTGTAATCTGGGCTCATCTGCGTTGTCTTGAGCCAGATGGGCATCAGTCGGATGTCGGCCCCCTTTTTAGGCAGCCTTCCTCCAGCGAAGGGCATCTTCCTTGTGAACACCAGCACTGTCCTGTTTTAATACTAATGACTTCTTCTCCGAGCAGCAGCTATTTTGGGTTCGTTGACGAGCACCTGGGATGGGTCTGTTCCTTTTTTCCCTGTACTTTTGAATCCAAAAATAGAGCTGAATAGAAGAACGCATGGCTCAGGTTTCTCTCTAGAAGCCATTGCATCGGAGGAGGGTGGGGTTGGAATGGGGTCTTTTGTTGGCTCCACTCAGACATCCTTGGTTTCCTGCATTCCTCATACGGTTTCTGGGACATTGGTTCTGTCATACTACCGAATGAGAAGAGTCACTTGCTGAAAGAGAGATAAAACAACTCACGGTCAGGGCCGGCACGTGCATTAAGGCGAAGTAGGCAGTTACCTAGGGCGCTAAAATGGAGAGGGGGCACTGGCCAGCCTGCTGCCCCCCCGCCGTCCCCCACTGCTGTCCACCGCTGTCCATCCCCCCCACCGCCCATCGCCGCCCCGCCGTGCTTGTTGCTGGGCCCTGCCATCCGCCACCCCCTGCCGCCCCGCCCCCTGCCACCCCCGCCCCCACCCCCTCCTCCACTAAATTAGCCTTAGAACATCTGGCAGCATGGCCCTTCTACCCCAAATCTCTTTTTGTGTACAACGGTCTGGCAATACATATATAGTTCAAGGGGGAGGGGGTGCACTTGTGATGGTGACCTGGTTGCGACACTGTCTGTCTGTATAAATTAAAATAGCTTGCTGGATGAGAGGGGGGAGAATTACGGTGCCAACATTAGGAGAAATTATGTAAATGGAATAAATTAACCATGAAGCACACCACTTTGTCATAGAGGGTTGCAATGATTGTTGGACAGAATTGTGCCTGTGTGTGGATGGGTTTTCCCCTCCTGCTCCTCCTCTTCCTCCTCCTCTAAGTAAATCATAATCTAAAGTGTGGTGTCATCGAGTTCTGCCCATCATCCCTTTAAAGGACTGGGGAGTTTTTCTGTATTCTTTTCCTTACCACCTCCCTCTCCTCAGTCCTACTCTTTTTCATCTCTCCCTTGCTGTAGTTACTCTGCAGGCAGATAAGTAAAACATAGGCATTTGATTTTCATATAAGCAAGCAAGCAGCAGGATTAAACTGGATTTGTTTACTTTTCCCCCCTCCCTTCCTGTGAGATCATCTTTCCTAACCACAAGACATTTCATACACCAATAAGATCTCAAATGTCCCCAAAACACAGAGGTATCCCAGGAAGAACAGCCAACTTCTGTTTGACGCTGTGCAACCTTCAGCCCAGCTGCACTGGCACAAAGACACGAAGGGATGCGAGTCCCTTGTGACCACGTTCAATCTATCGTTCTGGTGATACGCAGCTTCTTTCTTTCCCCGTGCAATCAGCTGCCATCAGCTCAATTTTGAATGTAGCAGGAATGGAAATCTACCTGCTTTTCATGTTAAGATGCTAGCACATCGCTGGGAAAACAATGATACTCAGTGGGGTTGGGGTGGGTGGGGTGGGGAGATAAAACTTATTCCAGCATAATATACATAAGGGGACTTGGCATTTTCCTCACTCTCCAAGCTTCATCAAAGAGGTGGGCTTCTAACGAGTCAAGTTTTGAAGAAGCAAGAAGGATGACAAATAGTCTTAACAGATCTGTTTGTTGCCCGGGCGGGCTCCTGGTGAACTTTTCTTCATTGTTATTCTGCACAGGCTGCACTTAAGAAGGAGTGCTTTGTTTTTGTCTGCTTAAGACACTTACAGCCCAAAAAATATAAATCACATGCTTCTTAAGATCACATACATCTTGTGATGAGGTTGCATACCCCTTGCCCTAATTTCTTCCTGAAATAGCAAACGTGTTCCTTCTGCAATCCAGGTTGTTAGTCTCCTTCCTTCCTTCCTTCCTTCCTTCCTTCCTTCCTTCCTTCCTTCCTTCC
>JAHTLZ010000054.1:1940553-1959241 GCA_023846285.1 Phrynocephalus versicolor
CAACAACAACAACAACAACAACAACAACAACAACAACAACAACAACATCTCAACCAGAAGGAGAAAGAAACAAAGCAAGCCGAGACGCTAAAGCCATACAGCTCCCCTAAAATATAGAAAGGTATTCTGGTGTGCAACATATGGCAAATGCATTTTGTTTTATTGCCTTCTTGAAGGGCAAAATAATCTTATACAATCTTATTCAATTGCCTTATACCAGCACTTCCCTTATAACAATTTGCTTGGAGCTTATTGAGACAAATCAGAGAGAGCCAATTTCTAGAAAGCCAGTCGAAATGTGCTGGATATATTTTTTGCATTGGGTGTTTCTCAAAGTTGTCTCTCGAGTTTTCGTTTTAGGCCAGCTTTGGTGGCCCTTCATACCAAGAGACCTTCACCAACAGCCAGGGAGAAGAGCATCTCCAGTTATAAGCAATCAAGGCAGCCGTTTTTCGAGAGGAGGAGTTACAGCTTTGCACACGTCCCTGACCAAATGTACCCTAAAGAATGGATGAAGTGACTGCAGATTTCAGCAAAACAGAATAAAGCACTAATGGTACAGGGGCAAGGTTATTTTACCTGTTGTTCTCCGTGCTGTGCCTGTTCAGTCGACCAGCTGAGACGTTCATCTCCCACTCCTGTGAATGCGTTAAATTAATAATAAGGTTTGTCATGATGTTTCAGAGATAACTGGAAAACACACCAAGGCAAGACTCTTGGCTCCCAGTGGATTCTGCTCTTTCAGGCTTGTCACTGTCCATGAACCTTCAAGTGGCTTAATATTGCTTTATCAATCAATTGCATACAAAGCTATAGCCCAACTGACTCAAAATGGCAAGTATATTTCCTCTAACCAGTGAAGTTCAGATAGTGCTGATCAAGGGCCGAATGCAAAGCAGATCAATGGAAACAACAACAAAAAACAGATTATACTTTTGAGACTTTTTTTAAAAAAAGAATAAGGGACAAAGTTATAGTTTTAGATTGACCTCATTTTACCTCTAATCATACAAGAATCATAACCAGGACAAGGGGCTAGTCCACAACATTGGAACGAGAGACCTCTTTTCCAGTCCACTACCCACCAGATTTGTGACCCGGAATGCAGCCTGTGGAAGAGGGACCCAGATGTTGTTTACTTCTTCAAATGCTATTTACTAGTCCAGATGTTTCTCTTCAGGAGGAATTACGAAATGGAGCTATCCAATGGGCGTCCACAGGTTTCTGTTCACCACCATCATACATGAATCATAAAATAATAGAATCATAGAGTTGGAAGGGGCCTACAAAGCTATTGAGTCAAACCCATGTTCAAAGCAGGAAACCAAGTCAATGCAGATGTGCCAGATGATGGATGTCCAAGTTTCCTTTATATGCTTCCAGCGCTAGACCCCTCACCCCCTCTTGGGGGGGTTGCTCATTGGTTCCATTATTGTACTGCTCTAACAGTTCAGAAGTTTTCCCTGATATTCAGAATTCCTGCAACTTAAGCCCATTATTATGTACCCTGAACTCTGGGATGATTGAGGACAGATCCTGCTCATGCTGGTGTAGGAATATCTTTCAAGGAACTGAGACGGGCTACCCCATCTCTCCTCTGTATTCTTTGCTCAAAAGAAGATATCATTTGTGAATGTAGATTGTGCCCAACTGTGGCTTACTGTGTGCTGTTCAACTGTATATGTAACTATAACTAACTATAGTTGTTATCAGAAAAGAAAATAGAATGTTCACCCCCTCCTTAAGCAGGGACCCATTGCTACATCGACCAGCTACATACCTTGGAAAACGGCTTGGCGAGGCCATATTTTTGAAGGAAAAGTTATTTATTTATTTATTTGTAGTATTTATAGACCACCCATCTTCCAGACGGAACTCTGGGTGGTTTACAATAAAATAAAACAACAGAAAGATGACAAACAAGAAAAAAACTAATAAGATAAAGTGGAGGGAGCCTCCACAACATGCGGCACGGGCGGCAAGGAGAAAAAAAAATTAAGTAATAAGGTTGCCATATGCCTCTTTAAAAGGAAGGTTTTCAGGGCCTTTTTAAAGGCGGGCAGGGACTGTGCAAGGCGCAACTCACTAGGGAGATGATTCCACAGGGTAGGGCCCAACACAGAGAAGATTTCCGCGCCTCCCTGGGTGTGGCCACCTTCAGTGAGTGCGCCTGCGCTATTCTAGTGGGCCTGACCCCAGTTGACCTCTGGGAGATACGCTCCGACAGGTACTCCGGTCCCAAGCCGTGGAGGGTTTTGAAAACCAAAACCAGGACCTTGAACCTAATCCGGAGGACAACGGGCAGTTCTCGAGCCGCCCGCATGCCAGCGTTTGCCACCCGTCCCATAATGCTCTGGAGTGTCTCTCCACACACACACACACACACACACACACACCACCCTGTTACACTGGTGGATTGTGATGGATGAGCCACACACATCCCAGGTATTGTTTTACTGCATTAGTGCTGATTTCCTATTCAGAATGATTGATTGAGTCTCACTCAAGACTTTGTCCGGAGCAAACACACCCAGACGCTATCCATCACTTTTAACTGGAAATTGCCACATTTGGCACCAAAAAAAAGGGGGGGGGAGGAGATTTTATTGCCTAAAAGGTCACTCCTTTATTTCATCCAGAGGCAATGCTCTTCTGAGCCACCTTTATTAAGAGCGGAGCTTCGAACAAAATAAAACAAAATCCATCCACACGGAAGCCACGTGCTGCCGACTCAAATGGTCAGACTCATTCGGACCAGCAACATCACACTTAAGCTTGTGTAAATGTGTGAGGGGGAGTCTCTGCTGGCTCCCTGGGTGGGCCATCTGAGGCTGTGACTCCCAGGTCCACTGTGAGATACACGAAGCTGGACTAGATGGGCCTTTGGGCTGATCCAGCATGGCTCTTCTTATGTTCTTATGTTCCCACCCATTGCTCTAGAGCCAGAGAATATACTTTACACACACACACACACACACACACACACACACACACACACACACACACACACACACACACACACACACACACACACATCCAGGCATTATTAGAATACAGCCAACCCATTTCCCATAATTTTAGTGTGGAGGAAATGCTGGTCTATTTCCAAAGATCATCTGTGGCAACATTTCATTGCCTTGGAGTGCGTAGAGGGAAATCCCCGGGAATTAATTTCTGAACTGCATGAATGGTCTGTTGGAAATGTTGTTTTAATGACCCATTAGCCATCATTTGGTTAGGGCGTATCTTTCCTTTGGCCTGACCGCACGGGGAAGGTGCCGAATTGCCAAGCACAAGATATCCTTGAGAGCTATGGCACTTGAGGGTGTTGCTTTGAAACAAGAAAAAGAAAAGGGGAAACAAAATGAAACGATTGATTGCAACATAACGCTTTCCATTCCCAACCTTTATATTCTTCTCCACTTGGGAAAAGTGCCAAATAAAACTTTAATATGCCAGATTTAACTCTGTTCTGATATCGATGGATTAGAGCACACAGTGCCCACAAGGGCACTCCTTGGGTGTTATCAGGTCTATTTGGTAACCTACAGTCAGCCTATAAATTAGTGATCTCTAAAAGTTCCTGTCTGCTCCAGTCTTCCAAAAAAAAGGCGGGGGGGTTAACCTGATGCTCAAGCTTTGTGGGGATCTCTAACAAATGTCAGGCTTTCCGTGGTGATTTGCAGAAGTCCTGCCAAGATGTGCAGAGTGACTTACTGGTTCCATCATGTGATTATCCAATATAATTTTTATGCAGTCATCTGTTCCATCAGAGTGCATAATTTGAGCTTTTGTTTTACTGCCACATGTTTTAATATTTCATTCTCTGCTGATTGGTTCCCCATTTCTGCTTTCCCTACAACTATCCACTCCAACCGTGTGGAAGCCCAAGAAGCAACTTTTTTTTTTTCTACCAGTGTCTTAGGATTATGAATTCCTTTCCAAATGTCAATGAACCTGATAGATTGTGGTGCGGTTCCTCCACACCTAACCATACCAGTCCATTTCCCTTAGTTTTCCTAGTGTTCATGTAACTTTTGAGATTCTGCTTCTTGAAGAGAGAGAGAGAGAGAGAGGCTGTTTTAATTGATTCTGCAATTTACCAAATATTTTTGATCTTAATGTTACTGGATGCACTTAGAATTTAGTTTTATCTCATGGTCAAGCAGTTGAGCTCAAAGAAAGAACATTCAGGAGGAATTCCTATATTTGCGGGCTTCAGCTGCAGGAGCAGATTAAGTAATCAAAGGCCGGCACCTTTGCAGATGCAAAGTGAGCACCACGTTAGATATTTAATTACAGCACACAGCATATTTGGCAAGAATGTAGGTATTTAATGTCAGCTGAGTCTGGGATCTGGCTGCTGAGTAATGCTAAATCCTCCCTGTTATATTTAATGGCACTGTTCCACTTACAAAGCCCCGAGTCCAAACAGAGTAAAGAACAGAAATAAATTATGTTGTGGTGTGTGAAACATGTAGGATTGCATTCCTAGCTGGAAACTCTCACCCCAAAACATGCAAATCATCAGCCTTCTCAAAGAGTCGATGCCCCCTATTTTGGCAGGAGAGCCAATGATGGGAACCATCAGGCTGAAACTAGCAGCTGTTGTTGGCCAAGAGGCAAAGCTTTTTCAGCCACTTTGAGGGGGTCGGGGTGGCAGATATTTATGAAATTGCTCCTTTGTTCTCTGAATCCAGAACAATCCCGTGCTCTGGCTCTGGCTGATCTTCCAGAAAGATCAGCCAACAGGACACTGTTTGATGGCCCGGGGATGCCCCAAAGTGTTCCCTGTCCTCAAACTCTTGGGGGTAAGCGTCTTTCATGGCCCCTTGTGAAGTCCGCCAGCATTTATGGCTACATGTGGATTCGTGAACGTAGGTTTCGCAAGTCTGCTTTTTGAAGGTATGTTTCAGTGGAGGAGAACTCTCTACAAGTTCTCTGCCAAATTGCCAGCTTCCCGTTTCCACCAGATGGACGGAGGGAATGCATGATTGTGTTGCATGGGAGCACTGAGTGATGACGAGGACGTGAAAACAAGACAAGACAAAACAAAAACACACTCACACGTTGGCCGAATTCCTATTTTGATGCCCCAGGGGGAAAACAAACAGAAAGAAGTGGGCATGGTTTGCCTTGTTAGAGGCTCGTTAGAGGCTAACAAGTTAGAACCTGGGCAACATGTTGATCATGAAAGACCAGTGGACAACTTAACCAGAGGTTGGGAGTTCGATTCCCCACTGTGCCTCCTTGAGAGGGGCTCACCCAATGATCCATGATGTCCCTTCCAGCTCTGAAGTTCTAAGAGCTAAGATTCTTATCCTCTTGTTAAGGCTGAGGACTGAAAGACGAAGAAAGCAACAGATGATGGATATGGAGTTAGGTGTTCCTGTCTACAAGTGTTCAGAATGTTAGATTCAGTGATGCTTTAGGGTTCCCCACCACAGACACAAACAAACACACACACACACACACACACATACACACCTGATATTAAGTTTTTTAAGTATCACAGCATCATTCCATCTAAATGATTCCATCACTATAATTCCTTGGAAACAAACTGAAAGAAACATCCCTGCCGGCATGGTGGTGGAGGCTGGATTTTTTAGTCTAAAATTGTTCCAGGCTCTGATGTGGGCAAGTGCCAGTTTATTTGTTTCCTTGTCCCCCCACCCTTAACGAATAATGACGTGGAATTACATTGAGAAATACAAATTCATGCAGGCGCCTTCTTTGTTGTTTTCAGGTAGTGCTTAGAAGGGATCAATATATCGTGAGACTCTGCCCATCCTTACTGAATTTATCTGTAATGAAAATCTGACTAGGTTCCCTTATGCAACACCAACATGAAATAATCCATCATTAAAAGCTGACAATCTTGCTAACACCTTATTGGAACACTGTGTGTTTTGGATAAGGCATGGATGCTATGTATCATTTGGGGAAGGCAATTCATTTGTACATCCATCAATTTCTCAGGCTCTCTATCACCAACCCATCCCTGCACAATCCATGGGAATGCAAGAGAGCTGTTTAGAGTGAGAACTTAACGCTCATGGCAACTTTTGAATGGGTACAACTACAGCTGAAATATGACATATACAGAGCTTGCAAGTTATACCGTTGGGAGAAGCACAAGCCCCAGGGTCCTGCTGGTAGCATGAGTTCCAAGATTCCCCTGGGATCACACCCTTTGGCCATGCACCCTGCAGAATTCTGGACATTAACATCCCACACAATGGCATTTAGGGGTGTTGATTCAACCTAAGGTGGTTAGAAGTCTCTCAAAATGTTGTAACAACAACTCTAATTGCATGCTAACTAGAGATGGGGCATTTTTTTAAAAAAAAAGAATCATGATGTTTAACAAATATTGTTGACTTTTATCATATTTGTCAGTTAATCTTGGAAAAGATGATGGCCTGGTTTACCTTAGGGCAATGGTGGCGAACCTTCAGCATTCCAGATGTTTTGGACCACAGCTCCCAGAATTCCGAGCCTAGATTGCCAATGACAAAGGACTGTGGGAGCTGTGGTCCAAAACATCTGGAGTGCTGAAGGTTCGCCACCACTGCCTTAGGTCCTAAAGGAAGATGGGCTGCACTTTTCCAAGATGGCAGTAGTAGCTTTCCTTTTTAGGGCAAAGGGATGCTAGTTTGATGCAAAGGAATTCAAATACAGCTTTCACAAAGTTCTGAGCCTCTGGTGTGTGAACCTCCCACCTCCCAAAATGCTTCACTATTGTGGCCACCAGGAATGAAACCCCACCACATCCAAAGGACTATTCTCTGTAAAAGATCTTCTGGCATATGTATGTGTGCATATGTGTGTCTTCTGAAATAAAACTAGCAAGGCTGATAATCGACCCAGTCTCTTCCTTCTTCTCAAACACATGTCTCCAACCCTCCCGAGGAAATCAACCCTGCGGTGCAGCATGCGAAGAGTGAGCACGCAGCCGTGAGCATGTGATGGATGTTTGCTTGTCTTTCTCTCCATGAATTGTCTATGAACATTGTGCAATTTTCTCAAACACATTCATTATTCAAATCTGCTCTGAATAATTTGAGGTGTGTGCATTATTCACACAGGCAGTCCATTGCCTCCGCTGCTGGAAAGGAAAAGAGAAGGTGAGTCAGAGTTGTTTGCTGGAAGGCAGTAGCATGATAGGAATTGCTTTTCTGGGAGCTATGTGTACACATATGCACACAGGCAACAGACTTCTGTGGTCCATGAATTGTGAAAATTGCATGCCTAATAATGAACCCAAAGAAAGGAAAATTAAGAGATCTTGAAGCTACAACCACTAGTTAGAACCTGGACAGCATGTTGGACATGCAAGACCAGTGGACAACTTAACCATAGTTTTCTCTACTATAGCAAGCTGCTTGGTATTTTGGAGTTATAGTAGGACTCCCGTATCCACTGATTCATTAACCACTGATTCAGTTATTCATGGTTGGCAGAGATAAATAAATAATTCAGCAGCCATAAAGCAAGCTACTGTCACAAACAGCAGCTGTAAAGCAAGCTACTGTCATAAAACAACAGCCATAAAGCAAGCTAATGTCACAAACAGCAGGGTTTTTTTTGGGGGGGGTTATGTATTCTCTCTTATCCACAGTTTTTCTTATCCATGGGAAGGCCTGGAACCAATTCCCAGTGAATATCAGGGTCCTACTCTATTTCCAAATTTAAATATCTGTCCATCCATTCATCCATCCAATCTGTCTGTCTGTCTGTTTGTCTGTCTGTTGGACTGCCAGTATCAAAGTGTCCCATTAGGTTGACGGGTTAATGGGAAAACATGTTCAGTGGATTTGATAGCTTAAAATAAAAATAAAAAGCTTTGCTTGAGGTGAGTTGCTGCTTCTTTTATAAGGCACTCAGAGCTTTCATGGTAGAATGGGAAGTGTCTTCTTTGATCAGGGTGACAGTAGCTAGTTTTCTTATATATATATATATATAAAAACCCTAGTTTGGTTAATCTTTTTTTTTAATCAATTCCTCTCCTGAGTGACCCCAGTGTTGGTGTTCTCTTTCTCTTCTTTAACCAGGACTCCCAAATATTACACAATAAAGCAGGGCTCCGTGACAATGGAGAGGACTCCACGTTCTAGTTTCTATGGTGACCAGGTGAAAGCGGGTATCACCTTTTGGCATCAAAAGTGGCCAAGAAGCTTTTGAAGCTCCTGCCTTGTTCTCTTGAAAAATGTCGCCGCCTGTGATCTTCACGGGAGAAAGGTGTAGATTGCTCGCAGAGAAAACCACGATTCAGAAAGGAAACTCTGCTCTTTTCCTTGAGCGTTTTTAGCTTTTGGGTTGGTTTTATTTATCTCCTTGTTTCTTTTAGAAGTCTTTGGCCCATTAAACCCAACACGGAGATGCGTTGAATCCTGAGAAGCTTTAGGGGGGAAATGATAAGTGATCTTCTCTCTTGGATTGTATGGCTCTGAACAGCACGTGTCTGGTTGTTTATTTATTTCAACAAATGAATAACAAAATATTTTTGCTACTCATTGCTTCAGAAATGGACATTAAAACTTTGTAATTTGAGCCACGTTTGTGATGCCGTAATTACAGTTACTACCTCTTTATTTTGGTTGGCAGGTAGGTAAGACTTGGTGTTCTCAATGTGGGGTATAGCAGCACCTTACAAAATACGAGCACAGCAAATAAGATGTTGTCTCCCTTCATTCTTTGGGACTTGGGGTGGCAATGTGAAAATCCACAAACCATGTATTGGAGATGGAAGGAAAGTAAGGTAGATGCAAGGAGGGGAAAAATAAACTGTCATCTATTCCTGTAATGTGGAGCAAATACGTTTGTATTTGTGTTGTCACCAGACATTCACTAGAAAGGGTCTAAAGAGAAAGTCCCTACCTGCAGGTAACAAATTGTGTTCCGCATAACGTCACTCATACTTCTATTTGACTTCAGTGATGTTGGCAACTTGCTATGTTTTTAAGATTAATGAGCCATCCGTTCTCAATCAAGGGACAATTTAAGAATGCCTATTTAGCTCTAGCAAATGGTGTGGCTGTGTTAATTAATAACATTTGACCTTTGCATTTGCAGCAGAATAACAAATGGTGGGTTTTTTCCTTGAGCAATGTCATAAAACTAATGGCTAGAGCATCAATGCAGTAGCCCAGCATTTTATGATATGCCCTGCTCTGCAACACTTACGAGGACACTCCAATTTATTTTAGGACTGGCTGGTGTGAAAAAAACTCATCATTGGAGGAACTGTCGATGATAAGACAATGGCAACACAGTAGGATTCTAACCCCCATGAGAGATCTTGTTACTTGTAAAAACAGGTTACAGGCATATGCCTTTATAGGCCACTAATAATTAACTAATTATTTGTGTGAGATAGAAATAGTATATTGAGAGAGAGGTGGATTGAAATGGGCCCTGCATGTCGCTCAAAATACACTTTGCACAAAACAGTAAGCACAAAGCAATGGCTGGTGGATCACAAAGCCATAAGCAACTTATCGAAGGCTTTGATCTTCATTTGTCCATGTAACAGGGTTACAATTACCACCTGCTCCCACTTGACACATTTTATAGAAATGTGTAACAGCTAGCCAGGATTTGGACAAATTTATTTCCAAGAGTAGCAGAAACTGAGTCATGATTTACATGCCTGCTTACAGCTGCATAGGTAATGTAGACAGAATTGCCCATCCATCCATCCATCCATCCATCCATCCATCCATCCATCCATCCTTCCAATTTGGATACTGCTATTTTGGGCAGTTCACAACCCAAAAATAACACAAACAATAAATAAGCTCCATGCACCATAAATTGTAATTTTGTAATAAGTTGCTCATACCCTCAAAGACAGATTTTTTTTTTTTAATGTCCCAAGAGTTAGACATGATCAAGCCCTTTATAGCCCTAAGCACTGTGGCAAATAGTCTACATAGCTCCGGACCTTGTCTGCTTTTAGAAGTCACAAATGCAGTCTTAGCACAGAGGCTGCATTTTCACTTTGTTCAGGAGTTGCCTTCGTGGAATGGTGCTTTCCTCTGAAGCCACATTCATCTTCTCGGAGTGAAACTCTCCTTGTGAACTGAGCAAAAGCATCAGAAATCGCCTGTAGGGTTCGGTGATCTCTTGTAGAGAGAGCCTTCTAGGATGTGCAAAATAATCCAAACATTTCTGAAGAAGGAAAATGCAAATAAAGTCCTTTCAAATGCCTCAAGGACGCAGCTCTGATGTAACCCCAGCACCCCCAGAGATTCTCCGCTGGAGATGAACGCTCTGCTTAGCATTGCCATGACGGCCGTCAGTTCCATTTTGCTCCTGGTTCTCAAAGGATGTCAATGACCTGTGGAGAGTGTTTTGC
This sequence comes from Phrynocephalus versicolor, assembly GCA_023846285.1. Classification (NCBI taxonomy): domain Eukaryota; kingdom Metazoa; phylum Chordata; class Lepidosauria; order Squamata; family Agamidae; genus Phrynocephalus; species Phrynocephalus versicolor. The sequence goes on from JAHTLZ010000054.1 coordinate 1,950,917, forward strand.
AAAGAAAGAAGGTTTATAGGCAACTGAGGAAGCTCAGGTGGGCCAATATTGACCATGTTCAGTTGAGGGATTCTTGGAGTTAGAATCCAAGCTGTAGATGTGGTTCCCCACCCCTCGGACCTATCTTCCAAGAACAGGGATGCTCAGTAGTAATCCATAGACTGCATAAAGCTCCTGATGATTTCTGTGTGTTTGTAAAATGAGGAGACTTGAAAATACAAAGAAAGAGAAAGAGTGACTTTGGGGCACTGTCTACGAGAAATGAACAGAACTAAATTTCTCTCTCTTTTTTCATGGCAGGTCTGTCTGCCATAGATGTCCCACAATTGTTTTTGGAAAAATTCTACATCAAGGTGTTTTAAGGAAATCAAAATGGTACTTAGGTCTAAAATATAAGACTGTCCTATTTTGGGTACATCGTGAGAAAGTTAGACTCACGGGAAAAGCCAATAAAGCTATGAAAAGTCAAAGACAGTGGAGAAAAAAGGGAAATAAAAGGAAAACCAGACATGATTGATTTCATAACAGAAGCCACCATCTTGCCAAGCACGGCTGTTGAGGGCAAGGCATTTTGGAGGTCACCAATTTACAGGATTGCCATAAACCTGGAGACCAGTTCATGGCCACAAAACCACAACAACCCAGACTCAACTGTTTGGTATGTGATGGCCCAGTGTCATCTCCAGGCCAGGGTGGAATCTGGAGAGCTCTTTCTTCAGAACCTTCAAAAATCAAGCCAGACCCATGCAAAATTGTAAGGTCTGGGACAATGCTTCCCAACTTTGGGTAAATGACCTAGGATTTTTTTGTACACTATATCTCCCAGAAATTGTGACCAGCACAGCCAGTGGTTAAAGATGTTGGGCTTTTCAGTCCAAAACCCAAGGTTAGGTACCATTGATCTAGAAAATCTCCCGGGCAAATCTCTCCCTAGCTCCAAAAGCCAAAGTACTCGATGAGGCAAGATTTCCTACCAGATACAATGGTGGTCATGAATTCCCATACCCAACTCACCAAATGTTTTGCACTAATGCTTTGTCTTGCATATTAACTTGTTTACCTGCTTCTTTGTCTTCAAAGATATCTGCTAATGGCTCCTTTTTTTTTAAGCTGAAGTATAGCTCTTGTAACTCTCTTGGCAATTAACAACACACCTCTTGGTGTGACTAAGGGTTCTCTTAATCAGCAACTGTGAGTGGCAGGCCATGAACTCTTCAGCATTTTCACACCATCTTTAATTAACTGTTTTGATGTCTAAATGAGAAGATCAAACCCTTTTTGCTTCATGCCCCCAAGGGTGGATTAGACTGTGTAACATGAGATCTTCAGAGATAAACTTCCTTTTTCGCTACTGGCACAAACCGGCTAACAGATAAATTTTAAGAGCTTGTACACACCAAGATCAGTGGGCTGTGGAGATCAGGGCTTTCATGGGTGCCTAAAACAGCATGTAGGAATCTCCTTGTGCTGTTTCTGTCTCAAGTCCTAAGAGCTTTGCTCTGAATGTTTAAGTTGAGTGAGCCAGCTAGATCTATACCAGACACTGTCTTTAGGTACCCAAACTCATAGGCATCCATGTATTTCATTCCCACTAGTGAACATGAGAAATTTCAAAGGTGTTCTTCCTGTTCCTTGATTATGAAAGTTTCTGTGCACCTTCTTCATTTTGGCATTATTTTGGGGTGGGGATTGCAATATGGCTGAGGTTTTGGCCAAAATGTCATGTGCAAAAAAAAAAAAAAGTTGCAATTTGAACAAAAAGCATACATTTTTTCTCAAGACATGCCAAATGTGTGTTTTTGAGCAAAATAAAACCTTCATCCTAATGTTGTTACTGAAGGAAGAAAATACACCTCCTTTTTTGTGCACAGGTGTGTGTGTGTGTGTGTGTGAGAGAGAGAGAGAGAGAGAGAGAGAGAGACTCACAATGGATATTCATTCTTTCCCATTGCGGTGTCTTAATCACTTAATCAAGTTTGGGGAAAATGTGAACTCTTATCACATACTTATTGTAGGCATGACAAGATTTTCAGGGTTAGAGAGAGGCAAAGAATTGCAGGAGATGCGAACTGGAGCTAAGTAAGTTGGTTAAAAATTTAATTCAACTCACCGGGTTTTTCTCCCCACCATAGCTACTCAAAAAGTGCAGAATTCTTTGTAAACAAATAAGAACTTGAGAAACTTTGAAAACCATTAAATGGGAAACAAGAAAGATGTAAAAAAAAAAGTCCATCCTTGAAATTAAGAGTCCTTTTCTTCACATCCCTAGCTTCTAACAGTGACGCTTCCTCTCCAGGAAACTCTTGGGGAAATTTTTCATTTCTCTTGAGAAATTCAGAGAAATGGTTCTTTCTATATCTCTGCCCGGCAAGTGGGCAGGAAGTTATTTGTGCATGGCTGTAATTGAACTGCAGACCTTCCTTGTAGGAACAAATGCTCTGCAGATCACTTGATAGCCTTTCCTGAAGATTCTAAGCACTGATGCAACATGAAGGATAAGAAGATTCCCTCTATTTTGCTCCCGTGTATTCCTCCCCTGCTTCATTCTGCCTAGCATCCCACTTCTCCTAAATTCATTCACAAAACTAGCTCCACACTAAGAACATACTACTATACACCCAGGAGTCTTTAAATACTTTGCCAAGACTTCATTCGACCCAAGGCTTTCCACAGGCCAGCGGCTTAATTGTCTCCTGATTTACCTCTGCCCTTAATTTCCTCTTTGGGTTTTTTTTTCTTGTCTTAAACACATCCATTGCTGACTCTTGTTTTTCCTAGTGCCAGGCTTCTTGCAGTGATCTTCTGTATAATGAGGCAAATATTCAATCAAGCTGTTATTTCATAAGTAGTCGCCCATGAGCATACCAGCAAATTCTTGAACAGGAGCCTCGGGCAAACCCTATTAAAACAATTCTGGAATAATGTCATCAATTAAGAACCTAACTAATGTGAACCCTGATGGCAGAGTTGTTTCCACTGCTCCTTTTTACCATGGTAAAAATGGCTAGATGGGTGGGGTCATGATGGTCATGACTATTGCCTCATTTAAGAACATAAGAACATAAGAAGAGCCATACTGGACCAGGCCAAAGGCCCATCTAGTCCAGCTTCCTGTATCTCACAGTGGCCCCACCAGATGCTTCTGGGAGCTCATGAGACTAAATATCTGTCTCCTGCCACCACTCCCCTCCATCTGGCCCTTGAAGTACCCCAGTTTTAAGCCTAGAGCTTACACATCTCCATCATGGCTTGTAACCTGTGATGGACTTTTCCACCAGGAATCTGTCCAATCCCCTTTTGAAGGCATCCAGGCCAGATGCCATCACCACATCCTGTGGCAGGGAGTTCCACAGGCTAACAACGTGCTGGGTGAAAAAATATTTTCATTTGCATAGGTGGGACAATTCCCGTGCCTAACCCAGTTCTTAAGCCTAACTAGAGTAGACCTATGAATGTGACTGCTGGTTGATAAGTCAACATGGATGGAAAAACCACTGGTTCAAATAGTTAGGGTAAATCACACTACTCATTTCCACTTTTTGGGGTGCTGGGATTGCCTAATTGCAACACATGCATAAACATTTTCATAGTGAGCCTTTGTAACAGCTAGGACAGATAGAGGCAATTACCCAAGTTTCAGCACCATATCTCATAAATTCATACATCAAACTATGTTCTTTTCTTAGGTCACCCACTCAGAGATTTGTCCCCCCACCTGGACACTAGGAAAATACCAAAATTCCTTGATCCTTCCCTTGGTACCTTGACACTTGGCTACTCTACCATCCATCCATCCCAACTCCGTACTTCTAATATTATTGTTGCTGTTGGCTGTTGTTATCCTGATGTAGATTGATGGGCAACCACTTGCTTAACTGAAGTGATCTCAAACTCCACGTCACGTATTTGACACACATTCCACTTTAGCTCTTAGACAATATAGCCACTTTGCTCAAGGTCACCTGGCACACTTATGATTGAGAGATGAATTTATACCCCTATCTCCTCATTGCCAGCCAGACGCTCTAAGCACTCCTGTGCTACCCTGTCACTTAATCAATGGGCTGAGCAACCAATGATGAGAGTTTGTAATCCTCCCGCTAAGCTGCGCCTTGCTTCACCCACTGAATTGTCCTCTTTCCTCTTCTTCTCCTTGTATTTCACAGCTTCTAAAAAAGAACACAAGGCTTTAGCGGCCTGACGGCATAAAGACGATGCTGTGTTTAAGGTCTCCAATGACAGGTCCACAAAGCCGGCTTTCTGCCAAGATGTGACTACAACAGCCCTTTCCATGCTTAGAGCTGTCTCGCTGGGGATGTGCTTGTAATTTAAGTTAGTGACAGCACCACATATTTTAGCAACTACATTCTATCTTTGGTGTGTGTGTGTGTGTGTGTGTGTGTGTGTGTGTGTGTGTGTGTGTTTCATCATTACAGTCGTGACCGATTCTTCGTGACCCCATGTCCATGGAATTTTCTTGGCAGGAATACTGGAGTCGTTTGCCAGTTCCTACTCAGCACCTGGTATTCCCTGGTGGTCTCCCCTCCAAGTACTAACGAGGGACGACCCTGGTTAGCTTCCGAAATCAGGTGAGATTGGATGGGCTGCAACTCCCAGAAGACTTTGCCACCAACTGTGGTGGGCAGGATTCCTGGGAGCTGCAGTCCAAGAAGACCTGGGTTACCAAAGGTTATGAGCCAATGGACTAAGGCACCTTTGGAGTAGAGTTGAAGTGAGCTGCACTTTACTCCTGGCTTAGTTTCCTTCTGAGATTTCCTGGCTGAAATGAGTAGATAGATGTGCATGTGGCAGAATGGGTGGGAGCAAGACACAAAAGAGGGATGTTTGAGCACCTGCAATTGGCATTCCTTCATTTCAGGAGTAGTTTGTGGTGCATTGAAACTGCTCTCCCTGTCTCCCTGTCTCAGCTTCACAGGTGTAGTGAGAGTACAACTATTCCCCAATAGAGCTTCAAGACCTTGGACAGCTCCTGGGGAAAACACCAGCTTTTCAGATCCATCATAGATGCCATGCTGTGTGCAAATTCAGAGCCACATCCTTCCATTCCTCTTTAAACATCAAAGCTTTTCTGTTTTCTGACATCTACCATGTGAACGGGTGTCTCTCCAAAGGCATCTGGACAGGAACTCCCATGATTCCCCCACCACTGACAATGATGGCGAGGGTTGATGGGAGAGGCACAGATGGAACATGCATAATGCATCTATATCTGGAAAGCCACCCATTCTCTACCCTTCTACAACACTGTATGTACTTTGACCTATAATTTTTTGCAAGGCCTTAGGCAAATGTACTGGGCTGAAGGAGTGTAGGGGAGCCAGATCATAAACATTTCCAAAATAAGAAAAGCTCTCCACCCAAGGCTAGTCCAGGATACCTTGCTGCCCGAGCAAAAACCAAACCCAAAGTGAAGTTCGTAGGCTGGTGAGATTGTTTTGGAGCCTGGGAAAGGAACTCCCAAAAGTAGCCCATCTGCAACCCAGCAGCAAAAAAATAAATAAATAAAAAATCATATTATCAATTACATTGTTGCATACTGTAGCCCTTTAATGACTCAGGTGCTGGCTGCAGTGTGAGGCCCAGCCTTGAGAAATGAACAAATCCCTTTGGGCAGAGTTTAATTCGTGGTATGCAACAGCACTGTCAGAAGGACTGGACTTGACAGCCAGGATGGGAGAAAGCCAGTTGACCAGAGTGATGTTCTAAAGGGCCTCAGTATGTCAGAACAGACTGTTCGGCATGCAGCTATCACTATCAACATGATTTTACCTCCTTCTGAAAATGTCTGTGAAGATTCCAAGTCACCGTTTCTTGAGAGATCGAAGCGTTTTGCTGCAGAAACTGTTTGGATGAGCAGCAAAACGTTGCGATCCCTCAGGAAAAGAAGTCCAGTTGCCATGACTCAACTTCCAGATTCTTTCTGAAAAGCTCAAGCACACAGCGGGTGCCACAATGATGTTTCACCAAACACGTTAAAAAAAAACAGGACAACCATCTGTGGTGGCAACAGAGTCCAACTTCACTGGTGGACGGCAGCTACAACGGCACAGTGGTTAAATCGGCTGCACTGCAGCTATAACTGTGCTCACAACCTGGGGGTTCAGACCCAAGTAGCAGGCTCAAGGTTCACTCAGCCTTCCAACCTTCCTTTGAAAGTTGGTAAACTGAGTACCCAGCTTGTTGGGAGGGGAGGCAATGTGTAGCCTGCATAATTACTTGTAAACCACCCAAAGAGTGCATTAAGCATTATGGAGCAGTATATCAGCAGCAGACATTGCTTTTTGCTCTGCTTTTTTATCCCCCTGTAATGGCATAGTCAGTTCAATCTATTTATGAGAGTTTACCAGCTGTATGAGTCACTGTTCTGAGCACTGCTCCTTCCAAGGGAAATTCCTTTCATTGGATAGGTTCATGTGCTTGTTTTGCCTTGTGTGTGTCTGGAACTACCAGGATCCCTCTGATTTGCAAACTGGGGGGGGGGGGCTGACACTTTGCTTCCTATCAGAGAAAAATTGAGGGAAAGAAAGCCTGGAACAGAAAACAGGGCACAGATTTGCTGGGCGTGAACATCTGTGTCATTATTATTTATATATTGTTAGAAAATTAACCTTATTCTTCAGATTTCTATTTCTATTTTTTTTATTTTTTTAAAGAGAGACGGAGAAGAGCTTTCAGAGGTGAATAACAAGACAGACCCTGGGCACATGCTTACAATTTAAAAGACATGGTTCCCCCCCCCCAAAAAAAAAAGGAAAAAGACAGAACAAAGAAAAAGCAGAGCTAAGCATTAGTTAAGAATCTCCTTCCTGCAGTTGTTCTTGGTAGTTGGTAGTGTGAATGAGCAGGATGATCTGCAAGGTCAAGTTGATTCTTTCTGCCTCTTACTGCCTTTCTCTCCCCCTCCCCCCCATGTGATGCTCTGTTGGGAAGCCAAGAGTGTCTCCTCATGAGTTGCTTTGTGCCCGCCAGACCCTTGGATGAATTAATTTCACTAGTAGGGATCTCACTTACTCTTTTAGTAAATAGGGGCTTGTCCTCAACACCAGCCCCGTCCAACTCTCCTGGGATTGTTTCTGATATGACTGCTGGATAACACTGTGGGTTAAGTATTTGGCTGCCAAGCCAGAGGTTGAGAGTTCAATTCCCCACACTAGGCCTCCTTGACCTGGGCTGGACTCCATGATCCAGTAGTTCTCCACCGGTGGGTCCCCAGATGTTCCTGGACTGCAACTTCCAGAAGTCTTCATCACTAGCTGAGCTGGTTAGGATTTCTGGGAGTTGCAGTCCAGGAACATCTGGGGACCCACAGGTCAAGAACCACTGTGTCTTGCAGTTCTCAGAATATTATTAAGAACTGCTGGATACCTTAGTGGTTTATGTTTTGGGCTGAGGCACCAGAGGTTGGGAGTTTGATTCCCCACTGTGGCAGGGGCTGTACTCAACGGTCCACGGGGCCCCTTCCAACTCTTGCAGAGCTGGAAGTAAATACCAATTGATTGCATTATTATTAATGGTGCTTAAATGCCTGTACTGCATGTAAAACTGAGCTCACGGCCTGGGGTTCAATCCAAGGTAGCCGGCTCATGGTTGACTCAGCCTTCCATCCTTCCAAGGTCGGTAAAATGAGTACCCAGATTGCTGGGGGGGGGGAGTGTGTAGCTTGCATACTGTAATTCAACTGTAAACTGCCCAGAGACTACTGGTATGGGACAGTACATAAGAACACTTTTCGTCATCATCATCATCATCATCATCATCATCTTCTTCTTCTTCTTCTTCTTCTTCTTCTTCTTCTTCTTCTTCTTCTTCTTCTTCTTCTTCTTCTTCTTCTTCTTCTTCTTCTTATTATTATTATTATTATTATTATTATTATTATTATTATCTGGAGAACCCAGCTGGCAGGTGTTAAGCTGGAGTTGGCCTTCTCCAGTGATCAAGCTCTTTCCAAGAGCCTAGGATGAATGGAGATATTTTAGTAGAATATATGCTATTCCTAATAATGCCGCCATTGGAGTTGACCGATGTGGATCTTGTCAATGCTGAGGGCTTTCAGATGTTGACCTGGGTCTTTTGGGATTGCACCCAAGGCACCTATTATTATTGGTATTGTTTTTGCTTTCTTATTCCATAGCTTTTCAATTTCTATTTCTAAGTCCTGATATTTGGTTATCTTTTCTAACTCTTTGCCGCTGACTCTTGTATATCCTGGTGGTGGTGGTGGTGGTGGTATTATTATTATTATTATTATTATTATTATTATTATTATTATTATTATTATTATTATTATTATTATTATTATTATTA
>JAHTLZ010000054.1:1959251-1972483 GCA_023846285.1 Phrynocephalus versicolor
TATTATTATTATTATTATTATTATTATTATTATTATTATTATTATTAAAGTACCTGGTATTGTAATCTATAGGGAAGAGGGCGTCAAGGAAAACGTTTTATATGCCTAATCCAGCAAAGGGCTACCGCTGCGAAGGATCGGCACTCGGCAGTAGTAGCCCAACCAACGGGTGGCAGGAGATTCCAGCTTCTGTCTTTGCACTTTGTATAAGAAAAACGAAAGATCATATCATGCCAATCCATCGGTATTTACCCTGCGAGGTTTCTCCCGCTGAAACGCCGCCACTTTGCTCTCTGCTCCGACGAAAGCCCCAACGGTGGCTGAGCGGGCAGCCCTCGCTCGCCTCCCTCCCCTGTCATCATCACTTCGCCTGCCTGCCGCGAAGCCCCCCAGCGCGCCTGGTATCCAAGGCCTGCCTGGTCGTCTCCTCCAGCCCCAGGGTTGCCATTTGCCACGTTTCTCCCCTCGCAAAGAAGTGACCCGAAAAGGGAGCCCCGAGTCTAATCCGGAGGGCATTTCATATCAGCCATTCAGCAGCGAACAGAATCAGGACCTTCCGCCTTTTTAATCACACCTTCCCAGCGTTCTCTCTCTCTCTCTCTCTCTCTCTCTCTCTCTCACACACACACACACACACACACACACACACACACACACACACAGGGTGCTTCTAAGTCTCCGAGTTGCTAAAAGAGGTCCACGTGGGAAGGTTGCGAACACGAGATTTGTTTATTTTTAGTGTGTGTGTGTCCGTGCGTGTGTCCGTGCGTGCGTGCGTCCTGTTGGCTTACTTTTTATTTATTCCAGACCTCGGAGTTTTCAAAGCATACCAGAGGTTAGTTGAAAGAGCCCCGGAAGCCGCAGGGACTCGCGCGATCCTGTGCTGCCTAAGTGCGCGGAGGATCGCAGTTCTTCCCACCCATCCACCCTTCCCAGAAAGAAAAAAAACAAAAAAACTGCTCTCCCAAATTGGGCTGGACAAGCACAAATGAGAGCCCGGGCCAGAGTTCAACCAGATGCCTTTTAAAAGGGGGGGTGGTGTCGCAGACCTCCTCTTCCCCATAGGCGCGCCTCTGGAATAGGGCCAAAAGGGTTGCATAGGATCGGACGGACAGGGCGGGACGCGCAAATATCTCCGGCTCTCGAGTTAACCTGCTTTGAAATCTGTGCTTTTTTTTTGGTGGGTGGCTGGTAGAGCGGCCACCGACCCCCTCCAAATCTGCTTTTTCGGGGGTACTGCTGTGATGCGTGTAGGTTTGGGGGTAGAAGGGAGGGGAGGAGGAGAAGCGAAACGAATTGTTATTCTCATTGCCAGGGAAGCAAGGAGTGGGGGTGGGCGGTTGCGCCTGGCCTTGACACATTTCCTCGAGGGTAAAAGCTCCCAGATCGCCCCTTTGTCACTGGGGGGGGGAAGCTGAGCGCAGGAATCTTCCTCCCCCACCCCATTAGATTGCAAGCGAGAAATGAGAGGGGGTGAAACGTGGTGGTGGTGGGAGCGTTCCCCTGCGTCTCCCCGCGATCAAGGCAGGGGGGCGTCCCTCCTCGCCTCCAGGTTGCGCCCACCTACCCATCCACCCCATGCGCGCGATCCTCTGAGCCGCGTCGCCTCCCCACTCCCGGTACATCTATCCCAGCCCTGCGCGCGATTGAAGGTCACCTCCCTCTCCAAGCCGTTTCCCCTACCCAGGCGGCGGCCGGGGGGGGAGGGGGGGAGGCGTGCGTGCCAGAACCGCACTTCCAATCTTTGCTCCGGGGAGGGGTGGGGGGAAAGGGCCCCCTTTTCGCCGTGGGTCCGGACGGCGGCTCTTTCCTCCGAGGGGACGCGCACCCCCCCCCCTTCTCCCGGACCGCTCGCCCGCTCCATCCATCCCAGCGAGAGCGCCGCCGCCGCTGCCAAAACAGGCAGGCAGGCAGGCAGGCAAGCCAGCCACCCGTCCGCCGCCTGGTGGAGGCGGAGTGGAGGCGTTGGGTGGGTGTTTGTGGGAAACCACAAAGAGAAGGAAAAAAAAGAGAGAGAGAGAGAGAGAGAGGAACGGCAGCAGCCGAGAGGATGTATCATCCTCATCCTCATCCTCCACTCGGCTAGCCGGGATGGGAAAGCCCCCGCCCCCCAGCCCGGCCAGGACCTTCCTCCGCGTCTCCAGGTGTGTGTGTGCGCGCGCGCTCCTGTAGCAGGTGCGAGAGAGAGAGAGAGAGAGAGAGACCCCCTCTAGCTCTTCTCTCCCATCCTTCCTCCCCTGTTTGACTTTTAATTTAATTTTTTTTTTAGTAGGGGGGGTTTGCCGGATTTTGGGGAAGGAAAGGAAGGGAGAGCAGCCGAGCGTGCGCACTGGGCGCCCGAGGCGAGAGCCCTGAGGGTTCCTCGTCGTCGTGGTCTCTTCTTCTTGGCGCCCCGTCTTCCTCCTCTCACACACCCCCACGAAGCCGGACGGAAGGACTGAAGGACGGACAGACGGAGCGCGGAACAAGACCTCTTCTTTTTCTCCATCCCCCCTTTTCTTTCTTTTTTGGGAGGATAGCCTCTCTCTCCCTCTTTCTCTCTGACATTTGGCATCGTCTCTTTTCTCTGAAGAGGGTGACCTTTGCTTCAGCGAGGCTTATTTTTCATTTAATTTTTTTTAAGGAGAGGGGCTTTGGGGCCACATAGAGCACCCCCTCCTCCTCCTCCTCCTCCTCCGCCACCACCACCCCGTGGGGAAAAAACTGAGAAGTTTCCCTCCATTTCTTTAACAACCCCCTCCCCCTCAGGACAAAGAAAGCTCGCCCCGTCGAGGAGGGGAAGATGCGCGGGTGAGGAACTCCCGAGGTCTCGCCGTCGGGCGAGGAACTGGTGCTTCTGGGACCCACTGGAGGGCTGCCCCCTTTCTTCCCTCTGGGGGAGAGGGGAAAAAAAGAACAATAAAGACAGAAGGAAGAGGGGAAGCAGAACAAGAACCAAAAAAGACCCCTCGAAGACAAGGAAGGGGTGGTGGTGGCAGCGCGCGCGCCCGCGTTGGTGCGTGCGCGCGCGCCCCCCTCCGCCGCCGCCAAGCCCCGAGGAGCCGTCCGGGACCCTGCGCCCTTCTGTATATGGTGAGTTGGGAGTAAACCATGGATGGGCGACTCCAGCCTCGTGTTCCTTTTTATAGGCGGGAGGGAGAGGGCGGGGCCTCGGGCCGTGGACCAATGAATGGGGAGCCAGCTCAGGATCAACCCCCCCCCCCAAACACACACATCTCTTCCCCCCCCTTTCCCTCCTGTCCCGCCACAGAGGCAGGTGTATTGGGGTGGCAGGTGGAAAGAGCCTCCACCACCAGGTGGCTCTCCGGCATCTCACCATCTGGGAAGGTGGCTCTCCATCCTTGCTTTTAAAACTTGTGTGATGATCCTTCAAGGGATGGCGCAGAGGCATGAGAGGAACCAGTGTCCTTGCACTAAACAGCCTGCCTATGCTTCTCCCATGACAACTGTTGTCATTTCTGGGGAAGATCAATCTTCACCTTTGCTCCTCATCCTACCCATGGCACTTCTAGGTCCTCTCCTGGTATGTAGCTTTTGCCCCCTCAAGGTATTTTTGGGCACCTTGGCCACCACTCACCTCTTCCTAATCTCTCAAAGTTTTCCTGATGTTTCCCCAAAGTTCGTGCATCACTCTGTGTGTAAGCAAGCTCTGGTGGGTAGTTTAAGGGCAGTGTGGTGGCGTTTGGACAGGGTCTCCCCAAATTTAAACCTTCCATCTCTCAAGGAGTGTGGTCGCCGCACATATTTAGTGCTCTTGCTGTGGTGATCTTGATCCTTCAGTTTTGGTTGAGCTTCCTTTTTTTGGTCCAAAAGTCTATTGCTGTTGTTGAGAATCAGACAAGGCATTCATTCCTTAAGAAGACAACTTTTCAAAAGGTTGTGTTTGCCTGTACTTTGGGTAAATATGTCAACTTTTCTAATATATAGGGACTTAGATGGGGAACTTAAGGATGACCACTGTCGTGCATGTTAGACAAGTAAAGATGAAGCTGATATGAGGATGGACCCTTAACCAAACCTTTGTAGCGGTAATGTCCAATCTGAAACAAATCTCCTATGTCATCAGTAAACTCAGTTGTGCGGTTCAGATCAACTTGCATGTAGAAACATGCAGCTGCCCCCCCCCCGCCAAAAAAAATAAAAGGAATGTGTTTCAATCTAGGAAAAGAATGGTGTGCCTAAAATATACCCACCCAGATTGTTTTGAAGTGAAGTTTCTGTGCACCTACACAGGTTAGAAACTTTGCTTTTTCCAGTGATGGATAAAATTAAACTAAATGCCTGGAATGTTGCTAGTGGTCCGAAGCCGCTGGCATCTAGGTTTTCCCTAGAAACCATATTATTGCAGCTACAAGCCTTGGATATACTGTATGTTACTACAGAATACTTTATTTCATATGTACTTCTTGGCCATTTTTCTATATATGTTCACAATATAGCTTGAAGTGATACAAGAAAGACCACCGATTGCAATTTAACCTAGGTTGTCTCCCCTGGCATGGAAACATGAGTTTCCATGTGTGACTGATGAGAACATATTGCATTTTATTTGTGTGTGTGTGTACATGTGCATGTCTCTGTGTGTGTGCGTGTGCATGTGCATGCGCATGCGCATGTGTGTGTGTGTGTGTGTGTGTGTGTGTGCGCGCGCGCACACACACACACACACACACACACACACACACACACACACACAAGAATGTCTCTTTGCGAAATGAAGCTATCATCCAGAGAAAAATCCTCCCCTGGCAGATTGTTATTCGTAAAGCGTCTGGAACACATTGGACATAAATTTTGACCTTTCCAGAAACAGGTTTTGCAACCCAAAATATTACAGGTGTGTGCAAGTTGACAAGTTATTTAAAATTCTGCTCTCTGTCTGGGTGGTAAGGGTAAAAAAACAGGGCTTGGGAAGGAAGGAACCAGAAATGAAGGCCCTGGGCCCATGACAGAGTCATGATGAGTTCTTGTGCCTGTCCTGCAACCTCTGTCTGTTCCTCTTTGTCATTTGTTACTGCTCCACTTCGGAATACAGAGCAAATGATCTGGTCAAACTGGGAAACACTTCTATGTTCCCATTGATTCCAGGTGGGAGAGGCTCATGCATTCTTCAAGGTCTTTGAGTGAAGCCTCCCCCCCCCCCGAAGAACACTGGTCACAGACTTCTGCTTTCCAGTTGTGCCAACAATTGCAAACATGTTGCACGTTTGCTTATGAGAAGATCCCTGAACAGTTTCTTTCACTGCCTATCGCATTCTTACACGTACGTTTGTAACAGCTGTGCACCCAAGCCCAAGTGCATTGGAATGCCATAAGCCTTGGCCTATCTACTTGGAAGTAAAGTCCCACCGAATTCAGCCGAGCTGACTGTTGTCATGACTTTATTTATTTATTTATTTATTTATTATTAGCTTTATACCCCGCCCATCTTCCCAAGGGAACTCTGGGCGGCTTACAAAGCTGATCAAGTCAGCAAATTCACAACACAATGCAAATAAAACAGACTTTGCTGAATTCAAGTGAATAAAATTCACAGTGGGGTAGAGAGTGGCATTTCAGTGGGACTCCTTGGAAATCTGATGCAATGGGAACAATATTGGTAGAAAAATTGTACATATACACCATAGCTGACACTGCCATCAGAGTTAACTATGAAGGCTGAAGTCCAAAACAGCTGAAGGGAATCAGGAGAGAGATGCCTGGGCGAGTGCCTTAAACTGAACATACCTGTTTTAAACAGTTCCTGTAGGCAACCCACCACCTCCACAAGAATTATCAGCTTCAATTGCAACATGGAGATAGTAGTAATGACTTTTATTACCAGCCTGTTGTAACATGGCAAAAACAACAAAACAAGCCCACATCCTCTTCATTTTTTGATGCAAGTCTTATTGCACCCAGAGATGCTACCTCATCCTCCAAGGTAAGTGGGTCTACAATCACAGCCTGGTCGTTTTAAACTCGTGAAAGCATTCTTCAGAAATGCTCCATACTTCTTCAGTTATTCCTGACTTTATGGGGAAATAAAACCAGGAACCTTTTAGTGTTTGCCACACTGATGCCTCTGGATTTTACACTCGTGCCTTTATATTGAGCTATGGAGAGAGGATGTTATGTTTCAAAATATGCCAGATGAATAGGGGGGAATCACATTTTATGCCTTGAAGGTATCTCCTAACCCAAGCATGAACATAACAGGATCTGCTTCTTTTGTGGATGTATAGCACATGCATACTAATTATCTTAGTTCAAATGGTTGAGGACAACTACTTTTATTAACAGCTTATCTCGCTAGCTTGCTGTCCATCTATCTATCCAAACCAATGAATGGCAGAGCTACTGTATATCTTAAGTGATATAAGGTCTACTTAGGGGCACAGGGAGCCATTTTTTTTAAACAATACAGTCCTAGATGTGTCTTCTGTGAAGAAAGCTTGATTTAGCCTAATGAGGCTAAAACCTAGGAAAATAGATATAGGATTGCAATTTTAGTCTAACAAGGATAAGATTGTTGCTGTTCCAGGCTATGCCAAATAAGTAGATGTTAGTCAGCTGTTTAAATTACTGGAAGTAACAAACATTACATTGCTTTAATCTTATGAAGTAGTTGTGCATAGGTTTGTATCTCAGAAAAGCAGAATTTCTGGTATGTGTGCAGTCTCTTTTGATAAAGATCTGGAATGATAGTCACATTTTGGTTCCAGTTGCTATTTTTAAATAATGAGAACATTATCTCAGTTCCTCAAAGTATTCCAGTACTGCAAGTTGTAATAAAAGTAAATTGAAATAGCTAGCTAGCTAGCTAGGAATTGGTGGTGATAGATAGATAGATGGTAGGTAGGTAGGTAGGTAGGTAGGTAGGTAGGTAGGTAGGTAGGTAGGTAGGTAGGTAGGTAGGTAGGTAGGTAGGTAGACGACTAATTCATTATGTTTTGTTCATAATCCCTGCATATGTGATTGAGCAGGGCAGTATAAACATATTATTCCGTCGGGCATACATTCACAAATTTGCAGTTAAATCATATCTAATAATTTCATCAGCATTCCATCATTTCTTACATGAGGTCCCACTGTCACACTTTGTACAGAATGAAGTTTCTCATGGGGAAAACACTGCATCGCAACTGTGGAGCAGTACCTGTTATCCTCACATAGGTTGAAGATAAATGTCTTGGGAATTGTTTATCCATTAGCAGAAAGTTCATCGATGCACCTGTGGGATTCCAAAGAGTTTCTTCTTTTGCACACTTGGACCTCGTGTGAACAAGGTGTTATTCCTGGGCACGCTTGCGGGCACATGCCACAATGTGCCATATACGTGTTTCCAGTAAACCATCCGATCTGTATGAATGCGTATGGATCTCTTTTGACACTGGTGGTGAACTAATAGGGAAGGGTCAGTGTTCAGTGTATTTTGACAACTTTAGCTCTGTGTTCCGGACATTACACACTGTTTCGAAATGTTTCTGATCTGTGTTCTCAGGATTTGGTCAAATTAAGGGAAACTAAACAAACCCACCCCACCCCCCACACTCCTTAATTGTAATTGGGTGCAGGGAAGTCTACTGCTCCAAAGTACCTTTCATCATCCTTCTTCTCTGTTTCGTGGAGGAAAAGGCAGAGCAGAAGAGGAGGAGTAAGCAGAGCTCAGAGGATTGCTTAAAAGCACATGAGTAGGAGAGGAACAGAAAGAGGTGCAAAATAAATTGCAGGCCGATCAATGACAGCAACAAAATCCCCACAGTTCTTTGGTTAGAAAGAACATCTGTTTTCGGCTTCTTCTTTATGGAAACATTGCACAAGCATAGGAATACTTGTAAAAACAAAGCCTGCCCTTGCCAATTAAAATGTCCTCCACGGAGGGATCGGCTAAAAGTTGACAATGAATTTGAAGGACCGGTAAAATCCTTGGCATCTGTTTCAAGATGTCACAGGGAGCCCTTTTCTCCTTCCTCCCACAAGGTCTCTGTATCTTGCATAATATAGGACGAATATCCCTTCTGTTTGTGTAAACCAAGTGCAAAAGCAGAGAGGTTCTCAATGATAGTGAACTGCCAACTATCTCAGCGGTTGAGGTCTCTGGCTGCAGGACCAGAGGTCGGGAGTTCGATTCCCCCCACTGGACATCCTTCCCTCTGGCTCCGCAGTTCTTGGATGATGATTAAGAGCTGCTGGATAGCTCAGTGGTTTAGGCGTCTTGACACAGATCCAGAGGTTGGGAGTTCTATCCACCCCCCACCCCCCCGTGCCTCCTTAAACCGGGTGGGACTCCATGATCCTGAGGGTCGTATCCAGCCCTGCAGCTCTAAGGTGGCAATGATGTGATGATGTTAGAAAATATCTCAACTATGGATGTCTGTGAAGATTCTCAGCCATCCAAGGGCCTCTATCACCACTGCATGTAAAAAGCACATTTTTTAATTTTTTAAATTCACATCTGGAGTAGTGGTCCCCCACTGTGATGTGTTTAAAACAAAAATGCCTCTGCCACACCTCCTGAAGCACAACCTACCCCATTTTCCTGATCTTTGCCCCTCCGGTAGTAATTTTTTGATCGCATTTTCGGATAATTGAAGTGCGCATCAAAAGTAAGTGGGAGGTGTTGTTAGTGAATTGTTTTTGTTTTTCTGCTCAATGCATTGATATTTTCTTAAATTTATTTGCTCTTTAAAAATAAAAAGTGGATTAATGGTACAGTAAATACGCTACGTCTCCATTAATTCACATCCCTATGGGTGACATTACCCACAGGTGCTAGACTCCAAGTGTCAAACTAATTCTTTACTAGTAGGCATGCTACTCTTGTAGACAACCAGAGTTAAAGTCTGTGCAGATAATAGAAGTCTATGGCCAGAATCCTGCTGCTGAGCCTAACTAAATTGCACTAGAGAAGGCCGGTTGAATCCCTGGGGATTTGATGAACTGATTCCTCATTTTGAATGCCATTGATCCACAGGGAACTGCTACTTACTTAATTTTAATAAGCTGCATTTAGAGTAGGCCCATTTGAGTCAGTGGAGTGTGTAAAGATATTGGCTCACTCAAGTCGCCAGGGATTCAACAGAGCAGGCCGGGTTAAAGAGTCATCTTCCATTTGTGGAGAGTATACAGTACAGTGGTACCTTGTATAAAGGAATTCATTTGTTCCAAATGAATTTATGTTAAGCAAAAATTTCCTTTATACAAATTTCCCATTGGAATGCATTGAAAACAGAGTAATCCTTAACCACAACCAGTTTTATGTTGTACAGATTCACCCCATAGACGATTCTATTATGCAAATTTTCCCTATCTTTGGAACTGTTTATATTGTACAGATTTTAAGTTATACAAACCGTTTGTTATACGAGGGTCTATATGGATTCATCATGCATATATTCGAATCCTGGTTCATTTTCCTAGCGGCTGCATTTCAAATAACATTACACCCGTAGAATGCCTGCATGTTTTCATCCAGGTCTATGGTTGCCTTGGATCAATATGCTATACCTTCCTGGCTTCTGTTAGGTGTACAGTAGAAGCTCATTATGGTTGAGACCGTTTTGATTGGCCTATGTAAGGTGGCAGGCTAAACAATGAATTTATTCAAAACGGAAACGGTACCTGACAAAAGAAAATACTTTGGGGAAGCAGGGATTTCACAGGGATGCACAGCAGGAGTGCTAAGTGCATATAAAGACTCTGAGGATGCAAACAGAAGCTGTCGTATTTGACGGGAGGCTTGGATTTTAAGTTAAAACGGCAGCAGGAGGCAGAGAGAAGGAATTGAAAATGTTACCTCGAGGAAGTGTGGTTTTTCTACTGATGGATATCCTGATTTAATGATGAACATTTTTTTTCGGGGGGGGGGAGGGTTGGAATGGGTGCAAAGGAATTGCACCATGCGTGGCTTCAGCTTCAAGTATTCATTTCAATTGCAGTCATGTCAGCAAGGGGAGCAGAGGATGAGAGAAGGGTATTCATTCTCAGAGAGGCTGCAAAACCCAAAACACATTCTACACAGGGGGGAAAATCCTAAGGGCCTAGCATTATAGCAGAATGGGAGAAACACCAGGACCAGTGTCCTACTGAGCTTCCATTGAGCAGAAGGCCCTTTGTAGTGTAGTCAATGTGATGTTGTGATCCTTGGGCAAACCCTGCGGTTGTGCAAGCGGCGATTCTCCATGAAATCTGCCCTGTACCTGAACATAACCTAAGAATGGCCATGCTGGATCAGGCCAAAGGCCTATCTAGTCCAGCTTCCTGTATCTCACAGTGGCCCCACCAAATGCATCTGGGAGCGAACAAGACTGGACATCTTTCTCCTGATACCCCTCCCCTGCATCTGGCCCTTGAAGGACCCTGGTTTTAAGCCTGAAGATGGCACATCTCCACCATGGCTTGTAACCTGTGATGGACTTTTCCTCCAGGAATCTGTCCAATCCCCTTTTGAAGGCATCCAGGCCAGATGCCATCACCACATCCTGTGGCAGGGAGTTCCACAGACTAACAACACGCTGGGTAAAAATTATTTTCTTTTGCCTATCCACTGCTGCAATAAAAGCTATGATTTGGCTTCAGGTAATTAGCCATGCCATGGAATCTTCCTTTAGGTGAAAACTTTGTGCTTTCTCAGTAGAGGAGCATAGCACAGCTAGTGATGAATCATGCATTGCTAAAGTAATACAGAAGGTAATACAGAACTGTAGAAATTATGGTAAAACATGTAGCTCATATTGTTTTAAAACAACAGTTCCTTGGCTTCTGACAATGGGGACACCTAGCCAAGTAATTATGACAATTAGAAATATAGTGAACAATTCAGTGAAGTCATTGTTACTGTTTATACTTTGGCAACATTTGTGTATATATGTATGAGAGACTGAATCGGAGTGTTTTAATGGCCATGTGGTGATAAATTTTGTGTTGTTTTGTTTTATATTGCTTTTTAAAATTTAAACCACCTAGCTGACCCATGGTTGCTCTGTGTGGAGTACAGCAGTAAGCAATGTGAACATATAAACAGAAAAACAGATGATTCAGCAAACAGAAATGAAAATGAAAATCAAATTTTGTCCGAGCAAATGAGATAATTTCAGTTTTTTTAAACACCCACCTATTTTGCTTCCAAAATCCTCATTTTAATCTACCCTGTTTTGTGCTTTTAAAAAACAAATGCCTGTAGCTGTCTAAAATACCCCAACTCTGAACTCTGCAAAGAGCATCCACATAAAAATCTCCATTACCACCCGGTGATAGCCATTTCACGTTTATTGTAACTGAACTGCCTGGAATGCTCCAGGGTGTGGTTTGAATGTGGCAAGTATCCAGCAGAGGAGTTAATGTACCATTTTGATCTCTTCTTGATGTAAGGCATTGGTGTGCACAACTTCCCATTGTCTCCCTTGATGGCTCCCATCCCACATGCCTTCAAGAAAAATGACATTCTGAGCATGATACGCTTCTACCAACACCAGGAGATTACTCACCATTTCCTTTACAGCCCAGATTTTATTTTGGGTTTCTTCCTTTCACAGAATTGTCACAGTTGTTCAGTTGTGGTGCATTTGCTAATCATCTCTCCTCCCGTGTACGTTCTTGAATATAACATGTTTGATTCCACTTTATTCCTAGATTGCTTCCTTCCTGAGTCATTCCTCTGGGACATATCATAAGTCAGCATCTCCCCAAGTTTTCACACTCTTTTACCATGTACAGTAGACTGAAATTATCCCTGTTGTTCTCTCTCCTTGCATTCATCATTTGCTTCCCATTTGACTAATTATAGAAACCTTGTGCTTCCTAGATGTGAGATAAAATTGTAAGTCTTCATCTATCTTGTTCTATTTTGAAACAGAAAACAAGTCTATTAATGCTTCCTCTGTGCTGGCAAGGTACCATTTTTCACATTACAGTGGTACCTTGTATAAAGGAATTAATATGTCCCAAAGGAAATTATGTTAAGCAAATGTTCCTTTATACAAACTTCCCATAGGAATGCATTGAAAACAGAGTAATCCCTCATCGCGACTGTTTTTATGTTGTACGAATTCACTCCATAGGTGCTTCTGTTAAGTAAATTTCCCCTATCTCTGAAAACGTTTATGTTGTATAGATTTTAGGTTATACAAACCGTTTGTTTATATGAGTGTCCAATTTGTAAACAAAGGGTGATTTGTGATTTTTTTCAGGCTGTTTGGCCGTGGTCTGGAAGTTTTTCTTCCTGACATTTTGCCAGACTCTGTGAATGCTATCTTCAGAGGGTAAGGAGCCCAGGGAACAAAGACTTTCTCAGTGTGCTCGGGGAACTCCTACCTCCCCTGAACTCCTTGCCCTCTGAAGATGCCAGCCACAGAGCCTGGTGAAACGTCACGAAGAAAAACTTCGAGGACACGGCCAAACAGCCTGAAAAACTCACAGCAGCTATCAGATCCCAGCCATGAAAGCCTTCAAGAATACAACTAGCAATTTTAATTTAAACTCACTGAACTCTTTTGTTGTAAGAAACACTTCGAGACATGTTGTATGTTTTGCTTCTAGAACTAGTGACTGGATTTTAAAATCTTAAGAGTAAACTGCAATCCCTTTGGAAAGGCCACATGCCATGGGGCAATCTAATTTTATGATGTCATTGCTTCAAAAGTGCATTTAATGTGGAAAGATAAATATACCCTTTGTTTACAAATCCCCAGCATATGAACACAATCAATCTATTATCTTTGGGGCATTCACACAATGATTTGTTCTTTTGCAATTCATTCACTGGACAACATTAACCTAGTGTGTTTAACTTAACTTAAACATGCAAATGTTTTTTAAAAATTACCTGCTTATAACTTGTTTTCACTATGCCAGCAGAGGTCAGTATGTTCTTATAAGGTGGCTGTTTAAAATACTCAGACAAGTAAGTTTATTTCAAAGTTTATAGAAAACTGGAAAGTTCACTTTAACACATGGAGATGTATTGCAAGACAACATAGCACGAAGCAGTGACATTTACGCAGGTAGTGCCATTTTAATTTCTTTCCAATTGCCAACATTAACATTAAGCAGAATCAATCTACATTAATAATACCCATGTGGCCTTAAGTCATTTCTGATGGACGGTGACCCTTTACCAGGCAAATAATAAGAAGTGGTTTACCTTTCTTTTCTTTCTTCTGTGGCCATCATGGGACTGTTCAGTTTTTGCCCAAGGCCATACAGGTTGACTTTGTCCTCGAAGGCACAGTAGGGGAACCAAACTCCCAAAC
>JAHTLZ010000054.1:1986046-2001265 GCA_023846285.1 Phrynocephalus versicolor
TTATTTATTTATTTATTTATTTATTTATTTATTTATTTATTTATTTATTTATTTAATTTTTATTTATTTATTTATTCTTTTTTATTTATTATTATTATTATTTATTTATTTTATTATACTGGTTAAAATCACTTTACTCTTTATTTTAGAGTATTTTACCCCGCCTTTCTCCTTGGAAAAGAGACCCATTCCCTTACAGTACCATTTACAGTTCAGTGGCAGTGCAATTAAGATATGTTTAAGTATTGAGAACAGGGAATTGAGGGACATCTGACAGCATTAAAAGACAACATTGCATTAAAGCTAAAAGAGAACGCAAGCAGTTAAAGGGAGAGTAAAATTCCATGTAAAGTTATGAGTGATGAAAACTAACATTTTTATTTCATGCCTCCCCCTCTCCCCCCAAGAACATGCACCTAACTAGTTGACAACAAAGAACTTTTGAGTTGGATTTAGGTCCCTTTTAAAAAAAGAAATGGAAGCATGTTTTATTTGCTAGAAGAATAAACTTAAAAACCAGGTGAAAAGTGGATTATAAATGGAAGCAATAAAGTAAACTTTTAAGGATGTTTTTCACTTTCTTCATCCTAACCCAACTGTGATGAACTGCTTTCTCCTCATTAGATAGTTTAGTGTAGAGAGTGAGGTTTTTTTTAAAAAAAAATATCAGTCCCAGTAACATTTGGGGAAGCCCCACAAAAAGTGTTCTGCTTATATACCACCCCATAGCACTTCAAGCACTCTCTGGGCGGTTAACAATTTAATTATGCAGGCTGCACATTGCCCCCCCCCCAGCAAGCTGGGTACTCATTTTACCAACCTCAGAAGGATGAAAGGCTGAGTCGACCATGAGCCGGCTACCTGGGACTGAACCTCAGGTCAAGTGCACAGTTTTAGCTGCTGTACAGGCATTTAAACACTGCACCACGAGGCTCCTAGGGAATATGAGTGGGATAACGGATGAATCCTTGATTTCTCCTGTCTCTCTCTCCATCTTTGTTGCCATATATTTTTGTTGCTATGGCAACTGATCATGAATAGTTCCTAATAAGTGACCTTGTCACTGCTTTTTATATATGCCACGAGTTACTGAGCAGAGGTTATTTATAGAATTAGAGAGATGGCAGTGAAGCTCTGGGGACTTTTCTGTTGTTCTTGCTCCTTATTTTTTTTTGAAAAAAGTTTGTGTCAAGTGAAAGGTTGAAAACCCAAAGGAAGATAAAATTAGCCTACATATTTCGGAGAAGGCAGGAAGGCTTGGAAAGCAACAACAACAACAACAACCAAACAATAAAAATAAAACCCAGATGGTGGCTGTTGAACCATTTCATGCATATGTTTACTTATTTTTGCAATCACTGGGAATGTGTTCCACCCGAAGATTTGGGGTTGAAGTTTAGCCTGCTGGGAAAATTGCACAAGTAACTATAGGGTCAGACTGATTTTAGGGCCAACTAAAAGGTGGAAATGGAAAGAAAGCAGGTTTCTGTGGTCTATCAGAAGTCTTAATTTGAATTGTCTTGGAAGACATTTATGACAGCTGTGAAGGAAAGTGTAAGGGCAGACCTTCTGACTGTTCTAGCATGAACAAGTTCAGTGATGTTACACTATGTCTTGGGGAAGATCTTTCTCCTGTTATTTTCTCATCACAATGTCTGGATAGCTCCATGGCTTTCAGAGATTGGGTGTTCGATTCCCCACTGAACCTCTTTGAGAGGGGGTTGCACTCCATGACCCATAGGGTCCCTTCCAGTCCTGCAGTTAAAAGGTAGTTGTTGTAAAGGGGGTGACATGATCAGAATTTGGAAGGTAAGGTAAAGGTAAAGGTTCCCCCCGCACATGCGTGCTAGTCGTGTCTGACTCTAGGTGCGGCGCTCATCTCCATATTCAAGCTGAAGAGCCAGTGTTGTGCAAGTCCATGGCCACGTGGCCGGCATGGCTGCAAGGAAACACTGTTTTACCTTCCCCTTTTTTAAAAATGGTGGCACCTAATTATCTACTTGCATTTACGTGTTTTCAAACTGCTAGTTTGGCAGGAGCTGGGGTGAACAGCGGGCGCTTGTTCTGCTGCGTGGCACCCGGGATTCGAACTGCCGAGCTGCCGACTTTACAGCTGACAGTCTTCGGAAGCCTTAGACTGCTGAGCCACCACACCCCTGTGGAATTTGGAAGAATGGCACCTAATTGTTTAAATAGTTAGAACAGTCCCATCCCAGGATATAGGAACAGGCTGTGGTAAAGGGTGAGGAATACAATTATTTGCAAATGAAAGAGACTGTCGGCTAATCAAGGAGAAGGAGGACCATGCGTTCTGGATAGGAGGAGAACGCACACATGCACGAATGCACAAAGACTCTATAATTAGAGCAGTAGTGCAAAGTTCAGAGGCAGAAAGGAGGAGGATTTAATGAGAAGGAGCAGGTCAAAATGCCGCTATTAGCTCTTCTCAAGTCTGGGAGAGGGGTGCTTCCATGATTCAGACAGCCATCTAGTAAACAGGGTCAGTGCAGTTATGGCTGGAGTTTGTTGTGAATGTTGGATTATTAAAATATCCCAGCATTAAAAAAAAAAACACTTTTACTAGGATATGAGGGAGTGCCTTGTGTCTGACTCAGAGAGTAGCAACAGCTTGTTTCTTGTGAGACTAACTTTTTGCAGAACTATTTGCCATTGGGTGTGCATTTCTTAAAATCTGCCATTTCTCTTGGAGAATGCAGAGCAGCTGTTTCCTTCCTCTTGCACATTTGTGCGCAGTTTGTGTCGAAGCCTTGTGGGACCGATTTTTGCTTGACTGGCCTGCTCAGGAGATCGGCCTCCTCCTCCTCCTCCTCCTTCTCATTGCCTTGTCGGCACTGGCACCAGCCACCTCACCCTCCTGTGGGTTGAAGAGAAGACGGCTATGCTTCCTGGCCTTTGAGTACAAGGATGTGGGGTGGGGGGAAGGCTTCACTTCACTTCCATAGCGGAGGCAGTGGTTGGGAGTTTGATTCCCCACCAGGATTCTTGGAAGGAGTCCCATCCTGCAGCACCTCCGGAAAGAAAGGGAAGGTGGAACCATTTCTGAGTGCTCTCTAACCTCCACTCTTTTATGGGGCCTCTCAAAGTTTCAGCCAGAATTCTTCCTTCACCCTACAATCTATGACCCTTTCAGAGGGAGATGCCAGGAATCAGGTGCACCGTCCTATACTTGGAGTTGGGACACCGGCTGTTGGTCTTCAAGGCAACCTGACACCTTTCTTACAATGAGAGACTCGTGCCTGCGATAATAAGACAGGTGATAATGACTTCTGAAATATACTTATAAATGCCCTGCATTGTCTTTTGGTACTTGTCTGATAAACCTTTAAAGTTTTGATCTCTGGAACAAGCCCTGATTAATTTTTCATCTGCGTGTCATTCTTATTATATACTGTCTGCTTGCAAAACCCATCTTTTTTTAAATCTTACTCCCAGAACAGACACTTTCTTGTAGCCTCAGGGTTTGCCAGAAGGGTATTTCTGCTCTGCTGAAGCACAGTCTCTGATTAATTGACAGTGGCTCCTGGTAACTTTTTGAAGCTCAACCTCTCTCTTCCTGTTGGAAAAAAACAAGTTTTGAATCAACTTTCAATTCTCGGGGTATATTTCTTCGTCAAATAAAAGAAGACGTGCCCCAGTTTACAACTCATTGGTTACTGGTTTGAAAGGAATTCTGTGCAAGAGGGATAATTCCTCTCTTCCTCATCCCGGGAAGGCCAAATAATTTCAGACCAAGAGTGTCTAGGCCAGTGTGTCTTTGCCCAAAACAAAACAGGGAACTATACTCAACATTGGTGATTCATATGTGGTTCTCGAGCTGAAACATCCCACGCCCATTGTTCATCAAGCGTGGAATGGCAGTGGGACCTACTGCCCTCCATACCTCCTCCATGTTGACAAAGATTGGGTTTGGGGCATTGGGTGCCTCCAGAAAAGTGCCTTTAAATCAAGGAATTCTGGCTTTCCACATGGAGTAAAAGCAGCTTTTTGGAAACTGAGCCAATACTTTCAAAAGGAAGTTTGGGCTGGTTCACAATCATTAGACAACCTCCTCTAAGAACATAACCACATTTATCTGATTCCCCCCTGAATGAATTCTTGTTTTTCAGCTTGTCTGATTTCATAAATCTGGAGATGGTGCTCTAAGCATTTAATCTACATGCTCAGGTATAAACAGAAACCAACATCCCGTATAAAACCTTGAGTAGCCAAAGGCAGGTTCATGTCACTGTGAGTTAGAAGGAAGAAGTTTTGGGAAGGCTTCTCGCTGTTAACGTGCTTCGTTCCTTGTCAGGTTTGTTGCCGACATCCGTGGAAAGAAAAATGCAACACATTTCAACTAATTGCTGCAAATAAATCCATGCACAATATACTAGATTATGATTAAGTTTTGACATTTTTAATACCAGGTCAGGAAAAAGAAAAGTCCCTGAGCCTAAGTTTCTCTAGCTATCCATGGTGGTGTGAATGCATGATATAAAACGTAACCCATGCTTGTCTCCTGGTTACAAAAGCTCGTTACAAAAGCTAATTGTGGTAAATTTGATGTTGCTTGCTTAGTGACAGCTGAAACAATGTTCACTGAAGCTGTTGAATGTAGGCACCCAGCTTCTTGGCTCGATGAAAAGGTCTTGTCTTCAGTTCAGCTTTTCCCCGTTATGTTTCAGTGATCTGTACTTCATCAGTTGAAAAGCATAATTTGCGGTAACTCTAACCTACTCACTTTCTATTTCCAGGGATATATTAAACACTGGACAGGCCTCTAGGCTTTCCAATGATCTTTCACCCTACTTTAGCTGATAGCTTGGGACGGGCCCCTAGTTCCTGAAGGGCCAATTGGCCTAATGAACAAAATAGCCCAGACTATGTCAATTTTTTTTTCAGAACAAGTTTCCTTAACACTTTGTTTGTGTTCTTGTTTAACACACAGTTAAACAGTGAAAAATAAAGTAGATCCTGATGATGGCATGATGAGTCATACATGCCGAAAGTGTGATCTTTGAACTGTATTAAAGTTTTTTTAAAGTTTTTACTTGGAAGCGAAACTCGTAAAACCTTTGTAGATATTTTTAGTCTATTAACTGATATTGATTTGCCTCTGTTTATAAAAGAAATTATTTTTGGGAACATTTTCAACAGGGAAGCATGCATATATGGAAGTAACACATGCATATATAGAAGTAACTCTTTTCTTTCAAAGAATCTTGACTTCAAACAGAGGGCTTTCTGGTGACTCTGGAGAGATCAGGAGAAGACTGAGAAGCATTTTTTAAATCTTGGTGACGAAAAGCCATAAACTTTTCAAGAGTCGTTAAAAATCTGTTTGTAGTCCACTCAGTTGACTCTCGCCATCTTCATTGGCAACATGGAAGACCTGACCAGAAAGAAACAATGAAATACAGAATTCTTCTCATCTCTCTGGCCAATTTTTGTGCAGCTAATGCTGCTTGCTGCAGAGATTTCCCCCACCCCCTTCTTGTTGTGATCATGGTCATATAAATTATATATGTTTGTATGGATGCCATCTTTGCCATATCATACATTGCACATTCTTTTCTGTTTCGCATTGCACTGTTTGTTTGGTGCTGGCTTTTGGAGGTAGGAAAGAAAAAAACATCCATTCAATCAATCAGAACTCAATCAACCAGAAATTCTGCTCTGCACATTATGCCTGTATGAGGGAGGCAATGCCACTAGTATGGGATATTTTTAGTAATTAGATAGTTCCTGCTCCTCTCCTGCGTCTTGTCTGACTCACATGCCATCCGTCTTCTTGCACATGAGCTGTGAAAGACCAAGGATGGAAGCAGGATCTCTGTAATTACCACAATCTCCCTTCTCATCATTCTTATGGACATGCAATTTATGGAATGGGATTTTGACCATTATCAGAGAAAAGAAAACGGGTCTGCTTATTTTATGTTTATTTTGACGGTGACCTTTGTTAATTCCATGGATGGTGAGATATCTGTAAGCCAACAATAAAACGGTGGTCCAGATCCAGTTTTGCTTCTAACTGCTACTTTCCCCAGGATCAATGATCCTCCCTTCTATGTCCCCCCCCAAAAAAAAAACTGCTCAGAAAGAGTACAGAACCCATTAGAGCACTGGTTCTCAACCTGTGGGTCCCCAGATGTTCCTGGACTGCAACTCCCAGAAATCCTGGCCAGCTCAGCTAATGATGAAGTTTTCTGAGAGGTGCAGTCCAGGAACATCTGAGGACCCACAGGTTGAGAACCACTGCGTTCGAGCAAGTTACAGCACTACGAACAGCAGCTGGAAAGTACAGTTTCTATTACTGCTTGATACCTAAGATGCTAGGGATGCGATTCTGCATGCCATCCAAGACTGTATCATTGAGAGCTACCAAAATCCTTCTAAAACTCCCGCAGAGGATGAAGCAACTCTGTTTGGATACTCAGTGAGAGCTAAGCAAATCCTTTGGTCTGAGATGTAGTCACAGGTGAGTTTGTTACAAGGTTCTTCTCCCATCACGACTCTTAATTAGTGACAGAACAGTAAAATCACCCTATTCCTTTTTCTCAGGGCTCTTTGCACCCTAAAGACTGAATATAGAGAGGCGTGGTCTTTCTTTTTTCTTTTTTCTTTTGGGGGAGGTTATTTTCCCAGGGGTATGTAGTGGTGTGTATTAGAAAACAGGGTTCAAATTCCCACTCAGACATGGAAACTGTCTCAGGGTAAAACTACAACTCGCCTATTTATCTTGAAAGCCCTACTAAACCATTGTAACTCAGTTCTGACTTGATGGTACAGAACACACCATTTAAAAATAGGAAATTATGGAGGGGGGGGGGAGACTCTACATTTTTCCATTTACCTCCATCTGTGTTGTTTAGCTATCACACTCTGCAGCTTGAACTGAAGGTGAAACATCAAGGCTTTTTAAAAAAAAAATTGCCTGGCTCCTCCTCACCCCCTCCCAAGAATGGATGGGGCTTTTCTTCACCTTTGATATCTTTTTCCATCATCCTTTTTTATTCAGTTTTTTTCCCCTCCCTTAACTATTGTCCCCATTATTTCCCTTTTGAAAGTGTTCACCTTCCCATCTCCTTTCCTGTACCGCTTTTCCTAGGCGTTCCATCTCTGTTCTTCAGTGCTGTCTTATCTTTCGAAGCTGTATAGAATGATTTGGGGAATCTATCTTGATGCATTTGCTACTTGTGATGCCTTTCTGCAAGTCCTCTGTGTGTTCTGTTTTGCTGACTTGGAAGGATTGTCACATGCCTCTGAGTGATTGACTGGCAGGGGCCCTTCAAGTTGTGTTAATTCAGCAGCATGTCAGGAGAACTACCGGACACTCCTTGCATTGTGAGCTGTGAAGCTGGGAGGATACACCCACCAGGCCTGGCCTGAAAACATACTCTCTCTCCCTCCTCCTCCTTGTCCTCCTCCCCCTCCTCCTCCTCCTTCTTCTTCCTCCTCCTCCTCCTCCTCTTCCTCCTCCTCCTCGTCCTCCCCCCTCCTCCTCCTTCTTCTTCCTCCTCCTCCTCCTCCTCCTCTTCTTCTTCTCTTCCTCCTCCTCCTCCTCCTTCTTCTCCTCCTTGTCCTCCTCCTCTTCCTCCTCCTCCTCCTCCTCCTTCTTCTTCTTCCTCCTCCTCCTCCTCCTTGTCCTCCTCCTCCTCCTCCCCCCTTTCTTCTTCTTCTTCTTCTTCTTCTTCTGCTTCTGCTTCTGCTTCTGCTTCTGCTTCTGCTTCTCCTCGTCCCCCCCCTCTCTCTCCCTCTCTTACTAATTTCTGAATTTTAAATTAGCACTGCAAAGTCAGGTTTGTGCGTGTGTGTCTCTCTGTGTGTTTTGACTGAGAGTCCCATTTGTGAACTGGGACACTGTGGCATTAGAATCTCTTTAAATGCTGCTCTAGTCAAACTCCTGCTGATGCAAGAAATATATGTGGAATGCTGGCTCAAATCCTGTTCTTTGGTTTAGTTACATTATGCCAGAAGAGGCCCAGTGAAACAATGAGGATGTGATGAATCGCGTCCTCAGTCATTTCCACTGATTCGAATGAGCCTAGTTGTGACTTGCTATGCTAAAATAATTTATAGTTATTATAGTTATTGAATCAATGGAACTTATAGAGGATTTGTAGCATGAAGCCAGTCTCTGCTCATGTGATGTTCCTCTCCTCCAAGAATTATATATATAAAATTGGAAAACTTTGTACACACTGTAGGCTTGAACGGATGCTTCTTTTTTCCAGGACAATCATTTTTTTATCATTTGCTTAGCAAAACAGTTTATTAAGCAGTGAAGGATAGCGAACCATAAAGTTTAATTTGCCTTTTTTAATTGAGTTGTTAATTAGTGCCCCACCACAGTTGGTAACTCCCAACTTGCTTCTGTTTTCGCTTCTGCATTCGAGACACTTTAAGGAATCCAATCTGTCATTGGCTTCCCTGCGCAAGAACCGCCATGAATCAAATCAATAGGTGATTATGTTCTTACTGTGCCGGGTCTTCGGCAGGTGCATATTAATTATGTCAGTGGTTAATGATCAGACAAGACGTATGGGAAGCCTGGTGAGGGCGATTTAGCTGAGGGAACAAAAGAAACAAGGAAGAGGCAGGAGTTATAACTTTTGGCCTTTTGAAGTAATATCATATTTGGGTTTCTCTTCTCAGCCATACTTTGCCAGTGTAAGTTGATAGTAACTATGGCAATGACCTTGAGATCTTAGATGCTTCAAAGAAGATCTCATTTTAGCTAGAGATACTTGGGATGCGGTGGGGGGGATCAGCATTTGTAAATCCTCCTACAAGTTGACGAGCTGAGATATTAAAAGTATGTGTGTGAAATAATACCTTCCTCAGTGACCCAGAGAGCTTATTGCAGTCTGAAATACCTTTTAAAGATCCCATATTGGATTGAGCTCTGCTCAGTGGACTAAGACTTCTGAAAACTGTCGGCTGCAAAGTCAGCAGCTCAGTGGTTTGAATCCCGGGTGCCACGCAACGGAGCGAGCTCCCGCTGATCATCCCAGCTCCTGCCAACCTAGCAGTTCGAAAGCATGTGAATGCAAGTAGATAAATAGTTACCGCTATAAAAAGCAGGAAGGTAAAACAGTGTTTCCTTGCAGCTATGCCAGCCACGTGGCAATGGACTTCCACAACACTGGCTCTTCAGTTTGAATACGGAGATAAGCTCCACCCCTAGAGTCGGACAGGACTAGCACGCATGTGCAGGGGGAACCTCAACCTTTACCTTTAGACTCATGGAAGAAGGGACTGCATCTTGGCATGAATATTGGACATAAATTTAGACATAGACATAAATTTATGGCATGAATATTGGACATAAATTTAGATAGACATAAATTTAATTGAGATTCTCATGCACTGAAAGAGTTATTGTCTTCCTTTTATTTACCAATGATTGGGTGTAGCAAGAAAAGTGTCAGATGGATAAGGCAGGAGACCTGGGTTCAAAGCCAAAAAAGCTCACGGTGTGAAAGAGAACGTGATATGATACAGTACACCTCCCATTGTACCTTCCACACACCTAAAAACAAAACAAAAACAAACCATGGGTATCACCCTAGGCCAGCAGCCACTTGATGGCACGTACCATCTTATTTATTTATTTATTTATTTATTTATTTATTTATTTATTTATTTATTTATTTATTTATTTATATGCTTATTGACTGCCCGATTTTCCCATGGGAACTCTGGGCGGTGTACAGCACTTTACACAAAAACAGCAACTGCCCAAATAAACAACCTCTATCATACCCAAACCCAATACATATAATGAGAAAAGAAATAGTACAATACAACTAAATACATTAATACTAATATGAGGGTATTAAAAATACAAATAGAATAGAGAGATAACATGGCAAATAACCATAAATGAGGATAAAATCCGGCAAGAAAGGCTGGTCCTAGCAGCAAGGTAGACCAAACAAAATCACAATCACAACGTGCTCAGAGGTCCCCAAAGCATTCCCCGAAGAGCCAGGCCTTTAAATTCCTTCTAAAGGCCGACAGCGGATCTGCCAGCCTGATCTCTGTTGGCAGTTTATTCCAGTAAGCCAGGGCCGCCACCGAAAAGGCCCGGTTCTGGGTGGAAGCCCTTTCGGCCTCTCTGGGAGTGGCCACCTGGAGTGAAAGGGAAAACGAGGCTCTAGTAGGTCAGGACGAGGTTGCTTTCTGGGAGATCCAGTCCACTAGATAGACAGGTCCCAGGCCATGGAGGGTTTTGTAAACCAAAACCATTACGTCTTCCTCCCTGCAGTGGTGAAAGAGCTGCTTGGTGTCACTTAATTCTGACTTTGCACAGCTAGCCGATGCCAAGGGATATTGCTTCAGGTGCCAGCGCTTTCCCACAGAGCGGTCCATGGCACGGGAGCCGTAGAGCCTAGGCACAAATTTATCTCTTCAGGGAGAACCAAAATAGAGCCTGCATTTGAAGCATCAAACAATTGGACCCATTGGTTCTTAAAGGAAAATTATGCAGGATAATTATCCTGCAAAAGAATACAGAAATAGCTTGGAGTCGCATTTCACGTTGAATTTGATGGAGCACCTTACTACAGTCCCTTGTACCTGGCTTGAATGTAGAGGTGTGCTGTATAATTTCCCCTGAAGAATGCTTTAATAGAAAATAACCAGTAAACCTATTAAAAGCATAATGAGAACCTCATTCAGTTTCCTGTCAGTCTTCAGAGGCGTAAGTGGTTTCTAATTTGCACAAGATTGGAATAGCATTGAAAAATTACTGTAACTAAGTGAAACACTCGTTGGGTTTTCAATTTTTTGATAGCATCCCTTGTAATGCATTATAATGCAGTTGGGCTTAAAGTGTAGTGACAGGTGCTGTATCTCATTTTAATAATGCTGCCGCCCCCTGCATGAGCAACAGAACCTGGTTTGATAGTTCTAGTTCTTTTATCAGGACTTGTTCCCATATACTAGTAAGTTGCATAAAATGAGAGGGAGGGGAGAGTTTGTGAAGGAACGGATAGACTAGCTCTAGAGATGTCAGTGCCGGACATTAGAAGGAGATGACCAAAGACTCACTCAGCAGAATGGCCCTCCTTCCAAATGACAAAGGGCTGCCTTGCCCCATCTTGGAGGATGGACAAATACCCCAAATCCTGTTACACTCTTTTAGCCCAGTTGGCTCCGATCTCCTGTGAGCTGTTGTACAACTGACCATACCTTTTCTTTCTTCTTAAATTTTGCCCACTCACCACAAATATTTTTGTCAACTCTGAACCATCATTGGCTGTAGCTAACAGGATGTAGGCTCTTTGCCCCGGCAATTGCCCTTGTATTCTTTGCTGATAGAGTTTTCTGAAAGTAAGCAACTAGCTGAGCTTATTAATCAGGATAATTTTCTTTTAATACTTTTGTTTTCCCAAGCACAGACTTTTAGAGAGGAACACTTCTGGTGATATTCCTTTATTTGTTAATGTTCTTTCTCACTGCAAAGGTCACCAATAATTTCATGTTAATAGGAAACCTTTATCTAAACTAATGGCAAAATAATTTAAAATATATTAAACACTCTCCGTTCTCCATTAATATGTGCATTATGCAAATCCACAGCATTATGCAAAGTATTTTCTAAATAGCTATTATTCACCAGTTCTTCCTTTTACTCTCTTTAATATATCATAAATAATTGAAAAGGATGTCTAGGGCTCATTTATTTCAGCCAATGTTTCTGAACAGCATTCATTTGGTTTCTAACTTCTTCTTCTTCTTCTTCTTCTTCTTCTTCTTCTTCTTCTTCTTCTTCTTCTTCTTCTTCTTCTTCTTCTTCTTCTTCTTCTTCTTCTTCTTCCTCTCTCTCTCTCTCTGTGTCCCCCACCCCATAAATGCTTGATGTGCACGCATATCTAGATCAGACAGTGTTGTAGTTGTTACTTGCTGTCAAGTTATATCTGATGTATGGAGACCCTATGAATGAGCAGTCCCCCAAATCTCCTATAGTCCTGTTGCGCTTTTTTGAGCTTCCTTGAGGGAGTCAATTCATCTCATATCTGGCCTTCTCTTTGCCTGTTGTCTTCCACCTTTCCTAACATTACGGTCTTCTCCAGTGAATCCTGCTTCCTTGTGGTGTGGCTAAAATTACATTTTATTTAGCATATTTTAGTATTTTGTGCCCATCTCTAATTGTAAACCACTCAGAGAGTGTTTGCATTACTGGGGTGGTATAGAAGCTGAAAGAATAAATAAAGAAATAAACCTTTCAATTTCTTTTGAGTGGCTGTTGCAATTGCTAAAAATGTGATGATACTGTGATTTTAGTTTGAGTATTGCCATTTGGACAAAGGTTGTTTACTTAACTAAACTAAAGGAAAACTAATAAAATAGCTATCATGAGATACCCAAGATAGCTTTCTAGAATAATCTAAATACCTCATAATAGTGGCTGGTTCTTTCCCCACACCTAACACATAGATCATTAAAATGGTCTGCCTGGAATTTTAAATCAGGTATTGTGTTGCAGAATCAATAAAACATTAGCAAATATTTAGTTGACATATGGAGGAATAAATCATTAGTGTAATAATAAGGGTAGCTCCTGGCTTCATAATTTTTCAGCAATTTATGTGAAGTGTGAGTGTTTTATAATACAAATTTCCCATAGGAATGCATTGAAAACAGAGTAATCCCTAATTGCGACCATTTTTATGTTGTATGAATTTGCCCCATAGACGATTCTGTTAAGCAAATTTCCCCTGTCTCTGAAATTTTGTATGTTTTACAGATTTTATGTTATACAAACGATTCGTCCACTCTCAGTGTGTGTGTTCCTGACTAAGCACTTTTGAATTTATCTTTGGGGGATGGGTGGGAAGTAGGCTAAATTGATTTTTAAAATTTGTTGCTTTTATACTAATTTTAATTTCAGCAACTGATTGCAAATATTTTCATTTTAAAAGCAAAAATTTCAAGAGCATTGTTTTACTTTTCCCCATTATATTAACTTATTACACACCTCTAAATGGCACTTTGAAGTTTAACAACTTAGCTGATGAACTAGAAAATTAATTCTTTTAACATTTTGAGGTCAACAAACTTAGATTGCCGCAATGTTTCCAGTCACTGGCAGTTTTCAGCATTGACTGGTAATTTTGGGAAAGATGCCTGTTTGCAGTTCTGTAGAGAGGCTTCTAATCAGGCTAGCCTGGATAAGATGCAAGATAAAGATCTTCTTAGTGGCAGAATCCTGATTATGGGATATCCCCCCACCCCATGGTTACTGTGATTGGCATTTGTGTTGTTTGAGTTCTAGTTAAAATCAAAAACTCAGCTTCTTCCATGCATTTAAGAGAGACAACCAATCCTGGCACATTATGGTTTTAAGAAAGTGTGCATTGTGGTATATTGTGATGTTTTATGCTTGCTCCTTTTGCCCTTGTGATAAGTAGTATATAATGGAACTACATGCTGAAATCCTGTTATGCCCTCTTGCAAAAGGTACGTCCTTGGGAGAAGATATACGTTGACCTAGCATCTACAGAGACTTCTTATTTATTGGCAATATATATAAAAACTATTTCTATCCCATACTGTAGGGATATTTGTGTCAGTTCTAGGTTATGTTTTTATGGGCTACTTCTGGACTTGGCTATAGGATACCAGACATCATTGGCCCAAATGTGTATGTTAGCCCAAAGTAGAACATATTGGCCAAAAGCAGTGGAACTTAAATAAATGTGTGAACTTTGCAAGTTCACATTGATTCACTAAGTCTCACTAACTTGAATTCAGTCCGTATGGTGTATCCACACTATCTATGAATGCTTTCACAACGATGAAAACCCACCTCCCATGTCACTCTGAGAACTTTGATGGACCAAGTGGGTCTGATAAACCTGTAGATCATAAATTCAGGCCTTCTCCTCAGCCTATGAAGCTTTTGTTGTTTGTGTGTTGCGTTGTTACCGTTGTGACTGACTCTGTGGCAGGAATCCTGGAGTGGTTTGCCAGTTCCTACTCCAGGCGCCTGCAGCACCTGGTCTTCCCTGGTGGTCTCCCATCCAAGTACTAACCAGGGCCAACCCTGCTTAGCTTCCAAAATCAGGCGAGATTGGATGTGCTTAGGGCATCTCGGCAGCTTTGTCTTGTTTACCACCTTCCTTTTCTTCCATCAAAGTAATTTTGCCCCTTTTCTTTTTGGTTGGGTCATCAAAAAAGTAGTGAACTTTGCCACTTCCTTCTGCAGATTCAAGATTTCGGTGGACTTGAAGGAGAACAAAGATAAATCGCCTTGATTTATTTGACTCCTTATGAGTTCACTAATGAACTACTATTATGAAACTCCTCCTTCTCTCTCTCTGTGATCTTTATTTCCCCCCTAAATCAACCTAACTTCAAGGTCTTATTGAATTCCCAGTAATTTTCATGTGGTTCCATTTATTACACAGGAGAGAACCCCGAAGCACTGAATATCTATGAAAAATGAATACAAATAAAAGGAAAATCAAAATGTCCTATTAAAAATGAATTATAATGCAGAGTGCTAGTAAACTGGGCTATCACAACAATAATAATTAATAGGTTTGTGATAATTAATCAGAAATGAGGGATATGCAGAGGGAAATTGTTTTTCATTGTTTTGGGGCACACATTTTATATATTTAATTGTTTTTATTGAGAGAGAGAGAGAGCGAGGGAGGGAGAGGGGGGGGAAGAGAGAGCTCTTTGGCTGTTGAATTTCTCTAAGGCTTGTTTGCTTCAAGGTGAAAGCAAAAAATGTTGCCATAATTCAGGCGAAAGCTTCTGGCATAAGATGAAAGTCAGCTCAGCTCAACGTCAGGTCAAAATGCAAAGCCCCCTGTGGAATGTTTATGCTAGTGTCTGTAGTCGGGATAAGTTACTGGATAAAATTGCTCCCCATGGTGGGGCCATGAATCTGATTACCCTAGAATCATACCTCCATGAGTATGAGTGAAAATTACTAAGTTTAATGGTTTTTCCTTTTCATATCATTTCCGGGATGTAGACAGAAGAATCCATGTTGGCCAAAATCACCCATGTACCTCAAAGAAAACATTTTCACCCTTAATAGAAAGTGGACTCCAGAGAACACGAGCTTCAGATCAGCAAACCAAGGGCCACGTTGGGTTAAGTGCACAGAATATGGTGGTGGTGGTGGTGGTGGTGGTGGTGGTGGTGGTGGTGTGTGTGTGTGTGTGTGTGTGTGTGTGTGTGTGTGTGTGTGTG
>JAHTLZ010000054.1:2014951-2038062 GCA_023846285.1 Phrynocephalus versicolor
ACTACTACTACTACTACTACTACTACTACTACTACTACTACTACTACGTCTCCTCCTCCTCCTCCTCCTCCCCCCTCCTCCTTCTTTTGCCTTGAAATCCACACCACTTCCTTAGACCAGGCCGTTGTCTCTGCCAGGTCAAGACTAAAATGGGTAAAAGAGAAGAGGAAGCGTAGGGAAGAGAACCCTCTTGGGAAGTATGACATGTAGGCTGGAAGGTTTACTCAGGAAAGGTTGGATTTATTCCCTTCATTAGAAATAGCTTATCCCTTAGACATAGGCAAGGCAAGACAGTGAATTATTTCTATTCTGTGAATACGTCTCTGCTAACCATCCACATTAGAGATGGGCACGACTCAGCAAAATTTTCGTTTCCGTTTTCGTTTTTTCATTTTCATTAGGTAACGAAATGAAAACGAATTTTTTCAAAAAACGAAATGGAAATGAAACGAAAAATTTTGCCGTGTTTTTCGTTTTCGTTGTGGCAAACACATTGAACTGAAAAGAATGTTAGCGAAACAGAAATTTTTCATTTTCGTTTTCGTTTTTGTTAGGTAACGAAACGAAAATGAAAAATTTGTGGAAAAACCCAACAAAAATGAAAACGAACCGAAATGGACCCCTCAACGAAAAACGAAAAACGAAAAACCATTTTTTTTAGTCGTGCCCATCTCTAATCCACATATTGTTTCGGAATGTGTCTAGCCCCATTAATTGGTGCTGGGCCATCATCTATCTCCTGATAAATCACCTTTTTAAAAAAAGAAATCCAGCTCAGACTGTGGTAATAGAGCTTATAACCATGTCAAGTCAAATACCTTTGTATATGTGAGTAAAGACAAGGGTGGTGATATAGTGGTCTTTCTTTCTTTCTTTCTTTCTTTCTTTCTTTCTTTCTTTCTTTCTTTCTTTCTTTCTTTCTTTCTTTCTTTCTTTCTTTCTTTCTTTCTTTCTTTCTCACCCCCCCCACTCCATGAGAACCATTTGATAAGATTATCAGTAAGAACGTCCTTCCTTCTGGCTGCCCTTCAGCCTCTCTGAGTGTCCCTAGCTGGTCCCAGTAATTAAGACGAGACCATTAAACATGTTCTTATCCATATGGTTAAAGGTGGGGGCATCTGATAATGAAATAAATTGGGGGTGAAAGGAGGTGAATGAGTTTGGGAGAAAAATCTCCCAACATTTGGATCCAGCTGTTCTCCAGAACGGTTTCAAAATTAGTTTGACATGCAATAAACAAGAGACGGAGTTTTTATCACCCGTTTCCATAAATGTTGGGGAAGAGGTAGCAAAACATATTATGGAGTGCTAAATCTAAGGATTTAGTGCCCTGAAATAATGACTGTGTGAACAAATAGAAGGAACGGGCATGGGGTGGTAATGCCTCTACATCACTTTAATAACAGGACACTCAACTCAGTGTGTCTGTAAAAACAACAACATTGCTTTCTTCCAAGGAAGGTCACAAATATAGAAAACATTTGGCAAATATTTGGTGGTTCAAAAGAAAAAGAAAAAAAGGGGGGTGTAACGTTTTCTCCGTCCAAATTCAAAGACATACATAAATAGGGACTGAGTTGCGTAATCCGTAAGCCTGGCTTTTCAGTGCAAAGTCTACGAACCCAAAAACTGGAGAGGAGAAAAAGAGAAATGACTCACCATTAGCCAACAAATAAATAGCTATGGAGACAGGTAGAAATAGTATATAATACCCGTAATGTCAACACTATTATTTCCACTTTTCTGACATGTCAGGATGTAATTTGCAGCATTCCTCAGAATAATAGAATTTATTCCGTCCATTTATCCTTAATGTGTGCGGTATAAATGGGTTTATGCAGTGCTTATACATCATGGCAATAATACTTGATGCATGCTTTCATTACCAATTGGAAATATTGATTCCCCCCCCCTTCCAGTGTATCCTCCACATTGCAATAGGGCATATTTGGGGTTCATTTGAGCTTCTTCACCCAATTAAGGGGCTATAAAGCCCTTTCTTTTACCCATTATTGACAGTATAAGTAGCTTTTCATGCCTGTTACTTGCATCATCTCCCTTTCTAGGATTAAAAAAAAAGGGTGAAATAGGGTTAAAATGTGCTAACATGACCGATATAGCTTCTTTGAGGGGGTGGGAGGGCATAGTTTTGAGCAGCGGGAGGGCAGACATAATTCACCATGCAATGAATATTCAAAAATAAATATATTGGAGCAAGAGGAGGCTCTGTCATGCCTTTTCCCTAAATCATTCTCTCAGCAAAATACATTTGGAGTCATAATTGCTATTTTTTAACATTTCTTTGCTGCCCTTCACACAGTACCAAAGGTGCCTACATGTGTTTTGTCCCCCCCCCCCACAAACACCCCAAAACTGTTGGCCGAAAATGATAATTTTAAGCAAGGGGATAAGGAGACCTAGTCCCTCAAGCTGAAGTTAGCTGATAAAAAAATAAATTGGGTGATTAATCCCCCTTCTGCAAAATTTATAGGGAAATGCATTTCGGTGGATTTTCATGCCAGAATTAATACATTGTCCAGCTCAGATCACATAGGTTTTTGCCCTCCAAACCTGTAAACTCTGCAACAAAGCTCTCTCCAAGTGTTTCCAGGTTTACACTTTTGAATATTCACCTTCCCATCTCTGTCTTTCATTCATGCACTCACTTTCAAGTCTGCCAGGACAAGGGTATTTCTGAAGGGGAGTTATTTCAAAGGGGAGTTGTTTTTGCAAAGTGTTCTGCTTAAATACCACCCCATAACATTTAAAGCACTCTCTGGTGATTAACAATTTATTTATGCAGGTTACACATTGCTATCCATCCCATACATGCACCACAAGCTGGATACTCATTTTACTAACCTCGGAAACTTGGAAGGCTGAGTGAACCTTGAGCCAGCTACCTTGGATTGAACCCCAGGTCATGAACACAGTTGTGGCTCCAGTGCAGCAGTTTAACCATTGTGCCTTGAGATTCATGATTCAGATTTAGACACATTTAAGTATGAATGGGCATGAATCTTTGTTGCAATTTGTCATTTGTCAACATTGACAAATCACAAATCTTCGTTTTCCCTCTCCCCATAGTGAACCTAGGAATCATTTTAAAAAATCATTTATTTATTTTTTCTGCATCTTGATTTAAAAGAAAACTCTTACAAAACTCCCAGGCAGGTTGAGGCACCATAATTGCTGAGAACCTAACACCGACTCTCATTAAAACATTTTTAAAATTGATATTGTGACTCAAATAACGATCTAAATCAATTTAATTTTTTTAAAACAAAAAAAAAACAACCCTGATTTTTATCTACTGTGATAAGGAAGTGAATTCTAGAGGCGAGGGACCACAATTGAGAATGATCTGTTTGTATTTTTCAGAGGGGGTAGCATCATCAATGTCATAATTTTTAACATCAAGGACTATGAAGAGTGGGTAGGAAGCTGTCTGGTGGGAGAAACTTTCCAACAAATATTAAGGGGTTTATGTGACTAGGACTTTACATTGAACACAGAAATTAGAACAGCTCTGTTTTAATTTATATAAATAGCACAGATAGGCCTTGAATGTCAGACTGCAGTAGTTGCCTTATTTCAGTTGTAGGATAGGCAGCATAGATGTGAGGATGATTAAATGTTGTATATTCAGATTTGTGAGGTTTTAATTACTTTTTGCAAAGTCAAATTGTAAACAATGACTCTTAAAAAATCTTTTCAGAGTAGAGTAGAAAGAATTTGTAGACAGCCATATAATTGACACTGCACAAACTTTTTGTGAGGGGCTTAACATCATACAGGGGAGATGTAGCCAGGTTGCAACCACTTTCTAAAATCTTTCTAAAATTAGAGTTTTTAGTAGAGCAATGTTAGGGTTGTTTTAGATAAAGTGGTTCGCGGCAGAGAGACACAATTTAAAACTTAGAAGTTATTGGATGGACTTTCTATTAGTTTTAGAAGACTACAGTCACAGCTCATTTGATCTTTGTGAACTAGGAAATACGATGCTGCTTACAATGACATTCTATTAGAGGAAATCGTGCGTCTAACCATGGAGGTAAACTTTGTAGCCAATTTATATAGCAGTGCACCCATTTTACCACATGCGTGATCTTCAGAGGATAAATTGGAAACAAGGCATGCAGTAGCTTGTTTTAAAAGCCATTTGCTTATAAAATGTTTATTCAAAACAAATGCTAGTAGAAAAATAAGCAACTGATTTCTATAGGAAGGCACACTCTGTTTCAATGTCTTCCAAAGACAATAACTTAACTTGAGGTTTCCTGCAGCAGAGTCAAACAATATGGAAAACACATGTTGTCTGCCCTGTTGAGCCTACAGACAAACAGAAACTGGAATATGGAACACCACATGAAAAAATAATTATAAAAATGGTGTGCGGTCAACTTAATTCTACTTATAGTGACCTTTTCCAGTATTTTAAAGATATTTTAAGGTAGACTAAGGACTTTCAAGTACAGTAATGCTGAAGACAAACAGAAGCCACAGGAGTGAAACTCAAAACTCGTAGAGTTTTAGTAAGGATTTGCTAAACTGTAATGCTAACTCAACTCAACGCAACTCAACGCAACTCAACTCAAAAGAAATTGCAAGAGCCCAAGAGTCATTGTATGCTGTAGACAAATCACTAGTTGGTGTAGTTTTGGTCTGTTCCTTCTTTGAAGATTTGTAGAAATAGTTAATCAGTGTATCCTTGGTTTCTCTCCTGAGCTGCTCATCTGATTTACGTGCCACTTTTAAAGTTATTTTTAAGGACATCAGATGAACAAGTGAAAGGGCAGTCCTGCAAACTCTTTGGCAGTGTCTGTCAAATGGGAACCCAGTATTTGTTTTGAATGAGGGCTTTAGAAAAAAGAACAGGTTTCAGTGACTTGCTCTCACCTATTTCCGTGGTGTCTTAATTCTTTGTGTGACCTTTCATTGTTAAGCATATGCTTTTGAAAATAAGTTCTACAATTGTGCCCTGTATCTTAACATATATATTTTTAAAAAATGTTACCTTTACTTGAGTTTTGCCGACCGTCTGATACATCCTGACCTTGGATTGTTTTTATTTCTCCTTGAATCTTTGGTGAAAAATCCGTTCTTCAGTCTTTCTTGACAAAGCGCTTGCAAAATCATATGGCCAATGATTACAGTCAGGATCATGAACCCGAAAGCTGCCATTTTAGTCTAGCTGAATTCAGTAGCAAGATGTCTTGACCTGTTTTCTGCCTTAGTAGAAAAGATATCCTAGTGGTGGCAAACCTTTGGCACTCCAGATGTTTCGGACCACAACTCCCAGAATTCTGGGCCTAGATTGCCAGTGACAAAGGACTGTGGGAGTTGCGGTCCAAAACAGCTGGAGTGCCAAAGGTTTGCCACCACTCTTTGTCATACGTAGATTCCTACTGAGGTCAGTGGGACTTCCTTCGCAGGAAGCATGCATAGATTTGCATGCCCAGCTGTTTTAAACTAAGGCTTATTGTGATGTGTTCCAACCATAAGCCACCAGGTGTTCTTGGACTAAGACTCCCAGAAGCCTTCATCACTTGCTGAATTCCCAGGATTTCTGGGAATTGTGGTCCCAAGAACATCTGAACACACAAGGTTGGGAAGCCCTGATTGATTTGAAGTGCAACATCTCTTCATGTGTTTAACATGCTGCATATCTTATACGCTAGCCTTTTTGATATTCTTCACCAAGCTTAAAGTTTGTTTA
Source organism: Phrynocephalus versicolor (assembly GCA_023846285.1). Lineage (NCBI taxonomy): Eukaryota > Metazoa > Chordata > Lepidosauria > Squamata > Agamidae > Phrynocephalus > Phrynocephalus versicolor. The sequence continues at coordinate 2,020,671 of JAHTLZ010000054.1, forward strand.
CAATAGTGCCATGAGTCAGTTCATTATATTAATAAGTTCTGAACTGCCTTAGACAGGCTTGGCATTTATTCCTGGCTGGAAATCTTACCCATATGCAAATATGTCAGTTTTATGTCAAACATCATTCGTGTAGCGCGAGACAGTTTTACAAGAAGAATGAGAATCATCATCAGAAAACTGTTCTCTGAATCCTTAAATTACTTCAGGGTAATTCTTCCACAAGGCACAATAAAATGTGTGGAGATCATCAGGCATATTTAGAGAGGTATGTTATGAATTAATTTTACACCCAAGATATTTGGATGAGTTTCCACATAAACTGTGCCTGTGCTTGATGATGATCATTTTAAAGCTTAATGACATTGCTTCAAATTATTTTTTGTATGTTTTAAACTGCTAATATCTAGTGGCATTTAATTTCAGAATTCTATTTGCGTCTGTTTAGTAACACGTTAAGGGTAAATAATAGATTTTTACTGGATTTTTCCAGGAAATCAAGTTCCGTTTCCAACCTGCTTCCAAATATTTGTTGAAATACTGAACTTGGAAATGGTGTTTCCTTCCTCTCTGTCCCACCATCTTTAGAGGTGCATTTGAAGAGGACACCAGAGATGGCGTTCTCTGGTGCTGCTCCCAAACTCTGGAACTCCCTCCCACTAGAGGCCATGCTAGCTCCATCTTCACTTTCCTTCCTCAAGCAGGCCCAAACCTTTCTCTTCATGCAAGTAAAATATGATGAATGAATGAATGAATGAATGAATGAATGAATGAATTCTTTTAACTAATGCTTGATCCAGCTACCTAGACCCATTTGGACCGATCTCAGGTTCTGTTCTGAGGAATGGAAGCAGAGCTCTGTGTTGCTCCAGAGTTGCTTTCTTTGCTGACTTCTTTTGTGTTTTCTGGATGCAATTGAATGCGTCCTAGATTATATATCTGGGCTCATGAAGAGACATTATAAGTGACAAAAAGTCACTTCTATCACTTCCAGGAGTGTGCAGGTTTGCGTTGCTTTGCTTTGTTTGTTGATCTTCAGGACACTTTGATATGCTCTTTGCAACATTAATCTGTTGCAGGGACTATATCTCTAATGTATGTTTCTGGGCTAAGTATGCAATACCCTCCTTCTTTTCAAAACGAGGCCACTGAAAGTCCTTCTACCTTATAATTAAGAAGCTAAACTCCCATTTGAGATGGTGATGAAGTTAGTTGCACTGGAATGAACGGAGATGATGGCCTCGGATGCTGTTTTGTATGCTGGAACAATTAAAGTGAGTCAGAAAGGGGGCTTGGGGTTGGCAGGAAGTGCATATAATAATAAGCTCATTTAAATATCTGCTATGAAAGAGAGACTTAACAAGAAAAGAGATGAAAGAAGAGAAACAAATAAAATATATAATAATGTATAATTGAATTTTGACCCGATAAATTTTGCTAACCTTCAAAGCCAACACTGGAGCAGCACAATATTATTAGCAATAAAAAGAATTTGCTTTGCCCTTTTTAAATTACCATAAACCGATTGACTGAAGCAGAAAGATGTTAATATTTAAGAAGTGGGACACTAGATTCTATTATCTCAGAAGCTCTGTCACCAGCCACACTCTGTAGCTCTCTTATCTAATTATTGTGCTTAAATTGTATTAGCACTCCAGCAATTTGTCCACTGTTGGAAAAGTAATTGACATTTGGGCTACTGCTTTACCGCTTCATATTTCCTTTATATTTGGCAGTATCACTAGCTAGTTCCAAAGAGTGCTCTCCTATCAAAATAGATTAGCTTAATTACACTGAAAAGAGGGGAGGGAGGGGAGAGGGGGCTGGGATGATACTTCACTACCCCAGTTGTGATCTGGTGTTAAAAGTTGGATTGTTTACAGAAACTGATTAGAGACAGAAGATGAAAATAGGTGGAGCGGAGCAGTGGTTCCCTAAATTAATTTGTGAGAATGTTGACTTTCATTTGACTTCTAGCTGGCACATCACCACCACCACCCCTATCTCTCATATCTGCATGAGAGAGACAGAATGCATACTTTGTTTGAAGAAGATAAAAAAACCAGTCTCCAGAAAGCATGGCTGAAAGATATTCTGTTGGAATTGGAATCTCTGGAAGGAGCTGCCACAATTTATAGGGGAAGGTGTTAAAATCTGCAATGGCTCTTGTGCCTCACCTTCTTCCCCTTTATTATGGGAGACAAATATTAGATGCAGTAAAACTCCACCGTGTTATCTTTTTCCCAAACGTCCCCACAAAATCAACCCTCCTCTTCACTAGTGGGGGTGGGTGGGAGGAGAGAAGTTGTAATGCCTCACCCTTGTCTGCAAGGATATATGCAGGATTTTTGGCCCTGAGAAGCAAATCCAAGTCTTTACTGCCAAGTCCCAAGTCAGAGGTTTTGGTCTCAAGTCTGAGTCAGAATCTTTGGTGCCAAGTCCCAAGTCCAAGTCTTTGGGGTGTGTGCATATTGTGTTGTTACTGTTGTGACTGACTGTTTGTGACCCCATGTCCATGGAGTTTTCTTGGCAGGAATCCTGGAGTGGTTTGCCAGTTCCTACTCCAGGCGCCTACAGCACCTGGTATTCCCTAGTGGTCTCCCATCCAAGTACTAACCAGGGCCGACCCTGCTTAGCTTCCGAAATCAGTCCCAAGTCTGAGTCTTTGGTTCCAAGTCCCAAGTCCCAGACTTTAGTGCCAAGTCCCAAGTCCGAGTATTTGATACCAAGTCCTGAGTCCCAAGCCTGAGTGGGTTCGTATTCAAAAGTCAAGTTCAAGACACTGAAACAACCAAACAAAAGAAAACCCTGAGCTGAGTTTGAATCCTTTAAATAATAACCATTGAGCTGCAGAACTTCAAGGGACCCTGGGATCATCAAGTCTCAGGGAGGCCCAGTGGGGAATTGAACTCTCAACCTCTGGCTCTGCAGTCAGAGACCTAAGCCACTAAGCTCTCTAGCACAAGTCACTGATGTGACTTAAGTCCGACTTGACAGCAAGTCCCACAACTCAAGTCTCCACCCTTGCTTGCCTACAAGAGCAATGGGAGAAAGTGTTCAACTTCTAAATTTGTAGGGTTCAGAAATTTAGGTATCTCTTAGTGTGAATTTTTTTTGTCTAGGCTGTTAAAGGTTTTCCTACACATGTCTGTGTAGGTTTTTCCTTTGGTTGGTTAGAACGGGACTAGAGAAGTCTCCTTACAGCATCATTTGGAAGATGGCACATTCCATCTCTGAGGAAGAAGAAGGCAACACAGGTGATAGCCCTGGAATAACCACCTTGGGTCCTAAAACTGGAGACACACCTAAGAAAATCCACATAGTTCTTCTTTTGAAAAAGAAATGACTGCGTAATGCAGAATTAATTCAGAGACCATGTATTGTTCTTCCAAGAGTGTTGACTGGCTTTTGATCTTTGCTGAGGTATCTGGTGCCAATACACCTTCAAAACATTTTGTCTCTTCTTGACAGTAATGAGAATTAACTCTGTTCTTGATGGATTACTTAATATTGTTACCTTATTTCTCTTGCCTTGTAATTTTGTTAGTGCCTTCAGCAGCTCACATTATCCAGAAGAGCTCTTTGCATACAAACCGTAGTTTGTGGCCTTCATTATATTTTTTAATATAATGATTGCTAATTCAATCCATTGAAAGCTTCTAAAATGGGCTTGATTAAAAAAAATAGGCAAGGAATGAAAAAGTTGCTGCATTCATTTATTTTACTATAACTTTGAAGATGAGCCTCAATAATAGAAAATAAACTATTATCACTTCAGTCTCATTATGATGAATTTTCCCAAAACCACATTACTGTCATTTATTTATTTAATTTATCAATCTGCTGCTTCTCATATAAAACAACTACTGTGTGTCTCAAATAGCAAATCCTGTATGTGTTTCCTTGTGTGTTCATGAAGTTGCACTAAATTTGACACCCTACTCCAGGTGCCCATAGCACCTGGTATTCCCTGTCTATCTATCTATCTATCTATCTATCTATCTATCTATCTATCTATCTATCTATCTATCTATCTATCTATCTATCTATCTATCTATCTATCTATCTATGTCTGTCTGTCTGTCTGTCTGTCTGTCTGTCTGTCTATATCTGTATGCACACACATAGTCTGGTATTCTATATGCATCCCTATTAAATAAACATCAAGGATGATTTTGGCATCAGTTATGAAATATACAAGTCCTCATCCATCCAAAGGAAACTTAAGCACCTCTAAAACCTGAAATCAATACCCATTAGGTTTGGCAAATAATCAGAAAGTAGTCAGATGATTCAGTTGCACATAGTGTAGCTGCAAGACTTCTAAAGGAATTCTGTATCCAGTTTATATTCAGGCTGAAGGATCAGATGCTCCCATGTGGATGGAGTGTCTATCACAGCCTTCTGCTAGGTAGGAACCCCCATCGTCCTTATCCACAGCTGTGCTGGCTATGGTGGTTGGAGGTTAGACTCACACACACTCTGGGGGCTGCATAGTAGTTGGAGATAGGCATGAACAGTTGATTTACCGGTTCATCCCAGTTTGTTGGGTACCACAACAGATGTCTAGCGCTTTAGCACCCCACCTCCTCTGGTGAGCATCTGAGTGGGTACCCGCCAGAGGAGAGGTGATAAAGCACCAAACATTGCTAAACAAACCAGAACAAACCATTGAATTGGTCAATCCACAAGAGGACCTGCCCTCTTATCCCCTGACTGTGCAATTTTCTCAGCAGCCTTTGGTGAGGGACTGTGTCTGAAGCCTTCTGAAAATCAACATAGACAATATCCACCGGTTCACCCAAATCCACATGTTTGTTGACCTTTTCAAAGAATTCACACTGTGAGGTTTGACCATTTAAAGTCCCAAAGAGGATTTATCAATGGTACATTGATCATTTTCTTTTCATGCCCATCCCTAATAATAGTGTTAGAATGTTAACCTAATGTGTCTGATAAACATAATTCAGACTTGCAAACAACAAGAACATGATGCAGTAGGAAGGCTCTCTTCTCCTCTTTAAATGTCATTATCAATTTGAGAAAACAGTTATTTTTTGCGTCTAGAAGAGGTTTACATAGTACCCACCCCTTGTAAAGTTTATGAATTGCCATGTCTTTGGGAGGCAACAGATAATGTAATTAAAATGAGAACAAGCACTTGAATCTGTCACTTGTTCGTTCCCTACTTGCTTTACCACCTGAGGTGTTTTGTTCCTTCAAATTACTGTGACCACACTCTCTACACCAGCACCTGTCAAATAATATGGATTACATGGAGTGTTTTAACTAAGTGATTTGCATCAATCTCAGATGCAGGAGCTGCTAATTCCAGAGCAATCTGATGAAGTAATAAATTCTCCTTGCCAATCCCACCCTTAATTATTTTACCTCAACAAGCTGTTGAGGGGAGTCTGGTCACTTTTTTGTATAGAACTTCTGTATTAACATTTTCCCCTCCCCTCTCCTCAAGATCTTACTAAGTGTTTTACACAGCACTGGGAATAAAATAATATTTATTTATAATCTTTGATAATATTTACCAATATGATTCGTAAAATTAATTTGTGCGATCTTTTGCACCTTTTTCCAGCCCTGTTGATGTATGAGCCATTAAAAAAAAGCCTCCGTAGCTTGTTTCTTCAATATAAGAATGCAGAACATTGGTCAAATTTGTTTTAATTGTTTATCTCTGAATCAACACATTTGGTCCATTCAGGCACTCTGTTGGGAGGGAAGGTCAGTTGTTTCCCCCCCCTCCTCTCGCCAGAACAGAAATTTATGCATACTTTGGGAGATGATAAAAATATACAAAGCCTGTGGTCTGCAGGCCAAACATTCTGTATTTGGTTATTCCTTCCAGTCTCCCAGCTCATCACTTTCACGATGTGCTTCCAAACTGAGGACCACTTGTGTCTAGAACAGGAAAGTAGAACTGTTGAGTCTGTTTCCATGAACTTCTTTCTTCTGCCAATTCTGAATATCTTTCATGCAGCTGTCAGGGGGCATTGCCCTTACTATTGTTTCTAACGTGTGAAGAAAAAAATATCATGTTGTGTATGAGCATGACTAGGCTGGAGGTGGGGAGATCAGAGAAACATAATAAAGAACAGAGAAACAACAAAGTATACAGAAAATACTCCTTCCTTGCCTGATTATAATGGCCAAGTTTCTGCATGCCCTTTAATGGAGGCTAACCAACAGGTACCAAGAAACCTCCCTCTGCCAGAGATCAGAGGTCAACTACCATATCATCATAATTTTCATCATCACTGTTGGGTCCTGTGCAGATCACATTAAACTTCCCAGATTTGACTCACAGCTGTGTGAGATGTGGTGTACGTTCTTTGACTTTGCCAGGGAAACCTTGTCATACAGGCTTGAGTTGAAGTTGGAAAAAGTTGGACGTTGAGCGCCACTGTCTCTTGATAATCTGAATTTTCATTTGGCTTTCAACCAGAGTGAGGCGTCGCCACACCATTTTTGATGCTGACAATCTGTCCCATACAAGGAGACAGAAAGCGGTAATGTACATAATGCATTTAAATACATAATAGATCAAGTAAGTAGGAAGGAAATGAAATAGCTCAGAATTAATTCTGGGCATGCAGCGTAAGGGAAAAATGAAATTATACAGTTGCACAGCAGGTACCTCTCCCTCTGGAGAAATTATATTCTTAAAAGTGCAGTTGGACTGTTTAATGATTGACAGGTTGATGGAATATTCTCTTAAGCACCCAAGCATTTTTGTTATTGGTAAGGCAAAGTACTGCATAAATCACCAAGTGGAGCCACTGTCGTTAACTCTTTTCATCTGTTTGTTCAACAATCCATGTGTTGGTATAGGTCTAGTGTGGCTTCTTTCTAAAGAGACCTATTGTCGGAGAAGCTAGGCTTTTAGAGGGCTGGGCAGAATTCCTTCAGTCGTTTTCTCGTGTCACTGTGTCCCCCAGTGTTTAGAAAAGCACAGGCTACAAATGTTGGGGGAGATAATGCAACTGGGGATTGGTGATTAACACAACAGAGTTGTAGTAGAAAGCTGGAAGACTTTCTACTACAACCGAATAGAAATGGCTCTGGGTTATCAGAAGTTGTTAAGAAAAAGCAGTGCAAAACTAAAAGTGTGAGTAGGGATGGGCACAGAACGAAAAATGAAATGCTTTTTGTCATTTCATTATGTAACAAAATGAAACAAACAAAATGATGAAACAGCATTTCATTATAGATGAAATGAAATGGTCATTTTTTTCTGTTAAAATGAATCATTTTGTCCCCTCCCTTTAAAAAAAATGTGCTGTGAAATGGGGAAGAAACAAAAAAAACAAACAATTTTGGCATTTCGTGCCCATTCCTAGGTGTGACAGAACAACTTTTCAGGAAAAGCTTAGTTTAGGTCTTTTTCCCCCCCTGTAAAGAATCTTTCCCATCAGCATGATTTAAATCAATTGCAGTAAAAAATTATTTACTGTCTGTCAATCTAATTACACAACCTCAAAATATATAGAAAGATCAGTTGGCAACTTGAGTTTCATTTATGATGCCTGGAAGTCGACTCGGTTCACAGGAAGGCTTTTAAAAGTTTTTTTTTATAAATGAGTTTAATAATGGATTTTCAGTTATTTCATTAATATCCTCAATTTGGCTGCAAGGTTATTTCTTTTCCATCTAGGGGAAATGTAAGAGAAGGCAGGTGTCATAATAGGTAAAAAGGAGTCTCTTGCTAGGAATATGATATTGAAATTAGCATCAAATGTCTGTAACTGGTGTAGCAATTGCCCTTGAGGCTGTATTTTGCTGATTGTTCTAACATTATTGGGATTTTCCCTCCTGTCACACATATGATATAAAGCTTGTCACAGTTTAAAAAGTGACAAAATCTGAGAGGTTTGGTCCTGTTCTGAGTTACGGTTTATTTTAATCTGGTTTGGTTCTGGGGGTTAGTCTGTCTCAGAGGGTTTTCTGCCCTCTGTAAACAGAGTCTCCAGGCTGAAATTTTCCAATCAGATTTTTAAAAATAAATAAAAGCAAACAAATGCAAGCAAGCAGTCACACCAAGAGAGAACAGAACAAAGCACAGCTCTAGAAGAGATGCTGTTTGATGGGGCATAAGATTAATATCATTTTTTAAAACCTAAACGGGGATCTGGAACCCCTAACCCCCAAACAGTTGTAGTGAGAAGTGTATACAATGAGTAAAGGAATAGAGTATCCCTGTAAACAGAAGGTTATGGAAATGTAAAAATGGATGGATGGATGGATGGATGGATGGATGGATGGATGGATAAGTCCATCTTTGTACAGATCTCAGAATCTAGCACAGGAAAAACCTAGTGGCGCTAGAAAAGTTGCAGGCATAATTTTGCGAATTGTTAAATTGTTGTAAGTGCATTAACAGTGCAATATACTAGATTACTCATTTTCGCTGTGACTCATTCTGCTTTACAGAGAATAAACACAACGCACTGTGCCTTTGCAAATTCTTCTATCCAGATAGTATTTCTGTAATTCATACCAAGAAAGAGCACAGGGAGAAACCAAGACATCAGCAAGTGGTTTATTTGGTGCCAAAGGAAAGAGAGAGAGAGAGAGAGAGAGAGAGAGAGAGAGAGAGAGAGAGAGAGAGAGAGAGAGAGAGAGAGGTGAAATCAGGATCTAAAATGCTCTACTAACCTTTCTAGTTTATTATTAAAATAAGTGGACTAATTGATATAGTGGGTAGATTGTTAGCGTTGCAGTTCATATCCCCACCTAGTTCTAAAGCAGTAATTGAAGGCCTCCAGTATTCAGTGAGCAAAGACGAGCGGAATAATTTGTGGCCCTCGGGGAAGGGGAACAGTTGCAGGCAAATCATTATTTCTTCAGAAACTGAGATTGCTCTGCGGATTGTGTAGACTGTTACTCTAGGGAGGTCTTACCGCAGGCCAGGAGGCCAGCCAGCAGGTTTTAAAGAGCTTATTTGTTGAATTAAGGTTGTAAAATGAAATAAGGGTCTGTAAAGAATCTTTACCTTTGCTGTGTTCTCGGAGACATTTCTCCTCCCATCTTTTATTTTTTTTCCATTTTATTTTTAAATTTATGGCTCTGGACGTGCGAGGAATGTTTTCGGGATGGCCTCACATCTTAACGGTCTGTGTGGAGACCTCACATCTTCTCACAGGCAGGAAATGTGTGTGTGTGTGTGTGTGTCTGTCTGTCTGTCTGTCTGTCTCTCTGTCTCTCTGTGTGTGTGTTTATTACACATGAAGTCTCCTTAAAAACATGATCCAATGCTAAAACAGACACATTAAAAATGGAAATTTTATATTAGATGCTGATTTCATTCTGAGGAATGGGAGGGGTGGGAAGAATTGTTAGGGTCACATCCGTCTCTTCAGTTCTCAGATTAAAAAGCTAAAGGTGATGCCTTCCGATACACGTATACCTGGAAGAAATTGCCCACCTAGGTGTCTAAGGAACTTAGTTCTGATTAGGTGATTTTTATCATCTTTGTAATTATCTTTATGTTTAACTGAGGGCAGCTCTTAAGAAGAATTTCTGCCATTTAGGGCAGTGCCATATCCTGGACGGTATGTCGGAGAGTCTTTGGACCTGAGTCCATGTGTTGGGCACCATGTCCCAAATCCAGTAGGGGTATGTGGGTGTTGAGTCACAAATTGTGTCAGAGTCATTAAAACAACAACAAGTTGAGTAAAAGTTGCATTCCTGGTGCTGCCTAAGCCCTTATGAACCATTTAACGTAGGAAAGGTAATCCCTGGACAGAATCCTGCTGGTGTTTGCTTACGTCGATTTCTGTACATTGTTTTGGCCAGCTATGTCTGTTTGAGGAGGTCCTGTGATACATCCCATTCGCACAACTAGTCATAGCCTGGTTTGTTCAGAAAAAATTAGCTCTCTCAAATCATGCAATCCTTACGCGGATGCCAATCGTATTCTGGCCCTATCCACGCAATAGGGCAATGCTTGGCTAAACAAGTACGGCCAGCTCCTGCCACCCCTCCCACTTAAACTTTCTGTGAACCCATCTTTTAAAACAACAGCCCAAAAATGAAAATGTGTGATCCACTCACTCATTAATTGCTCTGTTGGAGAATTAACATGGTGTGGCTAAAACGATTTTCTCTTTACCAAGGGCAAAGTCTTTTTTTTCCTGACCACCCTGGGGGGAACCTTAAGTTTGTTTGCTTTCTTTTTTTATGCAAGCTTAAGGAGGGGAATGCTAATTAGTCTTCCTTCAAGGCAGGAATCCCGTCTCCAGTTATCTGCATTTGCAGCTGTTCTGCCCCATGGATGGACACTGCCAAGTACGTAGCTTATTTTCCAAAATCTTTCTGCATAAGGCAAGGCAATCTCTGGGGTTTTCCTATAAATCTCCCTCCCCCCACACACACACAGAGTTTATTGTCTTCTCATTGAAATTATACTGTTTAACCAGGAAGTTACAGAAAACAATTTATTTGTTTTCTCCCTGGAATCCAAAGACAGATGTCAGATTTCAAGAATGCAGAACATTATTGAAGTGTGTAGATTTGCAAACCTCCCAGGCTCAAATATCAATGAAATAATCTGAATTAGGATTAGAAGAATGCTGTCAAATTTATTCATTCTTGATTAAAGGGGCTGTCTTGACATTCTGAGACAAGCTGCATAGAATTCATAAGACGCCAAGGGTTCCTGTTTCTTGCACAGGAATGAACAAATACAAATCCCCCAAACCTAGGAAGTTTTGAAAGATGTGGCCGCGTTAGTCCATGCAAGGATTCCAAGCAAAATTCAAAGAAGCAAAACAAAACAAAAGATACACACATGTGGCACCTTGTTTTTGCTTGTTTTGTTTTGTTTTGTTTTGTTATTTAACTTAACCTAGGAATGTCAAAAACTATCTTAGTTTTTGAGAGTTGGTCGTTTACCAGAGAGGGCCTGTGCCGCATAGCCAGATGGAAATGGCTGTTCTTGAAAATTCAAACATTTAAATAATTATATCCTACTTTCCTTCCAGTGAGGCTGGCATACATGGTTCTCCTCTATTCCCTCTCTTTCTCTTTTTCAAAAAATCTTCAGAACCCTATGGAATAGATCTGGGGGAGACATAATGACTTACCTAAGATCTCCTTTTGAGTTTCATGATGCAATTGCAATTAAGCACAGGCCCAAAACTTTCCCCTGAGGCTGTAAAAAAATATGCAATGCTGCATTACGCTAAACAAGGTAAGTTTTCAGTAAAGATGGGCTCAAACCAAACAATACTGTTTCATTTCATTTCATTTTGTTTCACAACCAAACAATACTGTTTCATTTCATTTTGTTTCTTTAGTAGTTTTGTTTAAGTTTGGGATGAAACAAAATGAAATGAAATGCTATATAATGGCTCCTCTAGGTCCTAGAGAAACCAAAATTGCAGGGGAGCTTCCTAAAGCTCTTTTCTGTAAGACCCCAAAATATGGAGTGGTTTTGGGTTCAGGGGGTTGATTTATTAAACTGCAGAGGGGGGGCCCTAGGAGAAAAGCATTCTAATTGAGTTGGGAAGCCGCTAATTGCTTGGCCATGGGGGGCAGGGCTATTAGTGGCTTTCTGACTTAATTAGAATGAATTTCTCCTAGGGGGACCCCCTTTGGAGTTTAATGACTCAGCCCCCTGATACCAAAACATCTCCAAATTTTGGGGGCTTACAGGCAAGCGCTTGAGGAAGCTACCCTGTGCTTTTGGTTCCTCTAGGACAAATCGTTTCATTCCTAGAGGAAAATATGGTCTTTTGTTTTTTTTTCATAATGAAATGTGTCCTACCATTTCATTACGTAACAAAATGACAAAACAATGTTTCATTTTTGTTTCCTGTCCGACTCTAGCCTGTACTGAAAAGGACTAGAGTCTTTGATACAGCAGTCTCTTTAGAATCCTTGCCTCTCTTGAGTGTGGTACAGACGCTGTGCCTTTTTAAGAAGTTCTACAGATGTGTGTTTAAAGGAATGAAATTCAATTAGAAAATAGCGTTCAAAGTTCTGTGTGATCCAAGCAAGGAGAATTATGAAAGAGAGGAAGTGAAGCCAGAACCTGAAATCTACGGATTACTCCCCTGGTGCAGAACTTAATGCTGCTTCAACCCTTAGTAATGAGTCTGAATTATTACTCTCTTGGCTTTTGAAGTTTGTTTTTTTCTGAAAGTCAGAACGGAACCCTCTCAACCTTACTTTGATACAGAACTTTTTCAGGTACTTCTGAGTTTTCTTGTCCGGTTGTGTCATTTGACATGAGCTGCTGGTTTAGAACATTGCCAGCGGTGCTTCAGATTTCAACCAAAACTGTTTCTAGTGTCACCAAGTTGGAAACTTGCCCAAGAGTTGACAATGTCTTCCTCTTGTTGTCTGTCATTTCTTCCTCCCTGCCGCAATAGGTAATGGAAGCTCAAGTGTTTAAATGTTTTGCCAAGAGGTGAGACCCAAAACTTGCTTGATCCAGGGCCACAGTTTGGTAAATCTAATTCAGGACGTTATCAACAGTAGGGTTGCTAATGTTCCTCACCACCACCTGATTCCGTAGGTCTACAACCTGTGCCTTAATCTGGCAAATATCTTGTTAAAAGGAAAGGCCAGGCACCATCCACTTAAGCCATATCTACCCAACTCTTCTCAAGCTTCCGTTGCTCAGGGCTTCATAACACCAGGTGATAACGCCAGAGAAAACATAATGAGCCACCCATACACGGATGTTGTGGCCATTGCACTGAAGTCTGTGGCTGGGCCCTTGATCCAATAAATGTGTCCTTGGGCATAAGTACAAGGAGTCCCAGGTGCTCAACAGTTTTGACATGGAGAGAAGTGGGGAACAAGGGACGTCTGTTCAAAACCCAACTGAATGCATGATTTTTAACTAAAGAATTGCTTTGGGCCCCGGATCCTTTTGCTTGGAGGACAGGGATTAGGTAGGTCTCCCCATAAAGGCAAGATTTTTGAGAGAGATGGGGAAGAGTTTCAAAAAGGAGAAAGACCTGCAAAAATTATGCAGGGCTATTGTAGGCACAGTGCATTGAAATGACATGATTAATTGTTTTTATGGCAGTGCTATTGATTTTACTTTTGCCCTAAATCGTTCAAGTGACAAAAAAGTAACAGCTCTTATTATGAACCCTAAACCATAAATCACAGATTCCCTGATCTTCTCACCTTGCCCACTCCCAAGATAATTATGTTTAGGAGCTAATGCTGTGATTAATCAACACTTTCAAACTCCAAGCATGCAAAGTGCTGATAGCGCGACTTGAAACTATATCGCAAAGGCAGTGTAACCAGAAAGGCTCGTCTGTGGCAGCCATGTGAGGAAAGCGAATGGTGTGACAATATTCTGGCAGGGAAGCCATAACAATGAAAACAACTGATGGCAGTAGTCAAACTACGGTAAATGCTTTGTGCCTAATTAAAATGTGCCAAATTAACATGCCAATCAACATCCAGTGCCAGCACTGATATGCAATTGCCACGCACAAAAGCTCATTGTCAGGATAAGTGTTCAAACACAGACCATTGTTTCAGGAGTGATGCTATCTCGTCTGGAGGGCGAAAAAGAGAACCATTCTTGATATTTTCCTTGGGTTGCTGCAAGACTCCCAGAAGCCTTTTCCACTAACGGCGCTAGCCAGGATTTCTGGAAGTTGCAGACCAAGAACATCTAGCTTGTACAAGGTTGGGAACCATTGCTCTAGAGAAAAGAAAAGCATCCCTTTTTGGTTAAATGAGATCTTCCACAATCACTTTCCATGGGGAGAAGAGTGGGTTACTAGATTTCCAGCGCTGGTTGAATAGTCAACACATGGATCAAGGTTCTGACTCAGCATGTAGCATGCAAAATGACAAATCTTGTTTGTATTTGCTTGTGTGTGTATGAGGAGGACAGACAAGCCACTCCCCAGTATGGAAGATGGTTTCAGTAAGAGGGTGGTGCCAAACTCAGAACTCTTGCGGGTGCTTTCTTATCAAAACACAGTCCTTCCTTACTAGTGCTATGTTCTCTGTGAAACTATCCCATTTTTTGCAATGGGTAGTTCCATTATCCTCTCTGATTTGAGTTTCTTGAACTGGTGCCACCCAAGTGTTGTCAACAAGAGGGCAGCTCAAAGAGCTCTCAGATAGGTCTGGCAAAGTCATAACATTCCAACCATCCTGAAGAAGGATGATGTTGGCTTGGACCCAGTGGGGGCGCCTAATTAGAATGACGCACAAAGGGGTTGTGAGGTTGTGTATGCAGCTGTGGTTTCTACCCCACTAATACTCGGGCAGAATGGGAGTACACAAGATTTAAGTGGATGGTTAATCAACAAAAGTGTTAATTGATTGATCACAGAGTGCTGAGATTAATAGGAGAAGCAATTATTTTGAAATTTCCATAACGTTTATTTTGCCATATCTCTGGCCTTTTTTCCCTCTCTAATATAAATTGTAATCACAAAGCTAGCTCCTATCGATTAAAAGGCAAGGATACAATAATTTTGCAAAACACTGTAGAAAAACATAGCCCAAGAAACCAGCAGCAAATGAAAAACCATCCATCAAAATGCAGGAGCTGTAACAAGAAACATTGCCATAAAATAAAATAAGAGTACAGAAAGATGGAACATTGCAGTCCAGCCATCAGCAAGGATTCCTCAAATTACAAATGGATGTGTCACATCAGTCGATGTCCGACTTGACATCTCCTGTTGCATTCATGCAAAGCCATACCTGTTTTTTTTCCACTTGCATTCCTCCAATGACTGAAACATTCATAGAATCATAGAATCACAGAATCATAGAGTTGGAAGAGACCTGAAGGGCCATCTAGTCCAACCTCCTGCCATGCAGGAACCCCATCACTATATTTCCAACAGATGGCCATCCAGCCTCTGCTTAAAAACCTCCAAGGAAGGAGACTCCACCACCCTTTGTGGCAGCATATTCCACTGCCGAATAGCTTAACTGTCATGAAGTTCTTCCTAATGTTCAAATGGGATCTCTTTTCCTGTAGTTTGAAACCATTGCCCCGAGTCCTAGTCTCTGAAGCCATGGAAAACAAACCTGTTCCCTCTTCAATATGACATCCTTTCAAATATTTAAACATAGCTATCATATCCCTCTTTTTGAAAGGCTAAACATTCCCAGTTCCCTAAGCCATTCCTCATACGACATTTCCTCCAGACCCTCAACCATCCTGGTCGCCCTCCTCTGCACCCACTCGAGGTTGTCAACATCCTTTTTGAATTGTTGTTGGATTAATATCCCCTAGGCTTACCAGCCTGTATGGTTACTGGGGTACATATATTTATTTATTTATAGAGATGGGCACGAAATGGGAAAATGGTGTTTCATTTCATTACATTTCGCCCCCCTGCATTTCATTTCGTATTCATTTTTGCATAAAAATTCATACGAATTGAAACAATAACAAAATGTTTCATTCCACCAGCCAATGACAGGCCAGCAGGAGACGACTGAAAACGGTCGGGACACCAGCGGGAGAGCACTGGAGAGAACCCCTGGTTCTGATATCTAAGAATTTTGAGCTGAAACTTTTATTTACTATGGAAGGCACTGGCCAATCAGATAGGGAGGTGGGATGATGTATGTACTTGCACAGCTCCTGATTGGCCAGTGCCAGGGAGAGGAAAAAATGACACATTGGAGGTTGCTTCGTGTTTGGGTTTTCACCCAGTGCAAACTATACCAAGGTGAGACAGTGGTTGATTTTGTTCTGGAGGGTGGGACTGGATTCCAAGCACTAGCTGTACTGTCATGTTTAATTGCAGAACCAGTCTGAAATGAAATACCCATCTCTTACGCCCACCTACAGCTTGACTAGGGATGCAACCAACAACCCTACAGTTTCTGTGACTTCTGTTACTCCTGTGCTGGTGGGTTTCTGGCTAGTTTTGCAGTTGTTACGATTAATGAATGGCAGCTACGCAACAGTTAATGGCTCCTAGAAAGATTCTGTTCCGATGGCAGAATGCGTCTGAACAACATACACGACATTGACATGGCTGTCTGTTGGCAGAAATCTTTATAGTCAATATCTCCAAGTAACAAAAGAACACAGCTTGAAATGTGTGTTTACTAAGGCTTCTCTGTTTTGTAAAATGGCTGCATTCTTTCTACTTTTTATAATAGAAATCCTTGTCCCAGATATGACAGGCTGTAGGTTAGGTTTCATGCTGCATAATATAAGATTGTCTCAAGACTTCATTCTCTCTCCCTCGCTCTCACTCTAGCTCTCTCCCCCCCCCCTCGATCTCTGCATGAGTGTATACAAGTACACTTCAAACAACAGAATTGAAATGCACAGTTTAGTACCTATGTGCATTTATATAGGAATTTCCTCCATGGCAGTGGAATGCTTTTAGATCAGGCTGAGATTCCTTTCTGGTGAAATACTTCTTCTCTTGGTATATAAATTTACATCCAGTCACAAACATCAGCATTCAGCTAAGACTCTAGGGTGGTCTACAAAACCATGATAAAAATACACCAAATTCAGGAAGAGCATTCTGAAATAACAGTGAATCAATAATATTGAGAAAATGTAAATTAAAATCAGTTTCACTTGGGTGCGAAAGATACTTATCAACCAAGTTCCTCTGTGTTCGAAATTCTGTAAACAGGGATATCACCACTGACAAAGGCATTCTCCAACAAGGTTCAGCTCAGATTTGGGACAGCCATAGGAGAATATTAAGATAATTAATTCAATATATAGGCAGCTCAGTAGGTAACCCACTATGGTCAATATGTGACGAACCATTCCATAAATATTCTTTGTGATCTGTCTGGGCTAGCACATTGTGTATAGAGTGTGGAGCAAATTGGGAGCTCTATGCCTGCAATACTCTTTCATATTATCCGTGTGTGCCCATCAATTCATGGTAGTATTAAAAAGAGTTCTTTCACAGGCATAACTTGGAGCTACACCCGTAGAGGTACGCAACAAAATTCGTTCATGATGTTGACATTGCAAGGCAACGAAACAGGGGTGGCCGGTGAACTCAATGCGTTGGTTGGTTGGCTGTGGAGTCAGCTTGCATTCCCTACTCCATGTCCTGATAGAAAGGAGGTTTTGGAAAGTTACCTCAGACCCTGAGAAACCCACTAAAAAGGAACTGACAAATTACTGGCCCGCCTGACCGCCGCTGCCATTTTCTGTTTTGGATCCTTGGGTGTTTTAGCTGTTTCAGTTGTTTTATTTGCCTATGCTGTAAACCGCCCTGAGTCCCCATGAGGGAAATAGGCGCAGTATATAAATGTGAAATAAATAATACAGTAAACCTACACAGTACCTTGCTAAAAGTACACTATACCTTGCAATAGTTTACACTTGACATGCGTGTGCATGTGTGTGTGTGTGTGTGTGTGTGTGTGTGTGTGTGTGTGTGTGTGT
>JAHTLZ010000054.1:2038072-2059760 GCA_023846285.1 Phrynocephalus versicolor
TGTGTGTGTGTGTGTGTGTGTGTGTGTGTGTGTGTGTGTGTGTGTGTCCTGTGCCATCAAGTTGGAACAAGCTGATAGCAATCGTAATAGGGCTGTCAAAGTGAATGAGGTGTTTAAGGAGTGATGGTCTTTAAGGAGTGATTTTACCAGTTGCACTCCACCAGTGTTTTTCCATGGGTTAATGAAGATTCCATGGGTTCATGTGGAACCCTCTTCTCCAGAGTCCCAAAATGTCACTTTCTCCCCTGCACTGTATTTGGAATCTCTATACAGTGGACCCTCATATAACAAACGGTTTGTATAACATAAAATCTGTACAACGTAAAATATTCCGGAGAATAGGGGAAATTTGCCTAACAGAATTGCCTATGGGGTGAATCTGTACACACAAAAATGGTCGCAATTAGGGATTACTCTATTTTCAATGGATTCTTATAGGAAAATTGTATAAAGGAAAATTTGCATAACATAATTTCATTTGGAATGAATTAATTCCTTTATACAAGGTACCACTGTACTTGAATCAAAGGCATACGAATGGTACTGCTAGTGGGGGCAGCAGCCTTTAAATTTGTTTATTTATTTTAACCTTGCCGATCAAAATGTTGTGGAATACCTTATGACTAGGAGTAGTCCAGGCATTCTCCCCACCCACTCCCACCCGCTTAGATGGTTCAGTTGCTTCCATTATATGGTAGCTTCACACTGTTCCCTCATCAAACCAAGAAGATATCCCATAGATTTAAAGAGCTATCACTCTTTGCCTTTTGGCAAAGCTGCATATACTTTTGCTATACTAATTCATCCTCCTAGTACCTAGTTTCTCTTTTTTAACTTGTCAGATAATGAAGGCCTCTTTAGGGCCTCCGTGAGGATAAAATAGCCATTTCTTTAGCAGTGTACCAGGGACAAAGATTGATAGCAAGGTTAATCCTAATATAATTCTCTTACTAATGCCCGGGAGCTACTCAAGTGCCTTAATGCATCAAGATGTAAATGTTTTATAATGCTCATAAACACTACTGGAATCTAACATAGTTAATACTACAAAGAGTAAAACAAGTGAAAGGTGTTGTAAAAATCAATTTTCTTTCTTCCTCCAGTGATTTATTTTCTCTGGTGAACCAATTAATTCCGTACTAAGAAAAAGATAATGCCATTTTAGAGTAGTGGTATATTAGGTTAAGTTTATTGCAGTCTAAATTTTGTTCTGGCAATATGGTTGCAATACATGCAGACTTGAGCATAGCAAAGTCCATTAGTGAAACATAAAACAAAGGATCTGTGCCCGCGATGGAGAAGAAGGAAGAAGGAAAGAAGAAGAAGGAAGAGGAAGTGGTTTTGAGAGTGGCGATCAAGCACAGTTGGCCAAGGAGGGTAAACCAAAATTCATCTCTGTGTTTGCAGAGTGAAATACCTGCCCAGTCGTGGAGGAGAAAGAAAGTTCAGGATTTATGTCACGTTGATTTTTAAAAATAAGGGGCACTATCTTATGAAGTACAGGCACATGGGAAGTCCAGCGGCAGGGTGGTGCCAGTGACATCTGGCCCTCTGATCTGACAGTGTCATCTGGATGATCAGCCAATCCTGTGACCATACATCACCAGCAGCAGGCCAGATGACCAGGGCCATTGTCTCAGCTGCAGCCTCACATATACAAGTGGGACAGGATCCTGGCCATTCCTTCAAAACAAAATGTTAGGAATTGTCTGTAGTTATATACCTGTATGTTTATATTGTACTACAGGCAGGCAGGCAGGCAGGCAGGCAGGTAGGCAGGATAGCTAGCTAGCTAGATAGATAGATAGATAGAGGAGGGAGGGAGGAATGAACGAAGGATAGATAGATAGAGGAGGGAGGGAGGGAGGAACGAATGAACGAACAAATCAAGAAAGAAAGAAAGAAAGAAAGAAAGAAAGAAAGAAAGAAAGAAAAACAAACGAATGAAGAAATGAATGAATGAAGAAATGAACAAAAAACCAAGGATAGATAGACAGACAGACAGACAGACAGATAGTGTGCATTTTTTTCATGCTTTCCTACCAACCAGTGCATTCTGCAGCCAAAAATGCACACATTCTATGCAGCTTTAAAAGTTAGGAAAGATAGATAGATAGCTATCTCTATGTTCATGAAATTACTGGCTGACATGTTTTTTGGCATGCCAGCATTTTCCTGTAAGAAATGATGTTTCTGTCTTGAAGGGCAGGGGAAAATGATGCTTCCTGCTGTGCAGAACAAACTGAATCATCATGCCTCCCTTCCATCTATACCAATTATTGAGAAATCAAAGAGTCACCAACAAAAAAAAATCAAATAAAATGAATGAAACAGTCTTGCTGAAATGCTTATTCTGTCTCATTTAAAAGAAAATACTACCTGCTATCTATCACATCTATTAAGGAGCTTCATGGCACAGTGGTTACTATGCAGTACTGCTGCCGCGTCTCTGCTCCCAACCTGGGTTCAGTGCCAGTTAGCTGGCTTGAGGTTCACTCATTCAGCCCTCCATCCTTCCTAGTTTGGTAAATTGAGTATCTGGTTTTCTGGAGCAGGGTGGTCAATGTATCGCTTTCATAATATGTGTTTTCTATGTAAACCACCCAGAGTTCCCATCAGGAAAGTCAGTTGCGGTATCAGAACGAACGAACGAACGAACGAACGAACGAACGAACAAACGGACGGACGGACAAACAAACAAACAAACAAACAAACAAACAAACTGTGAAGTACATTTTGCTTTTGCTTTTTTTCTTTCTGACTTCATTCATAAGAGAGTCTTTCCTTTTAATAAGCAGCCACTAGGTCAGTCTTTCCCTTTTCATAGGTTCATGCACCTTCCAAACAGGCATGCTGGGAAAGCTTGCCTGCCACACAAGGGCTTGCAGAGGGGTTTAGTAGTGTGTGAAATGGAAGGGCAGACACAAATGAGCCATGACTCTCCTTGGAATTATTTGCAACAGCCGGTAATCCCAACAGGCAAGAAGAAGGTGGATCAGGATTGCAGCATTAAGAAACCAGCCCGAAGAGTGTTGCGTATACGAAGAGAAGGGAGGAGTTAGACCAGTTTCAAATGCACACAGATAAAACTTTCTGCTTCCCCTCCAGGTCTGCCTTGTGAAAGAAATCCTCCCACAGGGGGGGAAAAACACTATGCTTAAGCAAACACTCAAATGAAACGGCCAAATAAATGTTTTGTCACGAACCTCCCTGACAAATCCTGTATTCGGTTTGTCATCCATTTAAAATTCTGGATGTTCTTTTTTTCAGAGAGCAGCCTTTTACAACATGTCCCTGCAAATTTAGTTTGTTTCAAATGAGGACACACAGACCTTACTAGGAGTTGGATAGAATTTTATTATACTGGCTGGTTATTTTTTTGTTTGTTTTGTTTTAAAATAGAAAACTCTCTTAAATCCTCATCTTGCTGTTTTCAATCAAAGTGTGGAGTCGGCAGTACCAATATTGGCTCAAGTGCTTCTTGGCAATGTCAGTCTGGTCACTATAAGACAGGCATGTCCAAACTTGGGCCCTCCAGATGTTTTGGACCGCAACTCCCACAGTCCTTTGCCATTGGCCATCTAAGCTTAGAATTCTGGGAGTTGCGGTCCAAAACATCAGGAGGGCCGAAGTTTGGACATGCCTGCTATAAGACAATCACAACAGTTTCCCTTCTGTGAACACCTCTCAACTGCACCCTGGTGGCTATCAATCAATCAATCAATCAATCAATCAATCAATCAATCAATCAATCAATCAATCAATCAATCAATCAAAGGTCTGGCTTCCTGGGAGGCAACTGAGATATAGTGTGGTGTAGTGGATAGAGTGTTGAATTAAGATCCAGGAGATCCATGAAAACTCATTTGAGGTTTTACTCTTTTTGAGGGTCTCCAGAGCTCAGAAGAAAATTGATGGCACACGACTGCATTAATACTGTGTTGTGGTAATTGGAAGTCTGAGGCTTTTGGTCTGGTCGGTAGTCCAGCTCTGTGCAAACGGACTTTTATTTCCATGTTAAGAGGAACCAAAGTTGAAGGCAACAGTACAGGTGACAGACACACTTGACCCACACCAGCTGCTAGATGATTTCAGGGCCATGTTGTGTGGATCTCGGATCGTTCCTTTCTCATTCCTTTGCTGACAAAACTCAGCAGTCATTGAAACAGAAGTAGAAACCTGCTCTGGTTATGGAATTATGCTTCATGTCTCCACCGCCTAAAACGCCAGGCAAGCTTTCTCGTACTACCTGTCAGTTCATTTGAGCTTCGAAAAAATTCCCGTCCCATCCCTACTTGAAGTAACAGTTCTGCAACACTTCTGGTTTGTTTCCTTCAGTTTCTGCTCCACTCCATTTTATAAGCCCCTTTTTATATCTCAGCTGTGATTAGCAAGGCTAAATCCTGGGCATCAGCACTGCCATGGAGGTGTGATTCACAGTACAGCTGGCGAGAGCTACTTAACTCTTCTCTCAGGTGTTATTATAAATGGCCGCACCTATTGCTGAGCTAGCCTTGAGATTAAATTACCTCCATCTCTCTTGGCTTTTCTAGCTGCAGTTTGTTAACGCCAGAGTTGATTATTTTTTATATTTGCTATTATTTATGAACACAGCAAGCTAAATGAGCCAGCAGAATTTAGAAGGCTAGTAGTTTTTTTAAATGCACTATGCATGTGTTATGAGGTGTGTAGCATGGGGGAGGCACAGAGGTGGTTGCTTTAGGTGCAAAATTTTTAAGGGGCTTAAAGGAGTCCAGACTAGATGACCACTGGGCTGGAGCTCCAAGGGAGCTGCACAATTGCTGCTGCCCCCCCATGCCATATTGGGGGGGGGGTAGTTGGGCAGAAACTGACTTGGTGGGGTTACTAGTTAAACCACTTCCCACATACCTCAACTTGAAAGCCCAGTTATGATTGGTGTAAGTCAGTCTGACTTGATGGCACATGGCAAAACAGAACCAGCATTTATGCAACCTCTTAGCGTCCATTATCTCAAGTCAAACTGCAGGTGTCCAGTAATTCCAAGACCCTTCTCACGTGTGGTGTTACTGAGCCAAATATTCCCCATCTCGTAACTGTGCAATTGATTTTTTTTTTGCTTAGGTGTCGAACTTTGAATTTGTTCTTGTATCCCTTGACTATTGGTTTGTTTGTCTGAGGCTCCCATCAAGCCCCCTCCAGCTGCACCTCACATTTGCCTGGAGGCTCGTAGACTTTTGGGGTAGATGGAGCTTATAGCGGGAACTGAACACTTCTGCTTTTTCTTGGTCATCGATGACCATTTTCCATCCACAGTGAATAACTGAGCCACTGTTTCTTTTCTCTGTCTTTTCTTGCACACATGCCAAAAGAACGCTTCCTTCACACACTGACCAAGTCTCTCTGTCATTTCACACTTCCCAATTCCTTCTTCGTCCTATGTTCCCTATTAGATCCTTATGCCCATCACCACTTCCAGCCAGCGCCTCTCAGTCTCATTCCTTTGGTCCGTGTCCAGATGCGTATTCGTCTGCGAGATGCAGTTCTGCCAGCCACTCTTCATTAGCAGTCTACATCCTGGCTTGTCCAACGTCCATGCCCTCCTATCATGAGGGTGCTTTACATAAAATGATTTATCCCAGCAGGCCACAATATGCAAATGCTCCAGGACAGGGTGAAGTATTTTAGGGTGCTCTCGGCAAAGAGATAACGAGAACCACTTTGTGCAATTTAGGCAGAATTGAACAAAATAACAATGGATCACAAGTAATGATTTAATGCAAATCACCTAAACTGTGCAGAATGAAAAGGGCTGCTGTATCACCACGTGGAATACGGAGTTGTTTTTTCTTTTGAAAAATATCTGCTGGTTCTATGCTCTCTCTCTCTCTCTCTCTGTGTGTGTGTGTGTGTGTCTGTGTGTCTGTCTGTCTGTCTGTCTATGGCTATATGCTTGCTGTGGTTCTTGAAGTGAGAATCCATTTCTCTTCCAACCACAATGAGAGTTACACCCAAGCTCAGAGTGACCAAGTAGGCCAGTAGTGTCCACACTTTGGCCCTCCAGATGTTTTGGACCGCATCTCCCATAGTCCTTTGTAGAGATGGGCACGACTCAGAAAAAAAGTTTCGTTTTCGTTTTCGTTTTCGGCTAGGGTCTGAGTCGTTTCGTTTCCGTTTTCGTGGGCTAATTTCAAAATTTTTCGTTTTCGTTTCGTTACGTAACGAAAACGAAAAACCGAAAACGAAAACAAAAATTTTTTCGTTTCTCCCCATTTAGCTCAATTGAGTGCTTTTCCAGTAACGAAAAACGAAAATTGGCTCGAAATTAGTCGTTTCGTTTCCGTTCTCGGTCCAGGTTGGTGCCGATTTTCGTTTTCGTTTCGTTTCCGTAACGAAAACGAAAAACGAAAACGAAAACGAAAATACCGCTAAGTCGTGCCCATCTCTAGTCCTTTGTCATTGGAAATCTAGGCTTGGATTTCTGGGAGTTGTGGCCCAAAACATCTGGAGGGCAAAAGTTTGGACACCCCTGAGGTAGGCCTAAGTAAGGTAGCAGATAATGGCATTGCTTCTGCTAATCACAGTCCCTGGTGGGCCCTTGTCTCTCCTGTGCCACTATGGTTGAGTCCAGAGAATTTCATGAGTATCCCTTATTCTTCATCGACACCCCGACCTCAGCTTACTATTACTGTGCAGTAGAGATGGGCACGACTCAGCGAAATTTTCGTTTCCGTTTTCATTTTTTCATTTTCGTTAGGTAACGAAATGAAAACAACAATTTTTCAAAAAACAAAACGGAAACGGAAACAAAACGAAAAATTTTGCCGTGTTTTTCGTGTTCGTTGCGGCAAGCACATTGAACTGAAAAGAATGCTAACGAAACAGAAATTTTTCATTTTCGTTTTCGTTTTTCGTTTTCGTTAGGCAACGAAACAAAAATGAAAAATTTGCTGAAAAACCCAACGAAAATGAAAACGAACCGAAACAGACCCCTCAACGAAAAACGAAATACGAAAAACCATTTTTTTTGAGTCGTGCCCATCTCTACTGTGCAGACAAACAAAGGATAACTCAGAGACTGGTTGGGATTCCACAGAATCCTGGTGTAGCAAGGGGCTGCTAAGTCCACTGAGTTCAAAGCTTCCCAACTTCCTTCAGTAGATTTCAAGTTCTGATTACATAGGATTGACATAGCCAGTCAACAAATAAGCTGCTATCATCACATATGTTGACAACTAGATCAAAGAGAGATAAAGGACTTTCTCATGAAGCCACGAAAGGGTGTTTTTATTCTGCCGAAATGCAAGCAATATATTTTATGTGGAGTAAAATGTTGACTTGATTAAAAGCAGTGATTTCCACAGCGAAACAACTAATTACATTGATAGCATGTTAACATAATGTGTAACATAAGCACTGATGCAACAATAAATCAGGGAAAGCAATTACATAAATTGAAGCATCTTCTCAAAAAGTGTGATAAAAAGTTGTCAGAAGAGTGGTTATTTATTTATTTTTATCAAGCTAATGTTGTAGGAGTAAACATCCAGCCAGGTGGAGTGTATCAAAATATTAATTTTATGGGCTCTTCTTGCTACATATAATAAATGTTCTCTCACTGTCTTGCTTCAAAGGAATTGCTGGAATAAGTTACAGCAGATCTGTTTGAATTATTCAGAGGCATCTGACTTCCTACATGTGGAGGTTTCTGACAATGAAGGGGGAAAAAATAACAACAAACAAACAATCCCAAAGCATGTGAACTACTGGAATTCTTACTGTTTTAAAAACTCACTGAGTGAGTTGCCATAATTTGATCTGTATCCTGATAGGCTTTTTGTTGTTGGTTTATGTTTCTGGCATAAAGTTCAACATCTGTTTGGGATAAAATTTACATAATTAGCATTATGGAAATGGGTACCAATAAAGAGTTGCACCCACTTCCTCTTCTTGTTACCCTAGTAGACTTTTCAAGGAATGGGAGGTATTTGGTACATCCTTCTTTTCCACAAAACAAACAAACAAACAAAACCAAACAAAAACAAAAACAAACATGGTCCCAGGTGAGACACACAGTGCCCAAAATCCCCTTGTACAAACGACACACACAACGTGGAGTTGCGCTCTCAGTAATTGTGTAGCCTGCATACTGTAATTAAAACTGTAAACCGCCCAGAGACTACTTGAAGTGGTATGGGGTGGTATATACGCAGAACACTTTAATTGTGCTCCCTTCAAAGGCAGGACTTGGTCTCCCCCAAACACTTGCAGAAAATACTGTCATCTTTAGGATCAGGGTTGTTTATTTTAAGTCTTTGCTTCATTTGAAGCCCCACTTTTGTGTTTCCCTTTCATTGAGCTCCAGGCATTGCACATGGATTTCCTGATGTATTCTCACAAAAGCTCGGGGGGTGGGGTGGGGGCGGGAGACAGAAAGTCTGTCTGAGAGAGTGTATGATTAGCGCAAGGTCACCTCGTGAGTTTAATTACACAGTGAGGCTTTGAACCTGAGTCTCCGGAGCCTTTGCCCAACGCTATGAAACGGCAGCATTGCACACTTGATCATTAAAACAGCACGTTCCAATCCGTCTAGGATAAGGTTTCATTTACCCCTGGCAGGAGAGGAAGTCTACCTGGCATTTATCAGAAGCTGGAGCAGGGTTTTAAATTTGTGGCGCGATGCAAATGTCTCCCAGAGTTTTTAGGAGTCGGCGTTCTTCTGCTTCACTTTTATGTTGGCGAGGGAAGCAAACGGGCGCAATATAACCATAAAACTCCCAGTCGCTTGTTACTTGAACATTTAGTTTATAATCATATGTAACTTAAGATGGAATAAAGGTAAGTGAACTCAGTGGGATTCACAAAGTTCCACCATGCTTAACTTCTGAGCAGATCTTATTTAACAGCTGTGTCGTTAATTCGTGCTGCACTCCTTGGTTTATCAGGCAATGTTTTAAATAAGAGGAAAAGGGGGAGTATATAAAAATGCATTTGAAACAAGAACTCCCAGTGTTATGGAATTTACTAGCTGTGTATAGTCCAAAACCCCAAATACAGAAGTAGAGTTTACTATAACAGTGCCAATTAACTTTAAAAGATGGATTCTTCTTTGTTTCATATAGCTAAGGACATACTTCACACAGCAGTAATTTTTGTTCTAAAGGTAGTGATAAACTTCACCTAAGGACAAAGCCAGATAGTGGTTTTAAAAAGGATATTCTTTTGCAGTTGTTTTAACAAGTTTGTTCTCAGTTTGGGTTTCAGTTCCAAAATATACATTTTTCCTTGTTTCTCTCCCCCCCACCCCGTGTGTGTGTGTGTGAAGCAAGCCATCAATCACTTTTTGAGCAGCTGGTTTGATCTTTTTTACAAGATTTCCATCAAAAAAATGTCAGAACAATGCAATTTATTCTGATACATTTAAAGCGAGAATCATTTCATTGATTGCTCTTTTAAAAAAAACAAAAAAGAAAGGGAAATGAAAATATGAAAATAGATGGCACTTAAAATTCCTGTAGGCATTAGCTTAATAACCATGCATCTGCTCTGCTTAGGAACATTCTGGCTGGAAATAAAATCTACAGAGCTAATATTGCCTTTAAAAATTGCTGAATCAAAATTAAAGGATGTGTCTGCATGTCTTTGACCAACCCGGCTTTAGATCTTATAAATATGTGTACGCCTAATAGGGCAAATCCGGACTGGAATCCATCTGAAACTTGGCAAATTCACTCAACATTTGGGGGCCCATTATCTCTCTCAGTGCCATGTCTATCGATAAATGAACACATTTTGCCAAATGCAATCTGAATTCAAAGATGCACAGCTCACTGAGACTTGAAGAGGGCAGACCTAATTAACTTCCACCTTCCTAGCTTGGGGGAGGAGGGTTGATTCAGCCTGGCTCCAACCATCAGCCATCATGGCTGGTTTTGAATCCACCCTGGAATAGTTTTGGTTGCGCTGATACATCATCTATGGGGTTAGAAGAATTGGAGTTTAGTTATTCCCCTTTTTGGGGGCACAGAGGAAAAACATGGAAATAGCTCTCCAATCAAACACTTTCTTGGGAAAGGAAAAATCATCAGTCTGTATCAGTGATTCTCAACCTCCCTCCCCCACTTTCGTACTCCTTGGCAGCCTAATTCCTTAAATCAGGCATGTCCAAACTTTGGCCCTCCAGATGTTTTGGACCACAACTCCTACAGTCCTTTGCCATTGGAAATACAGGATTGGAATTCTGGGAGTTGTGGTCCAAAACATCAGGAGGGCTGAAGTTTGGACATGCCTACCTTAAATGATACACTTCATATTAGGGAGTGGAGGGGGGGGACTCCACTCTTTTCTCCAGCCCAGTTCTCCATCGGTTCTTGGTAGCATGCCATCAAAAGGGTTAAAATCCATAAGGAATTTTGTCCCGTACAAACTGCCATTGATAGGAAAGTAACAGGTTGCACACAAACGCTAGGTTAGTGGTAGGACAAAAGCAGATCACACACACACACACACACACACACACACACACACACAAACACACACCTTGGAGTGAGAGCCATTTGGCTGGTCTCTCACACAGCCAATGGGGATTGGAGGAAGAAACTGAGGGCTTTCTCAGAAAATAAACACAGTGGACCCTCGTTATAACAAGCAGTGTGTTTAACAGAAAATCCGCTTAAAGGAAAAAATTTCCGGAGATAGGGGGAAATCGCTTAACAGAATTGCCTATGCAGCAAATCTGTACAACAGAAAAAAAACCCAGTTCCAATTAGGGATTCGTCCGTTTTCAATGCATTCCTATGGGCAATTTGCATGAAGGAAAATTTGCTTAATGGAATTTCATTGGGAATGAATTAATTTCTTGATACAAGGTGCCACTGTAACAGATGTACCCTGTTGTTGACATACATGCCTTTTCTCACCATTCTTCATTTTTAAAAATGCTCCTTAGTGGCCGATGCAAATCATAGCTCCACAAACATCCAGTGTTATAGGAGAAGCAGGCAAGCTTTCCATTTTGGCACCTGGATTAGTTCAGGAATACGATCCATAATACTTAATGCCTCTGACAATTCCCGTGGTTGATGGATTTTAAGAGGTGGCATTTTTAGTGACTCTGTTTTGCTTTGGGTTTTTTTCTTCTTCCTTGAGTGCCAGTCCATGACATTGGGGGCCTTTTCTTGGCCATCATGATAGGGCCTGTCTCAAAGATGTTCCTTGTTTCTATTTTATATCCACCGTAGGTTATGGCCAGCGTCACTGTATTGTAATACGACTGTTGAAATAACCTTTTTAAAGTTAATAGTCCACCAGCTTTTTAAAATTAGTTTTTTTAAAATCATCTGCCAAGATATTTGGAAGGTGAATGGAAGTGGAATAGTGGAATGAATTGGAGAATAGCTATTTTTGAAATGACTTAGAAACCGTCTTTGGTGACTCAAAGGTAATTCTTATTGCTTGCTGGCAATGATATGATGAACTCGAGGCAAAGCACACGGATATTGAACCGTTATGATGCCAGAGACATTTATAACACATTCCATTGTACGCGAGTATCTTATTGAGTATAGACATGATTGTGCAGCTAGTGTTTACTTATGATTTTCATTTATAATTTAAATTTGTATGTATATTTTATGAGCTCGTGCTTTTTACACAGGGTTGCACAGTTCAGCGTGTAATAGTTAAGCAGAAGGGGCAATTTGCTTTAATGTTCCTTTTATGGCAAAAGTGCTGAATTACAAAGCAAAAAAATAGAACATGTTCAGCAGTGTAAATAAAACTATAATCAGAGAAAGTAAATCACAGTCTCCACCGTCATCCTTCATCCAGTTTATGCTTTTGTGCTTTGCTGGGTTATTAATCTTGATAATAGAAATAGGAAAGAAATGTTGCACTGAAAAATAAGGGTTGATATAAAGCGCTGATGGATGAACAAAACAATTGTGACTTCCTAAAGCTTATCTTTGCCAGGTTTTTTGACACATAATAGCGCTAAATTGAAAACTAGTTAGGAAGTTATGCTTCTATCCTTTAAAGTGTTTTTCCTTCTGCAATTGTCTACACAGAGCCACAATACTGCTAGATGATCGCAGAGATTATTAAAATTTCAGGACCAGGAGGCCGAACCTCTGAGTTATGTGAATAATTTAATCACATTAATACCTTTATTGAGTTCTGCAAGATTTGCTGACAAGAGAGGAAGGTGGATGCAAATGCATTTTGTTTTGCTCATTACAAAAATTTTATATTAGATTCTGACTCAGATGTTAAGCAGTGAGAAGACTTATTATTTGCAGAAAGAAGATAATTTCATATCTTTTCCTCCACCTTGTCTTTCATCAGCTTCCTAGCACAGGCGTTAAGCTGCAGCCCTGTCGCCAGAACTTGGCTCATGAACCAGGTTCTGTCCCAGGTAGCTGGCTTGAGGTTCTTTCAGCCTTCCATCATTCCAAGGATTGAGACAGTGTGTAGCTTGAATAATTCAACTGTCCACCATCCAAATAGCTGTTTTAACCACTATAGGGCAGTCTATAAGCAGCACAATTTTTTTTTACATGTAAGCAAGCATCTGCCTGAATAGGATGGGCATCCACTGTCTATGGGACCTCACCATATGGGTTGGGACATCCCCAGGGAGTGCACTTCTTCAGAATTACTGTCCTCTGCTTATATCGGGATGCTGGAGCTAGAGTGATATTCTTTAATGATGGATGTTCTGCCTGTTGTTGTTTTTATATGTCTAAGACACCTTGAGCAGTTCACATGCGAGGACAATGCACTTGTGTTTTACTTGGTTGCTTTTTCTTCTGTGTGACAACCATCAACTAGGGAATCTACCATACAGGAGTACACAGACTTTATCCTTCGAGTCAGCTGCAGAGTGGTAGATTTAAAAACAACTAAGAAAAAAAAATGCGACTTAAGCTTGGATTTCATTTCAACTTATTTTGTTTTATTTTCCCAAGCAGCTCAGGCTTTGAACTTTTAGATTTACATCAGGCTTTAACTGTGGTGTTAGTGGGGGTGGATAGAAAGAAATCTACCTCAACAAGTAGTGACATTTCTTCCCATTTGTTTGGAAGGAACTGGAATTATAATGAAACATTGTTCAGATATCCTTTCAATGTCCTTCCATCTCCAGCACATTTAAATATAGTCCTTTTTTTTTGTTACCTCTCTTCCTTCTTCTACGCCGGCCTCCTTTCCCTGCCAACGTCGCTTTTTCCTTGCTCATTTGACCCACCCGTCTGCCGATTTCTTTTCATTACATAGGAGAGTGTCTCCTTTTGACAGACGGTGCACATTAAGAGAGTTGGGAGAACGCTCCGGAAGCAGGTCGCCCGAATAGGTCTCCTGGGTTTTCATTTACCACTGTGGGGGGGGGGGTCTGCCACAGACACAATTACCAGCCTTTGGAGACTCAGAGGTTAGTGTGAGGGACACGTGGTGCTCATACCTCATGCTGAGCTGTAATTGGGAAGATATTTTTTAATCAGAAGTTATTCTGCAGCCCAAACATTAGGAATCTCTTGTAAGCCTGACAGGAAATTAAACGGAGAACAAATAACAACACAAACCAAGCCGGAGAATAAAGGCTATTCCGATTTGCCTAATTATAGCCCTGCTTGCAATTCCACCCTTCCCCCATGCCGTGCTTTTCTATAAAGAGGAAATAATCTAACTTTCATTGGCTGATAATATTGTCTAATTGTTTCTAGGAACCAGGATTTCAAATGGCCAGGAAAAGTTGGGGACTGTTTATAACTGGACTGCTTTTATTAGCAGACAGATTAAATGGGGTGGGGAGTTAATTCTGCATCCGGGTTTGACGCCTAATTAGTATTAAATCTTCTGAGCGTGCCATCCTCACCCGTTTGGAGCTGTGAAATCTCCATTTGTGCAAACTTACTTCTGACACAATGGGAAGAAATAAAAGGTTTATATCCCATTTAAGCTCACCCTGCTTTCCAGTTCAGAAGTCCCGATAGAAGGTCCTTCTGAGATTGGTGGCCACCACTTAGATACAAAATTTAGGTTCCTATGGTAAATTAGGGATTTTCTTTCCCTCCTCCTCCTCCAGATGTGGCCACTGTGGCCCCAAAAGTCTGTTCCCAGAAGATGTTTGGGGCATACGGAAGGCTCCGGGACGCAAAAGTTCTTATCTGTTCTGATGGAAGCAGCAGTGGTTTCCAGCATTGGCTCTCTAGGTCTACCAATGGCCTACAGGGACTACAAATCCCAGAAATCTTGGCCAGCACAGCTAGTTGCATGAAGACTGGGAGTTGCAGTCCAAGAACATCTGGAGACCCAAGACTGTGTAGAGGAAACACCTAGTTGGCTCTTTGTCTTAATCCGTTACTCACTTATTTTGATGCCTGTGGGTTTCAGAAAAGAAAGAGAGGGGGGAAAATGAGACCTTCTAGTTGCACATCAGTAGTTTTGAATTTTCACTCTGATGATCTCAATCATGAAGATGGATGCCGTATAATCTGGCTAGAGGGAAAGCTGAACTGAGTTGTAAAACCATTCATTTTAAGGGATAGATGGATCTCGATTCACTGGCATTCCTTTCTACAGCCATTCGATTCTGTTTCCCCATCCATCTTTCAAACTCTATGATTCTCATGCAATGGCTTACTTCGATATATATATTTTGTAGTCATTTATCTGGACACACTCTTGTATATACATGGTATTTATTTTCATGGCTGCCGAGTCAGCAAAAATAATAGAATCCGAACCCAAAGGGCCCATGAAGTCTCACCGCTTTGGCATCAGCAAAAAAAAGTATATCTCTATATCTCTATATATCTTATTTTTCTTTTGCGTTTATCCCACTTGGTGGTGGGCTCCGCTAGACAGATCCATTGTTTTATGTGACTTTTTTGGGGGAAGTTTGGCCAGCCTATCACAGGGCCTGTCACCTAGCATGCAGCACCTGGTATTACAAGGCGTCCACCCATCCAATTACTAACCAGGCCCGACCCTGTTTAGCTTTTGAGATCTGTGCATATCTCTATTTATATTGATCAATCTATCAATCTGTTGATCTATAAAGAAATCTAGAAACGAAATGTTAAGGAGCAAAATTAATCACATTTGCTAAACCCTTACCCTGATTACAGTGAATAGAAACTTAGTAACCTGGGGAAATGGGTCTCTATAACATGCAAGGAGGCAGGGAGGATGCTGCAGCAATGGAGCCCGGGGGCAGGTGGGTTGGGCAGGTGGGTGGTGGGGTGGACAGAGGCAGGGAGGGCAGGCAAACCCTAAGCTGACATCTCCATCCAATATGGGAAGGGGCCAGCTGGCAGGGGTGGGTGACAGGCTGAGCCGGCAGGGAAAAGAAGCCACGGGCCACTCAAAATTTGAAAACGGGCTGCATTTGGCCCCCGGGCCTGACTTTGGACAAGCCTGACCTAGATGCTCAGATGGCTTTTTCTCTGGCAATATGGCTTTATGGTTTCTTGGTTGGGAACCTCTGGTTCTTTTTTTTTCCAAATGCGAATGTGAATTTTGTGAATGTCAATATACACTTAGAAAATGGAAGTGCATTTAGCTCCTCATCTTTATATAATACTTTGGGGCGAAACCAACAATATATTCTGTGTTTTCTTTGCAGGAAACCCCACAGAAACCCCATGTAAGTGGAAGCTTCATCCATTTTCTGGAGAAGACTGTTCATTCTGTAAGTTCAACTGTTCCTTTTGGTGTCCCTTGCTTTCCATATTGGTATGCACTGCTCCTCTGTTCTAGCACTGCACTTTGAATGGTATGAAATGAAATTATTGCAAGGAAGATTTGCTAAAATGAAAAATTCTGTTGCTCGTTGGATTTTTTTTTACACTTTCTCTCCATCTTCTCCTGCTGATTGAAACTTCTGTAAGCATTCTTCACAGAGGAATAAAAATATTTTATCTGCTGAAAGAATAGCCCGTAACTTCCATAGTCCAGATAGACTGGATACATGCAGTGCATTGATTTATGGACATTTTGGATTGTTTTGACTTGTATGTTTCAGTGACCCCTCTCCTTTGAACCCCCAAGTTACATTATAAGGGCAGTACGGTAGCCTCAAGTTAAGCGTGCATTCTTCCAAATGGATTGTGTTCAACCCAGCTTTTCTAAATAAATTATAGCTCCTAAGTTTTGCAACTGGTTTAGAGGAAACTGAGGGTCCTTCAAAATGCTCCCATCACACCCCCAAAATTGTCCCTCCAAGAAAGATACTATTTATTTATTTATTTATTTATTCATTCATCCATTCATCCATTCATTCATTTACTTATTTATTTATTTTAGAGTATTTCTACCCCACCATTCTTTCATAAGCAACAACTTATGACCCAATCCTCACCCACTTCTCTGAAACTCATCCATGCCCTTGTGGCACCCAAAAGCAATGCACAACAGTTTATAAGTCCTTGTTTGTGACAGATCACTTTGGAGCTCTGATTTTTACCGGCCTCATTGAGGTACCTAATAAGCTTGTGAGAAAACTCCAGAACATCGTCTGGGGAAAGAAAAAAAAAAACCAATTGAGACACACAATTCTCAATTTATCCGTAGAGATGCTTTGCACTTAATTCTCCTCTGTGCACCATGAAAAATGCATTTTGCATTTCTAGGGGGGGGGGGAATAATAATTGTTTGGGTTATGCTATAGAGTAGTGGT
Organism: Phrynocephalus versicolor; assembly: GCA_023846285.1. Taxonomy (NCBI): domain Eukaryota; kingdom Metazoa; phylum Chordata; class Lepidosauria; order Squamata; family Agamidae; genus Phrynocephalus; species Phrynocephalus versicolor. Next base: position 2,054,727 of record JAHTLZ010000054.1, read on the forward strand.
TATTTGTCTCCGGAGTGCCTCACAAATCTATTCCCTTTCATTGCCCACTGCACCTGCTAACATCTCAGTCTTCCCACTCTCTCCTGCGAGCCGACCCATCTGTCACGGAGCAGCGCTATGGCAGTTAGCGCTATTTGACACCATTGACAAGAAGGAAGAGAAATGTGGAGAGAGGGGTTTTGCCATCAAGCAAAGCAAAGGTGGAAAGGTTTCCAACTTGTGGGAGATGGCAGTCCCTGAACTAATTAGTAGGAAAGCACATGGAAGCCCGACAGTTTATCTATGATTAATCTATTTCAACAATTGCATATGCAGAATAAGAGAAGAAACATCCTGAAATATACGGTCCAACCTGTATATTTGGAGGATGCAAAAGGAAGAAGAGATCAAATGACGGCGAGTGTTGTTGCCTGATTGGTATTGAGGGTTCCCCTTGTGGCTGTAACCTGATTGGCCTTGTGGATATCAATCATTTTTCAGCACTACAGGATCATTATAATTTAACTGAGCTGAGGATGGTGTCCAGCCTGTTGCTTGGTAACGGGATATGCAGATGAGCTGGCTTCAGAATCCACCATATGGCTGGGCATTTTGCCCTATGCACCCATGACATGACCTATACATGTAGTAGTACACCAGCGATTTGCAGAATGGTTTATTGTGTTCCTTCATTTAGAAATGCATTTTAGGTAGGCAGCAGTTTATCTCTTGGACAACTTTAAACTTTTTGTTTAGATTTTTCTTGCATGAAAAGTTACAAATGTTGTTGGCATTAGTAGGATCTCATCAACTGCACAACAGTTAAATATTTTAGTTTTAGTTCTAATGAGAATTGTCATATGTGGTAAGGAATGTATTGTGAAAACTGCATAAGGACTGCGCAAACTGCATAGTCGAATTGTGATAGCAGCTTTTTCTTTTTCATTTTTTTTCCTTTTTGCTCCACACACACAAAATCAGAAGTACAGTGGTCCCCCGCCATTTCGCGGTTCATATACTGCGGTCCCGCTATATTGCGGGACCATGGTATATGAAAAAAAGGCCCCCTGGGGTAAGGGGCAAAGAGTGTTTCTGGCCTACTATACTTACCCCAGGACTGGCGCTGCCCCGAACAGGCCTGTGAGGGCCTTCTCAGGGCAGCCAGAAGGCCTGGGAAGGCCCTTGCAGGCCCGTTTGGGGCAGTACCAGGCTGGGGGTAAGTACAAGAGCCCCCAGTTAGGCCCCCCAGGCCCGACCTGACCTGCATCTGCATATCGTGTATTTTCAATTATCGGGGGTCGGGTTGGGACCCTAACCCCTGCGATAGGTGGGGGAATCACTGTCCTGAATTTTTTGTTTTTTTTTTTAATGGTCAATCAGTCCTGTTCTTCTTGCTGTTGTTCTTGCGGCAATGTGCTTTGCTTCATAACCGGAAACAGCCATTTTGCACAGAGGCATTTTGAGCAAATTTATGGAAATGTCATCATCTGAAAAAGGCTTGCTCGTTCTCCCATTCTGATGTTGTAGATGGGAACATTTTTGTAGGCTTGTTCTTTTTGTTTGTTTCTTAAACTCTGGACAAGCTGCTTGACTCCGCCCTTCAAAAGTTGGTTTGGAATATTGTCAGATTCACTGGATAGCTACCCACCCTGCTCCACTTCCCCTCCTATCTGACTTTGCACCCCCTCTTGGTTCAGTCTCCAAGTGTCTCATTCGGTACCTCCTCCAACGGACACTCACAACACAAGCACCGGATTCTTTCTTTCCGTGGTATCCTTCCATTCCTGGACCTGGAGGCTGGGCAAGGACTGGACCCATAGTCTCGGTGAGAGGTTTAGACCAGGCACGTCCAAACTCAGGCCCTCCAGATGTTTTGGACCACAACTGCCAGAATTCCAAGCCTGTATTTCCAATGGCAAAGGACTGTGGGAGTTGTGGCCCAAAACATCTGGAGGGCCGAATTTGGGACATGCCTGGTTTAGACCCAGGTCTCTGTCAGTTGACTCATGTTGGATTTTCAACTTTTCTGCTTTTCCCCTTTTTGGATGCTGCCCCCCTCCATAAAAGTTCCAGGTGGTGTGGATGTTCAAAATCAAATACTTCAAGGTCAGCACTTTGTCCATTTGCTGGTGTTGCCCCCCCCCCAAAAAAAAACCCCACTGAAACCAACTCCCTTGTCGTTGGTCTCTTTCTACCACTCATTAGGTTGCACCTGCCGTGGTGGGTCCCTCTATCTCCGTGTGTCGACTCATCCCCCTCCCCCCCAAAAAAGCACTACAGCTCTTCTTTATTTTACGGGCCCGATGTGCTCTTACAGCCGCCTAATGCACTCATAAAGAAGCTGTCCGTGGCCGTGACCTACCTGAATCATTACCTGCTCATCACAGGAAGCCATTTCAGGCAGATTGATTAAACACCACGGCTCTCCCTCAAGTACAAGCAAGGCCCAAGCCCACGGCACGACATTCCTTAACAGATGGCATGCTGGCGGGTTTTAACGACGACGGCACTCAAGGAGCAAGTGGCCGAGCGCTGCCAGAGGAAAGCAATTTCTGAGACCGGTAGGCTAGATGTCGATCCAGCTGGGGCAGAGAGACATATTTTCTTTTCTTTTTTTCCAGCTCCAGATACATCTTCCACAAAAGCTGCTGCTGGCTTTCTATCATTGTGCAATTGAGAGTGTGCTTACTTACAAGTTATGTGTGTGGTATGGAAGTTGTACCCATCGGGATAGGACAGTGTTGCACAGAATCACAATTGCAGAGAGTATGGTGGGCCGTTCACTCCCCACCCTAGAACAAATTTATACTACCAGATGTCACTGTAAAGCATTAGATATATTAAGAGATCCATCACATCCTGGTCATCGCCTCTTCGAGTTGCTGCCATTGGGATGGAGATATAGAGTACTGAGGGCAGGAACAAACTGTCTCAAAAATAGCTTCTTTTTTAGAGCAATATTGGCCTTAAACGGAAATTCTGGACTTTGAAGTCAGCTTATTTTATATGTCACATTTTATGTGTTGTAGCTCTTTTTAAATCTATGTGGAATGTTTTAAATGAGTTGAATAGAGCAGCCATGAAATTTGGTTGTTCCTGCAAGAGGGCAATGACAATAAAGATTCCTATTCCTATTCCTATTTATTCCGGCCTCTTCTACTTTTGTCTATGTCTGTGTGCGTGAGCATCAGGAGAGGGAGGCTCATTCCCCCCCCCCTCTGTCCAGCAGCTGCTTTTCTTCTCCTTAACTTTCCCCGTTAAAAGTTGTTCCTTTGCTTCTCCGGAACCCCCCGGGCGATCAACGATTCCCAGCCCACATCACAAGAAAGAGAGAAGGAGGAAAAACCTGGTCGGCTAGAAATATTTGATTTTTTTTTCCAACGGACGGCAGGGGTCACCTCACACGGTTAAATGACCTGGTGGAAAATAGAATAAAATAAAAAAAATAAAGCAAATGGGCTTTGTGCCTCGGGAAGGGATGGCTTTGACATTCTGCTCAAATCATGCTTTGATCAGGAACAAATGGCCCTGAGCTATTGATTTCCAATCCTTCCGGTCCACCTGGTTGTGCACAAACTGTTTCCCCAACAGCAAATTAAACATATTTCACTTTCTGTTTTCGCTTGGTTTTGTGGGTCAAACTACAGGGACACAGGTGGGCGTGGGAAGGGGGGGGGAGAGAGAAAGAGAGAGAGAGAGAGAAGCCAGCTCCCCTGTTTCTTGATCTAAACCTTGCTATTTTCTTTACATCCCCAGCGGGAGAGTTCCATCAACTGACCTTACTGCTGACCTTCTCTATTTCCCAGTCCCTTGGACTGCAAGAAACTCGGGATGCAGAGATTGCTTTGGCACAAATGGCAGGGTTTCTCTCTCTTCCCCCCCCCCTTTTAAGAACATCCACCACTTTCTTACAATCTCGTCACTTGTAAAGCCGAAAATACTTGAAAGTTTTTATTCTTATTCTTATTCTTATTCTTATTCTTATTCTTATTCTTATTCTTATTCTTATTCTTATTCTTATTCTTACTCTTACTCTTACTCTTATTCTTATTCTTATTAATTGGATTTTATACCGCCTCATCTGACAGCATGGTCACTCTGGAAGATTTCCAAAATACATCATAAAAAACAGAACAATGTACAACGCAATGACTGCACTGGGAGGTAGCGGCTCATTAGGGCATGCATGTGATTCCCGATGCAGTGGCATGCAGTGCTATTTGGCCAGAAAGAAGGGTTCTAAATTCTCAGTGGTCTTTCTTTTTGCATGTGAGAATGCCACGATCCTTCACCACCATCTTTGTCTGAGAAAGAATGAGTCTTTCTGTCACTCTTGTAAGTTTATATTGTGTTTTCTACAAAACTATGGAAGAAGAATTAAGTTAAATAGCAGTGTGGAAGGAAAAAAACTAATATATTTAATCAATGAAGTTTCTCAATGAAGTGTGAATGGAAGTGGTACTTTAAAAATGGTAATACGTATTGTTAAAGTATTACTGTGGTTGAGAACACTCAAAATAATGCTGACACCAGCACCCTGTCATTGAAAAGCTTATCAGATGGCTCCCGTATACAAAAGAAATCTTACCTAGAACTAGATAGCTACTTTTAAGAGTTTGTGTACGAAGTCTTTTAACGGTATTGAGCTTTATAAGAAGCCTGAAGCTCTGTGTTGTGAATAGCAAGTTACGAATGAATGTGGACTCATCTCTGTATAAAGAAATGTGCCCTATGCAAGTATCTTGAGTTGCTCCAAAACCTTTGAATGTGTGTTCAGTCTCAAATGTCCTCAAAAAGACTTCGAGAAAGAGATTTCTTGCTTTTGAAGGAACAGGCAGAGAGGTGATGTTTCCAGGGTGATCTTAAAAGTTAAAACCTGGCTAGCTATTTCAATACCTTCTTTTTAAAATCCTTTGTGAAACATGTAAGATCCTTTTCTTGGAAGAAAAGCAGAGCACTAGTTATCTAACTAAATAAGTAAAGCAGTTTTCCAGAACAACTGAGATGTTTTCATGAGAAGTCATGCAGCTTCATGAACATAAGATGTCACCCCCC
>JAHTLZ010000054.1:2071127-2110322 GCA_023846285.1 Phrynocephalus versicolor
ATAGTTCCAGGGTGTTGTTTCTGTTTAAGAGTTCAGAATTTAGCAACAACATGGATTTAGTTCCATGTTGTTGTGAAGGGGAAATCAAAGAATGTGTCTATCCAGGTCCAGAAATTTGATATTTCCCTTAGTATTTAGCTCTGAGAAGTCTGGATTTGAACCCATATTGTTGTTAAACTAAGAGCTTTTTCCTACCTTGTTTAACAACATGGGTTCAAATCCGGACTTCTCAGAGCTGAATACTAAGGGAAATCTCAAATTTCTGGTCCTGGATAGACACATTCATTACTTTCTCTTTCTTCCACCTGAAAAGTCATTCCTTTCCACCCATGTGTGCAGGAATTTATGAATCCATGAAACTTCCCCTCAAAGACAAACAGAAATGAAATCCTCACAGAGGTGGCTGCTTCAAAGTCTATTGCAGATGCATTAATTAAATTAAAACAATTTAAACCTAACCTTTCCCACCCAACAGTGCTGAAGTCATCTTTTGATGAAAAGATAAGCCATAAGCAAAAGCCATTAACAAAACAAAAACAAAAAGTTTTAAGATTGATGGATCATGTAAATGAGTGCCTACCCTTGTCCATGATGGCAGATAGATATATACTCAGCACAGTTGCCTGATTTGTAAAGACAGAGTTACTGTAATTCCTGTGCTGGAAAAGTGAAGAGATTTAGTTTGACTCCATGGTAGTGACATTTCAGGCATGTTCTCTATATCTGAAGTGCTCCTTTGTTTTATCTGAATATCAACATTGTCTGATATCAGAGCCTTTTCATGATACTGCAAAGTCCTGGAGCAGGATAGTGGACACTGAGATCCTACTCCACAACCTGTTTCTCATAATACCTTGTGCCTGTGTGATTTTGCACCCTTTCCCACCCAGCTTGAAAGACGAATGTATGCAGTATTTTAAAATCTGTGCCATGCTTGACTTCAGAATGTTAAGATTTCATAACGAAACACAAAGGTAACATTTAGACTCAACAACAAAACTGAGTTCAGACTATTTTAAAAGAGTTGTTTCACCCTTTGCTCCCCTACTCTTCTTCTCAGAAAATTCAAAAGATTAGGTTATAAAAAGATATTTGAACTTCTGACGTGCATGTGGGATGCTGATGTTTATTTTTTTGAAAATACTTATTGGTTTGTTTGGAAAAGAACTTTAATGCTTCCAGACTTATCATAAAGGAAGGTTATAGATAAGCTTTCTTTCTTTCTTTCTTTCTTTCTTTCTTTCTTTCTTTCTTCCTTTGATATGTGAAATCATAAATGCATTCTGGCATCTTTCCCCCAATAATTATCAGTCTTTGGAGGCAGGAATTGTTTGTACAGATAGAAAAGAACCCTGGCTAAATTCCTCATTCTTATTGATTTAGGCTGTCTCAACTTAATGAGACACCAGAATGATGAATTTGAAAGCTTTATGTTATTCCTCACCTCCAGCCAATAGCAAGATAAAGGACTCCTTACTCTTTTGATCATCCTTTCAATTTGAGAAGAACCAACAACACAACAAGTACAGTGGGACTGGCTGAATATTAAGACACAAATGTTTCGAAGATGACTTGAGGCAGGGAAGGATAGACGCACAGAAGACCAAGGCCAAAATGTTCTACGGTGTGTGCACATCCTCTTGTGTGTTGTTGTTGTTTTTCAGTTGTTCAGTCGTGTCCGACTCTTCGTGACCCCATGGACCAGAGCTCACCAGGCCTTCCTATCTTCCACTGCCTCCCGGAGTTTGGTTAAATCCATATTGGTTGCATCAATGACACCGTCCAACCATCTCATTCTCTGCCGTCCTCTTTTCCTTTTGCCTTTCATCTTTCCCAACATCAGGGACTTTCCCAAGGAGTCCTCTCTCCTCATGAGGTGGCCAAAGTACTGGAGCCTCGGCTTCAAAATCTGTCCTTCCAGTGATCATTTGGGGTCAATTTCTTTCAGGATGGATAGGTTTGATCTCCTTGCAGTCCAGGGGACTCTCAAGAGTCTCCTCCAGCACCACAGCTCAAAAGCATCAATTCTGCGGTGATCAGCCTTCTTTATAGTCCAGCTCTCACTTCCATTCATCACTACTTGTGTACACAACTGTTAAATGTTTACTAGGTCTTGCACATACCCACAGCGAGAACATGTGCCAAGGATACTGTGGGGCGTCCATCTTGAAAGTCAGAGGATGAGCAAGTCACTTCATGATCTTGTAATCTTTCACTTGAGCTAAATGTTGCAGTCCCTGTTCTGACTTTTTATTTGTCCCTGAGTTATGCTCCCCACTCCCTAGCAGCCCCTTTCCACTCGCACTGTGTGCCGCTGAGTATTTAATATGTCTATTTAAATGCAAATTTTGACTTTTGGTCCGTAATCGTATGAAATGTTTGCCACTAAAAATTTTAATCAGAAATGTAATTCTTATATCCAAGTGGTAATGGAGTGTTAGGCTACAGATAATAGAAAGATGCATCACTGACCTGGTTTTTCAATGAAGGAACACATCACATCGGATATGTGCTGGAACACCAAAATCACTTTTCTAGATACCAGAAGACTTTGGTGATAAATCCCTGCTTAACGAGGTGCCCCATGTTTAGAGTGAGAGTCCATAGATCATTGTTGGTCTAATTCTTAGGAGAGTAAGACTCAACTTCTTTCTCAGTCCTGGATGCCCAATTGAAGGGGATGTCAATGATAAACCATTCTCAGGATGCACCTTGAAAAACCCCTATGGAGTCAATGTAAGTCGGACACTCCATAAAACCAAAATGTTTGGGAATTCACCTTCTTTCCCTAACAATTTCCAGGAGACAGAGAGTGTTCACCAAATCTAAGTCCTGACTTAGGAGTGTTTATGACATCCCCCAGCTCCATGCATGCAAGGGTAAGTGCACCATTTCAACTCTTTCACGTGGAATGGCATCTTAAAAATAAACTACTATATACCTTGAGCACAACCTCACAGGTCTGAGGACTCAAGTTGTGGACTCGAGTTGGACTTAAGTCACACCAGCAACTCAAGTTGGATTCCTCCCCCCCCCCCGAATGCATTTCTACGCACGGAACACTGTTTACCTTCCCGCTTTTTTAAACAGTGGTACCTATTTGTCTACTTGTATTTTTATGCTTTCAAACTGCTAGGTTGGCAGGAGCTGGGGTTATCAGTGAGAGCTCTCCGCTGCGTGGCAACTGGGTTTTGAACTCTCAAGCTGGCGACTTTGCAGCCGACAGTTTCAGTGCTCTAGCCAGCAGAGACACCATGCCCCCCCAACCACCACACATCCCAAGCCACCATGCTTCTGAGTATACTCTACTTCGAAAACCCTGGAAGGAGTCTCCATAATTCAGAACTGACTTGATGGCACATTTATTTATTTATATTTATATTTTTTTATACTGCCCGTCTTCCCAGAGGAACTCCGGGCCGTTAACAATGGAAATGATTTAAATGGGTGAAACACCACATTCACAAAAACGGACACAATCTCCCAGTGTGTGTTTGTATGTGTGTCCCATGAAACAATACTGTGTCTGTGTTCCACCAGTGCTTTGAGAACCTGGCCCAGTTCGGTTAAGATGACACTTGTTTCCTCTTGACCGCTTTGCCTTTTGTCCTGATGAAATGTTTATAAAGTTTGCTTGCAGAGTCTTGTGTATTCATTGAGACCCAGGTTGAAATGCTTGATGGGTCATTAATCTGACCATTCAAGGTTAACCAACCTGTTTATGTTTAAATTGCTTTTTATGGAACAGGTTTCAGGGGCTTTGCAAATGTTGGCCATTACCTCATTTTTTTTGACATTTCAGCTGTGAATCCTTTATGAAATATGAAGTGAATCTAATCACCTCCCTGCAATGAGATGAAGTGGTTTCTGCTACATATTAACGGCAATATTGTGCCTCTTCTTCTGTTTTGCCATATGTGAAATTTCTCTAATGGGTTATAATAATAAGGAACAGAGTTTCTCCACCAAATTCAAGGTTACTTAGTTGACACTCCTGTACTTTACTGGTTAACTTCAAAAAAATTGTTTATTGTATTTATTTATTTAAGAATGTGCTTGCGCTTGCCAATGTTTATTTCTTGAACTCTTTCACATATAAGCTTTTTAAAAATCTTTCCAAGAGGCTTCAAATGGGAGTTCATCTAACTGTAAAAAAATGCATATGATTATTATAGGAAGAGGGGGGAAATAATCACTTAATAAATGAACTGCATTCAGAGAATCGTGGGGAGGGAGAGTTCCCCTCTTCACTGGCAATATTAATGTGTTGCATAATTTCCACAAATTAGGAAACCTAATTTACCACTTAATCACATTAAATTCTGAAGTGTTCGTCTGAGGGTATGCAAAGTGGAAGTTAACCATAAATTGTAACATTATTATTTGGATTTTGGAGGCATTAATTTAATTTTGCCCCCTCCCCAAAGTAATTATCAGTTATTTTTGACTTTTTTTTAAAAAAAAAAAAAAGCTAAATGTTTGGATAGAGAAATGGAAAGCACCATTTTGCGTTGTTAGCAGTGGCAGTCAGTGGGGCCTGATGGATTTCACTATGGATATTTCTCAGGATAAAGGTCATACTGATTCTCAGAGGCATGGTCTTGTTGGAAATATGCAAAAATTTAAATTTTCTCTAAAAAGTTCACATAACCCCCCCCCCACGTTTTTTAATGGTTACTTTTGAAATATCACGTCCTGACTAATGGGGCAGTGAACTTTTATAGACACAGGGGGGCAGAGAACATCCCTCCATATGCAGTTGGACTATAACTTTTAACACTGAACACTTTAGGCTCAATCCAGCAAGGAGACAATTGCAGCCCAATATTTGGAGGACTGAGCTGCCTAGATGCCCCGAGCACATCCAATCTCACCTGATTTCAGAAGCTAAGCAGGGTCGGCCCCGGTTAGTCCTTGGATGGGAGACCACCAGGGATTACCGGGTGCTGTAGCCGCCTGGAGTAGGAACTGGCAGGCCACTCGAGTATTCCCGCCAAGAAAACTCCATAATCGGACCTTCTCAGTGTCTGGCCCTGCTGGGTGGAATAAACTTCCCTGTGAAATCCGCCAAATTGAGTCCCTCCTAGCCTTTAAGAAAACATTAAAGGCCTGGCTTTTTAAGGAGGTATACGGTGATCGGTAATTTGTTGTGTTGTGTTTTCCCTGTTTATTGTCCCCCCCATTTTTATAGTATTTTTAGGGTTTTTTCTTTTTTTTCTTTTTTGCCTCTTGCCAGATCTGATGTTGGAAATAGCAAAAAAGTTGCTTTTTCCAAAGCATGCTGTTAATTAAAACCACCAAGCATGGCTGCAAATACAACATAGCAGTCACTATGCATTTTATTTTCTCTATATTATATCTACCTACTAGTAGAATATGTGCAGTATACTGTTCACATAAGGGATTCTGAATTGAAATGAAACATGCTACTGTGGATAAATAATGTATTGACTTTAGAATTGTAACAAATTGTCATTGTGCCAATTAATGATTTGCCCCTGTATTTATAATAAACCTAGATTTCATAAATATTAAAGTACTATTAGCTATATAAATCTTGCTTTTCTCTGAATGCAGAAATTTGGGGGGTACGTCACCAGAGGTTTTAATTAAACATGAATGTGGTTAAATAATTTATAGCAGAACACTAGCAAACACAATTATTTCCATTCTTTTACTTTTTAAAACTGGGGCGGCATGCAACTGAATTTTCACCACTGCGTTTGCAGTGCTTTTCTATGAATCATTCAGTTATCAAGTTCTTTATTCCTGCTGCCACCTTGGGATCCAAAATGTCTTGGATAAAGGAGTGAGGTGTGAATGGTCTTCCCTGGTCTTCCCTGGTGGTCTCCCATCCAAGTACTAACCAGGGCCGACCTTGCTTAGCTTCCGAAATCAGGCAAGATTGGATGCACTTAGGGCATGTAGGCAGCTGCCCACCAGGATAATTTGGATGAGATGGGCAGTGGTGGCAATGCTGAATTTAGATACCCCGGCTGCTTAAAAGCCACTTTTGCATAAGATGACCCAGGCTGGATCTGCTCCCCCCCCAAAAAAAAATAAATGGTTAACATCCTTCAGGAAGCGCTACAACATTCTAAGCATCTGAACTGCTACAAAATATTGCACACACTTGTCTCTCACCATCGTTTCCTAGAGGGCAGTGATGCTAGATGTTAAGGATTGTCCGGAGCTCAGTTCCAAATTAGGAATAGCAATTACGGAGAGGATACACTGTTCCTGTTGTGTTGTTTCTCCTCCCCTACCTGGTTGGATTCAGAGGTTTGCCAGAGGTGAGAAGGGGGCGAGGGGGTGGCTTTTTCAATAGTTCTCCTGAGGCCCAATTACCCACGGGCAAGTTGACCTTACATTTTTAAAGATTTTTCATCTTGGGGGATATATGCAGATAGAGACAGAACTGATCCATCCCAGAGCTCCTTTCATCTCTAGTGCTTTCTGTGCTTAAAAGTCCACCTAAAGCTGTCTTATATATATATAATATTTTATATATATATTCTGGTTTCCAGGGTTACCTTCGGAAACTCATAAACCCCAAGGTGCAAGGACTTGATATGAAATGGAACTATTGGCCATTTATAACAAGAAGTTACTAATGATGTGGAGCCATGAATAACCAATGCAACATTCCTGTTTTTTCTATAATAAGAATAAGAAGAGCCAAGGCTGTAGAATAATGGGTATATCAAGGGAAATGAGATCCATTTGTCCATATTAGTCTCTGAGCATAAAATGAGGTGAGAACTGATTTAGGTCAAATATATTTTCTTGATCATGCAGATGATCCTCATGGGAACTGAAGTGTAACTGTTTGCCAGATTTTAAGAGGTTCCTTATATTTAGACTAGCCGGAGAGTTAAGAACTGCAGATGTATTCTGTAGTGAAATCTGAACACAGAGGACTGTAACTGATTATGGGTTTGAATTTCTACATATGACTAGGGTTCAGTTTTAGCTAAAAGTCTCCTCTTCACTTCTGAAGAAAGCCTGGTTGGCGCCAGAACTGTTGACCAAAAGGTTGCCCCCTCCCTATGCTTATTTCCCATCAAATTCCAGTGGTTCCCAGCCTTGGGTCTTCAGACGTTCTTGGATGTCTGTCTCCAGAAATCATGGCCAGTAAAACTAGTGGTAAAAGCTTCTTGGAGTTTTAGTCCAAGAATATTGGAGGACCCAACGTTGGGAACCACTGCTGTATATTTACCTCCTTTGCTCCAGAGCTCAGGTTACCTGGGTTGAAATTCACACTGAGCTAAGGAAACTGAGCTACAGGGTGGGAAAAGTACAATAATTCACATACTTTGGGCACCTGTCATTACTAGAGATGGGCACGACTCAAAAAAATTGTTTTTCGTTTTTCGTTTGGTCGTTTAGGGGTCCGTTTTGGTTTGTTTTAGTTTTCATTGGGTTTTTCGCAATTTTTTCATTTTTGTTTCATTACCTAATGAAAATGAAAAAATGAAAACGTTTCTGTTTCGTTAGCATTCTTTTCAGTTCAATGTGTTTGCCGCAACGAAAACGAAAAATACGGCAAAAAAATTCGTTTCGTTTCCGTTTCCGTTTTGTTTTTGAAAAATTTTCGTTTTCGTTTCGTTACCTAACGAAAACGAAAAAACGAAAGCGGAAATGAAAATTGCGCTGAGTCGTGCCGATCTCTAGTCATTACCTTAAGGAAGAGTTGATGGCATAGAACACATTCATTAACCACGCTGATGCTGAAATTGGGACATCCTTCCCCCTTCCCGTATTTTAAGAGCCGTCTCTTTTTAAATACCTGTATGTCAAGAAAACCTTGTCCTTCCAATGCTGGGAAGAGCTGCATCTCTTGAATGCTGACATCTTCACCTGTTTTATTAGGGCAAAACCAAAGCATGTTGGTGTTTCAAGTGGCTTCCATGGCATGAAAGAGACCCGAAAGGAGCCTTGGGATCTTTCAGTGAAAATCCTAACGTTTTGTTTTCTGAAAAATTGCTTTAATCGACAACATGGGATTTCAACATAGGATCACACAGAGGGATCCAATATTGGATGGCTGCTTTGCTTAAGAATTCAAAGCACTAAATAGGTTGTTTGTATCTTTCTGGACAATCAATCAGCCAGCCCAGCCTATCTCTGACCTTATGGTGAAGTTATGTTATGCTTTCCTACTCCAAAGGAACAGGCATGGGGAGACAAGGTGCATAAATTACAAATCATGTTTGGAATTGGAGCCGGAGTGGTGGTGGAATAATTCTCTGGACTGGATTTAAGAAATCCTACCCAGATGGCTGACCATGTTGAGAGTACCTACAGGAGGAAGGATGAGGAATGCAGTGAGCAATTTGGGAATTCTTATTTTGGAAATGCCCTAAGCACATCCGATCTCGCCTGATTTCGGAAGCTAAGCAGGGTCGGCCCTGGTTAGTACTTGGATGGGAGACCACCAGGGAATACCAGGTGCTGTAGGCGCCTGGAGTAGGAACTGGCAAGCCACTCCAATGTTCCTGCCAAGAAAACTCCATGGACATGGGGTCACGAAGAGTCGGTCACAACTGTAACGACGCAGCATACTCATATTGGAAACACAAACTCTTGTTTGCCTAATAGCCTGAATGTGGCTTGCTAACTACTGTATGTTTAATTAGTAATGTGCTAATTGTTTAATAAAAAGGACAAATTCATTAAAGCCAAGGACACAGAATCATTTACTGTTCGCACCAAGCATCTCATTTGTGCAAGGATCTTATACATTTTAATGGTGGTGCCTCATCACCATCAGAACTCCACATGGAAAAGAATCAGTGGGATAAGACCTGTGTCTTAATTATAAAGCATTTAGGAGCGTGACTTTGAAATGACAATATTTTCTTTAATTATGCTGCGTAACATCTTTCCAATAGTCGCCGCAAGGAGTGGGAGCAGCCCGTTTCCCTCATAAATGGGTCAAAAATGGAATGGAACATCCCATGAGAAGTGGGCTCAGAATATTGTCCTGTTCAGCCAACGGGATAAAATATATTTGAGTTTGGGCCAAAAAAAGCCATAACAAGCCTCAGGTACAGTAAGAAATAAAAGGAGGGATATTTAACTTTCAGATTTGATTAATGACAGCTGAGCATGTGATTCAGTTCCAACCCCTCCCCCCAAACTGTGGCTAATTGCAATTAAGGGAGCATGCTGTGTTCTTTCTAACTTCATTTAAGCACAACACAATAAATGTCAATAACATGAGAATCACAGTTTGGACCTGGGTGCCATTTATCCAGCCAGATCTTCAGGGAAGTCGGTGCATGAGTTCTTCCATATTTATTTATTTATTTATTTATTTATTTATTTATTCCTTCCTTCCTTCCTTCCTTCCTTCCTTCCTTCCTTCCTTCCTTCATTTATCCCCCAGTTTGGGGAAGAGTAAAATAAACCCCACTTCCATTCATATCCCCAAGGACTAGGCATATTGAGATCATTCTACCCATGGCTTACGTCGATCTCAGACGCTTTCTGAAACTGTAGTGTGTTTTACCTACACCTTGAATTACCTTTCAGGCTTCCTTTGCATTTAAAATCTTCCCTAGCAGCTGAGTCCCATTCAGAAGTGTTTCCATGGGCCATTAACCTGTAATTTCCCCCAGCAAATGAGGTAGCCAACACAGCTTGGCTACTGATTATTAAAGAATATTAAGGGGATATTCTGCCCCATTAATACTCTTTGGTCTAAACCTCTAGACTCATTCACAATGGACTTAACGACAGTGTGAATTACAATTATCTAGAAACGACCAGGCTTCTCTGACTTAGCATATTAGATATATAAATCCTGCCTGATTCCACCTCACACAATATATAAGAGCCCTCCCCCTATGTTGGGAGATCAAAGTTCACCAAGGTTTGCTTCCAGGTATTTGGTGCAAAAATGTTTCTTTAAAGCCAAAACCAGTGCATTACTTTTGTTCAAAATTTCGGGATTGACTGTTCCTTAATTTTGCCTTGAGTGAAACCATACAAGCGTGAAACCTCTTCTGGTTTTGCACCTGGAAATGTGGAGACCTTTTCTTCTAAGTAACTTTGAAATCTAACACCCACCTTGGGTGCATCAATAGAACCAAGGTAACACAGCATTTATCATATAAATAAAAAAAACTGTAGAGGAGAGGAGAAGGTATATTTTTTCATATCTATGAGGGCTTTCATCAATAGATCAGCCTAATCTCCCTCCCAACTGCCCAACCTTTGTACCACTTTTGACTTTTGACAGACTTCTCAGAAAAAGCTGAAGGCTCTGAGAATTCCTGTGTTGAAAATAGCCCTCTTTCGCCTCTTCTGTTTTCTTTTCTTCTTTCTTTCCTCTTTTTAAACTACTGAACTAATCAAGCAGTCCGTTCCTCCCCTCAGGCCATGTGAGGAAAAAAAGGTCAGTGGCAAGGTGATTATTTTTTAATTTACATAAAAAGTGTGTATAAAAGGGATCCATGTGCTGTTTCTTGTCTAGAACACAGAGGGAGCGCTGATTCAGATCTGCTTTTAATGTCCTCTTTCGCCAACTTTCTTTTGAGGCTTTTTCTACTTATGACCTTACCCTGTCATTTTAGAACTCAATCTTCCTTCAGTTTTAAGTATCTAAAACCTTGAAAAGACCACTTTCCTGTCCTTGAGGGTGCTTCCTTCTTTCCCACAAGTTTTAATATTGCGATTATTGGTGCAACGGATATTGTATTGTTGACTCACCCTTTCTCCATCTTTCTTATCTCATCTTGCATCTCTGCCCCTCTCTCAGATTCTCTTGACAGTTTGACACTTAACAAAACTGCCCCAAGAATATTTATTTGTTTAATTATTTATTTATTTGATTCATATACCACAACCATCTAGCAAAAAAGCTACTCTGGGTGGTTTACAAACATATACAAAATATAAAAACAGATTAAACAACTTAAAATAGTAAATAAAAACTAATCAATCAAACCAAATAATCAAGTCATAATAATAAAAAAAAGAACAGATAAACAAATAAGCACAAATGCAATAAATCAAAATGGTTTGACAATTCAAAATAAGAACAAATGGGAAAAAATAACTAATAGAATAGGGACTCACCTGTGACTCAACTCAGTCCCCCCACTCCCCAAACGACCTGCTTTTGACTTGTGATGGGAAAAACCCACCTTTTTAAAAGGGACTCAGATACGGAACCAAGGACTTGTCAACATCTGTGCCTGCCTTTCTTTGTGACAAGGGCCATAGACATAGAGGGGCATCCATACAATGGTGCATGCAGCTCATTGCAGTAAACCTCCTGTGCGGGCTGCAAATCAGCCTGCAGAAGAGCCTCCACAAAAAATGGCCAAGAAAGGGGAAAATGTAACCCAAGTCACATCAGATCCATCAGGTCTAAAGCTCTCTTGGTCCAGACTCACAGGCATTATGTCAACACAAGGTCGGGCCACATTTAGAGTCATACTAAGGAATTTCCAGCATCCCTTGGCTGGGCAAGGTGTCTGGATTTAACATAGCCTAAGCTGGGTTTCTGTCCACTCAGCCATCTTTTGTTCTGGCATTTCTTTCTAATTCGACGAGTGTGGAATCTTTTTTGCATAATTAAATGGCTTCATCCATGAAAATGAACAAGGCATCCAGGATCAGCAGCCTTCAAGAAATCCCGCTACCATATTTATAGTGGAACTCATGACAGCAAATTGTCAATCTTTGTTTAATCTCCACAGAAATCTAGAGGGAGAATGAAATATCTGAAAAAAATCAAGCTTATTTAACTTTATTTATTTTAAATATTTTACCCCACCTTTCTCCTCAAAAGGACCCAAGTCCCTTCTGCAGTTCACAAAGTTTCGTTGGTTTCCGTGAAAAAATAATATTCACCGAATTTAAAAAGGTTTAAATTCATTTAAAAAAATGCATTTGTTTTGCCAAGAATTGAAACAGGATTGAGTCAGCAGAAAATGATTTTTAAAAAGGCACAAGAATAAGCGAAGATGTCTTTAGGTTAAAAGATTTTGTTATTTTTCTCACACAACATTGGAGAAGTTGTGTTGTTTCCTAAATTATAGCTCTTGGGATCCTCTGTGCACAGTTTTAGAACACAAGTCATTTTCCATCCTATTGATAGCACACTGATTTTCTTCATTGTGTTTGACAAGCAAACCTCATCTTTCGCTTGACACAGCCTGCGTGCCGCTCCAGGCTAGGAGGGAGTTGTGAAAATTGAGTAAAAAGGTACAAAACGGTTTACTTTTCAGCTAGACACTTATTTGGCTTAAGATATTGAGCCTGTCTCATGCCTTGATCTGTGGCTGACCTTTAAGAAATAACAAAACAATCAACAAGGAAAGAACAAGAGAAAGATATTTTTTGCACCTTTAATATTTGGGAACATTAGCAAACAGGGATTTTCCCCCCCTGCCTATCCTTGCTTAAATTAATTCTGATGCTACAACTCTGTACAGGCCTTCTTTTTCTGCTTTTTTGTTCTCTGTTCTTCTTAGTATGCTCTTATTAAAATAATAATCAGTTGCCACCAACTTAATTCCGACTTATGGTGACCCTTTATATACACAAGTGGTTTCTCACCTTCCCTTCATCTGGGGTTGGTCCTGGGTAGAGATGGGCACGACTCAAAAAAATAATTTTTCGTTTTTCATTTTTCATTTAGGGGTCCGTTTCGGTTCGTTTTCATTTTTCAGGGTTTTTTCGCATTTTTCGTTTTTGTTTTCGTTGTGAAACGAAATGGAAAAAACAAAACAAAAATGAAATTTTTTCGTTTTCATTAGCATTCCTTCAATGCAATGTGTCTGCCGTAATGAAAACGAAAAACACAGCAAAATTTTTTCATTTCGTTTTCGTTTTTGTTTTGTTTTCTGGAAAATTTTCATTTTTGTTTTCGTTGTGTAACGAAAACGAAAAACGAAAATGAAAACGAAAATTTCGCTGAGTCGTGCCCATCTCTAGTCCTGGGATGGTACAGCTTGCCTAAAGCCACCTTCTTATTAGAGGTGCAACAGAGAATATGTCAAAGAACTACCAATGACAATAGCATATGGCTTTTTTTGGGGGTGGTGGCCTTCCACGAGCTAGCCTGTCAGGCGGTCCTAACCCCCCCCCAGGGTTACTTTGAGATTTAAATTGCAAGGAGGGGAGCCCTCTGTGTAGTCCTCTCTGCTTGCAGGAGATCAAGCAGACGGAAAATGAACCGACAATCAAAGAGTGCTTTCTGCACAAAATAAACAGCCCTGTGTCCCAAAATATGTTTTGTTCCGCAACACGCCAGGAAAAAAGAGGTAGCAAAAGAATCTTTGTTGTTGTTCAGTCGTTCAGTCGTGTCCGACTCTTTGTGACCCCATGGACCAGAGCTCGCCAGGCCTTCCTGTCCTCCACTGCCTCCCGGAGTTTTGTCAAATCCATATTGGTTGCATCGATGACACCGTCCAACCATCTCATTCTCTGCCATCCTCTTTTCCTTTTTGCCTTCAATCTTTCCCAACATCAGGGACTTTTCCAAGGAGAATCTAGACCTTCTTAAATTCATTACAAGTATTTTGCAGTGCAAAATACAAGGAGGAGGGGAAGATTCCCCCCTGCTTTGTCTGAACTTTTAGACAGATCTGTAGAAGTTTAAGACACAGCACTGCTAGTGCTTTGGGGTCAGATTTACTGGGTAATGGAGCCAGCTACAGTATTTTGTGTAGGCTGTTGTTAGTGTGCATCCTTTATAGCCAGAGAGGGTTTCCCTGTTCAAATTAAAGGAAGCCATCAGCCCATGTGGGGTAAAAGCTATTATTTTCCCAGCAAGACAATAATTCTGACTGCACCTCACTTTTCCCCCTGCCGAGCTAAAGTCCTTCCATAAAGCCCTTACAGGTGAACGCATCAAAGCACTAATGGGTGTGAGTCAGCACTTAGAACTCCAACTGGTAAAATTCTTTACCCTCTAAAGAAGATTTTAACCTTCAGACCCAAAAGAAATGGAGCCGTATTTACCCACACGACACTGTAGGCCAAAACGGCTTCATCTTATTTGGAGGAAGACGGCGATGAGGAGGGACAACTTTTAATTATTCACATGTCCATTCATTTGAGCATCCCTGTTGCAAGGGTTGAGTGGAGAGGCCGGAAGCAACTCCAAAAAAGTTCAAAACCTTTTTTGGAAATAACATCAGCAACAACCTGATAGTGGAAAAAAATCCCATAATTTCAAGCTATTGGTGATGTCAGGATAGCTCGTTGGTTTGTAGTTACTTGGCGCAGGGGAAAGAGCAGGAGTTGGAATCTCATTTGCTTCCTTCAAGAAGGTTCAACCAAGCTCTCTGGAGCAGATGTGGCTGGTGGGATCCCGTGTTGCCAGCATGGCCTTGGGCACTCTTCATGGTGGCCCCAGGACACCACCAGAAGATGGAACTGCTGAAGAGCGTCTTCAGAACTTGCATTGCCTGCGTGGTTTTTTAAAATAAGGGATTCTTTATTTATTTTACTTATTTTAGAGTATTTTTCACCTCACCTTTCTCCTTGGAAAAGGACCTTACTGCTTTGAATGTGTTTTGATGTTGCTTACTTTTTTTTAGTATGTTATTGGTTTGATCCCTTTGAGTATACTCACTGCTGTTAGCTTTAATATGGTCTTTTAATGATGTCATCCACCTTGGGTCCTTTTAAGGAGAAGGCAGGGTGAATATATTGTATGCAAAGACCACTTTCTAGCCCTATGTGTCAACAGACGCATGTCTTGCCTCTCAGGGAAATCTGAGAACTCTTAAAGAGGAAAAAAACAAGACTCTTCCAAATGCCTCAGTATTCAAAGGCTTTGCAAAGTTTAGCTACCTCGCTCTGCATCATGAGCTCAAATGCTACTGGTCATTATAGGACAGTGGTAGTGAACCTTCGGCACTCCGTATGTTTTGGGACCACAACTCCCAGAATTCCAAGCTTGTATTGCCAATGACAAAGGACTCTGGGAGTTGTGGTCGAAAACATCTGGAGTGCCAAAGGTTTGCCAGCACCGATATAGGATATCTTTTTCACTCAGAGCAGCTTATCAAATGACTTTCTTCCCTTTGAGTCAAAGGATTCTGGTCTACGTAAGCTGATTCTGGTCTACGTAAGCTGATGCTGCACGAATGTTCTACAGGGGGTCATGGAGCTCCTTCCCTCGGTCTTTATCACAACAGCCTTAAGCATCGCTACCCCCTCTGAAATTCAATTCCGGTAGGATTCCCCTGGGAGAAAAACTTGGTTGGATCATGCCCCAGCATCTTGGAACCTGTGCGCGTAAGCAGAATCTTTTTTTTTTTTTTTTGGAAATGTCACCACGCTCTCTAGCAGATAATTTAGTAATAAATATCTGAGAGATCGGTCAATACAACCTAGTTATACACCCTGGCTTTTCAATATAATTGAGCACCACAAAGTTAGAAGAAGTTGTAGGTTAGCAAAAGTGATTATTGATTGGAGAGCAGGACTCCCCCCCCCCAACTTTTTTTCCTTGGTTCCTCTGCACAAGGCTTTAAAAGAATGTGTAAGATTGCACATTACTCTGTTTTGATCACTTGGCCTTTTGTACTCGCGAGCTGTTGTGTGGGGATAAACCGCCCTTAGGGTGTCGTATGGTGCCAATTTTTCCTGCGTATAGAAGAAGGCTAATCACCACCTTCATAGTTCTTCTGGAAACATGGTAGGTTTCATTTGGGAATATGCAACCGAAAAGTGGCTTGAGGACTGGAATGTCTTCATTTGTACAGTTAAACAACATTATTTCATCACGGAGAACCTCGTGGTGCCATAGTTAAACTGCTGTACAGCTGCCTAGATGCCCTAAGCACATCCGATCTCGCTTGATTTCGGAAGCTAAGCAGGGTTGGCCCTGGTTTGTACTTGGATGGGAGACCACCAGGGAGTCCCAGGTGCTGTAGGCGCCTGGAGTAGGAACTGGCAAGCCACTCCAGTACTCCTACCAAGAAAACTCCATGCACATGGAGTCACGTAGAGTCGGTCACAACTGTAATGACACAAGACACACATACACACTGCAGCCAAAACTGTGCTCACACCCTGGGGTTCACTCCCAGGTAAGCCGGATTGTGGCTGGTTCAGCCTTCCTTTCCTTCTTTCTGAGCTCAGTAAAATAAGTACCCAGCTCACTGGGGTGGGGTGGGGAAGGGGAATGTGTAGCTTGCATAATTCAATTATAAACCTCTCAGAGAGTGCTTTAAGTGCTATGGGGTGGTATAGAACCACGATCCTTTGCTTTTTTATCTTATTTTGCTTTGCATGTTTTTTGCACACGGATCCACAATACCTCTGCCTGTTTCTTTCTGGCTCAGGAACATTCTATGTGTAAGACTTGCTGGTGTGTGGGCTGAACAAGAAGTCATTGTGTTCTGTCATTCCAAGACAGCCCTGAAACACTGAAATGATGGGTGATTCTTTTGTTTGTCAGTTGCTCTTCTACTTCTTAATATTTGTGATCTATCATTATTTCAGCATACCCCACCCTCTCTCATTAGAGCTCAGGGCAACCAGTGATTCACATTCAAGCACACTGTAGTAATTACAAATCTCTAAAACTGCAACTTACGGCATTTAGAGTTCTGATATCTCCCAAAGTATAATAAAACCACTATGATTACCTGCTTATATACTTGTTATCCAGGAATGAGTTTCCTTTTCTTAGGTTACCCAGTTGTCTTAGTACCTGTGCTGTAGTACCTGTGCTGTTTGTTTTTATATTTTTATATTTTTAATTACATGTTGCCCTCTGGGCACTTTATAAATGAAAATCCCAACAAAGCAACTAACCCTCCAACGAATCAACCCATCAAAGTAATTAATTAATTAAAATACAGTGGACCCTCATATAACAAACAGTTTGTATGCCATAAAATCTGTGCAACATAAAACTTCTGGAGATAGGGGAA
The DNA here is from genome assembly GCA_023846285.1 of Phrynocephalus versicolor. Lineage (NCBI taxonomy): Eukaryota > Metazoa > Chordata > Lepidosauria > Squamata > Agamidae > Phrynocephalus > Phrynocephalus versicolor. Next base: position 2,088,038 of record JAHTLZ010000054.1, read on the forward strand.
ATTTGCTTAACAGAGTCCCCTAAAAGGCAAATCTGTTCAAGACAAAAATGGTCTTGATTAGGGATTACTCTCTTTTCAATGCATTGCTTTGGGAAATTTGCAGAAAGGAAAATTTGCTTAACATAATTTCATTTGGAACGAATTAATTCCTTTATACAAGGTACCACTGTAACTACTTACCTGATTAGGATGAATTAAAATAAGTAACAAAATATGTTCCGGTGGTGCTGGACAGCATTTCAGCATGTCCAGAATCAGAAAACCCTTGGGTGGTAGAAAGCAAGGTCTTTCCTAATTCAAATGATGTCTGTTCCAGGTTCATTGTTTTCCTAAACTGTATTTCTGATAATTCTGTGCTCCTGCTCATGACTGGGAGATTCACCAAGGAAGTGGAAGGTGCAACCCCGGTGCTGGGCCTGGGGAGTGGCTGATTTAGCCAGAAGGAAGGTAGGGAATGGGTGGGTCTGTGCCCATCTCTGGTAGAGAGAGCTTCCTTCTGCTACTCGGTGAGGAAATACTCTGAACATTCCTAGGATTCAGACATTGGGTGTGCCAAGTATTCCCCTGGAATGAGAGGAAAGGTCCCACATCCAGGGTCAGTGCTTCCATTAAGGTGAACTAGGCAGTTGCCTAGGGCGCCAAAATGGAGAGAGGGCTCTGGACAGCCTGCTGCCCCCCGCCGCTGGCCACCGCTGTCTGTCCCCCCACCGCCCGCCAGTCGCCCGTTGCCATTCGCCCATCGCTTCCCGCCGCTGCCTGCCTGCCGCCCCCCATGCCCATCACCCCCCCTCGGTGCCCATCGCCACCCCCACAATCCGCCGCCCCCGCCTGCCACCTCCCCCTGCCCCACCCGCCCACCCCACCCCCACCCCCACCCCCGCCTAGGGCACAAAAAAACCTAGCACCGGCCCTGCCCTCATCCCTTGGTATTGTTATGTAAACAGGGCTATTGAAGTAGCTCTTTTTCTTATGGAAGAATGCAGACTTGGATGGTTGGTGCACAGCTACATGTTGTAATCCTTCCTTGACCCATCTCCTTTAATCTGTAGTAAGTCTTGTCAGGCATAATTGCTCTCACTACACATAACAAACCTTTCACATTTCCTAAACAATGAACAATCTTTGCTTGTGATTTATGATGGTATTATTGAGTGCTGGGAACATTGCTATCTGGATAGTTAAATGAAACTTCAACCTCCAGAATTTATGGTGCAGAAGTTAGCATGCCCATCTTCTAATTTATCTCTGTTATTATTGGCCCTGCTTTGCTTCTCTTACGCGACATGGAGATTCAACTTATTGCATGCTTCTAAAACCAGCCAATCACAGATAAAATAACAAGAAGATGATTGTTTTTCTGGTGTAATTTTATACCGGGGAATCTGTACACATTAAGACCTTTCATCTGATAGCATTTGCAGAATTGCAACCCAGAAAACAATTGTTAATCATCTTATCTCTATTTGACGGAAACATAAGGGTTGACAATGCATCTGCAGACCTCGGAGTTTAACACTGCTAAGGATCTGATGGCCAGCTTGAACTGAACAGAAAATCTTGGTTTGCTCCTGCCTGCCTGCCACTCGCCTGGCGCGCAATAGCCAGGTTGGAGGAGGGGGTGCTGTTGCCAAGCTTTAGGGGAAAGGAGAACTTCTGGGTGGTAGGAGGGTGTATGGCTTCCTCCTCCTGCTCCCCTCAAGGTGCCCCCACACTGATGTGCTGGGGAAGATGTATTCTTCTGCCCCCCAGATACACCCATGCATAGAGGAACTCTGAAATGCAACACTACACCTCCTCGGGGTACAATAATCTTACCTGCATTGCAGGTAATTCTTTGTGGCAAAATGAGTATGTTTGTTGAAGGTCTACAAGCAAGTACAGTACTGGAAAATAGTCTTCCTAATTTCCTGGAAGACATTCGAGGTCAAAAGAACCCAAGAGTGTTGTGTATTTAGTTGCTTTAAAATAACTCCAGTTTCTACTGCATACCCATTTCCCTGGTTGTAAGCATGGTTGTATTCAGTTAAATTTTCGTACATATGATTGCGTTTTTAGTTTCCTTTTTAAAAGAGCTGCTGTAACTCTATGTTTAGTTGCAACTGACATAAAAGCAGTTCTAAACATTCAACATTGATTAGCATCTTAATTAGGTTTTGGCGCTTTTCTAGTTTGTTTGTTGCAAAAAGCAATAAGTCACAGTTTACAATGTGAACATAAAGACTTCTGATTGTCTGGCAGTAATTGCATTTACAAGTGCCATATGACTTGCCTGTGAACATCCCATTAACGAATCTGCCCCCTCCCCTATTACTGTCAAGATTTTAAATATTATTCCAATTTTAGGGGGCAACATTAATTTTTAAAAAATCAATTTCACAATTCTTAAGAATCTGTCCTTCACCTAATTCTAGATTGATTTCAGTTTAAAGTACAATTAAGATGGGACAGGGTTGTTCCCATCCACAAAGATGAAACAAGCTCGAAATTAAAATCGTACACCCAACTGGAACTTTTGTTCACTTATATTATTAATAATGTCTCCCCTCCCCTCGTGTTTAGTGGCCATCTTGGTTGTGGGAATGAAATAGTACAAGATAGGGTCAAAAGACAGAAAGAAGCCCTTATTTTTTGTAATGACACATCTTGGGAACCTGCAGCTGTCTATCATTCCACCCCACCCCACCCCAGCGTGCTGGATCAGGCCAAAGGCCCATCTAGCTTCCTGGATCTCACAGTGGCCCCACCAAATGCCTATGGGAGCGCACAAGACTAGATATCTGTCTCCTGATACCACTCCCCTGCATCTGGTTCCTGAAGGACCCCGGTCTTAAGCCTGGAGATTCCACATCTCCCTCATGGCTTGTCACCTGTGATGGACTTTTCCTCCAGGAATCTGTCCCATCCCCTTTTGAAGGCATCCAGGCCAGGTGCCATCACCACCTCCTGTGGCAGGGAGTTCCACAAACAAACCCATAGATAACAGGAGATTATCTGCAATTGATCGAAGATGCATTATATCACAACGTTCTGTTAAGCCATGACCTGGGGAAGTGGTGAGTGCCCCAGCATTGGAGGCATTCAAGAGTCATTTAGACAACCAACTTGGGAGATATCCTTTGACTTGGATTTCTGCGTTGATCAGGGGGCTGGACTTAATGGCCTTCTGGGACCCTTTCCTCTTCACAATATAGCCAGAACATGTGTGTACTCCCACTTGAGCCCTATCTACAAGCAGGTAGATATTCCCCACATTCCACATTTTGCAATTTCTGGCCCTTACAAAAAGCTGTTTGAAAACAAGGGGAAACTCCAAGGAGACATGAAACAAAACTCTGACCTCCTCCCTTGTCCGCTGTTCTTAAGAATCCTCTGGGAACGGTTGCTGTTCTGTTCAATTCTCTCATAGATTCCCCAAGTCACTCGGAGAAAAATTCAGCCATGTTTAAACCGAACTTGAGTTTCGCACTCCTGGTGGTGCTTGTGTTGCCAATGAGGAAAAGGACGGGGGGGGGGGATGCTGAACGGACACTTTTGAAAGGAAGGGGTAGCAGCCCTAACACATAACTCCCACTCCTGACAACCTCTTTATTTGCAACTCCCGAATGTTCATAATGAAGAATGATAGAAAGGGGAAGGAAATTGGTTTCATAGATGACGAATCGCAACCCATGTCTGAGCATGAGTGACAATTCTCAATTTGCATTCATCTCTGTTCTTCGTTTTGTTCACTAAAACTAATTTATCTGCTTTGCATCATCCAACATCAACAATACGTTTGAATTTCACCACCACCACCCAGCCCAGTCCAGAATCAGCCAACCTGACAGGGGAAAAACCCTGGAAATGGTTGTGATTCAAAGGGGTGACAAAACAGAACCTTTATCCATTCACCGCAATGGATAAACCTTTCCAAAGTACATAGCGCTACTGATTCTCCTTCAAGGACCAGAGAAGGGTTTGCTGGTTACATTTCTGTACAGAAATGTTGGCTGCAAAATCCAAGTACAGTCAACCCATTGACTCAAGAGGATTTATGTGTTAACATGTCTGTGGAGATTCTTAGTCATCCAGGTAAGGTTATCTGGGAGTTGAGTCATGGCAACTAGACTTCTTTTCTTGTTGACTTAACATGCAACCCCTAATTGTGTGCATCTATTCTTAGTTGGGACTAGCTGTGGGATATGAACATGAGTGTCACTTGCCCCATCTTTACTTGTTCAACAGCATGATTCCGTCAGCGGTGTTGGACTATCAACATATTTAAAGTGTGCTGCTTATATACTACCCCACAGCACATAAAACACTCTCAGGGCAGTTTACAAGTAATTATGGAGGCTCCCTGGTGGCTCCCCGACAGGCTAGGTACTCATTTTACCAACCTCAGAAGGATGGAAGGTGGAGTGAACCTTGAGCCTGATACCTGGAATTGAACCCCAGGCCATGAGCACAGTTATAGCTGCAGTACCGCAGTTTAACCACTGTGCCATGAGGCTCAGTTTCGTCATCTACAATTTTTCTGCCTCATTAATTTGATTTCAGGATGCTTTGCAAAAATTAAAACGAGCAAAACAAGAAGAAATGGCTACTAAAAACAGAAACAAGCAAACCGAGAATAAATGTGTCGGAAACACAAACAAATCCTTAACAAAAGCAACAATTGTAGAAACCCAAGTCCCAGAACATACATTCTTAAGCACCCAAATGATGTGTGATTGATTTGCTTTGTCATAAGTCAGTCATCTCTTCCAGACCTGTAGACATCCACCTTAATCCATTTCGGATAAAAGCCAGAATGTGTTTGCCATAAATCACATGATAATGTTCACAATGGAATATGCTTCATTAGGCTCACCTCCTATAATACTGTTGGATCATTAGGTGGAGTGTACACAGAAACGATTTTAGTCCTAATCCTTCAGGCGTAGGGAGCCCCCGTGTGTCTGTTCCATAAATGCTTTCCTAATTGAAGTTCACGATTCCTTCTCTCAATGGGAAGATATTTCCTGTGTAGCCATCCGTATAATGACATAGAAGGCACGGGTCATATTGCCGCAGTATATTAATATAAATAATTATTGGGATTCCTTACAAATTGTTTCGGTTTCTGGAATGGATGTATAGAGCTAGCAATTGAATTTTATCCCTAAACCCATAGACGAGCAATAGCCTGAGATTACTAACGCCTTCCTCCTCCCCGTGAAAATAAAATGAGGTCCTTCCTCCCTTTGCACTTATAATGCATAATTGCAATTATAGCATAATCTATAGCACAAATTGTACTAAAAAAAACCTGGTAAAGGCTACAAGCAAGTCTAAAGAGTTGGAGGAAAGCAATGGATGCTGCTTAAAGTGCTCTCTGGGCCTTTTATAGTTTAATAACACAGGCTGCACATTGATCACCACTGCCACCATCAGCAGCAGCAGGCTGGGGGCTCAATTTCCCGACCTCAGAAGGGTAATCCTCAAACCGCCTTCCTGGGATTGAACCAGGGTCTGCTAGCAGAGTGTTGGCTGCAGCGCTGCAGCTTAACCACGACAGTGACATGCCTGGAGTGTATTCGTTTTATACACAGGTTGTTCACAACAATTTATAAAGCCGTTTATCTAATCCTTCCGTCTTAGTTCAGGAAAACAAGAGTATGTATGAGAGAACTCTTGCCTCGGGCAGGCGGGCATGGGATTTAGAGAGTATGGTTTATGTCCCCAACTGTGGCTCCTCAGTGTAGATGCATGTTTCATTGAAATACCCTTTTGCATGGAGGTAGGGAGAGGTAGTACAGTCGGGGAGGGGAACCGAACCCCGTTCCCTTTTGGCTGCAGTCTCTGCTAAAATGCACCCCCCCCTCGCCTGCCCCACCTGCTGGATGACCCCAAGCCGCCACAACCCAGAAGCTGCTCAGCCTTCTGCCCTTTACGGTGTTTCCAATCCAAATCACCACCAGCAACTGTGAATGTGAAATATAAAAATAAATGTGTCATTTGGCCCTCCAGAATGAACGAGCGATGTGATGGCCCCAATGCTTCATAAGTTGTGCTGGGGTGGACGATGTAAGATGTGAAGGAGGTTCTACTCTGTTTAATTTTGTTTCCGCAAGATCTCTGAAATTTGTCATCTACAGTCAGGTATAAAAAATGGTTAAGACAGGCATGTGCTAAGAATTCAGAAACAAGATGCCTTTGGGCATTTTTTTTTCCTGAGGAATTTATAACCAGCATCAGAACCAAGCTTACAAGCCTTTTCAAACAAAAAAACCCACTCTTGCCTCCCTTCAGGTAATCCTTCTTAAGAAATGGGATGAAAAAGGTCAGGGTACTTTAATTTTTGCTGCGGTTATCAAACAGAAAGCTCTAAACCATTGCTAGTTGGTATCTGCAAACCACCCATCGATCTACCAGATGACATGTTTCTAGCTTCCATCCACTCTTGTCTTAAACAATATTGAATATTAAAATGTTTCTCTTTGTCCTAAATGAAGCCACTGCTGCCATCTTTGCAGTTTCGTCTAGGACTTAACTGAGCAGCCATCTTCACAAAGTTGGTGGCAGCAATGGCCGTCCTTTTTAAAAAGGCACTCATGGTTCGCGGTTCTTCACGGTTCGTGGTTCGTGGTTTGTCAACCTTGAATCCACGCTCAGAGACACACGCTTGGCTCTGCTTTTGATGCAAAATGAAACATTTTCAGCCAATGACTATCTGGTATGAATTATATATCTCATCACATATTATATTATACACCTCATTCTGCTGCTATAGTCAGCAGAGGGAACAGGTTTGTTTTCCATGGCTTCAGAGACTAGGACTCGGGGCAGTGGTTTCAAACTACAGGAGAAGAGATTCCATTTGAACATTAGGAAGAACTTCATGACAGTTCAGCAGTGGAATATGCTGCCACAAAGGGTGGTGGAGTCTCTTTGGAGATTTTTAAGCAGAGGCTGGATGGCCATCTGTCGAAAATATAGTGATGGGGTTCCTGCATGGCAGGGGGTTGGACTAGATGGCCCTTGAGGTCTCTTCCAACTCTATGATTCTATGATTCTGTGAAGGTGCCACATGTTTTGTGTCTTTTGTTTTGTTTTGTTTTTCTTTCATCTTTGCCTGAAATTCTTGGAAAGACGAACACGGTTACCCTCTCTGAAACTGTGCCTTTGCCCGGGGTTATTTTTCCCTACCCCAATGCCAGTGGGGAGTTTTCTTGCTGAATTGGAAGCCAGGTGGAGCTAGGCCTGGTTCACCCTCAAAGCCTCTCTTTTTCCCCCATTGTTTTTTCCTTCATCTTGGAAAAGGGATTGATAACAGTTAAAGTAGAAAAACAGCAACACACAACAAATACAACATTAGCCTACTAGGCAGGTTCACACTAGGAGTTGGGAAAGAGCTTCTGTCAGTCCTTCTCAGCTTTGGGTCCCCATAAGTTCTTGGACTAGAACTCCCATAAGCCTTTACCACCAGCTGTGTTGGCCAGGATTGCTGGGAGTTGTAGCCCAAGAACCTCTGGGTTACCCAAGATTGGCAACCACTGATCTATAACTTTTATCACAGTTTTTGTCTATGTTATCCCATTGTGTTTTTTTCCCTTTGAAAAAAAAATCTAAGGTGGAAAATTTGTTTCTTTTCCTAATTAAGAGACAGCGATACCAAGAGCGCTTATGACTGGTTCCTTGCTGGAAGTGACTGTTCTGTTATGAAGTAAATTGTAAGGCTACTGACTGTGCTAATAAGGTGATCATTTAGATGGTCATTTAGGCTTGAGAGTGCTTGCTAAAATTCCACCCAAGCTGTGCTGCTTCTGCCATGTTATGTGATGGACTGCAAATGTGATAGAGAACTGATGAAATTAGGCACTCCATTTTTAATATGAACCATCTAGAGTTCATCCAGGCAAGATGTTTGCCCGCCCTTCTTTTGGGGGGAGATAATAGAGAAGAGAAACGTACTGTTGTTGCTTAGATGCTGGGTCAGGGAGGAAGCCATCTTATATTTGTTCCCATCCCCAGATAGTGGAGACTTAGATTGGTGCAAACCCTTTGTGCCAAAAGTCTGGGGCTCCTTCAAACTCCGTCAGCCTCAGAGCTGCCCTTGTTGCTTGTTGCTCTGAGTACGCATTGTGTGGATTTTGTTTACTCTCTTTAGTGTAGCATTCGTTTGATCCTTATAAATATTTGTATCCTTATTTTTTTAGCTTTTAAATAATTGATTTTTAATGGTGCACGCCACTTTGGATTTAAGGAGAACGGCTGGGTCAAAAAATATTTTAAATACATAAAATGGATGAATATATCCCAAGGGATATATGTATGCAAAGGAAAAGGTCACCCTTAAAGTGACTCTTGCATCTGCCAGAGCATCATTCCAGCCTGGCCCCCAGAAGGAGATGCCCTGTGCCTGGACTTAAAAGGGAGGGCTTGGGTACAGGTTGATGCAGGGCCGATCCCTCCGCACTGCGTGGAACCAGATTGGGATCAGGCTGCTCCACCAGCAGTCCAAATTGTGATTCTTTCCCCCCTTGAGTCTCACAAAGGCTGCCCTTTGGCACTTGGCAGAAGTAATGATGCATCAGTAAAACATTTACAGTTTATTATTATTATTATTTCTTGCAAAGTCCAATAGCCGTTCACAAAATCCAGGCAGGGGTGTTCCAACTCTCAGTATGAGAAATTGGTACATGTGTTTGACACAAATTGTTTCTCAAATGGTCCTGCCTCCCTTTAGCATGAGGCCTGGGGAGGGAATTTGGATTTACTCAATGCACCCAGGTCTGTATTTCGCACCTTCTCTCTCTCTCTCTCTCTCTCTCTCTCTCTCTCTCTCTCTCGATTCCTTGTTTTCTATTCCCTACCCCACCCCAAGGTAAGCTAAATTTCCTGGAACCTGTCAGAAGTGGCAGTTCTCTTAAATAGGTCACAGAGACTGTTGTAAAGCAAAAGTGTTCTGCTTATATAGCCCCCCATACCACTTTAAGTTGGGTACTCATTTTACCAACCTCGGAAGGATGGAAGGCTGAGTGAACCTTGAGCCTGCTACCGGGGATTGAACCCCAGGTCGTGAGCACAGTTTTACCTGCAGGACAGGCATTTAACCACTATGCCACGGGGCTCTGTACTGTTTAACACTATGAGATACAAATACCTTTCAAAATAAGAAGGGGGGTACCTGCCTAAAGTGAGGTTCATTTTCTGACTTTTTTTTTGTTAGTCTGTGTGGGCTGAGATCAGAAAATCACACACATACACACAGTAGTTTGCCTCTGTTTTGGCAGCAGGTGTGCATGCACGTGTGCATGCATGCGCACATGCACATGCACACGCACACACCCACCCACACCCACCCACCCACCCACCCACACACACACACACACACACAAGAGACAGTCACACAGAGATATTTAATTATAGCTAATTTATTGTTTGATATGTACAATGTGGCTTGGATCCAGGCATCATCATGCAAGGAATAACAGATTCCTTGGCCAGAATCCTGTTGCAGATTTGCAACAGTGACAGTGTCCTTGTAGTAAACCATAGTATTGCCACTAATTAATAAGCTGCCGCTCACATTCCTCGCTAAGTGCCAAGCTGTGGAATCGGCAGGTGACCAAGTATGTGAATGTTAACAGATTCATCGGCAGTTATCTGCCACCATCTTTTAGGCAACTCTGCATACACTAGCATAAATATGGGCCAGGATTCAGGCCGTTGATATGAATGGAATGGAAGGCACCTATGAGTAGTTCGAGGGCCATGGATATCTGGTGAATGACACATGTGCAATAAAAGCATGTGCCACGGATGTCCTTCCAAAAAGTTTAGTAATTGTGCAGGACCAGGGTGGTCGTGCATTGAATCTCCACCTTTAATTCCCCCCCCCTTCCTGCCCTCCAGACCAAAGGTGTGTAGCTTGATCTGATCAAGACATCAGATGAGATGGCTAATTTCAGTCCATTGTACAGAATGAACCACTAAAGAATGCCCCGTGTGACTTGAGCGTACATGCCACATACAGAGGACTCCCGGTTTTTTAAAAGTGCAAGAAAGATGATAAAAACAGAGCTACAGTGGACCCTTGTATAAAAAGCAGTTTGTTTAACAGAAAATCCACTTAAAGGAAAAAAATCGGAGATAGGGGGAAATTGCTTAAAAGAATCGCCTACGGGGCCAATCCGTACAACAGAAAAACGGTTGCGATTAGGGATTAATCCGTTTTCAATGCATTCCTATGGGAAATTCCTATGGGAAACAGAATTTCATTGGGAACGAATTAATTCTTTTATACAAGGTATCACGGTATACATATCCAGGCCCAGAGAGACAGTGTGCAACGTAGGTTAGTGTAACGGAAGCTAGGCTGGGCTGGCTGTCCCATAAATGTACTGAGTAATGCCGACGTGGCGCAAATAATGGGAAGTGCTCACATCCTGCCTTCAGAGATATTTCATTGCTCATGAGTTAGAATTGGTTGTCAAGCACAAGGCATGCCGCGGACTGTGCAAGGTGCCCTATTCTGTCATGTGGTACATATTTAATGCTCGGGAGAACAAGGGAGGGACGCGTGCATGAGAAGGGGGGAGGGAGGGAGAGAGATGGGGGGAACCAAAGAGGGACCTGTAAATTGCTCCGTAGGGGAAAGTGGATGCATGAGGAGGAGGAGGAGGAGAGTGTACATTTCTGTTGCATATTTAATACACTGTTAAGTGAGGATCGGGGAGAGGAAAGGGGACGAAAATCTACCTTCTGTCTGGCCTTGCTTGAGTGGCCTTTTTGCTTTCTCTCTGTGTGAGCATTCATCCCTTCCCGTTCTTTGTTTTATCCCTTGTTTTGAGTGTTTCTTGGAGCCACGGCAAGGCACAGAGAGACAGAAAGAGGAGAGAGAGAGAGAGAGAGAGAGAGAGAGAGAGAGAGAGAAGGAGAGAAGGAGAGAGAGAGAAAGAGAGAGAGAGAGAGAGAAGGAGAGAGAGAGAGAGATGTACACCCAGTCACACCTGATGCAAGCGTGGTGAAGGCAAACAGAAGAAAGCACGCGTGCCTGAGCTTTGACAGATGTCTCTATTCATTTATATTGGTGGCACGTGGGGGCCGTTTGCTGGTTTCCTGCACTTCTCTTGGGCTCTCCCAGTGAGGGAACAGAAGGCATTGGGCAGCGGACAATGAAATCTTGGCAGCTAATTGCAGTCGTGGGAGATGCCCTTCAGGTAAGGAGGAACAAAGGGTTCTAAACCATGCGGGGAGCGAGCCATGGGAGAAGGTGGGGAAACAGACAGAGGCAATCTCTTAACACATGGCACAGCAGAGCGTAAGCCTGGAACTCTGGTTCGTGGATACAGAGTCTGTGGAAGTGTGTGTGTGTGTGTGTGTGTGTGTGTGCGTGCGAGAGAGAGAGAGAGAGAGAGAGAGAGAGAGAGAGAGAGAGAGAGAGTTGTGGGAGGCAGAAATTGACATGTTTTGCTGCCGCCGTTATGTCGCTCCCTTCCATGGCTTGCCAACAGTGATGCAGAGAAGGTTTGTGTCTGCAATTTGGGCACCTCGCTGTGTGATTAGAATAGAGATTAGAGGCCCTTTCATGGAATTGAGCACCTGGGAATTGTGCAGATGAGCGTTGTCCTCTTTGGAGACAGGCACCGTGGATTGCGCCTCCACTCTCCCAAAGGGTTGTGCTTCCGTTTCGATGAGGAGTAAGTGCGTTTTCCTGGATGTTGTGTGCCGAAGGATCAGCTTTTTAATGCTTGTGACCGGATTGTGGAGAATGTGATGAGAGAAGGTGGTGAGGGGGTGGCCCCGGCAGGAGATGGTCCTTTCTAGGTCCAGCTGAAGTTTGCTTGAACTTTACCTTGTCTGGTGGGATTGTGATGGCTTTGCTTCTGAATGAACTGTGTGTATAATTAAGGGTGCATTCATTTGGTCCTTCCCTCTCTGTCTCCTTGTATGTCTGCACGTGTGAAAGATCTTTGTCTTTGAATCGGGATTTTGCAGGAAACTGTCTTAAATGAGGCACTCCTTTTAAAAAAGTTTCAAGCACTGGATTTTTGCTGGTGCTCAGAAGCCTCGGCCAGGTTAGCAAAAATGATGCTTCCTGTCTAATAAGTGTTGTTGCTTTACTAGTCAGCAGGCGAAGAATTCCGGTTTGCAGTTTGACTGTAGGATAACGTGCTGTTACGCACTGGGGGCAGTTTAACACAGCAGAAATTAGGTTATGCTTAGCAAAAGAAAAACATACACATTTTACAGCTAGCATAATTATTGGCAGGATGCTATCAGATGCAACTTAGGAAAAATGTAGGCACTGTACATTGAATCTTTCTCCACTCCCTTCAGCGGTTTGCAAGGCTAATGTGCTACAAAGCTGAACTGCTTAATTTTGTCACTTTGTAGGAAACAATAAATATAGAGGAATAGGGACAGAATAATAATAATGCCCGCAGTAATTTGATATTAAGGATATCACCTAAATTATACCTATGGGAAAGTTGGTGTGGTTTATAAGTATAAATAATAAATAAATAAATAAATACTCAAAAGCCTTTTCCCCCTCCTTCTATTAATGATTCTAGATTTTTTTAAAGTGATATATTACCATTTACAGATTGTTCAGGATAATGGGCTGTTGTTAAGTGTGCAATTTGACAACTTCTGTCTATGCAAAAGGCAGTATCAGGGAGACATAATAATTGGTGGCCTTTAATCAGCTCTAGCTCTGCTGGTTGTTTCCCTTCCTCCCAGGAACACCCTAATTCTAACCCTCCCCCAACCCCGGGTGCAAGAGAGAAAGTTGGTTGTGCTAGGTTTGACTGAGTCCCCCTTCTTTGTTTTCAATTTGCTTAAAGCCACACAAAATAGGTGCTTTCATCATATCACCTAACCACGTCGATAAGCAATGTTTTGGGGTTTTGTTCAGTGGATGATAAGACTGTTCAGTGGATGATAAGATGATCGGTAGATGTGAAACTAGATTTTTTTTAAAATTTCCAAATGTCACCTCAGGGAGGGATTTCATACATTGTTGGCTTTCCTATCTCAATGAAACCAGGAGAGATGGAGAGAAGGAGAAAGAGAGAGAGAGAGGGAGAGAGAGAAAGAGATGATCTAAATACATTTTCCCCTCCCCCAGTTACTACATTTTTCTATTTCATCGCTGATACCCTGTTTAGAAACGGGAATTGTGTTATCCAATTGTTTACTGTTGAGAAGGCTGTAGTCTGTGTCACACCATATGGTCCAGTTGACTATGTCTTAATGGGTAAAATCAATTTGCCATTGCCATTGCTGTGATATTCCCCGAGGCAGTGTTAAAAAAAGGGAGAAATTTGAGAGAAGTTGAGTGTTATGAAATAACCAGAGTCCCAACATGCTGCTATGAAGAAGAATGATGTTTAATAAGTACCCCCCCAAAAAAAAAGTTTTTCTTTTTAAATCTCACTTGAATTCATGGCTATTAGATATTCTGGATAAAATGAGGAATGTAACGCACTCAAGACAACTTCTATTTCTACTCATGGATTGCTAATTTTCAGAAGTTAATATCAGAAAAAAAGCGATGGTGTGAGATACAGAAAGTTGGATTTTGGAAGAGAGACTTGAGTTCAAATCTCTGTTCAGCCAGTAAGTTCTCCGGATGACCTGGTGCTCCAGCACTATGTTTTTGCCTGGCCTTCCTCACTGAGCCGTTGTGGAGTTCCGCTTGGCTGGTAATCCAAATTATGTAACATCGAAGGATGGCTATTAGTGTGACACTGCCAGAAGCAGACAGGAGGAGAAGGGACCGATTCTGTGAACTTTCAAAGAGCCCAAATGCTTCCCCGTCAAGCTGAACATAGTTATAAGTTGCCTTGTACACTGCTCAGTAGTGGAAAGACAGGTTAGAAAAGCAAATAATCACCACCAGCGGAAACCAACCAACTTGCAATGTTCAAAGACAATCTTTTTCTCATGCTTTTCCTGTTGTGTAGGTTTTAATTGCCAACCTAGAACTGCAGAGTTGGAAGTTGGAACGGATCCTATGGATCAGCCCCAGACAAGGAGGCACACTGCTTCTGAAATGGTTATCCCATAGAAACAGTAGATGTGGTCATTGTTGGAAGCTCTCTCTCTCTCTCTCTCTCTCTCTCTCTCTCTCTTTGTGTGTGTGTGTATGTGTGTGTCAAAGCCATCACACTATCCTTTCATGATTTGGGATTTGACTCTTTCAGTGACATCTACTTTAATACTAATTAAAAACTGTCACAACAGAGCAAAGTAGCAAGCTGCCAATAGCTCTCCAGAACTGGTGGATTTGGTCTTACGTTAACGTCTACGAGGTCAGCAACTCTATGCGCTATGAAGAATGATGTTTCTTTCGCTTTGGGCCAAATACACCCTCATTGTTGTCATCACTGTCATCACCATCACCCATGGAATCATCTTGCATGAGCTTTCGTGGCTCGTAAGGTTACGAAGAGTTAACATAACTGATAAGCCCAACTAATTCCCCTTAAGGAGTTGTGTTATGGAAATGGTTAATTAAGGTTACAAAAGAAGCTTTAAAAGAGAGAGAGAAAGCACAAGTTTCACCTCCAGTTTGCAGGAACTGGGCTTGCCTTTTTCTCAGGCTTTCTAAACATTATTTTAACTTGTCTGGGAAGATTCTTGGTCATCCAGGCGAGTTTATCTGGAAGTTGAGTCATGGCAATGGGACTTCTGTGTCATTGCAGTGATGCTCAACCGTACCGTTGGCATTCTCCATTCGCCACCCCAACTGTGTAGAAACAGAAATGTGTGTGAGGTCTTGAAGCCAAGAGGGAAAATTTCCAGATTACTTAAAACAGGAAGTCAAATTTTGCAAATGTTTCTGGCTGGGTGGGACCCACGAGCAGCACTGTGTTCTCCTAACTGCGTTTGCTCTTTGTAAATGGAATCCGCTGTTTTGCTAGTCATCGTTTTATATCCCCTCCCATACCTGGTGTGTCAGTCATTCTGGAACATTCTGTGAGGAAGATGAACAGATTGCCAGAAGAAAATCGGGGCTATTGTACAAAGTGGTCTCAAGTCTCCAAAGAGGAGAAATAAAACTTTCAGAGGTGTTCTGTCAGAAAAGTGAAAGTGTTTTGAGAAGTTTGGGTTTGTCTGAATTGGTTTTCTCTCTCTCTTTCTCCTATCTCGGTACAGTCTTCCAAATGAAACCAAATGTCTGACACCTCAGGGAATTTACTTGTGTGTGTGTGTGGGGGGGGGAGAGGAATGGAATTCAGCTCAACAGATTGCAGGATTACAGGGTTGTCATGGTATCCATTGAATGCTTTATCTGTTATATATTTTTAAAAGGCGGCATTATAAAATGCTGACCTGCAACATGATATGTTCTTTTAAGGAAACAGTAATGGAAAATTATTTCTGTTTTAGAGAATCCCAGATCAAGGCAAACACTGGTGTGAATATGAATGGATAAGATGGCTGTGTCTCCTCTTTTACATAATACAGTCCTCTGTTTGAAGAACTGCTAGACAACAGTGTGTGTGTTGGTGTACTGGCTTGTTAATGTCTTTGCTTATTTGTTCGGAAGTTGTCTCCTATCTATTATATATTTATTTTATTTTAGACTATTTTTAGCCCGTCTTTCTTCTTGGAAAAAGGACCCAAGGCGGCTTACAGAATGAGGGATAATATACAGTCCAGTGCAATTAAGACATGTTCAAGTACTGAGAACAAGGAATTGAGGGACATCCGGCAGCATTAATAGAAAGCATTACATTAAAGATACAAGAGAATACAAGCAGTTAAAGGGGAGTAAAGTTCCATGTAAAGTTATGAGTGATGGAAACTAACATAGTGTCAATGTAAACACATAAGGTCTTGCAAATACAGCGGGTTGCCTTGCTGTGCCCATCCATCTCATGTCCAGTCTTAATCTCCTCCCACTATTCCCTGCATTATTATGTTTCCCAAGGAATATTTGAAGAGCTATTGTACTTAATTGTACTGACCTGTATATTGCCCCTCCTTACTGTGAGGCAGCTTGGGTCCTTTTCCAAGGGGAAAAGGTGGTGTAAAAATACTCTAAATAAAATAAATAAATAAATATCCCATCCAAGACTTAGTGTAAAAATAGATATGATTAGTCACGTTGATCAAAGACCTTGACAATTACAATTGCCATCCAGCATAATAAACTGAGATGTGTATATTAAGTCAGGGGTGTCCGAACTTTTTGCAGGAAGGGCCAGATTTGGCGAGGTGAAAATGTGTGTGGGCCGACCATTCAGCCACATTTGGCCCCTGGGCTGGACTTTGGGCAAGTCTCTGTAGCATACAAGGAGGTGGGGAGGATGCTGTAGCAATGGAACCGGGGACGGGTAGGCTGGGTAGGTGGCTGGGGGGATGGACCAAGGCAGAGCGGGCAGGCAAACCATAAAACTGCAACCTGACACCTCCATCCGGTATGGGAAGGGGCCAGCTGGCAGGGATGCGTGACAGGCTGAGCTGGTGGGGAGAAGAGGCTGTGGGCCACTCAAAATTTGAAAACGGGCTGCATTTGGCCCCCGGGCCTGACTTTGGACATGCCTGTATTAAGGGCTTGGTTGTTGTTTTTTAAGATCATTCCAGTAACCATACCAGAGGCAGGACACAAATATAAAGGTATGTCAGTAGAAAGGGACAGGCAAACCCAACGTAGATTCAGCTAAGAAGCCACAAAGCATGTAGATCTTTGATTAGCCAAAGCAGGAAAGGTAAGGAGAAATATCAAGAGATTGAAGTGGTCCAGGGCATCTAAGGAAGAATGCCTCTACCTGCCAGTTGTTAGCAGAGTTTGAGTGTGCAGCAAGCAACTACCGTACCTTCATCCTATTGAAATCTCAAGATCTCTACAAAAGGATCTAAGTAGGAAACCAGTCACATGGAGGCTCTTGACTCAACAAACTTCCTGGAATTTTTTGTTTTGTTTTGTTTTGGGTGTGTGTGAACGGCTTGTAATAGGAAAGAAGAGAGAACTTCCTTGTGTTTAAAATCTAGACTTGCTTGCCCTCAGTTTCTCTAATGAGTGAAGTAAGTCTTCTTTACCAAGAGTGAGATTCATGTCAGGATACAAAGGAGCAAACTTTTCTTGGCCCGGGTGAAATCAGGGAGTAGGCTATACTCATAGTTTCTCAAGAGCTGATTCTACTAGCGTTGTACACTCACGCAAGGTGGAAAATACAATTTAACGGGATGAAGCAGACCAAGGGAATGCACTGGTTCTCAAAAAGTCCCTGTGGTGACATTGATCTTCCCTCAGGGAACTGTATTATCCCGTGGAGAGTTTAGAATAAATGCTAGGAGGATTACTGGTTCCAATCTCCAAGTCATAGTTCGGTCAGTAGAACAAAATTGCAGAGTTGTTGAGACTTGCGGTTTTTCAATGCCACTTTTTAAACAGATTTTTTTTAAATGCCCTTGCACGGGACTGATGAAGTTCCAATTTCTAAAACCCAACCAACAAATGCTTTTTCAGAAGTAAACCAAGAAAGAGATGGCATTTCCTTCTTGTGTGTGTGTGTGTGAGAGAGAGAGAGAGAGAGAGACACAAATGCACATTTATTTATTTATTTATTTATTTATTTATTTATTTATTTATTTATTTATTTATTATTTTATACAATTTATAAGCCACCCACTACCCAAAGGTCTCTGGGCGGCTTACAATGGCAATGAACAATTAAAACAAAGCATGAAAATGTCAATTAAAACAATAAGAACATTTAAATACAAAACATGGCATTACCTGAGTGATTTACTTCCAAGAGGTTATTATGTTCCATTAAAAACCAAAAATGAATATCTTCAATAGGAGTTGCTTCCTCTCCCCCCCCCCCCTTGACTAGCAAACTGTTTTGGAGGAATCCAAAAGATAATTAAGGAAGAGGGGGAAAATAAGCTCAGTTCTGATATTAAAATAAATTTCTGACTTTAAAGCTGAAACACTCAATAGCTCCATGGTTGAAGTCTCCGACTGCAGAGTCCCCACCAGGCCTCCTTCTCAGTGTTTGGACTTAATGACCCATAGGGTCCTCTCCAGCTCTGAAGTTCTGAAATGATTATCATTATCCTCATTATATTAACTAACACTGTTAATATGTACTGTCGAGCAGCAACCAACCCCTAACCACCATAATAGGGTCTTCAAGTTAAGTGAGGTGTGGAATGGGTGGCTCTACCCATGCCATGAATTTCTTAGTCGTGGTTCCGACCCAAGTCTTCTAAGTTCTAGACCAGTGGTGGCAAACCTTCGGCACTCCAGATGTTTTGGACCGCAGCTCCCAGAATTCCGAGCCTAGATTGCCAATGACAAAGGACTGTGGGAGTTCTGGTCCAAAACATCTGAAGTGCCGAAGGTTCGCCACCACTGTTCTAGACCATCAACTCTCTCTCGAGTGCACCACACTGGGTACTAACAAACAGAGGTATCCTTAACTTTAAATTATTGTTCAATTTTTTTCACTGACCTCCTGTCCCCTACTGTTGTTTTTTTCTATTGGGTGGAACAAAATATAACTCTAGTTTAAAATATCTATAGTAGATCTAGAAAGCCAGATGGCTGCACTCCAGATGCCGGGCCTAAAAGATCGCTGCAGGGTGCCCAAAATAGCTCCTTGCTGTGATGGTGATTGAGATCTCAGCTTGGTATCTACTGCAGTATATACCATACTTCCCCATCTATAAGAGGCCCTCATATATAAGACAACCCCCAGTTTTCCAACGCAAAATTACAGTTTTGCAACCATTCTCTCCTTGGCTTTCTTCCACTTATAAGACAACCCTCAATTTTTAGTCTTATAGTTGGAAAAATACTGCATTTGAATACCTGTTGCTGGGAAATAATCCCTTAGTGGCATGCTTCACTTAGAAATCTCGTTGGGAACGAAAATACTTCAATACATCTAGGATGGCTGTTCCTGAATCCCTTAGTTTTGCTTCTTCAGCCCCCCCCAAAAAACCCCAACCCCCGATGTATGAGTGAAGGAATTACTTACATATTAAAATAGGCTTGTTTTCAGCCAAAGAAATCCACAAATTACTCAACTGTTCGGTCTTGCTGAAGATTAGCTACAAAGTTATTTGTCTCATTTTCATGGCCTTCAAAGAGCAAATCATTTTTTCTTTTATTTTCCAATTAACTATAAATTTCACACATATAAATTTTACTCCCAAAGAGGGTATTTTTTTCTTCCACCCTTAATGGTTAGAAAAAGGACATTTTGTCATTAGCTCCACATAATTGGGTTTGCAATTGTTTTGGAGGGACATTTGTCCTGTGAAAGTTTCTCTCTCTCTCTCTCTCTCTCTCTCTTTCACATGCACACAAAGAGAGAGACATGCACTTGAAGAGATTGCAACTCAGCAGTTCAAATCTATTTTAATACAGTAAAAAAAAGTTTAAAATGTCAAAAGGCTGAGTTTGAATTCCCACCTGATTCTTCCTAAATTAGTTAAAATGTTGTGTAGACTTTTTTAAGGTTGTTGAGAGAGAGAGAGAGAGAGAATGAGAGAGAACCAGGTGTTTAAGGAAAATATTTTTCTCATTTTCTACATTACCTTTACTATTTTTGTATGCCTCAGGATTAACAAAAAAACAGTTAAATATTAACATTAATGTGCCTTCTGTTTGTGTTGACTTTTTAAAATGTTTTCACTGCTTGACTGTTGATTTGGATTACTTAAACAATAAATATAATTGGGATTATAAAGAAAAGTGAAAGAAGAAAGGGAAGGAGGGAGAAGTGGTGGATTAAACAACGGAGGTTACTGAGGATACAACTGTGAGGGCTGAATGTGAAAAATCTCTACAGTGATTATTGCCTAACAGCCCCGACTAGAGATAGGTACAAAGCAAAATTGCTGATTAGTCAAAAATGGGTTGCTTCAAATTGATTGGATGAATATGAAGTGACTAATTTTTATTGATTTTTGATTCCTCAGTTCCCTCTTTTTTGGTCTAATTTTTCTTTCTTTCTTTCTTTCTTTCTTTCTTTCTTTCTTTCTTTCTTTCTTTCTTTCTTTCTTTCTTTGGCTTTTCTGCAGGCACTTTTGGGGGCTTTGGGGGCTGTTTGAGGGCTGGGACAAACAGCATATTGATTCGTCAGTTTGTCAAGAATATTCATAAATTTGTGATTCATAATTCGTCAGCCTTGACGAATTATGAATCTGGATAAATCTCCATTTCCATGATTTCAGCCCATCTCCAGCCCAGATGGTTTATTGAAAATTAGTTTGGCTTCCTAGAATTTAGGTTCATACAGAATAAGTTCAACTGACTTCAGGAGTATTTGTTTCCTATATTATTGTTGTCATATTCTGTCAAATTGATTCCAATTTGTTTGAATCCAGTACATTATTGACCTCCAAAAGGTCCTGCCTTTATCTGAAATTGCCGCCCAAAGGCCATGGTTTCCTTTATTGAATTAATCCACTTCACATTTGATTTTCCTCTTCTGTTGCCTTCACCTTCCCCTAGCATCAGTCTCTTTTCCCCCTGAGAGCTATCTTCCCATGATCTGGCTAAAGTGAGGTAGTCACACTTTAGTCATTTCTCCGTCTGCAGAAAGTTCAGCCTTGATTTAATCTAGCTGCCATTTATTTGTCTTTCTGACAGTCCTTAGTATCCATTAAAACACCAGCTTTTAGGGCATATTGGGTAGAATTTGTTCTTGTAAGCGGCAGGCATTACCAGTGGTGTATCAAAGAGGTAACCTAAGTGAGAAATAGGATTTTTATAAAACTGAACAGCAATTCACTGACCTCAGTCCAGCAAGGGGAACTCACTTGCCTAGCACCTCCTAGCATCTCTACCTGCCAGCATGACCGTTGGGCATGTGGATAGACAACTTTGACACCTGCTGTTCCTCCACATTCCATATGGTTTTTGCCTCTCCTCTTACAGCAAATGGTAAATAAAATAGCAAAATGCCTGGAAACTTATCAATGTCCTTCTTTTGAAAGTGGTCTTTTGTTTTGTTGACCGAGTGGTGGATAGGAATATGTCCTGCGGTGAAGCTATAACTTGTAGCCTTGGAGCATCGTCCGTATTGATTTAGTGGGTTGCATTTTACTTCTTGCTGCCTAGATGCCCTAAGCACATCGATCTTGTGATTTCAGAAGCTAAGCAGGGTCAGCTCTGGTTAGTCCTTGGATGGGCGACCACCAGGGAATACATGGTGCTGTAGGCACCTGGAGTGGGAACTGGCAGGCCACTCCATTATTCCTGCCAAAAAAACTCCATGGGCATGGGGTCATGGAGAGTAGGTCACGACTGTAACAACACAACACACCACACACACACACACACACACACACACACACACACACACACACACATTTTACTTCTTCCCCTAGGGTTTCCTGTTGTCTCTAAGCTTAGGTTACATTAGATGTACAGTATATGCATATCATAGTTTCTCTCTCTCTCTCAGGGGACTAAGGCTCCGAAAACTGTTGACTTCAAAGTCAGCAGCTCGGCGGTTTGAATCCCGGGTGCCACGCAGTGGAGCGAGCTCCCGCTGTTCACCCCAGCTCCTGCCAACCTAGCAGTTCAAAAGCATGTAAAATGCAAGTAGATAAATTGGTACCACTGTAAAAGACGGGAAGGTAAAAACAGTGTTTCCTTGCAGCCATGCCGGCCACATGGCCATGGACTTGCACAACACTGGCTCTTCCGGCTTGAATACGGAGATGAGCACTGCCCCTAGAGTCAGACACGACTAGCACGCATGTGCGGGGGGAACCTTTACCTTTACCTTTTATATGCATATCATAGTTTCTCTCTCTCTCTCTCTCTCTCTCTCTCTCTCTCTCTCTCTCTGTGTGTGTGTGTGTGTGTGTGTGTGTGTGCATGTCTTTCCTAGACCCCCCTCCCCTGAACCATCCTCAGATGTTTTGGATTATAAAGTATAACACACACATAAGCTCTTAATTTGAATTGGATACACATCTAGTAGGAATATAAATATAATTCGGAGTGTTTAATCATGATTTGGTACTGAATGGGAAGTCATGGAAACTATTACAGCTCAGTTTTGAGAGAAATCAGAGGTCATAAATTGTGCGTTCAGAATCCAAAGGTAAACATCATTGCAGATTGGCACTTATTTGTCTATTTGCACATAGATGAATTGGGATAGTTGATGCATAGGAAACGTCTCAACTCCTACACACACACACACATACACACACACACACACACACACACACACAGAGAGAGAGAGAGAGAGAGAGAGAGAGAGAGAGAGATGGATGGATAGATGGATAGATAGATAGATAGATAGATAGATAGATAGATAGATAGATAGAT
>JAHTLZ010000054.1:2127884-2152999 GCA_023846285.1 Phrynocephalus versicolor
ATAGATAGATAGATAGATAGATAGATAGATAGATAGATAGATAGATAGATAGATAGATAGATAGATAGATAGATAGATAGATAGATAGATAGATAGATAGATAGATAGATAGATGATTGGGTTTGACCAACTCCTAGAAGGCTACTTCAATCACAGTTAGAGATGGGCACGACTCAAAAAAAAGTTTTTCGTTTTTCGTTGAGGGGTCCATTTCGGTTCTTTTTTGTTTTTGTGAGTTCCCCCCCCAAAAAAAATCGTTTTTGTTTCGTTTCGTAATAAAAACGAAAATGAAAACGAAAAATTTGTGTCTCGTTTCCATTCAGTGGCATTGAATGCTGTTTGCTGTAATGAAAAACGAAAACCTCGATAAATTCTTCGTTTCGTTTCCATTTTCGTTTCATTTGGGAGTCAAAATTTGTTTTTTGTTTTGTTTTGTAATGAAAACGAAAAACAAAAACGAAAATGAAAAATCGCTTGTTTTGTGCCCATCTCTAATCACAGTCCAAAAGAGGTGAGATGATACGAGACAAGAAATGCTTTTGTGGAATTGCTGTCATGTTGCAAAGATATCAGATAGCCTAGATGCAATGGCTTTTGTAGTGTGTACATCTACAGATATGTAACATATGGTCTACTATAATAATGATACTTCTGCATCATTATTAACCTTCATCCCTTTGGGAAAAAGAGAGAGAGAGAGGAAATAAATAGGTCCACGAATTTGTCTTGTTGGCCTACTCTATGGTCTGGCATGACATCAAGCTGTGTTGCTGTTGCTAATTCAAATAGAAAAATCTGTTCCTTGATGAGTTTTTCTTCCTTTCTGTAGTTTCTGTGGAGTTAGCACATCAAACTGCTGCTTCAGAAAAAAAAAAAAAACATTTCCCTAGTAGTTCAGAGAAATCTTTCAGCCATCTTCTTGATTTTCTTCAAGCGGTAGCGGTGAGCTAACTTTCTGGCAAGGATAAATATATATTTTATTTTCTCTGGCAGGTGCGTGCTTGTATTTCCTGTCTTCCTCTTTCACACCTGACACTATTTGAAGAGAGACCTCTAGTTTATGCCACCTGACTCCTCTTTGACGAATTTCCCCTCCAAGGCACCAAGTGTATAGTCAAGCGGGGCTTAAGTTTCCAAGAATAACGCTCTAAAAACGAGTAAGTTTTCACGGCACAACCCTGATGTTCAGCTGCTATCTTTTACCCTTGAGTCAGAAGCAGCCTGACTATGCACTGCATGCTTTGGCGGCCTTGACGGGCAGTTATTTTGGAAAGAGAACATTAAAAATGTGCAAACTCCCCGTCACCGCCACCTACAATCTGAAGGGGTGCTATAGCTGAGATGCTGTTCTGCTTGGTTCGACCATCTGTCTGGACCAGTCCTCAAAAGTGTCACATACCCACCTTTGGGATCAGCAGGGGCGTGTCCTAGGAAACTTGGGACCCCAAATTTCGAGTGGCCTAAACACTGCTTTTGAGATTTCATGTTTTGTTTTCATAAAATGTTGCCAGTTAATAAATCAATTAGCAAGGGAGCCAACGAGCTGCAATCTTAGACAGTCCTCCAAACAGTCTGGTTGACCCACACCTATTCCCTGCTTCCTTTTAAAGTGAAAATATAATTCTTTGAACATTTCCCAGAGGTTAATCTGATGGAACCTTAGTGAGTTCATTGGGGAAGGGGAGATAGCTCTTGAGATTTGTGAAGCCCCCTTTGTCCACCTGGAAGGAGGGTTTCCCCACTCAATCTAGGTAAGGTGCTGTTATTGTGTAGCACAATACGACCTCAAACCTTCATTCTCCTTCTTGACACTTCATGCTGTCACTTACGTACCTCTTCTTTTTCACTGACATTAAAGCACAGTGTCAGGTTTGGGTGGCACTGGTGTGGGTTTTTGGCACAAATCACTGGTCCTTTTCTTCTCTGAGCGAATGCTAAAAGTGTAGAGTTGTAAGGTGAGGGAGAAAACATTTCCAAGCCTGAGCATTTGTCTCTGGCTTGACATTTTGCGGTGGTGGCTACGCCGGTGGCTTCACATGTCACCTCCTGCCTTTGCCCTGCTGTTAAACCCCTTTGATAAGGTCATGGGGAAAACTTTGTCACCCTTGTGATCCCCCTTTTTTCTCTTCTTCTTATTCTTCTTGATGGCACAGGTTTAACATCTGCTTGAAATTGATCCTTCATTTAAAAAAAAATCAACACAATTGTCACTCAGAAGATGCACCCACTGGGTGACATCTTTTGGTCTCGCTGTAGATAACGTCTCTCTCAGTAAATGCTAGCTGTGAGGACTGGGATGGCAGCCATGAATGTCCTTGTCTCGGGATCAAATTAAAACAAACATTTGCTTTCTCCCTAGTTGTTGGGAGTTTTTCGGGCTGTTTGGCCGTGTTCCGGAAGTTTTTCTTCCTGATGTTTCACCAGACTCTGTAGCTGGCATCAATACACAAATTCACTCTGTCCAATTAATCCATTTTTTTTATCTTACAGTCAATGAACTTGCCTTAGAAAGTGGACTTGTAAATCAAGTCCATGTTTACCTTCCAAGGGCCAATCACATGAGAGAAAAAAGAGAGAGAGAGAGAGTGTGTGTGTGTGTAAAATTCTCAGTTGAGGAAAACTGGTGCGGTGACAAACAGATCTTTTCCTTTTTCCTTTATTATTTTTCCCATTTCTACCTTATACCTTTTGGGATTATGTGAGAGACAATTATGTAGCACACACGTGTGAGACAGGCACCGTGTCTGTCGACTGGGAAGATCCAAAGCTTCTCTTGCAAAGTCTTCCTCCATTTTGGCAAAGAAATCCATTTTTTAATTAGGATAGGAATGTATTTAACATAAGTGCACTCCTAATAAAAAGCCCACACTTGTTTTGTGAATTCATCCCGCTTTCTGGATTCGGAATGTCCGTGTGTGGAGTTACGTCCAGAAGAAGAATGCAAAATGCATTATGCAAATTGCATTTAATTAACACATCCAGGCTTTGATTATCTACCTAACATGGCATTTGCATATACGTTTTGATGTCTAGTTCCGTACATTCCCCTCTCTCCAACGTCAGGTTCAAAACCACCAGGGTGAACACAATTTATTCATGTCTGATTCCTTTGGAGACTTCCCTTGCATGTTTTCTACTGCTCCATACATGCTTCTGCAGCTTTTACTGGAACCTTTCTGTTTGCTTTCTGTTTGAATTTTAGCAAGATTGGGGAGCTTGACGGTGACAAGAAACAGAGACTGTTTCTGTATTGAATTTCACAGGTCTGAACAGCACAGGTTTGCCTATACACAGATTTTCTTTTTCAATAAATAAATATTCCAATAGATAGATAAATATTCAATACATACTGTGCCCCTGCCTCCCCAGAAGTTAAATAGTCTCTCCACAAAAGTGAGAGGCTTTTGTTTTTATCAAGTTAAGGTCATGGGTGCTGAACGGACAGAAGGACTGACTAGTTGATTAAAGGATGCAAGAAACCCATCCAGTGCTTGCAATGTTCAAGAACACGAATGAGGAAGCAACTGCCATAATTTCACTGCGGGATTTGGGCTCTTTGCACAAAACTGTTCTCACGAAGGCAAAATCACTCATCATCCTTGCACAGAATTTGAGTCCCTAATGAAGAGGTGGTATGTGAAGGGGCTGAGATTCACTCCATTGATCGTGCAAGTGGGATGGAAAAAGGCCCTTGTCAGAAACACTACAGTGTGAGCCCCAGTCCAACAACAGTGAGCTCAGCAGGTTGTTGCCTTGGATCACTCTTTCTGTGCCTTGCCAAGTTGTAGAAGCCCAGATCCCGTGTTTCTGCCACTCATCGTGGCATTAGGCGGCTCAGTACGCTAAAGATTAAGAGCTTATAACTTAAATAATTTCAAGTACAAACACATTTTTGGGGCGACAACAATCATCTTGGCTTATTTGAGCAGAGCGAAAATTTTGCCAAAAAAAAAATCACTTCTCGCCTGTGTATTTATCAGCTCAGGTGTTCCTGCTGGGTTTTTGCAATTTGCGTGTTTGCTCAAAATATGCAAACAAGACTATTTCAAATAATAATGCAAATGTAAATCTTGGATCACATTAGTAGTAATATTTCGCAAGGAGCAATATAAAATGCTCCATTATGCTAAGTTAAGAAGAAAAGAAAACAAGGATTAATGGTGGAAGCAGCAGCTAGATCAACAAGAAAGTTTGTATTTTTAAAAAAGAAGGGAAATGAGCAAGAAGTGTGTGTGTCTGCTGTTAAAAGCCCCAGCTTAAGCAAAATTAGGTTTATATTTACTAATTTTATTTGAAAACATTGTAAAGTACTTCAAGTAGCTAACAATGAAAGCAAGATACAACAGAATAAATATTGCTGGAAATAATGAAGCAAGATGAAGTCAATAAAGCAGCCCCTTTATCAGATTTCTTTAATGCTGATCAGCGCTTTTTTCGCAACCAGGGAAATAATCCACAAAATATAAAAATCTTTAACAGATGGTGGAAGCAGTCCTGATGGAGGGCCCGAGTGAGCTGGATAGGAAGAGAATGTCACCGTGTAAAATGGCAAAAAAGACAGGAGTTTAAAAAGGTGCAGGTTGGGCCACCATGGTTTTCTGATGACCCAATATGGACTTGGAGCTGCCTAGATGCCCTAAGCACATCTGATCTCACCTGATTTCGGAAGCTAAGCAGGGTTGGCCCTGGTTAGTACTTGGATGGTCGACCGCCAAGGAATGCCAGGTGCTGTAGGCACCTGGAGTAGGAACTGGCAAACCACTCCAGTATTCCTGCCAAGAAAACTCCATGGACATGGAGTCACGAAGAGTCGGCCACGACTGTAACGACACAACACACACACACAATATGGACTTGAGAAAAGACAGCAAACCAACCTGACCCATTGATGCACCAAAGAGTTGGGCAAATGTCTGTGTTCAAAGCAAAGCGTTCTGCTTATATACCACCCACAGCACTAGAGCACTCTCTGGGGAGTTTGCAGTTTAATCACGCAGTCTGCACATTTCCCCCAGCCACCTGTGACCTGGGATCAAACTAAGGGTGTGAGCAGAGTCTTCACTGCAGTACTGCAGTTTTGACCGCTGTGCCACAAGACTGTTATACATGGATGGGTGCTACGGCATAACAACAACAACAAAAAATCCATATTATCAAGAGCAACAGAAAGAGTAAATACTTTTAGTATTTAGTATGAAATGTCTTTAAGAATTATATTTAATGAGAACATAATCATTTCTGTTTAAAAGCATATTTTTGATAGAGCTGAGGATTTTTAAAAGGAAATATTAATGCAGTAACCATACAGAATATATACACATGTGCAAACTGGACACAAACTGGAAATAGGTTGCTCCGTCTACCCCTGCCTAAGTTTGTTTTTAAGTGAAGGTGCTTGCGAACCTACAATCCTCTGAATGCAGGTTTGGTATCCTGCCACCGAGCGATGGTCCCTGAAGAGCAGAATGAGTCCTGAATGGGCTCAGCAAGCTGCAATGACATCTGTGTTGCTGGGACGTACCAGTAGCATGCAATTTCAAAGATATTCACTCACAACGTCTCACTATGGGAGTTGTGGATAAATGAGATTTTAATTAGAGTTTCTGATGAATTAAATGGAATTTGGTGGGGTGGGGGATTGACATTAAAGAGGATAAGACAAGTTTGGCTTGAGATATAAAACCTGTTCCAGTTCTACACATTTTCCCCACATGTACCACCATGTTTTATTCATTATTAAGGAAATTTTCCTCAGCTTATTTCATAGCAATATACAAGCATTTGGTTTCCAATAGCAGTCCATCTGCCACTTGCTGTTTAAAACACAACATCTGAATTACATTTGCTTCTTTGTTGTCGTCATAAAAATAAATACAAACAACTTATATCCATTGAATTGCATTTTCCTCAAAAAAGGTGCAATATGCCTTTTCCCAACATATTTACATACATTCATGTTATAATTTGTATTTACCTATCACACAGACATCACATTTCTTCCTCCAAGGGATTGCAGTTGTTTATTTACATTCAAACAAATAATGTGATGCAAATTTCCATCTAGTGGTCTCTTAGTGTCGCTTGCATTGTTAGGACATGTAATTTGACACCACAAGCTTGTGTATCTCCACCCAAAGTCAACTGTTGACTAGGACCAGATTGGTGTTGGTGTTGATGAGATGGGATTAGGCTAATGGTTTCCAAAACATTTTGGGTTTGTGCCCTCAGTTATCTCTTTCACACAGAGACACACACCAGAGGCTGTTGAGCTGCATCTCCTGAAACTTGGCTGTACAGGCTGGGCCAAGAAGATCTGGAAAACTACAGGTCCTGGCCCCTCTGTTATACTTACACTGTCATTTAGCAAAGGGAGAAGGAAGACACCCTTAATTAGTTGTTGTGAGTTTTTCGGGCTGTTTGGCCATACTCTGGAAGTTTTATTCCTGACGTTTCACCAGACTCTGTGGATGGCATCTTCAGAGGGCAAGGAGCTCAGGGAACTAGGAGTTCTCTCTGTGCCTGTTGCAACTGGTTTTGAGATGACATCCTTGCAACCCTTCACTCTAAGTTGATAACGGGATGGGCAGAGAAAAAAAAAGTACTGCCAGACTACACCAATCTGGTTGGCAGTCAAAACAATTCCCAACCGGCCCCAAAGTGACTGAAGAGAGGAAGGGAGGGCAGTTCTCACAACGTCGGAGGAGAGATGGGGTAAGTCTGAACAGTCCTTTTATAGACTGCCCTGCCCCCACCCTGAAATTACGTGGCACTACACCATATCACACCAATTTCAGGCGGGCGAGCAAAGAACCCCCTCAAACGGACCGCTGCCATTATCGGAGGGGCCGTAATAGCCACAGTTGGTATGATGGATAAGTTCCATGTTATTGGTTCATATAGCTGGTCAACTGAGTTTGTGTTTGTGTGTGTAAAACATATACATGCATTAATAATTTCAGAGTAGACATTTAGATGGTTCTACTGGCAGGTTGAAATGTCATATACATCCCGAGGAGTAAGTCTTGTTAATGCTAATTGGACATAGTTTTGAATAGACACGTGTATGACTGCAGTTTTTAAGGAAAGAGAAGATATGCACAGCTGTCTCCTAAGAAGACGGGTGACAGTAGAAGTATTCCTAGTTTCCTTCCATCCTAATTTGCAATGCTCATTGGCACACACTCTGGGAAGCGATCCATTGCAAACTGTGAAACGTTTTCTTATTTTGAAAATGGTATTGATTTCATTATTCCAGAAGTCTCCTTAACCGGCGAGAAACCCAGTTCTAAACGGGTGTTAATTATCTAGGAACATGTATTCTCTTGTGCTGCCCTTGTCCCGGAGAGGAACGTGTGCACACAAGAGCTCAGCAAAATGGCTGCGGCTTGCTCCTTTTGTTATTTTACTTTTCCATTACATTTGAGATAAAGAGTGAACTATGTTCCAGGCTAGTAGACTATAGCAGCGAAATGGGAATATGAGACTCCGGTGAAATATTGAACACATAATAGGGGAAAGTGCACGGAATGAAAATGAGAAGATAAGCTTGCTACATGGGGCTCTTGCAGAATACAATCCATGACCAATGAGTTACTTGGGAGTGCTACAGTGTTTAGGTGGAAAATTGCTCAGGCAACCAAAGAGATACAGCAGGGCAGAGCTCCCTCCCTCTGCTCCCTGCTAACCTTCTTCCAAGGACACATTATTTGTTCGGTTGACTTTCAGATGTTGACATAACACCAGCTGTTAGGTCTTCCCTACCTGTAGTTGTGGTAGGGTGTTGTGGCTTGTGAACAGAAGATAATATCCACAAAACAGTGACTAGGGGATGTGATGCCAACTGAACCCTGAATTGAGTTGTCCCATAAGTCAATCCGAGTGGCTTCATGAGTCCTAGCTTTGAACCCACTGGCTTCAACGTAGGTGCAGTTGCAGCAGAGACTGGTTATGGCTTGCTGTCTCTTTTCCACACCTGTGCTGTGCGTGTTGTTGCGGTGACAAAGCGGTAAAGCCTTGGCGGCTCCTCTTTGGCCATTTCCTGCAACTGACAGGCATTCTTCTGTTTCTTTTCATAGGAAACTGTCTGAAAGTCTCACTCAGCATTTGAGTAGGCATAGAAGGGTAGATCTCCCAAGTGTGTGCAGCTATGTAATTTGTGCGATTTACTGTTCTTACCTCTTCCATGCCATGAGAATAATTGCGTAGTTCCTCGGTCCTATGGGAAAGCATCTAGCAAGCAAAAATTGACACCCTCTAAGGAACAGTGGGAACCTTATCTCCCCTCAGTCTTGTTTTTCTCAAGTATAAACAGTCCAAGTTCTTTCAGCCTTTCCTCCTCCGGCATGGTTTCCAATCCCTAGATCACCTGTTGGTCAAATTTGGGTATCTGAGCAGTCCATGAGCAACCAGAAGGCATTGAACAAATGTGGTAGTTTTGGACTACAGGTGCCAGAATCCCCAAGAGAGTGTGGTCAGTAGCCTTTCCGATCACTTGGAAAGGCTCAGCATGGCTAGATTCACAGTAGGTCTTCTTTTGTCACCAAGCTGCTGCCGCTTTTTCAAGCCCTTGCTGAAACGCAGCATTTCGCAAAATACGAAGCCAGGTTTCTTATCTTGTGTGTTTTGCAATTAATTTAATCTTGTTTCTGTTATTTCCCCAGTATTTCCCCTTCTCCGTTTTACTGAACCTCATTACATTTGCAGGAGCATTAAATTAGAGTTTTGGATAGAAGTTAGATGATTATCAGTTAATTTAATTAGGGTTCTGTGTTGGGACATTTAACAATATGTCTGTCATTGTAGCGGCGTAGGTCTCTTCTCCTGCCCACCTCACCAAAGGAGTGTTAGGTAGGAAATATCTCCACTTCCATGTAAAGTTTAAATTATCTGATAACTGCCAGCTACTGGCTGATATTATGTAGTTTTCAACATCTAATTCAGGTGATTGCTTTTATCAAACATCTACAATAACTGGATCACTGCCATTATTATTTTTTCTTTTACCTTTCCGGTTTTTGAAAAGAAAACAGAACCCAAGGAATTGGCAATATCCAACGAATCTGATTGGGGAGGAGAGACTGAAATCTCAGGTTGTAAGAAAACGCATCCCTTTATTTCAATCTGAAAATGCCCAATGTGTTTTGTTATTGTGGCTCTACGCACCTTTCTCACCCGTCGATTTAATTAAGAGATGTAATGGCACGTTCCAGCAGTGTGGCAGACAAAGACTGCTTCTTGCTCCAGTGGCTTCATGTCCTTTTATTTGGTTTTCAAATAGACATTTTTCTTTTCTTGGGAGACAAAGAAAGGGAGGAAATTCCAGTTCTCCTAAATGCCCAGGGTTGAGGTAGAAGATAATTGTTAACAGGGACGATTCCTGGAGCAGCACTTAGACATTTCGGTCTCTCCAACTTAATCTGTGAATTGTGAGCAAATTTGCTCATATTAATCCAGTTGTGGCCCATTGTGGCCCAGATCGGGTTGGAAAACAAAGGAGAGTAAAATCCCACACTTTATTTCAAAACTCAGTAAAACTGGGGATACAAGCACGATCTGAACAGATAACATTTCCATAAGCGGCAAGTGCATTTCTGGATTTTTTTCAAACGTAAGCTCTATCTCTCGTGAGACTCGCTTTCCTCTGGTGCCGACACTGAATGATCGCAGAGGGCAGTTTGCTTACCTTTGCTAAATTCTGTGTATAACAACATCTCCTGGACAGAAATGACTCCAGGTCTTTACTTACCCAAGCATCAGGATAAAGTGAGAGCTAATTAGTTAGGTCTGACTTTAATGGATGGCATCTGGATTGCATGACTCTATGAATAACGCCAAAAGGGAAAGAAGCAGGCACAACTACAACTTAATGAAAAGAAGTTGTAACCACATTATGACTCAGTTAGGAGCAAATTACCGAAGGCCCGTAAAGAGACGGAGGATAATTTGGCTTGGGTGTTTTTGACCTATTGTGGCCAGGAAGTGGCAAACCAGACTGCCAAACCAGACTGTTTTGTTCCGTGCAGGCTTCGAAATTTTGGTTGGCTCCTTCTAAAACCTGCATCTTGACATATTTTTTGTAAACAAATCTTCTCAAGGAATGCAGCTCTGGAAAATATCTAATTTTTATGCCTAATGCATTTATTCACGCTTTCCATTGTTGTGTCCTGTTTTCTCTTGGAGAATTCAACGGCAGAATTATTTCTGCAAGCTGTCCCAAGACCTTTTTCTCGAGGGACACTTTTCTTCGGTGACCGGCTGCTGCAAAGATGAAGGCAGGGATGGAGACAAAGATGGAGGCAAAGCACTAACCTAATTACCTGGGACAAAATTGAAGCTTGATCATGGATGTCCGCTCTAGATGGCAGAAAAAAAATTGGGCTGAGAATAATTTCCCCGCTGATCTCTGCAACCTGAAAGGATGGGTGTGATTGATGTCTTAAAAATTAAAAATGAACTTGACCTTCAGGCGTGGGATATCTTGTCCCTTATCAATAATTGCATCTGGGCAATTTTCATCATTGACCTTCCAGCCTAACAAATAAAATAAAATAAGAAGGAAGCCTTAAAAATAAAAACTAAATAAAAATGCAAGGAAGAATAGTGCCAGGACTAATTCCTTCTCTATATGACGACTGAGAAGGTTTATCTTGTTTCTGGACACCTGGCTGAATGGAATGTGTACCTTGATGGGCGCAGGGCTGTCTGTCTTAGTCTTACCTAAGGTCCTAAATAGAGATGGGCACGACTCAAAAAAAAAAATGGTGTTTCGTTTGTCGTTTGGTCGTTTAGGGGTCCGGTTCAGTTCGTTTTTGTTTTCGTGAGTTTTTTATTGCAAAAAAATTCATTTTCGGTTCGTTATGTAACGAAACAAAAAACGAAAACGAAAATGAAAAATTGCTGTTTCATTACCATTTAGCACAATTTGATGTATTTGCCATAACGAAAACGAAGTGGTCGACAAATTTTTTCATGTTTTGGGTGGTTTCGTTTCATTTTGGAGTCAAAATTCGTTTTTCGTTTTGTTAAGTAACGAAACGAAAAAACAAAAACAAAAACGAAAAATCGCTCGTTTCGTGCCCATGTCTAGTCCTAAAGTCTGACATGATTTATCCTCTCAGGCCACACCTGGCGTATTGTGTACAATTTTGGTAACCACATCTCAAAAAAGACATAGTGGAACTGGAAAAAGTGCAGAAGAGAGTGACTAAAATGATTACTGGGCTGGGGGACCTCCCTTATGTGGAAAGGCTAAAACATTTGGGGCTCTTTAGTTTGGAAAAAAAGGCGCTCGAGGGGGAATATGATTGAGATGTACAAAATAATGCATGGCATGAGTCAAGTGGATAAAGAGACACTCTTCTCCCTCTCACAAAATACCAAAACTAGGGGACATCCACTGAAACTGTGGGTTGGGAGAGTCAGAACAGACAAAAGATTTTTTTTTTTACTCAGTGTGTTGTTAGTCTGTGGAACTCCCTGCCACAGGATGTGGTGATGGCATCTGGCCTGGATGCCTTCCAAAGAGGATTGGACAGATTCCTTGAGGAAAAGTTCATCACAGGTGACAAACTCTGATGGAGATGTGTCATCTTCAGCCTTAAAACTGGGGTACTTCAAAGGTCAGATGCAGGGGAGTGGTAGCAGGAGACAGAGATCTAGCCTCGTGCACTCCCAGAGGCATCTGGTGGGACCACTGTGAGATATAGAAAGCTGGATTCGATGGGCCTTTGGCCTGATCCAGCATGGCTGTTCTTATGTTCTTATGCCAAGCAAGAAAAGTTTTTAAAATGATTCCTGTTGTGAGAGGGTAGACTTAGGATCACTCCGAAGCGACGTGCCTATTAGTATATTTCTGCAAAATGTACAGTATTGCGTCAGGGGGAAGCCATCTCTTTGCCTCGGTCCATGAACCAGTAGAAGTGATAGTGTCGGTGCCTTTAGGGTCTGATTTCCCTTGGTTTCTGTGCTGCTTGGTTGGCTTTGTAAAGCTTTGTGCTGGAAACAAGTGGTAGCTCAGAGCAGAAATGAGAGTGTTAGGGGAGTGATGTTTTCACAAATTCTGAAAAACAGGATGGGAGAAATTGGTCTTGTGCTCAAGTGAAGGTCCTTCAAGGAAACAGTCTGGATTTATATTATAAATTATCTCTGTCCCTGGAGAGATGGAGACTTAAACTTATCCCACTCCAAGCAACCCTCAGACAGGTTGTTCCTTTCTCCTCTTATCAGCACCAAAAAGGAACAACAACCAGATCCCGGTTTCCGCTGGCATGCTCAGTGAGTTGGACCTAACTGGGGAAAGGTGAGTGCTTTGACCAGCCCCGCACAGAAGGGTCCAAATAAAGCCATGATTTTTATTCTTCCTAAATAGACAAATAGGAAACGTAACACAGCAAAATTTCCATTACTGGAAACACAGAAAAAAATGTTAATTGAAATGCATTGATTTTTTTTTTTTTTGCTCTCTCTCGCTGCTGAGCTTCACCTCTTCCCTCGTCCCCTCCAATAATTCCTTCAATAGTTTTGACCTGTTATACCTTGTGAAATTTTCCCAGTCCCAGCCTGACAAGTGCTGGATAAACCTTTAGCGGTGGATAAATAGGAGTGTTGCAGAAGTTCTGAGAGATAAGAAGCCACTGCGATAGCTTATTCCTCCTTGGGTCAATAAAGTTTGGATTTAGTCGACCTCAGCTGCTCTCTTTTACTGGAGGGTTATCTTTCACGCAGCCCACTTAACGCAAGCCTAGCAAAGGTCAAACAATCCGAAAGTGCACACATTTCCTTTCGTGCCGCCATTGTGATCCATCACCACCAGCCTATCCAGAAGAAGATACGGTGCTCTTTGAAGCCAAATAGCTTGTATTATTAAAAAAAAATAGGTTGGAAAATATGTTTAAATTGTTGACCATATCTAGTTATTCACAGGGCATCTTGGAGAGGAATTATTTAACACAAGAGATGGGCACGAAACACCAGTTTGGAAGTTTGCGCTGGTTCGTTTATTGGCCAAACGGGTGTTTGGTGTTTCAAAGCCACACCTCCTCAAGCGGGTGAGGCAGCACCTTGGCTTCCCAGCCCCACCTACTCACAGGCGCTGCCTCTGAGTGGGCAACCACCAGAGGAGGCGGGGCTGGGAAGTGCCACATACCGGTTTGGCCAACAAACGAACCAGCACGAAATGCTGAACTGGCTGTTCATGCTCATCACTATTGCATATCTTTCATCTGATGCACCCGAACTAAGTCTTACTTTCACCATTCCACTCTAGCCCTTAACCTGAAACAGTGGGATTAAAATTAGATGTGACTTGTTGGCCCCATCAGGAAGATGAAAACGTAACGAATGTAGCTTTTACTTTTGCTTGCTTGTGTTGTCTTTAAAAACAAACAAAAATATTTCCCTACTTTCCAGAGAGATCTCAAATGACTCAATTCACTCTCCTTTTCTCTCTTTCTATTTGTGGTTGAAACTGAAACAGTCTAAACATTTATTCACCTTAAATATCAAAAGTGAAATTGTACTTCGGTTCCCTCTTTTTTTCCTCTTTTCAATGCACATTTTTGTTCCATCTCATCAGTTTCAAGTTTTTAAGCAAAAGTGTGGGCAAATACACATGCATCACATGAGTATACCTTCATATTTCTATCTGCGAAAGTATCTAACAATAATAAGACTTGCAAACATTTTACCGTAATATGGTGTGCATTATTTTGGA
Organism: Phrynocephalus versicolor; assembly: GCA_023846285.1. Classification (NCBI taxonomy): domain Eukaryota; kingdom Metazoa; phylum Chordata; class Lepidosauria; order Squamata; family Agamidae; genus Phrynocephalus; species Phrynocephalus versicolor. Next base: position 2,141,596 of record JAHTLZ010000054.1, read on the forward strand.
CACAGTTGTGCCTGCTGTATTCATTTTTTGTGCACTCTTCTTTGTAATGTTTGCCTTGCCAAAACCTGCTCTTGATCAGAGAATTGTGACAGCTGGAAGGTAACAGATTTCCATTTAATTGTATTACTTTGAGAAGTATGAATTAAAACAGTTCACATTCAAACACGTGCAAGAGAAATTTCACCCAGCCTGGAATTGTGCACTGCACTGTGGGGTTGAGTCATGATACCTGGTGAGATGCTCTTACTTCCTCTTGACTTTACATACCCACAACACACACACACACACACATTGAACTACTGCATGAAATTTAGACATTTACAAGTTTATTACTACCTCCGTTTTCATCTCCATGCCTGGCTTGTGCCATTTTTACAAGTTGATATGCTGCTTATGCTTATGCTTTTGTTTTTATATGGCATGGGATCATTTATTTGCTTTAAAAAATGTGAATAAGTGCAGCCTCTTTGATGCTTGTTAGATATCTCAAATAGCCGGGCTTCGGAATTTGATCCAGAATCAGGAAAATCTAAGCTTTATTGAGCGGTCGTGTGCCTCCCTCTGGCGACAATTCTTGGTATGGCAGTGAACATGAACTGATATTGCAGCATAAGCGAGGATGAAAACAGAGACTTGAGAAGATACTCCAGCAGTGTTCCAGAATTAAAAAAAAGGACCGCCAGAATATGACCCAGTGTGGGTCTGTGCCCTCCTGGTCCTCTGGATAACCCCCCATTTTGGCTTTCTCTCACACATTGTTCTTTTTTTTCTCTCTCTCTCTCTGCCAGGACTCTAAAGTGGAGTGCAACTCTTGCGTAGAAACAGAACACAGAATAGTAAGTTCTCACTTGCCACATTATTACTCTTGTGTTGGTTTTAAAAAGAGGACTGTGGAAAGATTTATCCTTTATATTTCTAAGTATTCATGAAGGACTCTCCTCCCATGTAAGGTTCAAGGAAAACCATTTGTGGTTTTATAAATAAGTTTTTTTGTTTTGTTTTTCTATCTTCTACCGTGGAATCATCTTTAGCTGGTATGTGTTGACTCTTTTTTCAGAAGGGAAATTTGTGCTACCCTGGATAAGGAAATCTCAGAGGTGGCTTTTGGTTTCCGTTGTGTCTTGAACTTGATTGTTTTAATAATGTTACATGGCAACTTTGCAATAGAAATAAATGAAATTAATAAAAAATTGCAAACAAAGGATGGTTATATGTCCCAACAACTGTACATTTAAAATCACCTCCACTCTTACAATTCCTATTTTTGAAAAAACTGTTCACCCTCTATCCCAGTCTCTATAAACTTCTTTCGTTTTCTTCTGCCTCTAAGTACCAAAGTCAAAGCACTGTTAGAAAAGTTCTTGACGTTCTTTCTCCCCACCACCACCACACCTACCCCACTGTTATGGGATAATTAACCAAGATATGGGTCTCATATTTCTGCTCCTTGGTTTTACCAGTGCTATGAAGGAAAGAGCATACTTTAAGTGGAAGGAAATTGCTTCCAAGTGGGAAAATGTTTTTTTTTTTTAATGGCTTCAAGATGCACCGTTAGTTTCACATTAAGTTGGCAGCCATCTAAGCCCAGTTTTACAACATTGGCAGCGATGCCAGAAGATGGGGGGGGGCACCTTGGGCTGCAAAATAACACAAGGAGAGGGGTTTTGGTGCCAATGAGTTAAATAAAAACAGCCTTGCTTTATGATACGCTCACAAATGTGGTTCACTTTTAGAGATTTGAAAGTGTCTCATCAACTCTTACCCGGACTGTGAAATGGCTTTTTAGTACTTTGCACTCCATTCCTGAAATTTTGATTAGATTTGGTGATATTTTATGGAAGGAGAGGTTGCCTGGAGTTCATGCCACTAAAAAGAGAACTATCTTGGTCTTAAATTTTACAAGGCACCCTTCTCACCCAGAGTCACCTTGCTTTCAGCAGGATAGATTTAAGCAGATGTGGAATGCCACATGTTTTTTTTTTAAAAAAAAAGACAGCTGAAGGATACTAATTGTCTAAGATATATATTTTAAGGGCCTTATTTCTCCTTCAAGGCATAAGTCTTGATGATGTGGCTTACTGATTATTTTGATGGACATGTGTTCTTCTCACCTAGTATCTAGCTTGGAAACTTGGGTTGGGACAGTTCCATTTTACAGGGGTCTTCTACAAATTATATCAATCCATGGGAATACTATGATACTGCAGATGGAGATCTGCTTTTTTTGTTGTTCTGGAGTGACAAGGCACTTTTGTTCATGTACTTAAGTATTATACATCTTCTTCCTCACCCCAACTCCAGAGGTCTTGACTAACCAGAACCAGCTTGGATATGGAAGAGCTGCAGATGGAATGGGATGTGATATACCTGTTTTTTCCCCTCTGCATGTCCACCCCAGTTATGGAATAACTGGCAAAGACTTTTAAGCCAAGCCCACTCTCTTGTCCCCCAGAGTATAGAAGTAACTAGTTAGACAGTTACTTCTGATGAATTGTTTATTGCCATAACTGAGGAATAGCTAGGTAGTCTCATATTTATAACAAAGTGTGTCACAATAGGTGCATCTCATTCATTCTACAGTGCAGCTGTGATAGTATAGTGCTTCCTTTAAGAGTGAGATGAGGAGTGCCTCCACTACTTAGTTAGGTTTTGTGCCAAAGGCCTGTGGTTTGTAGCAATCCAAAGTTTTGCAAAGGAGCTATTTTGGGATGCTTCAGAATGATATGCAAGTGAAGAAGTACTCTTTCAAAGCTAGTCACTAAGTTCTCCTCTAATGCTATGGAACAATTACTGTAATAATTTTTCAAAAAGGAAGCATCATTGTATTTGCTGTCTAGAGAAGCATCATGTTTTGTAACGGGGACAGTCCACATCCACATTGTGACGTTTTGATACAAACTGTTCTGGATTCTGTTTTGTTTTGTTCCTCTTGTTTTATCCATTTGTGTTCAGCTTTTTAGGATGCTGTTTAAAATGTAGCATATGCCAAAGAGATGGCTATATCTTCCTTCCCTCCCTCCCTCCTTCCTTCCTTCCTTCCTTCCTTCCTTCCTCAGTTATTTCCTTATGGAAAAAAACTCACCAACCGAGGAAGTCTCTTTCTATCTCCAGTACCCTGAAATATTTGAGATATTGGTGTACACGTGTGGTAATGTGGAGAGCTAAACACTGCTTCTTCTGGTCTATTCACTCAAATATTAGTTTATATGCTCTGTAATGGAATATGCCATCTAAGGTTATGCTTTTAGCTGTGTGAAGTCTGTGGAGGTCACCAATTACTTTGGTTTGAGGGTTTCTGTTTCCCCGGTAATGCCTTTTGCATTGATTGGGAGTAAAAGACATGAGAACAAGTGCCAATTTGGGGTATTTCAACTGTTTCCCCTCCGAGGAAACGTGCTTGGTTTGTCATTTTTTCCTTCCTGTGAAATTCACCAGGTGTTTTACTAGAAGAGGAAAAGGACCAAGACGTTAGGGCTCCACCCCCCCACCCCCCGTGATGAAAACATGTAGGGTTGTTGAGCTTAGGGGGGAAATAGCAAGTAAGGAAACAGGATGATAAAGGGGCTGAAGAGGTTAGGTCCCCCCCTCCCCCGCCCCATATGACCTAGAACATTAACCAACCAATTCATTTTTTCATGCTTCTGGGGTGGTTCTTGGTTTGCAACCATGAACCATCTCAGTTTGTGTCCATGTCTTATCAATCTCCATCTTCCATTATGCTTCCAAGTAATAGCCCTACTTGGACTGAGAATCTATCAGCTGGGAGTACAATGGTGGCAGATTTCCTGCATGCTACACACTGAAGAAAGGTTTGGGTTGTCACACACACACACACACACACAAGAGAATACTCAACCCTACTGACCAAGAACATGGGACGAGGCAACCCTTGGAGATGGCCATACTAGACTTATCAGGAAAGAGTTCTAAATCATCTGAACTTTAAATACCTCCCTCACCCCAATTTGGAGATGACTGCTGATAGTATTTGTCCTCAGCTCTGTCCATCTGACTGCAGCCTGTCCACTGTGGCTGGAATTCACTTTCATTTGTTTCCCTGCCCGTGGTTTTGATCTAGGCCCTTTTCCCCTTTGTCAAGTCAAGTTGGCCTCTCTGTTGACATTCTTGGTGGTGTTCTCTGGAGGCAGGTACAATGAGGATGGCTAACGAGCAGGTGAGTGGTGTGTTATCTTTGTAGTTCAAGGTCATTCACAACTCCACTTCTGTTCCCCCTTCCCTCGCTTTGTGTTGCAACGGTTGACTGAAAGAGTCTTTTTGAGGTACTTCTCGACAGAGAAAAAAAAACAATGCTTTTTGCATTCAAACGGCCGCCATGGGGACTGGGAGACCAAAAGGCTTTCTGATATGCAATTCAGTTGGCAATGTGAGAGGTCAGCAGAGTTGAAAAAATGTCCTTTCTCTCCTGTAGCATTTCATAACTCAGGGGTGTAGAACAAGCACAGCCAAGCCTGTGGCTTTTTGGCTTGCGGATATGGATTTTTGTAGGGTTGCCTTTCAAAAGATCTCACGGCAATTCCCAGAAATGAATTAAAAACATCTACAAGCCAGGCAAACGTTGCTTTTATAATGGACAAAACAAAGAGAAGAAGACAGACAGGCAGACCAAAGTCTTGGAAATGGTGTGTGGCCAACAACAAGGAAGGAAAAACTGTCGATTTGTCGGAAAGCTCTTGGTTCCAGTTGCTTCTTCTGTCAGCCTTTGAACACAAGGCTTAGAAGGAAATGTGTTATGGTTTCCACTTCTAAGCCTTGTTACTCACACAAATGTTCTTGGAGGTGGTATCATAGCTGTGGCCCACTTTGCTGGTCTGTTGTTTATATTGAGTACTATGTATGGGGAATACACATACTCAGACACAAATATTGAGACCCGTTTGTTATTTCCTAGTGCAGATTGATAAGAGATGGGACAAGACAAGACAACTAACACACAACAGACACTGTACACTCAGCGATCGACAAACCTCTCCATGAAAAGCCAGGTCTTTAAGGCTCCCCTAAAGCTGCCTAGATGCCCTAAGCATATCTGAACTTGCCTCATTTCAGAATCTAAGCAGGGTTGGCCCTGGTTAGTCCTTGGATGGGAGACCACCAGGGAATACCAGGCGCTGTAGGCACCTGGAGTTGGAACTGGCAAGCCACTCCAGTATTCCTGCCAAGAAAACTCCATGGACATGGAGTCACGAAGAGTCGATCATGACTGTAATGACACAACACACACACAAAGCCAAAACAGGGCTTGCTTCACACACTCAGCTTCTTTAGTCTGTTCTGGGAGGCCCTAACCTTAAGCCTCGTGTAGCAGCAGAAACACGAAAGGGTTAAATGATGGACCACTTTGACCAGATTTGTCTCTTTCTCCCCCCCTCCAACCAGGAAGAATCCCAGGGGGACCAAGAGTATCAGACGTCCTAGCACGGGCATGTCCAAACTTCGGCCCTCCTGATGTTTGGGACCACAACTCCCAGAATTCTAGGCTTAGAATGCCAGTGGCAAAGGACTGTGGGAGTTGCTGCCAAAACATCTGGAGGGCCGAAGTATGGACATGCCTGTCCTAGCAGAAAAGGAACTGGAGGATCAGTACCCCTTCCGATTCCTCTCGAATGCATGATGGGAACTTTACTGTTGTGCCCAGTGGTTCTGTTATGCCTTTACTCCTTGCTTCTAATAAATGGAATGAAAAAGGGACAGGATGGAGGGGACAGAGGGACCCCCAGGGTTTGTCACTACAACCTTAAGCTCCCGAGACCCCAGGCTCGGGGCTGTTATGTGGTCAGGTGATGGCCGGGCTCCGAGGATCCATCTGGAGCTGGAGCGGACTTCTCTAGTTCCATCTTCCAAACAAGCCCCTTGTGTTCGTCGTCTAGCATTTATTTTGCATTTCTGAAGACTCGGGAGGAGCGGAGAGTCTCGGTGGTCTGTCCCCGTTCCGGGCCTGTACCTTTTCCGTCACATGCACCTCTATCAGCCCGTGAGCGACGTTCCCGCCGAGCCTCGACAAACGCCAACAAACCTTTAAAAGAAGCCCCCGCAGAATTCTGCCAGGTTTCGTTCCTATACAGTTCGCGCAGATTCAACAGGAAGCAGCCCTGTGCAGGCACGCTCTGTTTCCTGATAAATGTGGTTTCTGGTACAGCTTCGGGGGGCTGATGGGACTCTTCTGTGCCACTTGAAGGGCTCTGCTATTGGTTGCTACAGCTGCCTTCTTCTTGCTGTCACCGTGACATGCAATTATGGAATTTCACCGCAGAAAAGATGACAACTCTGCCCGTGTGCGCACCTCGGTCTCTCCTTAATCCAACCGCATCCGGCAATCAGTGATTTAATAAAGTGACAGGAGGCAACGGAGGTGCCAAGGCAGTTTTTTGACCTCCCTCTGAAGTGTCAACACACACCGGGCCACACACAACTTCCCTGGATGTACTGTTTGTTCAAATGGCATGGGTGGAAATGTGTTCTCTTCTCCTTGCCTTGTGTTGGATAGAACATCCTCCGTAAGGAAGCAGCAGCAAATAAAGAAAGTAGAGAGGCCGGAATCAGATAGGAGTAGAGATGGGCACGACTCAAAAAAATAATTTTTCGTTTGCCGTTTGTCGTTTAGGGGTCCGTTTCGGTTCGTTTTTGTTTTTCGGGGTTTTTTTTGCACATTTTTCATTTTTGTTTTCGTTACAAAACAAAACGAAAAAACAAAATGAAAACGAAAATTTTTCATTTTGTTAGCATTCTTTTCAATGCAATGTGTCTGCCGTAACAAAAACGAAAAAACACGGCAAAGTTTTTCGTTTCGTTTCCGTTGTCGTTTTGCTTCTGAAAAATTTTTCGTTTTTGTTTTCGTTATGAAACGAAACAAAAAAACAAAAACAAAAACGAAAATTTCGCTGAGTCGTGCCCATCTCTAGATAGGAGGATGGTTCCAGCTATTTCTGATTCCTCTTATTCAGGTGAAGCATATGTTTTCACCTCCGGAGATGCTCCCCCTTTTCACACCAGGTATGAGAACAAAAGATACATGTTTATCCTGGTACCTAAGGCTTAAAAAAATAAGCAAAGTGAATTATATTGCTTATGGACCACCTCATAGCACTTAAAGCACTCACTGGGTATTTACAAATTGATGATGCAGACTATACATCCCCCCCCTAGCGAACTGGGTCTCAATTTGCCAACCTAGGCAGGATGGGAGGCTGAGTCAGCCTTGAGCCAGCTACCTAGGATTGAACCCTGGCTCGTGAGCAAAGTTGGGCTGCGGTACTACATTTTAACCACTGCACCATGATTTCGATTTCTATTATTGGTGTTGCTAATGTTATCTACTAGGCATTGGCTAGGTCGATATCTTTTACGGTCAAGGAGTTTATCCTCCTGAACGTTATGTTGTAGGGAAATTTTGTGACTTTGCAAAGAAGCAGGAGTTTTGTGCCACGCGCATCTTATGGGAGACTTGCCATAACTCAGTGAGTTGGAGAATCTGGCTGCGGGGCCAGGGGCTTGGGGTTTGAATCCCCGCCATGCTTGGGTGACTGACTGTGGCAAAAAGAAAAACTCGGGCATTGTGGCTGGCTCTTTTCTTGTGAGCGAGGCGAATCACGTGCCCTGCCTGTGTAGTCTTGGGCAAGCCACACCACCCAAGAACACAACAACAAGAAAAGGAAACCACTTATCAGCACTTGATAGACAGACTGCCTTGAAAACCAACTGGATCTTTCTTGGTTCATGCCAAAAACCATGACAGTACAATCAGGAAATCTGGTTGCAAAGTTTGTTTCGTACTCATTCTTCCAAGTGATCTTGGAGCAGGGATGCACAAACAGGCCAAGCCCTTACTGTATGTCCAATGTGATCACGCTTTACCTGAAGCAAAGAGAGAATGGATACACATAAGAGGAGTTTGCAAATACAAACATTAATAAACCAATCCAAGACATTGTTGTGCTTTTATAGAAGAAGATAGGGGGGAAATGTGAGCCAACGTGGATGCCCGAAAGGGAGGGCTTAACCTACATTGCAAATATTTCATCAAAAGCATCGGGGTTCGGAAATTAAATAAAAATTAAAGAGCATGCCTGGAAGCAGAGTAATGACCCATCTGTTCATTACAGCATGAATCTTCATTGAAGAGACAATCTCATTAAAAAGTAGACCTTTGATTAGAGAAGGAGTTTCAGCTGCCTAAAAGTTATATTACTTCATATTAAAGATATTCCAATTGTAGTAAGATTCTGATTTTCTTCTAAGGTTTTAAAGGACTGAGTCCTTATCATTAAGCACAACAATAACTTACATAAAAGTGGGAAGTAAGGAGATGATAAATAAGATAAAAATGTATTAAGAAACTAAGAACTCCCTCCTCCTCCCCCCGCCCCCGGAATTAATTCTAGTTATGTTTCACTACCCATCCAAGCAGCTGTGTCAGTCTGAGAAACGTTGATAGGAGGCTTTTTCCTTTCTACTTTGTATAAAAAAAAAATTAAATATTCCCTTCTCCTGGGATGAGTCTGCCTTCTGTAATAACCTTTCCTGGTCCACTCCATCTGAAACTAGGAATGGGTTATAATGTGGGCTGGAAAGAATTCAGGGAAAGAGACGAGATGGGTAACACAGGTGTGATGTCCACACACCCCAGGCCCTTGCCCACCTAACAAGCCTGTTCAGACTAGAGTGAGGTGAAGCCAAGGTGAGCCTCCTATTAACGTTTCTCAGACTGACAAAGCTGCTTGGATGGATAGCGAAACATTTCAATCCCATAAGAAGTCCAGTGGCCATGACTCAACTTCCAGATTTGCAAAAAGAAACAAACAAAAAAAGGTTCCACAAAAAAAAAAATCAAAATCACATTTGAACACAAATTAGCCCCCTATGTTGAGTAAATACAGCAGTACCTTGTATAATGGAATTCGTTCCAAATGAAATTATATTAAGCAAAATTTCCTTTATACAAATTTCCCATAGGAATGCATTGAAAACAGAGTAATCCCTAATTGCAACCATTTTTATGTTGTACGGGTTTGCCCCATAGACAATTCTGTTAAGCAAATTTCCCCTATCTCCGGAATTTTTTTTACGGTGTAGAGATTTTATGTTATACAAACCATTTGTTATACGAGGGTCCTCTGTACATTCTTTCAAGAGAGGAAAATAGCTCTCTCTCCCACTCTGAGCTGGTGGCGAGGAAACATACCCCACATGCTGATTCCCCAACAGTTTGTTTATTAGTGATTTCCTACTTCCATGTCAATTTCTTGAACGTTGACAGTGTCAGTTCTCACTACTAGAGATGGGCACAACTTAGCGGTATTTTCGTTTTCGTTTTCGTTTTTCGTTTCCGTTACGTAACTAAACGAAAAACGAAAAACGGCTCAGAACTGGAACGAAAACGGAAACGAAACGACTAATTTCGAGCCAATTTTCGTTTTTCGTTACTGGAAAAACACATAATGGAGCTAAATGGGAAGAAATGAAAAAAAATCGTTTTCGTTTTCGTTTTTTTCGTTTTCGTTACGTAACGAAACGAAAATGAAAAATTTTGAAATTAGCTCACGAAAACGGAAACGAGCCGAAACGGACCCCTAGCCGAAAACGAAAACGAACAATTTTTCTGAGTCGTGCCCATCTCTACTCACTACACTTGAGGTTCACTGGGCACCCTGTAAAACCACCCCTTAAACACCTCACTTAACTTGAAAGCCCCATCAGGGCCACCATAAATTGGTTCCAACTTGACAACACACAACACACAATATTATTTCTTAGCACAAAACTTTAACTGAGCAATTAATAGTATCCTCTGTGCTTTTTTCCCCCTCCTAAGAGTCCTAAATATCCAGAAGATGGCAGCACAGGACAAAGGATCTGTATTTAGCTCCCTAGCTGAGAGTTAATTAGGGAAGGGAAGGAGTGTCTGCGTTCACGACTATCTCTACTACAGCCCCCGACATCCGGAACAAGTTTAGGGAATTGGTGCAAAAGTTTTTCATGCCTCCCCTTTCTTGTTCTGAGCATTAATTAAGAAAAGCAATCTGCAGGATATATTTAGGGAGCATGTGCCATCACATTGCACATGCTTCTGGTTTCCGTCCTAAGCATTTTCACAAGCTTTTGGAAACAGATCAGCTTTCTGGAAGGAAGGCAGCACCCTTGCCTGTATTTTCAACAACCGAGACACAACAGGGAATGTTGATGTACAATAACGGGGGACTTGTCTCCTCTCACACACACACCCCAGGGAGCTGTTATGGCCTCAGTAATCTTCTCCAAAGGATACCCCTGCCTCCCAGAGCATTTTAAAGGAAGTATTTGTGTAGTTGCAGGAGGGTTTGTGGAACCACGGAGGGTGTCTACAGTGGTGGGATTCAGAAGAAGTCCACTTGTACGATGATGCACCATCTCTTATATATTCACCTGCACAGAGATTAAATGAAGTAGTAAGACAAACCAGCTTTTTGTGGATTATTTCTGTCAAGGAAGGAAGGAAGGAAGGAAGGAAGGAAGGAAGGAAGGAAGGATGGATGGATGGATGGATGGATGGATGGATGGATGGATGGATGGATGGATGGATGGATGGATGGATGGAAGGAAGGAAGGAAGGAAGGAAGGAAGGAAGGAAGGAAGGAAGGAAGGAAGGAAGGAAGGAAGGATCTTTTGCTGCACAGTCTTTTGCAGCAAAAAGAGCAGCAAAATTGTTGTGAGACTGGGGTCTTAGTCCTTCTTGCCACCTCACTATCTTGTCAGAAGGTAGATAATCAGCAGGGTGAATGTCCATTGGTCTTAAAGACATCAAACCATATTCTTACACTCTCAACCCGGCCGGTGGTCTAATGCATCTAAAAAAAGTTTGCTTCCAGACTAGCATCATACACGAACTGTCTCTGAGACTGGGTGATTAGATTCAGGGCCAAACAGGATGTGATGCTGATTTGTGCAAATGCAATTAAGGCACATATTTTTTTTGTTATGAAAATAGACGGCTCAAGGGAATGAGAGCATCCTCCTACGCCAGTCCCATGCTCCCCATGGCTGCTAATTTCATAGAACAAAGAACCCGCCCATTAATTGCAACCATGTCACTAATGCCATGTCTAGTTACACATCTAAACAGCTATGGGATTTCAGGAGTGGGGTGGGGTAATATGAATACAACATGGCGCTTCACTCCTGGAGGGACTTGATTAATTACTGTCTATCATAGAAGCAAATAGGACAGAGGACACATAGGAGACCTGGAATCTAAATCAATCTGGAAAACCACTGGGTCCTGTTTTTAATGAACGGAAACACTATTGAACTGTTACCATTTTCTGCTATTTCTTGACTTCATGGACCAATATAGACTTAAAGGATCCTTCCTTCCTTCCTTCCTTCCTTCCTTCCTTCCTTCCTTCCTTCC
>JAHTLZ010000054.1:2153039-2169045 GCA_023846285.1 Phrynocephalus versicolor
TCTTTCTTTCTTTCTTTCTTTCTTTCTTTCTTTCTTTCTTTCTTTCTACTACCCACTATCTCCTTCCTTCCTTCCTTCCTTCCTTCCATTATCAGCTAGCTCCTTTCTTTCGTAATGAAAATGTTGTGGGTGAATGTCAAAAACATCATAAAGTATACATCTCAGGAGTTGGTTAATGAAACTTTTATGCCTGGTGGCAAGCAGCAAGACCTATACCTCCAAAGCGATCAACACTCGGTGCTCTGAGTGTAATATCTCAAGGACTGGGTAGCACATTCCATTACTGATTCCTAATTTACTTACAGTCTTCTAGGCACCTGGTACAAGGGGGGAAATTACAAAAGGCAATGAAGCTCTTATAACATAATTTCTTCCCAAACCACCTTTCTCCCTGCCCGAGGCTTCCGGGTGATTTGAACTTCCTTAAAGCTCCTGCTAGAGAGCTGTAAAATAATGGAACCAGAATGGTCCTGTAAGGTTGTTGAGTTCAACTCCCTGCTCGATTCATCAATTCAAATCAAACTGGATCTGATGAAAGGTTGACCAGTTCTGCTTTGAATGGTTCCAGCATAGGAGCACTCACCACCACCACCACCACCACCCAGGTCATTGGTTCCATGGTTGTACTGCTCTAATGTTTGTGATTTTCCTGAAACTCAGCCTAGGTTTGGCTTCCAAGACCTTTCCCCCATCCTTGTGTTTCCTGCAAGGAAAAACCCTCCAAGACAAAGCAGCAAAGGGGATGTCTTTTCTTTGTAACATGTTCCAAACTGCTGTTTGCAGGATTAGATGCGTGGTTTTCTCCTCGAGAAGAGAGCCTGGTGGATTCTCTCCTTGGCGTGGCTGCCTATGAGCCCTGACAGCTAAATAGAGCTTCGATTCCCCTTCAGTTCAAGTTCCTCTAAGCAATTGGCTTTTATTTACAATGGCAATTGGCCCTCAGGTTAAGTCTCCATGTGTTTCTCAAGAGCCTCTCGGTCCACTCCACAACGAGGCTGGAGCCCGATGGAGTGGAATGGATTCTTTGCAATGAGGCTGAAGCATCTACGTAAGTGCTTTCATTTTCTCAACAGCCTGGAAGTGGCATTCATGCCCTTGTATACAGAAACCTGTCTGTGCAACATTTTCAATTTCTCCTCCTCCTCCTCCTCCTCCTCCTCCTAATGAGAGCAATAAGGCGGTGGATTATCCCAATGGGCAATTGACATTGTGAATGAAAACCGGCGGCTTAGGGGGATTTGAACTTTGTTTGCAGACAAATGCTACACAGGACACACTATGGCGTAATAGGGGGCCTCCCAAAAGGGGGGGGGGGAGCATACTGCAACACAGTTTTCAGCTTTGTGTTGCTTGTGGAAAACAAGTTGAGGAGGTCGGGATAGAACTGGTTGTTTAAATAAGATACAGTGCATCCCCTTTACTTGATAGGATCTCCTCTGCCTCTCCTCTTTCACCATGTCCTCTGACCTTCGGAAAGCAGGTGAAATCTGAGCTTTTCCATGAGGTCTCTTTGAATATTTTGAATATTTTGGTCGACCCATGAGTTTTTAATTTGAGTTTTGTCTGCCTTTGTCTCCATAGCTTTTTACATATATGGTATTCGTTCATGGGTGAGTCTTTGTTTCTTTTTACTGTTGTTAATTGCCCAGATGGTTGGAATAAACTTGTAAAATCATTAAGCCATCCCTCCATCCATCCATTTGGTGGTCAGGGTGTTCTTGAGGCTATGAGCACCATTACATTCTTTTCAGTTAACATCATCCCAGCAGATAGTACAATTTGCTGATTCTCCCAATCTGAAAACAATAGGTGAGATTGGTCTCACGTTTTCATCTGCTATTGTGACTATATCGAAGGTCAGTCTTTCCTTGATAGATTACAGTAAAGCCTAGGATGGTTGGTGTGTATGTATGTGTTAAATTTGCAGCCTTAGACCCATGTGAAGTCCACTTTGCATAAAGCAAATAAACATTTCCCTTTGTTATTTACCAGTTTGTGTTGTTCACCCACATGTGCACTATCCATAATATGTGGAGAAGAAGGGTAGGCAATGCGGAGCCCTCCAGAGGCTGCAACCACTGCCATTGTTCTTGATCGCCTGTTGCGAGAAGGGAGATGCAGTCCAATGACCCCTGGGGGTTCACATGCTGCCCACCTCTCCTGTAGAGTAGTGGGCCCCACTTCACCCCCCTCCACATACAAAAAAACCTTGTGTTGAGGACATTCCTTTCCAGCCTTGGGTCCCCAGATGTTCTTGGACCAAAACTCCCAGAAGCCTTCATCACTGGCCATGCTGGTTCAGATATTTGGGACTTTGCAGTCCAAGAACCTCTGCTTTAGAGTGTGAGCCATGAAGAATTCTCCACAATTCCATGGCCCATCCAGCCAACTTGTTAGAGGCTTCCGGCCTGAAGCCTTGGCTTCTGTTGGAACCCAGTTGGGTTGCCCTGTTTTCCCTTTCCATGGTTGACGTGATGGCGACTGCCCCGGTCAAGATTCTCTGCAGATATTTCTCTGCGATGATTTAAGATGCCCTTAAATTGCTTGACTGAAGGGGGAGAGAGTACCTTTTAGCCAAACAACTGAGCGATTTGCTATGACAATTCTGCCACTGTGCATTCACTTAATTTCCAATTAATCAAACATTCAATAAATCATTAGTATAATTACACCTGCTCCAATTTCTCTAACCCAACCCCTTTCCAGCTTATTAGCTATGCTCAGACAGCTTCCCGTTCCGGCAGTGTGGATGGATTCATTTGTCTGACCCCAGTTGGTTGCACATCCTCAGGAGCCTTGAAAAAACGATGGGAAGAAATTTTAATTATTTATAGTGCCATAAGTTTGGTTCTCTCGTCCTCCCTTCCTTCTTTTTCACACAAACGTTCCTGCAGCAACTTAAAACAAACATCAGTGCAACAGTGACTGGTTAATTTCTCATGCTTTTTTAAAAATCATTTCTATTCCCCCCACTGTGCCACTTTTCTAATTACACTGTCTCCCCAGGTGTGCCATAATTCCCTCATCACCATATATCTAAAGTACAGATTATTAAAATAATATAGCTTGTGTCATATAAATGTAGCTGAAAGTATCTTAACGAGACTTTATTGAAAGCCAGTAAATTGTTTTGACATAATAATGTTTAAGAACACATACACAGAAAGAGGCAAAGGTAGTAACAAAGCATGTTTTGTTGTTCAATTGCTCAAAATTACCATTCTTTATTAAAAAGGAAGACCAGAATAGGGGATAAAAGAATATATATCCCATCAGCAAGGCAAAATAGCACATCATAAAGTGAGAACTATAGAGGTAGAGTCACAAACCATTTTTCATCATTTGGTTTTATTAAAGCAATTTCCTTTAAAGTGTGCTGTTTATAAAGTGTCTTTTAGCTGGTGCATGAGAAAGGCAGCCGCAAATATCAAATATTATCACTATTCTATTCTGTTCTATTCCACCTGGATCCAGTGGAGTCATCTCATGCCTTCAGGTACGTGCCACACACATCGTCCAGAACGCTGTATTCACCCCCCCTCCCCCTTTGGGCCACAGGGATAAGGATTTGTGTGTTGATGTTTCTTAATGCTCCGTCATAATGATACTAATAACAACTCAAGCATTCCAGGATGTGAGAAGGGAGCAGCTATTGCGAGCTCCATATCTAATGGTTCATACCAACAAGAGTTGACTTGTTGAACGAGAGACACTTGACCAGGCATGTCCAAACTTCAGCCCTTCAGATGTTTTGGACTGCAACTCCCACAGTCCTTTGCCATTGATCATCTAAGCTTAGAATTCTGGGAGTTTTGGTCCAAAACATCAGGAGGGGTGAAGTTTGGACATGCCTGCACTTGACTGAAGTGCTTCTCAAGCACTTACCAAGTTGTGAATGAACTTATGTGTTCAACCAAAGCTAGCTGAACACATTTTCTACCCTCGTTCATTCTTGGTTTTTGAAAACAAAACAAAGCAAAAGCTTGAGTGATTTCTGTTCTGATGAAATATGTGAGCTCAACAAATGTCAAGCTGGAATGACACGAATCTCTCCTGGATGGCTTCCATGATGCAGCCCAGAGCCACTAAGCTGAAAAAAGACAATGCTAAGCCAGATGGTCCTTTTCTTCCTTAAGACCTCTCTTTTGGTAATGAAGCAGTCTGCCTCAAAATATTGCAGCAGGTGGAAGAGCAACTTCCTAGGTGAGATGGTCACTGGCCACCACCCAGAGCGAAGAGTTGGAGCAGAGCGCCTTGTAAGATTTACCATAAACTAGCCCTGCACTTCTCACTTTCTCAGAGTCATGGAAGACCCCAAGAGGAGTTGGAAGTTGACTCATGGCAACTGGACTTCTTTTCTCGTGAGATTGAAACGTTTCACCTACTCATCCCAGCATCTTCATCAGTCTGAGGAAAGTTAGTAGTGAGGCCTCCAATTTATAGTTCAATTTGATTTCACATCATCCTGGTCTGGTCAGATGAACTCTAAATTGGAGGCCTCGGACTGACGAATCTGCTTGGATGAGTAATGAAACATTCACAAGAAACAAAGTCCAGTTGCCATGAGTCAGCTTCCAGATAACCTCACCTGGATGACTGAGAATCTTCATAGACACACCCCAAGAGGAATCTCTTCCGCCAACTTCACCCCAGCAGTGGTGGCCTCAAAGGAGAACGTTTCGATCTCACAAGAAACTAAGTTCAGTTGCCGTGAGTCATCTTCCAGATAAACTCACCTGGATGGCTGAGAATCTTCACAGACACCCCAAGAGGAGTCTCTTCCGCCAACTTCACCCCAGCAGTGGTGGCCACAAAGGAAAATTCCCTTCTCTCTCCTCATTCCCAGGTGCACGTGGAACAGTCTGTCCTGCAATTTGTCCCCTCTGCATTGCAGCATCAGCCTTGGTCGTTTACCTACAAAGTATGGCATGAACTGTTGATCATTTTAATGAGATAGCGAGCATCATGTAAAAGCAGGATAAATACATGGCACTTTGCCTTCCAAATCAGGGAGCCGATTACTTTGGGCAATAACTTTTGAGACTAATAGATGTGTTTTTTTCCCCACAGCCCCCAAATTATTTAAAACAGCTAACTGCATCACATTTGGGTAATCTGCAATTAGGTGATTTGCCTGAGCCATGGGGAGAAGAGGCCACTTGCTCATCAGCGCTGCCATCAATCGATGTGGGTGTTGCTTCCTTCCCTCTGCTTCTCCTCTTGGCTTAATCCCTTTTCTTCCCTCCCTCCCCTGAACTCCGCTGCAAACAGATGGATATGTTGGCTGCCACATCCGTCAGCAAGATATCCATAAAGCGCGGCAACATCTGTGCGAAAGGCTGAGCTCCCCCAGAATGGAGCGACTTTTGTTTAACGGCAGTTCTTCATTTTTTTTTCTTTTTAATGGATGCAGTAGAGTTCCTCTGTGTTTGTGTACGAGAGCGAGAACTAAGTCTTCTGGCCTCTGGCTTGACCTAGAAAATCTTCCCTGTGCGCCACTTTGATTATTAAGGAGGATGCAAGGCAACAGTCTACGAAACTGGCGGTCTGAATGAATGTTTGGAAGTCCTGTTCTTGGGTCCTTTTCCAATCAGAAAGGTGGATTTAAAAAATACTCCAATTAAGAAATAAATAAAATAAATACAGGCAGTGCTTGGGTTTTTTTTTTAAATTGCTTTCCTCACAGAGCCTGGATTCAATGAGTCCGTCCAGCTCTGCAGTTCTAAGATTATGTTCTCCTGTGCTGTTCTAGTTTCGCTTGCACAGCCTTCCCAAATGATTTGGACGCCTTCAGTCTGCACATTTGGTTGCGTGCAAGCACACAGATTCAGGTCACGGGTTTGCCCAGTTTAACCAGAATCCCTGAGTAGTTCCAGGAGAGTCCATAACTTCTGGGACTGGAAATGCCCAGCAGTTGAAACAATTGATCATCTTATAAATAGAGAGCTGGAAGGGATCTTACAGATCATCAAGTCTGGCCAAGAAGGCTCACGGGAATCAAACTCCCAACCTCTGGCTTCACCAGCCGATCCTTGAAACCAGCTGCAATTTGCCTCCAGAATGATGAAATAATGGTGCCAAAGAATGTTGGCCTCTGTTCTAAGGCCTGAATTACCCGTGCTTAATGTTCTGTTCCTGTAGACTGGCTCTCATCATCGGATTACTTGCAGCCTACAGAAAGTACCCCTATAGAAAGTAACCAGGGTCTCTCTCTCTCTCTCTCTCTCTCTCTCTCTCTCTCTCTCATTATAGCTGTGCATGGGCATGGAACTACGGATGTTTGTACAAGAGAGCTCTCTGTGATGACACCAGTGGTTGGTTGGAAACATTTTTTCTATGCTGAATCTCAGCGCCTGACATTCTTCATTCTCTATTGGCTTTTCTGTCGTCTGACTAGGACTTCGAGTCATGGACTTGGAAGCGGCCTCCATGGCCATCACATCCAACCCCCTGCTCAAGGAGGGGACCCAAGTCAAAGCAGATCTAACAGAGGGTTGTCCAGTTTTCTCTTGGACGCCTCCAGCGCTGGAGCACTGGCCACCCCTTGAGGTCATTGGTTCCATCGTTGTACTGCTTTAACAGTTCAGGATGTTTTTCCTGATGTCCAACTGAAATCTGAGTTCCTGTAACTTGATAATGAATAGCATTCCCTCTATGACAGACATATTTTGTCTGCAGTGCTGTGGCCCTTAATGGGTCACAATTTTCCCATTGCTCAAATGCCATACATGGTGTGATTTGGGCATCACATTAATAATGGTGAAAATTCCACAACATTGCATGTATGAGTTTAACAAGTGACACCCCGGATGGGTTGTACACATCCTTCTTTAAGAATCAATGAGCCTCCCTGTGCTTCCTATGTGTGAATGTGACATACAAAATAATGCAGGGCATGAGTTAAGTGGATAGAGGGACGCTCTTCTCCCTCTCACGAAATACCAGAACTAGGGGACATCCACTCAAATTGAGGGCTGCGAGAGTGAGAACAAAGGAAAATACTTCTTACATGGTGTGTGATTAGTCTGTGGAACTCCCTGCCAGATGCGGTGATGGCATCTGGCCTGGATGCCTTCAAAAGGGGATTGGACAGATTCCTGGAGGAAAAGTCCATCACAGATGGCAAACCATGATGGAGATGTGTCATCTCCAGCTTTAAAACCAGGCCACTTCAAGGGCCAGATGCAGGGGAGTGGTCTCAGGAGACAGAGATCTAGTCTCGTGCACTCCTGGACGCATCTGGTGGGGCCACTGTGAGATATAGGAAGCTGGACTCAATGGGCCTTTGGCCTGATCCAGCAGGGCTCTTCTTATGTTCTTATGTTCTTATGAGCTGCACTTTTAAAAGGGAAAAAACAATGGTTTTGTTTGTGCAGTTTGCCACCACTCATTGAGAGTGAAGGAGGGAAGTAGAAGATCACTCCTAACTGTATTATGCGGAAATGATGGATTTCTCAGGATTTGGCAAGTGCCCTTGGGAGATGGCTCATCATCTTCAGAGGACCTCAATTGGCAAAGTTTTAATTCTTGGCCTGCAACTTGCATGCTCACTCAGCCATCTCTCAGTTAGAATGAGATGTGCACTTTCAACACACCACTGATTAAGATAATTTATATGAATACCAGGAAGAAATCAAATGTCCACAGACTGAGGCTCATGAGGAGGAACATAAACTCTGAGATTAAAATCACCAAATGGAAACAATCTTCTAAATGCAAGGAAACAGAGCTTCCCCTGCCGTCTTTCTGATTGGAAAGAATATTAAATGTTTGCTTTTGATTAAATAAATAATGCTAGCTTATTACAGTGCATCCATAAACAATATATCTCTTGGTGTGTGTGTGTGTGTGTGTGTGTGTGTGTGTGTGTGTGTTTGGTTTGGTTTTAGACTATTGGATTATGCTTTGCCTGTTATTTACAGAACTGTGCCTTTACTATATAAGACTCGGCGAGGAGAGAAAAATGGAACTATAATTGTTTTTGCTTTTCGGGCTGTTGTTTATTTTCTGAAATTTACAGTAGTTCAGACAGTTTAATATCGGTTAACGACAGCAACAGGAATGAACTAGGATGGGGAAAATACTATTGCAGCTCCCCACCCCACCCCAAATATGTGCCTGTTTCATTGGAATTTTGTGTTTCAGCGAGAAACGAGGCACCCCACTCCATGAAATATTGCTTTGCTTTGCTTTGGTTTTTTCCCTTTAAAAATACCAGGAGGGGGCAGTAAATTTCTTTTTATAATTATTTTTAAAAATTACAGAGTGATCCATAAAGAAGTTTCTGCACATTTCGCCATTCTGTACAGTAGACTGTTTTTATCTAGGAAGGATAAACAAAGCCCAAACATGGCAGCAGTAACTCTTAGCTGTATTGTCTCGAGAGTTTCGAAACATATGCTTACTACTTTTAAATGTTTAGGAGGGGTTTCAAACCAGAAAACCATCTGGCCTTTACAGGGCAGTTAGCTCCCCCCCCCCCACCATTTATGCCGTTAAAGCTGGACAAAATTGGTTTTCCTACTTTATGCATACATTTTATTACCGTTTTTTTTTTTAAATGATGCAGGCACATTGTGTTTTGTGATGACCACACGGCTCAGCTCCTTTTTGCTTTGATTGGAATTGTGATGATACTTAGAAAGAGCCGGCATTCCCCAGAGACCTGGAATGAGGCATAAGAACTCTCAACATCAATGGGCAAGACTGCTTCCACTAGGCAATATAACTTTAATTCAATCTGGTTCCAACTGGCAAACCTAGTGGATTTACATTTTTTAAAAAAAACCCAATCCCAGAATGAAGCACATGGGTCCTTTGCATCAACCCTTTTCTTTCCCCACCCCACCCCACCCCGCCTAAGCCAAAATGGATTTGTATGTCTCGTAGTGACAAATGGGGCTGGGTAAGGGAGGGGGTGGTATATGACCCATGTTTCTTTGTTTGAAGAACGGGGTGTGTGACTTAAGAAACAGCCTTTTACAACTGCCCTTCTTGCCTCCAACAAGACTCCTGTCCTGGCTGCAACATCACCTAGCCATGGATTTTAAGAACACCATCTAACTAAGGACTTTAAAAGTAACCTCCTGGTGAAGAACATCTTTCACCATGTCTGAACTTCTGGGACCTGCTTTGAAGAAGGGCGATTGACTGCACTCGAAAGCTTGCAATGTTCCTGTTTTTATTTTTAATAGTGGCCTATAAAGGTATCGCCTGTAACCTATTTTTGCACATTACTTCAGTAGTGGATGTTCTGTGTAAAAGCACTCGCCCCACTTCATGTACACAGGGTACCCACTGCGAGGTGGTTTTGTGCTCCCTTCAGAGATAATTGCAACTCCTGGTGATCAGGTATTTATTGGGGAGGAAACGACAGCTAGAATCAAAACACTCAACGGAGAAAGTGTGCCTAGGAATAGTGATGGCTGAGAATTTACAGCCAGAAAAAGTCCCAAACAGCCCAAACTTGTCTTGAAAACATCCAGTGATGTGGCACCCACAACATCGTTCAAGTATTTGAGAACAAGGGATTGAGGGACACCTTGCAGGATTACTGGACAACATTACATTAAAGCAACACGGTTATAAGTAGTCATAAAAACAAAGTCTATGTGAACCCATAGATTCATATAAAATACACATGGTGGTCCATCATTCAGGGAAAGCTTGCCTGAAGAGAAAGGTCTTTGCCTGTTTCCGGAAGGACAACAGAGATGAGGCAGTCCTCATGATAACTGCCAGCTTCTGTCTAACCATGATGATGAAAATGACAAGCTGTCATTTACCCATGTTGATGAAACTGACTAGAGCAGTGTCTGAGGGCCTTTTCACACGACCCCTAAGATCCGCTGGCCACTTAAATTTGGGCCAAAGATCTTGGGGGTTCGTTGCTCTTCCTGCGTCCCCACCTCTCCGCACTTCCTTGCTCCTTTCTGCGTGAGGGGAGGGAGAAAAAAAGAGAGGAAAAAATGCAGGCTCACCTCCATCTGCCGGTTGAAGCCCCGTCGTAGTCCTGATTCCTTCTCTTAAAGGGGTGGGAGGCAAAACAAACAAACAGAAGCAAGGAGAGCCCTGCACTCACCAGATTACATCCGGACCTGGGGATTTTCGCCCTCCAAGAGCAGGTACCTGAAAAGTGTGCTGGGACACGCTTAGGTGGGCATGGTCGCACTTAATTTCCTGCAAACTCCGGAGCTGGTGGGGAAACAATTGTAAGCTCCAGACCTGGCAGCCATTTGCGGCGGAGTTTAGGGGTCGTGTACAAATATTATATGTTAAAGATCAGAAAGAGAGAGAGGACTAAAATGAAGCAAAGAAGTGTTAGGTTGGGCAATAAGACCATGCCCTGTTTACGCTTCAACCTGTGTCCCTCCGCCCTCAGTTCATACAGAAGTTTATCAGCTTCTGTAGAAGTTCCCAGCTTCCTGGAAACTTTGCTGTGTACAGTCGATTCCTTCAGAAATGCTAGTGCCAAATGGCTCCCTTTATTCTGTCATTTGCCGCGGAAGTGTTGGAGAAGGGAGGCACACAGATAGTTTTGCAAACATTCACTGTCTCTCCGCCCTCCTTTGGAGTCCAATTGTACCTTGTAGAGATGCTGCTTCAGGTCCTCTAAGAGCTGATGCCAAATCCCTGCCAGCTTATGACTTCTTATGGAAGAAACTTATCCAAAATGTTTCCCAAGACAGCGCCTCCCTCCCGTCTTTCTTTAAAGGGTTGTAATATCTCCATTTAATTTGTGCTCGGTTGTCATTTCATGATCCACAGTGTGCCCTGTGCAGTAATGGCTTTCTTCATCCCCAGTACAAATGGTTCCTCCACAATGCATAATGTGTCTTTGAGTACCATTATTTATTGTTTTTATTACCACTGCTATTATTAGTATTATTATTATTACAGCAGTGTGTGCTGGATGGAAAGGAAACCATCTTAGTGTTTTGGTTTATGGGCAAATAGCTGAATGCTAACATTTGCTTTTGCAGGCCTCTACAGAATTTGGGGGAATCGGGATGTATTTCAAGATGACTTTCTAAAAACAAAAGAGAGAGTGGAAACATCAAGGAACAGATTTCCACAATGTAGTATGGGGGTAAAAGGACACACCGAAAACTTTATATAAATCAATGTATGGAGAAAAGGGGGAGCTATCCCTTGATGAGAGAATAGATTTATTTATTTAGTTTAATAATTACAACATAAACAATGTATTCTCGAAGGCTTTCACAGCCAGGATCTGATAGTAGTTGTGAATTTTCTGGGCTATTTGGTCGTGTTCTGGAAGTTTATCTGCCTGACCAGACTCTGTGGCTGGCATCTTCAGAGGGCAAGGAGCTCAGTCTCTAAAAGGTTCACCATCACCGTCCTAGGTCATCCCAATCACATACGGAAGCTTGGGCAGACTGGCTAGCTGTTTCAGGTCTAGGAACTTTGGCTTGGCTGAAATTTAAGAAAATCCAGTCAGAGGAAGAAGCTTTCGGAGATTGACTTTAACATAAGTGCCTTTAAACAAACACCAGAGCTGAACTTAATTTAACCTAAGTACATTTAAGTAAACTTAGTAGTTGAAGAGCGACATCCTATTCCCTTAACGTAATGATTCATTTTGTTCCTTTATGAGCTTCTATCAAGTAGCACTGCCAACAGTCATAATGAAACTGGTGATTTCTAGTTCCAGGACAGAGAGCTTGATTTAGTGTCATAGGCTGATGGTTTAAGAAGCATGAGAGAGTAACCTCTAAATTGGAGGTTTGTTTCAGAACTTTATTTCAAAAAACAAAAAAAAACAAAAACAAAAAAAACTGCAGCAGGCAGTTCCACAGGACCTAGCTTGGATATTTCAAAATGTTAACAATGGAACTGGAGTGAGATCCCCACCTGCAAGCCAGTGATAATAACATTGGCCTGCTTTACAGGGTTCTGCATATATTGATTGGTAGCAAATAGTGGAAAGATATATATATTTTTCCTGCACCAAATTTATCAATATTGCAACCATGGAAAGATACTGGTTGCTCAAATCCGCTCCTTCTGAAAGGTGGAAAGGAAGTTGAACTTCCAAGTGTTGGAAGTTGAAAAGCAACCATGATATTTACTTATTTGGCTATGACCTGTTGACTGTTGGAATAAAACCAAAACACCTCAAAGACTTTTCATCCTGGATTCAACTGCTAAACAACGCACAGTAGAGATGGGCACAAAATAGACTTTTGTTTTGTTTTGTTATTTGTTAATCATTATTCGTTACCTAACAAAACGAATAACGAACTGCCCCTCCCAGTAAGGACTCAAACCGGTTTGGATCGGTTCAGGTTTGCACAATTTTTTAAAAAATTCATACGAACCCGAACCCAAACAGAACCAAGAGTAGGCCTGAAACAGACGAACCTGAACCGTGGGTTTTCTGTTTCGTGCTCACGTCTAACACACAGTTGTCTTGCAGGTTTTACATCCCCTAAACATGGTTGACAGAATATTGAAATTAAAACAAAATGCCTCCAAAAAGCATGCATAGAAGAGAAGTTATGTGCATAAAGCATGTCTATCTGTGAATAACAGTACAATGAGTGTATTATCAAGACTAGCTTGGGGAAAAATGTGTATGCTGGCAAAATGTCTATTAAATGGGTTCGTTAGAAAAAGGCCTAAGGGAATCAATGTGGATTGTTATGTGTGTTTAGTTTACAGAAGCAGGGTGAAATAAACAAAACAAAGAAATGAAATGGGAGGAAACAAATGTGGATTGTTAGACTGATACTTGATCAATGAAACATCAAGGGAGGATTAGGATCAATCAGACTCAATCCCTCATTGTTTTCCTGCTACTTTAACCATAGTTTTGATATTTTTAATCCCATTGCAGCCATGAGAACGTGTAGTTCTGGGCACATGATGGCCCTGAAAAGGGAAAGAGGGAAATGAAGGTTTTTTTAAAAAAAGTCCTATACACAATTTGCGTTGACAACATGAGCCTAGAAGCTCCTAGCAAAAGGTGTTTCTTGATTGATCACCCCATCTGACTGTTGTGCCCACTAAATGGACCTCAAGAGAAACACCATAACATGCATTTGGGCCACAACATTAAGTGGAGAATGTTTGAAGAAGAAAAAAACCAGCCACGATTGGTGTATAGAGCACCTTCGTTTAATTAATTTATTCTTTTGGCACATCTGACATTTTCTTTTCTCTGCACAATGTACTGGAGATCCCTGAAATGTAGGATAATTAATTTCAAAAGAGATAATTTATCTTCATTTTGACATCACCTTGCGGGCGGGGGGGGAGGGGAGTGCAGAACATTTCCCCTCTCCGTTTCACTTTATTCTTCGTTTTCTGTGCTTTTGGAAAATCAGAGCATGTCGCTCCCATCCTGCATAAATGCTGGTGGGAAATGCCAGAGAACATTCCTGAGTCTCCACTTCAGAGAAGGCACTTAGCTGTTCATCCATCAATCGTACCTTGACTCCAGACAGTCCTTCAGCTGCACTTGTATTTAATCTTTGAGTACCGAAGCTTTCCTGAGCTGGTCCTTAGAAGTCGACGACGCTCCTTGAAATATGACCTGACTTTTCTCGGAGCAAAAGTTGGAATATGGAGTCCTCAAAGAGCAAAATAAGATGGCTGCCAATCTCTTTCTGATCTCCGGCAGCTAGCTTTTATGGAACGCAGCTTCCTGTTACAGGTTCTGATGCTTAAGTAGAATATGATTTCATTAAAACACGCACATACACACACACACACATCCTGTTTAGGAAATATTAATAGCTGCCATTTCCATATAGCTCTTAGTGCGTGTGCTAGAGATGGGCATGGAGCGGAAAACCAGTGGTTCGTCTTGGTTCGTGTCTAGACTTGATGGTTTCAGATTATCCAAGGACTAAGCCTATGTGGTGGTTAAGGAAACCTGCCCCCTAGTGATTTCAAATAGTATGGCACTCTTCAAAAACTTACATTTGAAGACTTTGCAATTAGCCCTCAAGATGCACAGGCCTAGAATATCTGTACTAGAGATGGCAAGCTTCAGATGCATGCGTTTTGTGTTGTTAATGTTCAAGGTTACAGACAGAGAGAAACTGTTCCACTTTTGTTATTCTGTCTCCACTTTTTGTTGCTCAGATTCCACTTAGTTTAAATTTGTTTGGCCTTTATAGCATAAGATATTTTATTTTCTTGGTCCAACACATTCACCCACCCAGTAATCTCTCTCTCTCTCTCTCTCTCTCTCTCTCTGTGTGTGTATATATGTGTGTGTTTGCGTGTGTGTGTGTGTGTCTATCTCTGTGTGTGTGTGTGTTTATGTGTGTGCACACAAGAGTTACTGAAAGAAAACAGCCTGTCGTGCAAATCAAACAGAATCAAGAGAGAGCTAGCATTGAAAATGGCTGCCTCCCTCACATTGATTGAGCTTCAGGGGCATGAGGAATTTGGTTTTCAGGACTAGGTTTTAATGGTTGATATGTTTTTGTCACAAAATCATTCCAACCAGGATGTTTACTGGGCTGAATGCTTAATTACTGCAGTGGTGAGGAATGGTTTGCCTTCTCACAAAAAATAAACATTTTCCCTCCACCAAGCCCTGTCCACTAGCTGATTGGCGCTAGGGTTGGGGGAAAAGGTTTTTTCCCCACCTCAGCACTGATCAGCTGGCCTGCGGGCCACTTTTCAGAAAACCCACCCACATACGAACCATTTCAATTTGTACAATCAATCTTAGAGTTCAATATGGATTATTCAGTGGTTCAGATCTCTCTCGGAGCCAAAAGGCCCAGATTCCCCACTGGGCCTCGTTAACAAGGGTTGGACTTCCAAAATGGTTAAGAATGCCCTTTCGTGCTAATATGGGGTGGCAGATTAATTGACTATGATAGAAGGGGTTCTTGACTTGGAAAAGCTTGGCAACCCTTGGCACAGCTTGCAACAGCTGGTAGGTGGCAACCATGAGCTACATGAATTGGCTAGCTGCACCTGCTGGTGAAGTCTGGGCAAGCTGGAAAGAGAAGGGAGAAGTAATTGGGGGTGGGGGTTAAATACAGTCCTTTAAATAAACATATTTTTTACAGTGTGCTGACAAGAAGCACCCTTAAGAGATGGAGGAAAGTTGTGTGGTTTGCTTTGTTGGGCAACCAGATGAGTGGTGCATTAATGCACAACTATCGGGTGGCCTGCTTGCTTGCCTCTCCCTCTGTTTATGCCTGTGCATTTCTAATAATCAGATGTGCTAAAAGTCTTATAAATCTCCACTGCTCTCTCCCCAGAAGGAAATTAACCTTGTAAAAGACCATCTCTGGCATTTCTTGCTGCTTAGGAATTGATTTGGTGGAATGGAATAACCACTTAGTTATTGACCTGGCGCGCCGTGGGGCCACACGGCTGCTGCTCACAATTGTGTGCCTTAATCTGTGCAGCTTTTTTAAAGCATTGCTCACTTTGTGGTGGTGGGGGTACACTTGGCACAGCTCCTGTGCTTTTGCGGGGTGTGTTATGAACAGAAATTACCAGGTGAAGCTTTTCATCCCTGTTAAGTCTGTTTCACACACAGAGAATGTTAACTTTATGTCTTCTTGTGCTGTTCTTAGAGTGCTACAGCCTAGGTGTGCATTTTCCCACAAACTGATCATAGCCAACAACACACACACCCACAAAATTGTCTTGCATCAAGTGCTCCGGACTGGATTCATGTATCTATGCCCTGAACTGGAGATAGATGGCTTGATTTTGTGGAGGGTGGCTTGTCTTTTAGTTCCATAAAAGTCGCTCCTTGTAGCCTTGAAGCTGAAGAAGAGTCAAAAAACATTTTGCATGGCAAGTCTGAGATGCGTCAGCAACAGAATGCTAATAAACAGCACAACTGCTCTGGTGAAAGGGAAGAAAAATGAGAGTTGGTATGAGAGAATAACTTTGCAACAGATGGAGAAACCAATGCCAAGAAAACGGAATGAAGAGATGAGGAATAAAATGGCAAGAGGAAGGAAGGAAGGAAGGAAGGAAGGAAGGAAGGAAGGAAGGAAGG
>JAHTLZ010000054.1:2169055-2182998 GCA_023846285.1 Phrynocephalus versicolor
AGGAAGGAAGGAAGGAAGGAAGGAAGGAAGGAAGGAAGGAAGGAAGGAGTTGATGATGGATACAAGGGAGGAAGGGAGGAAAAGGATTCCTTCAAGCTCCTCTCTGGCTGATGTGCTTTGTATTCCATTCAAACATGTGATAACTCAGAGAAAAGGTTATATTTTGATGGCATTGTTTGTGATTTTAAACCCCCAGAACTGAGAAGATTGTATGGACATATAAGTACATTTTTTTCTCGAACAACATTTCCTTGGAACAATGATATGCAATAGTTCTTAGTTTCAATTGCGACTAATTTTTCAGTACTATGATTCAGAAGATAAAGCACCCCGCAAAAAAAAAAAAATCTAGAAAACCGCTGCAAGTGAAAGGTCAGGTTTGACAAACCTCAAGACGACTAGCTTTACAAGTGAAAGCTTTGCAACAGACTGTAATTTGGATTTCAGGGATAATATTCGGACTTGAAAAGCCACTGACGACATGGCATCTCCTGGGCAGAAGGACTCAAAGTTGGTAGTCTTGGCACGTTAAGCCAAATAAACTGTTATCATAATTCAACTCAGGCTTTCACTGAGTTAACACTGGAAGCTCATTCAGGCTGTATGTTTTGCAGACCTTGCAGAAAGCTTGAAATATAGGTTTCATGAAAAACCACAGTGTCAGAAAATCTTGGGATTTTAATTGTTTTTCTCTCTCTCGCCAATCTCTCTCTCTCTCTCTCTCTCTCTCTCTCTCTCTCTCTCTGCTGGTGCTTACGTTGTTTTATCACTGACATTCTTCCTTACAGTCTGGAAAATTATTGCATTTTGGAAGAACAATATTGCTAGAAATGTTAAAGACAGCAGGAAAAGAGGGGGACCTAATATAAGATGGAATGACTCGGTGAAAGAAAGGCACATACTTTTGTTTGCAAGACCTAAATGAGATTGTTGAGAATAGGACACTTTGGAGGGCATTAATTCATTGAATGGAAACAACTAAACTCTAACAAAAATCTATGAGCCGAAGGACCACTGAGTCCATCCCCTCTCAAGTAGGGACTTGAACTCCAAACCTCTGTCTGCAGCCACCTGAGCTGTCCAGAATGAATATGAATATGGTTTTTGTTGCATCAACACCATCAGCTTATTTGAATCACAAAAATCCTAGTGACCCTTTGAACATAGGTTCAATAGGTGAAGAAAAGCTGAAGTTACTCAGTCAAAATTCCAATCTTGAAGCTAGAGAATACTAGTCGAGAATAGAGATGGGCACGAAACAGAAATATCGTGTTTCGTTTCATTTCGTTTGGGTCTTCGTTTTGTTAATAATGGGTTTTTAAAAGAAATTTTGCCATGAAACAAAATGCTTCATTAGGGTATAAATAATGGGGAGCTTTTTTAAAAAAATTAACAGGGAGCCCACTGCTTGAGAGTCTTCACAGACAGAGTGTAATGTTAGAATATCCAGCTTTCCATAAGGGCTAAGATAACATGGATTATCATGACACAAGACATGTTCTGGATACCTCCATTTTAAGTCTGCATTTTGGTGAGCTATTCACAGCTGTGGCCTCTGGAGAGGAGCTTGAATGTTCATACTTTCTTTCCATCTGTCACTGACGGCATGACAGTGTAACTATAGTTGCAATCAGATTTTAATGCTTCTTTCTTTACTTCCCTGAGACATTTTATCCTGACAGTAAAACAAAATAAAACCAAAAACCAAAAACAAAAAAACAGAAATAATGTTGTAGTAATGGAGTGATGAGAATTCCGGAGCAACCACCTAACTCTCTAGAGCAGTGGTGGCGAACCTTCGGCACTCCAGATGTTTTGGACCACAACTCCCACAGCCCTTTGTCATTGGCAATCTAGGCTTGGAATTCTGGGAGTTGTGGTTCAAAACATCTGGAGTGCTGAAGGTTCACCAGCACTGGACTCTAGATAACCCCCCAGCTTTGTAGGTCCATAGCAGACTTCCTAATCACTAATTTACCGACTTTGGAATAATGGACTGCTGAGTGAACCTTAAACTAGCTGCCTCAGATTGAACCTGGATCATGAGCAGAATTTTGACTGGGGTGCTGCAATTTAACCACTGTGCCACCAGGTTCCCCTAGACTAGTGTCAAAGGAAAAGCAAAGTGTTCTGCTTATATAATGCTCCATATACCACTTCAAGTAGTCTCTAGGCAGTTTACAGTTTTTAATTACAGTAATGCAGGCTACACATCCCCCCACCCAAGCAAGCTGGGTACTCATTTTACCAACCTTGAAAGGATGGAAGGCTGAGTCAACCATGAGCCGGCTACCTGGGATTGAACCCCAGTTCGTGAGCACAGTTGTACCTGCACTACAGGCATTTAACCACCGTGCCACGGGGCTCAACAGTTCCTGCCACTGACATCAAAATTCTTGGTCTTGACAAGAGAGGGGCATGAACTGCTGGTTTGGCAATTTGTTCTCATTCATTTATTGCCCAAACAGATGTTTGGCACTTCCCAGCCCTGCCTCTTCCATCAGCACCCCTTCAGCAAAACAAACGAAGACACACAAACTGCCAAAGGGGTGGTCCATGTTCATTTCTAGCTTGACTGTTTTGGCCTGTCATTGAGATGCCCATTGGGAGTTGTCCCACCATTTGAGACATGCCATGCCATACGATCTACCTCCGCCACCCTCATGGCTTCTGCAGAGATCTGGCCATGCCATCTACATGTCCACTGGGTAGCGTACATGGGTGACCACAGGATGTAGTGTGTGTGAAGCAAGTAGCCTAATGAATCATTACGTGACAGTCCACCTAATGAAATGCAATGATCAGAAGTAGCGATGAAAGGAATTGTGTCACTGTTTCTGATGGAATTAGTTAAGTCCAGAGAGAACTTGGAACCCTGCTGATGGTGCGATTTTATGGTGCCTTCATCGCAATTAATGCTCTAGTGTGGATAGGATTAAACGTTATAGCTTTGGATGTCACAGTGAGATTATATATTGATTACTCGGGGCGGTTATTAAATTTCAGCCATACACCCTCTGACAATGCTTTAACAAATATTAATCACACAGACTTTGATCAAACTGTAAAAGATGTATCAGCATATCCTTTCTAGATGTTAAGAAGGCAAAAGTGTCCAATGCATTTAACATATATCTAGCTGCTAGGCAAGTAGGTTGGGATCTCAGCTGATTTTGGATGAATTTTGCTAATGAATATTGATCATCCCAATACAAAAGTGTGCAGCAGGTGTCTGGACCCTTGATAATGGACTCCCTCCCATTTTACATGCAGTTTGAACCCATTCCTGTGTTTTTTGTTATTAACTCCATTTCTTATACCATTACTAAAGCCTGGGACTTTTGATAGGCTTTTTGCAGTGACAAGGATTATGTTTTGAACAAAAAGACTGTTGCAAAACTGGTCAGTTCACAAATGCCCATTGTCTGGTTTCCCGAAAAATGTGCAATTTGTAAACAGTGTGACATTACCCAAAGTTAGAATATCTGCCAAGTTGTTTAAAACAAAACTGCAACACAACAAGATATGTTAGCATCTTTCTTAATAGGCAGGCGGTTGTTCTATGCTTGTTGCATGTGAGTGTCCTTGTGTGTGTTTAGAGGCACTAGGAATCCTTAATAATTTCTCCGCATCCCTCCTTGCATCTACTTTCTCTCCCCTTCTCATTTAATGACTAAGTATTTTTGGTGATAAGTAACAAAAAGTACCGTAATTAGCTTTTAAACGTTGCAGACTAGTCTCTGGTTGCCACATCCCACCCACCCATCCGATCTTGACCTGGAAAATGATTTCTCATTCCAAAACCACAGTTTTCCACTAAAGCTCCATCAGGCGCTCCCTCTCTCCTAGTGGAAATTAAGCAATTTCTGGGAACTGAGGCAGAGCAAAGAGGCCAGCCAGCCCATAGGCAATGGGTATGAAGTCTGCCGTCAACATTTCTCTTGTGGGGCTTGGTTCTAAATCCCTTACCAATTTTGAGGAGTAATAATGAGGACTTAATATCTTTTCCCCCCAAGAAATGAAGGTGTAGATATTTTTCCATCTGCTCTTCATGGGACTTTTTAGAACAGTTTTAACTAAAAAGAATGTGTATGTGTGTGTGTGTGTGAGAGAGAGAGAGAGAGAGAGAGAGAGAGAGATGATTATAGAGATAAAAATCTATATAGATCAGAAAATACCACTTTTCCCAGTACACCTCGCTGAACTCACTTCCTCCTGATTCTTCCGTGCATTCTTTTCTTCTTTTTCTTCTTCTTTTTTGCTGGAACAATGGATTCAATGTTGTGTCATTTTGCTATGATCTTTGACAAGAGAACGAGGTATTAGAATTATCATGTCAGGTATTCTTGACCTTTTCAGTATTCCGCTGTGTTAAGATTGACTGTCAGGCTCACCTCTTTCCTCATTCCAGATTATCGTAGGCTGAGGTGGTGGATGGGAGAATGCAAATTGCCAGCAAATCAAATTACAGCGCATTAATAAGGTCAAAGGAGCATGGTTTATTATCATCTTTCATGAAATACATGAAGCATGAATGCTGCAGCATTTTGTTCTCATGACAATAATTATGAAGAGACGCCTCTTTTTTTAGTGCGACTTATTCTTCCTGCAGTTTCAAAATGCTTTCATGAGGTTTGCCGTCAAGAAAATTCCTCACAATTCTTGCCTTTGTAAAATAACAGAGGGCACTTAAAATAGTCCAGACTTGTGTGTTCCAAGTAAAAGATGGAGAATAAGTGCCATCTAGTTCTCCCAATTCCTCTTGGTTATGTTTCTCCAGAAAAGCCATGTGATGTGTTTGGCTACCCTATTTATTCAACTGAAGCAGATGCCACGGTCAAAGGATCAAATGCTACCAAGAGGTTCAGAAGAATTGCCCTGCTGTGTTCCTCATTGACAGTCTAGGGCAGTGTTGGCGAACCTATGGCACGGGTGCCAAAAGTGGCCCTCGGAGCCCTTTCTGTGGGCACCCGACATTGCCCCTTCATAGCCACCTGGATTCAGGTTAAATTGCTGTATGGGCACTTTGCGAACAATTGGTGGGTTTTGAATTGCAGTTTGGGCACTCAGTCTCTAAAAGGTTTGCCATCACTGGTCTAGTTCAGTGATCCTCCAACTTGGGGTGTCTCCATATATTCTTGGACTACAATTCCCAGAAACCTTAACCACCCTCTGTGCCATCCAGGATTTCTATGAATTGGAGTACAACAACACATGGGAACCCAAGTTTGAGAACCACTGGCCTGGTGCACATAGTCTACTAGGATCGTCATTTCAGTCCCCAATCAGAATAGAAGCCTTGCAGAACCTGTTCCAAACACTGAAGTGGCCCAATCTTGGTGTATAACTGATGCCTGCATACACATGATTCTATAACATGTAGGGGAAATTTTCAGTAATCAAAAACACCCAATTTCTGCCCCATGGTGGTATCTGGCATCCTTTTCTACAGACTCTAGTCCAGTTCTTCAGACATGACCTTGAAGTTTAGTAGGTAGACATTTGTCTAGATAGGGACAACGTGGAACATGAAATGTTGTAGAAACACAAAACACCCATGGCAATAGTCTTAACCATTATTAATAGCTAATTATCAATGGCTATTAGTAGTCATTTGACAGTCCTTGTGAGGTAGGAGATACAGACCTTAATCAGGGTAACTGGGAATTAATCAGAGGTGCTTGATTCGTAACAAACACATACACACAGAAATAAGCAGATTAGAGCATGAAATAGAGATTTTTTTTTTAAAAAAATGTTGTTTTAGGCTTATATAATGGTAGAGTATGATTTAACTGCTGGACCGCTAAGTGGCTTAGGTCTCTGGCTGCACAGCCAGAGTTTGGGAGTTCAATTCCCCACTAGGCCTCCTTGACAAGGGATGGACTCAATGATCCCTTCCAGCTTTGCAGTTAGAAGGAGGAGGAGGAGGAGGAGGAGGAGGAGATGTTGATGGCAACAACAACAACCATGATGATGCAAAAATGTGAACTACAGAAAAGTGTTCAGATACATGCCATGAAACATGCCATATTTGGATGGCAGAAGAGTCACCTTCCTAGAGGAGTGGAGTTGTTTATATTGTGAGATCAATAGCCTTTCCCCTATTCAAGCCAAAAGGGATGCTGCTTGCACTGCTGTTCCCACTGGGATCTCCTTGGCTTCAAAGGGCGACTGGATAAATTAATGGAAATCAAGGCCACCGTTGACAATTAATCAGGTGTCTAGGCATCCCTAGCAGTATCAGAGGCAGTATGCTGCTCTGGAACAGAGGCTCAAAAAAGCAAGAGAGACTGTGACTAGACAAGATAAGACTTTGGTCTCATCCAATTGGATGGGCAGATGGATGGGCACACCAGACTTTCCCATTCATCAGGAGCCATGTGTTTAATGGCAATTCAGTCTCCCAGGAGGTCCTTTTCCTCCTAGTAGCCAGGATGGAGACTTGAGTTGTGGGGCTCACTGTCAAGTTGGGCTTAAGTGGCACTACTGGCTCAGCTCAGACTGGCTCATTTCCCCTTGCCCCCAAGAACTCAACCTGTGACTCAGAACCCACCCATTCCTTCCTTTTTTATTGGAGGGGGGTTGTTTTTAATAGGAACTTGGATTTGGTATTTGGGATTTATGATTTGGTAAAAAGACTTGCATCTGATACCAAAGATTTTTCAAGATCCCTGTAATTGGATATATCAATTGATAGCCATGCCACTCAATTCCCTGCTTCTCAAACTGATTGTGTCTTAATTGTAATGGACTGTACAGTCCCTCCTTACTGTAAGCCACCTCGAGTCCTTTTCCAAGGAGAAAGGTGGGGTCAAATACTCAAAAATCAATCAATAAATAGTTGTTAATAGAGATGGGCAACTTACAAAAAAAGACACACTGTTTTGTCGTTTCGTAGGCTTCTGAAATGTTACGAAACAAAATCATACACCACTTTTCCCCTTTAAAAATGAAACTTTTTTTACTTTGTAAAATGTCTCTCTTAAAAAAAGATACCCACCAAGTTTTGTGCCTCTAGGATACAGGGGAGCCATTTTATAGAGTAATGAATAATTTTGTTATTGTTTCATTTTGTTACAATATTTTTTACAAAAAATTCATTTAAAAATAAAACAAAATGAACTGCTAGTAGAAACAAAACAAAACGAAACGAAATGAAACTCTGTTTTTCCATTTCATCCCTAGTTGTTCATATTTTGGTGCCACCTATTAAGGTTTACATGTAATTAACAAAATATTGGATCTGGACAGCATTGCTTCCACTCATTTTGCATTGCAAACCTCCCTTTAAAGAAAAAAAAAGAATAAAAACCTAAAAATCCAGCTCTGGCTTCATATTTAATGCACTGCAGCTGCGGATTGCGTGAGGAAAAAATGCAGCATTCTCCGTTTGGGGATTTATTTGAGGATGTTCTGCAACTCTTAGGCAAACACATGAATAAATGCATGGAAATATTTTGGTGGTAACTCATAAGCCCCTTCAAATGGAAGAAGAAAGAGGGGGAAGTTTTGCTTAACGGCCTTGCACTTTTATTGATGACTCCGCAACACAAATAAAATGTGCTTTTAATTCATGTAGCCAAACGCACTTAAACAACATACAATTTCTGCCATGGGGTAATTCTTCAAAACACAGTTACAAGTGAAAACCCA
The DNA here is from genome assembly GCA_023846285.1 of Phrynocephalus versicolor. NCBI lineage: Eukaryota > Metazoa > Chordata > Lepidosauria > Squamata > Agamidae > Phrynocephalus > Phrynocephalus versicolor. The sequence goes on from JAHTLZ010000054.1 coordinate 2,176,712, forward strand.
TTCCTAAGATTAAAATGATGTTGGCAGCCATTTAGAACCAGAGCTCAGGTAGATTATTCATAACTCTTGCTTTGAAAGGGATTATATTAGCTGTTCTTCTTTGCCTCCAAATGATAAACTCTGCATTCTTTCTCCACACGTTTTTAGGAAAACAGTTATATCTTCAAGTAATAGCTTTTGTTTTCAGGAATCTAGCCAATGGAAGGCTGCTGCAGGTGTTACTTTCTAATCAAGGCTAGCTTGGCAAAGTAGGACATTGCATTCATTATTATTTTTACTTGCCATTAATAGAAATATTTATTTTCTAATGTCCTTTGTTTCCTTCTAATCAGGAAGCAAAGTGCTTTACGATTAAGGGCACCTATTGAAATGACAATTGTGTAGCATCAAGTCAATTCTGACTCACGGGGACCCTTTTCACGGTTTTCTCGGTAGTGAATATCCAGAAGCAGTTTGCCACTCCCTTTCTTATTGGGGTGTCCTGGGACTTGGCAGCTGCCCCAGGGTTGTCTTTTTTTCTCCGAAGCATACCCTGGAATTGAACTCCCAACGTCAGGCTCTGCAGTCACAATTCCCCGCCGCAGGAGGTGGTGATGGCATCTGGTCTGGATGCCTTCAAATGGAGACCGGACAGATTCCTGGAGGAAAAGTCCATCCCAAGTTACAAACCATGATGGAGATGTGTCATCTCCAGGCTTAAAACCGGGGTATTTTAAGGGCCAGATGCAGGGGAGTGGTATCACGAGATAGAGATCTAGTCTCATGTGCTCCCAGAGGCATCTGGAGGGGCCACTGTGAGATACAGGAAGCTGGACTCGATGGGCCTTTGGCCTGATCTAGCATGGCTCTTCTGATGTTCTTATGTTCTTACCTAAGTCCAGCCAGCCAGGGTTCCCATTACTCACAAGCAAAATACATTATGAAGCATTAATGGGTTTAGAGGGAAAGGGGGGGGGGAGCGGATCACAATAGAGACAAAACATTTTTGTGGCTTTCTCATTGACCTCTGGAATTAAGTGAGTGTGGCAGTAACAACCTACTTTGGAAACCTCTGCAGGGATCAGTGGCTGGGAAGCACTGTGCTCGAGTGCCATTACGAGAACTGCCAGGAGACTGTATGAGGGACCCATCAACCCAAACGGTACAGAGATCTGCCAACAAGATCTAAAAGTCAAATCATTCTTTTCCCTGGGAGGAAAGATGGAGAGGAAGTGGGAGGATTTTAGAAATATAGCCTGCTTCTTCGGAACGCGGGGGGGGAGCAGCACTGGGGGGGGGAGGCAGACGTAAAGAAAACACAATAGCCATAAACCAGGCTTTTAATTCTGAAGTCGACACTGTTGACTAGAGATGGGCACGGAACGAACAATTTTTCATTTTTGCTTTTTGTTTTTCATTTCGTTACGCAACAAAATGACAAACAAAATTTGTCCCTAAAATGAAACGAAATGAACAGAAACGCGGGGATTTTTGTCGTGCGTTTCGTTTCCATTACAGCAATGAAGTGAGCTGCTTTAAATGCTTAAAAAGTCACTTAAAATTGGAATAAATGGTAATGAAAGTGTAACAAACCGGTAATGAAACAAAAATGATTTTTTTGCAAAAAATTCGCAAACGGAAACGAACCGAAACGGACCTCTAAACGACAAATGACAGACGAAACTCCATTTTTTTTCTATTCGTACCCATCTCTACCGTTGACGGATGTGACTGATATATATGTTTGTTTAGCCAATGCTCTTGGAAATACAAGCGCTCCAAGGGTCATTCTGGGTTAGCCCTGTGGATTGCTGCTGGACGCTTTCCCGCTACTGTTAAATCAGCACACTGGCTACGATAAATGTTAATGACTTTGGTCTACATTGCTCCAAGGAAGCACCTTTCCAGCATTCTCTCTCTCTTTTCCACTCTCCTTTATATATATATATGGAAGCCTCATTTCAAAGGCATCTTTATGGAATGCCATAAAGCAGCATTTTCCAGGCATTCTCCGGCAGTTAGAGCTACTGCTTTACACACTTTGGCCTTCATAGCTCCAAATACCTCTCAGCTCTGCCTCATTTTATACCCAAATATACCTCTAACCCATGCAGAGCAGCAGTTATCTCAATTTTATTGTTATACATAATTTACATCTGAAAGGCAGAATCTCGGAAATGGGAGCTATAGAATTGCTATACCTGCTGAATTAGTTAACTCTCCTCTCAGTACTTCACTTCATGAAAGTATGGGTGTGCATCTCTGTGGCTTTGTGTTTCTGGTTTTTGACAGCTCAACCTTTTTTCTTCTTCATGTGCATGCAAGTGTTCCTACCAGCCTCTTACAACAAATGTGCACTGGTTGGTGGAAGATCTAAATTGGGGTAACTAGTATTGCTGGAAAAACAGACGTTCCGATACCTTGAAGTCCAACTGCTATATTTTAATATAAACTTTTGTATGGTCTAGTTTGTCAGACATTAGAGCTTGAATACAGAGACTTTATGGTGAAACCATCATCTGAGTCTCTAAGATATTGCTGTATAATCTTGTTTATAGAGCAGGACACACAGGAATCTTGCAAGTAAAAACTGACAATAAAAAATATGTCATAGTCCTAAAATGCTGAGATTTCACAATTCCATGTATTGAAATCCTGTGGTTTAGTGCAGTAACCTGCACTAGAGTAGTCCGTTTAATCTGTGGGGATTTGATGAGTCAGTTCCTCCATATGTTTCACTGATCCAAAGCGCCTATTCAAGTTGTGACCTACCGGACCGGTTTCAAAAACAGGCTTTCAGCCTATAAGACATTGTTTGATGTGTGATATTTACTGTATAGGAACCTTGGTACGTAATTACTCTTAAGTGTAAATATTGACTTGGCTCATCCTTGCTTTTGAAAGGAGGAAAAAGTGTTATGATTATATACCACCCCATATCACTTCAAGTAGTCTCTGGGAGGTTTACAGTTTATTTACAGTATGCATGTTACACATTGCACACACACACCCAACAAGCTGGGTACTCATTTTACTGACCTCGGAAGGATGGAAGGGTGAGTCAACCATGAGCCGTCCACCTGGGATTGAACCCCAGGTTGTGAGCACAGTTTTAGCTGCACTACAGGCATTTAACCACTGCGCCACAAGGCTCCTAAAAAGCTGTGAAACAGCAAAACATATGTATTTGTGAGTCATGGAAAGACTCCAATGTGTTGTACGATGTTGACGTAAATTTCTGTGAAACACACAAAACAGAAGAAAAATTGTAACACTTGGAGGAAAGCTTTGGGATACCATGAATGCTGCTGTCACTACATTTCCTTGGAAGTTGAGTTGTGGCAAGTGGGCTTCTTGTGTGAGAGAAATGTGCTACTCATCCAAGTAGCTTCTTCAGTTTGGGGAAGGTTGGCCAGAGACCTCCAATTTACAATCCACTTCCTCTCTATTTGGTCACCCACATCAAACATGACTTCTGAAAGGGCTCTAGAACTAGGTTCTACTTCAATGAAAAGGAGAGAGAGAGAGAGAGAGAGAGAGAGATTGAGAGAGAGAGAGATGGGAAGAAAGCTTGAGACAATGAAGGAATGCATGAAGTCCCATTTCACAGTTGTCCCATGAATACTCTGAGTCGGTCTCTGTGTTTTAGGTCCTCCCCATGCAATCTGCATTAAAGCTTGCTGTACGTTTTAATACAGGTGCATCCCAGGTATACTTTTTTGGTGGCACCATCTAAGTTCAACCCACTTTTTCCTTCTGAAATTGCTCCTCTTCGCATAAATTCTTCAAAGAGACTTATGTTTGACAGACTCTAATGATTTATTAGGGATGAGAAGGAATCTCACTAAATTATTCATTCACATTCTGTTAACCGTTTGCTAAAACCCGGCGAGATCCCTTACCTCCAGCAAGAATGAGAAAATCGGTGCTGTGTTTTAGGTTCCCTAAAAAATGCATAAAATGGGTTTTTTTTAAGTGTATGCTCTCCTGCATGAAGTGAAGCGCGCACAAATCACACACGCAAACTCTCTCACACAACCAAGGAACAGGATTGACTGAGTGACACTACCAACCTGCCTGATGATTTAAAAACCAAGCAGAAAGATAGCTATTATCAGGGCTTACCGATGGCATTTGCAAAACTTATGTAGTGTGCAAATTTCATGAAAATCATTCTTGAAATGTGAAAAAGCTGTTACTAATTTCAACCAAAACACTGCCCACTGTTTTGCCGCTTTCCAGAACAATAATGAGACATGTGAGGATTTATACCCCTCACACAAGAGGTTGACAGAACCTCCATGAGTTTCATCTCTTTATTTTGCAGAAAAAATAATAATCCCTCCACCTGTACACGGCTTTGGTTAATGCACAAGAGGAGAAGTGTGCAATTTGCATAGATACGGTGAGGTATACTAATTGGAAATCCCCTTGGGATTCAAGTACTGTATATATGGAACCCTTGCTGAATTACACAGTAAACTCGAATATGCTGATCAGACTATGGGGCATGTGCCTCTAATTGTCCAGTGAGTACCAAGAGAACATGAAATGTAAATACAACACACACAACACACAACACACAACACACAACACACACACACACACACACACACCATGATCAAAGGCAAAACCCAGAGAGAAAGGACAGAAGCAACTAGAATGCACCAGAATGATTCAGGGAGTGTCTGTACTTTTTCACTCAAATGGAATATACTTTCACCAGTGACTTAAATTTCAGATTGACCACTGAAACACAGCCGATGTGAACCTATTACAGAACAGCCAGGAGGGTGATTGGAAACATGGTCAGACTCCGGAGGTTTTATCCAGTACCCCCACCCCCCCAACCTCTGAGCATATTTTGCTGATGTTTGATCTTCGCAACTGGTGGTGGGCTTGATAAATTTTTAACAGGAAAGCTGAGGCTGATGAGGAATCACAAGGAGAAGGGGGACTTATTTCTTACCCTGAGTCAAGGCCTTCAGGTTCAGTTCTCACTTGTTGCTTCAGAAGCATCCTCTGGAGGAAAAGTGGAAAGAAGCCCAGTTGTACAGTTTGGGCCAACTTCCAAGTCACCTCCCCCAAAAGGAGAAAAAGAATGATAATTCTCTATCGCCTCCCTCCTGCATAGGCTGTTGAAGTTGACTTGCAGGTTCGTCACTTCTTCTTCGATATTGCTTAATAATGAGCAAAAGAGAGGGCGGTAAATAGGGATGGATTTCAGAACAATATATATTCTATACTTCTTGCATCAGAACTCATAACGTGGGAGCTAAAGCTGTCCTGTCATCCAAGGAAAAGTAGGAGAAAAATGAATATATCAATGTGTCTCAACAGCCTGGAAGACATCCCTTTTCTCTCATGATTTTTATAGGGGTTGCGGACTCTCATAGTTTGAGTAAAGCAATAAAAATTAAACTGAGATAGGCAGTTTGGAACTCCAGTTAAATTTAATTTATTTCATTTGCTGGATTATAAATATTTTATCTACATTTTAATGGAAGGCTTGAATGCTGGGATTTTTATCATTGTTTTTTTATTATCAAACTATTATATAAACAAACTTCTGTCTTTCTGTGGCAGTCTTGAAGCCTCTGCCACATTATTCATTTTAACGGGGAAACAAATCTCGGCTATTTTACATTTGATTTACTCTGATTGGATGATGGAAATTAAAGAAGGTTGTAGACACCCTTCCATTGGTTGGATAGTCAATACAGGTCAGACGTGTGTTCTGAAAGAGGGCAAATGACTGGCTCAATTTAACAATCCCACAGAGAAAAAGGCTACCCATGACAACGTCAGTACTGGGAAAACAGGCATGTGAAATGGCACCTGTCATGATGTCCAAGTCAGACACAAGATAGGCAGGGGCCTGCTTCCCTTGTGGGCCCATTGTTCTCCTGCACAGTATGCTTTCAAATAACCCAGTGCTTGTCAGTTGCCCTGTGCGTCCACAGCGAGATGAGCTAATGAGGTCTCCCCACTGGCTCTCTTACCTCATCTAGATTCCTTCAAAGGAGAAGGTTGAGAAGGACTAAAAAAAAATGGACGGTCAGCATTTGTTCACTAAACACCCAAGTACTAAAACACTCTTGGAGGCAGTTCTGGAGTGGATCCTTGGGATATCCATCCGCGGTGTCCATTGTGCTTGAGAGGCTGGTCTCTTTTTGCTTTGGACTTGCTGGTTCTCTTGAAATATCACTCTCATTTTCTAAGTGATAATTACTGGCAGTAAATATACCCCAAAGGTGGTGACTTCTTCTTCTTCTTCTTCTTCTTCTTCTTCTTCTTCTTCTTCTTCT
>JAHTLZ010000054.1:2183068-2197892 GCA_023846285.1 Phrynocephalus versicolor
CCTCCACCACCAACACCACCACCACCACCACCGCCTCCTCCTCCTCCTCCTCCTCCTCCTCCTCATTCCATCTCTTCAAAATAACGAGGACAGAGTGAAGATTTCCCTTAAAATAACTGCAAATTTCATCTGGGGGAGATTTTCTTGTGTTGGATAAGATCTTTCAAAAATCTGCGTGCGTCCAAGCACTTTAGCTGTGGAAGAGGTTCCGGTGGCAAGGCTAAAGCTCCGCTCCGCCAGGCTGTCTGGTTGGCCCCACTAGTTTTAAAAAGCTGTCCAGAACAGCAAATTTTACAAATGGTGCAGTTTGTTCATCTGGCTATGTTTGAGGACATGTGGGCCGCCTTGGATTTATGCAGAAGCTAAGAGGGCTACAGCTGTGCATCCAACAACATTAGTGTTGAGTGTGGGTTGCCACCTGACTTTTCAAAATCCTCTTTGTCTTAAAAACGTATGTGACAGGCCCGGTGAACAGGGCCCATTCCATGCTAGGTATAACTGAACAGATGGCCGCGCACAGAAGGATGGTTTCCCTCCCTCTCCCTTTGTTTATTCTCCTTCTCCCCATTAATTCAAAAGCTGGTGAAGAAGAAGGGGCGATCCTTCAGAAACATGAGAAATACTTGCCACTGCAGTGCAGGGAACGTGACATTTGATACCTCCTTCACGTCAGCATCTTATATCTTCTTAAGGATTCTTCCAGACAGAGTAATTCAGCCCACACAGTTTCACATCTGTCGGGCTTTGTCTTTCTTCTCACATAACATGCCTTCTTATTTCCCTTCCTCCTACGTTCAATTTCCTTTTGGATTTGAAGATGGCCCTTTCCATCAATGCTATCGTGCAGGCTTCCTTCCATACGACCATCTTCCCAGGGTCTCTAATCAGATATGCAAGGCCAAAACAACTGTTGACTTTTGCTATCTTTTCAAACAACACTTCTGCTCTCCAATCTGTGTTTTCAATGACTGCTTAATTGAATTGAATCCAGCCTCTGGTTGAGAAGTGAGCGCCGAGAAGGCAAAGAGAAATGCATGGATCGAGTGGCATTTATGTACAAATAAATTGTGTAAGAATCGTAAGAGCAAAAGTAGTGTGGCATCGCTAATCCATCTCCTGGGCCTGATTGGAGAGAATCCCCAGCACCTCTGTTTTCTTGGCCATCACCAAAAGCTTTCACTGGGACCTGTATGAAATGAGTTAGACAGGTTCAAGTAGCGAATGTAAGGTTCACTCAGCCTTCCAGCCTTCCAAGGCAGGTAAAAAGAGTATCAGACTCACTGGGAGTGGAGTTGTTGTTGGTATGATCATGTTGTAAACCACCCAGATTGCTCTAGCACTATAAAGTGGTGTATACGCCGAAACGAGATCTTTATATGCAGCTGTGGGAGCCTTTGCATGAAAATCCTGGGTGATTCACTTCTTTCATTTTTATCTTTCCCCTGCACCCCACAACTCCTTTAAATGTTAATGTGGATGGGGGATCCCATATTCTCTTATCTATTTAATGGGTTTTTATTTGTTTAAAACATTTTAGTCATGTTTAACAGCAAAAGCCATCCCCAACTTGCTGATTTAATAAAATCTAATAAAATCCATGCAATAATAGAAGAATGAAATTAAAACACCGGCAGTAAAATCATCCACCCTTGCTCGTCTTAAAATCTGAAACTGAATTGCAGTTTTGAAATGTTAAAGAGAATATGCATAAAAGGGAAGAGGCTATTTCACATCCAAGCACCCCAAACACATCTGGTGTGAATCTCACAGATATAGCAGTTGGTGCCAAGAAGTCCCAGAACTTGAAAGAGTTTGAGATGGTATAATTCACACCATGGGCCATAATAGCAGGGTGATTCTAGGGACTTGACTTCAAACAAAAGGTCTGCCAACACTATAAAATACCATATGGTTTGTGTTAGATTTTTAAAATTGCTCAGGAACAACCAGAGATGGATAAGAGCCTAGACTGCACATCTCTGTGGGGTCACCACCCGCACCATAAAGACAATAGACTTGCCTCCATCCCTTTCCTTCTGCATGTGCCCACAATTCTGGACCCTCTCTTTTCTGAAGTGACATAGTGCTGAATAAATTTAACAGCTTCAGCCCTAATGGAATGGAGGGGGGGACAGGCATTCCTATGTTCCTGCCTGGCGGCCCGGGGCGGGCCACCAGAGAGGGAGAGGGAGGAGTGCGCTCTGACTGGTGAGTGGCTCATTTCCGGAGGAGGCAGGGGAAGTGTTTGTGCCCCTCTGTACCCATAATCCTTGATGGAAGTGTAAGACTGGGTTGAAGGGAGGAGGCGAGCATGAAGCAAGCTCAATTGCAATTTTTAAAAGTTGCCCAGAAAAATTATGTTTCCTTCCCAGCATGACGGCAGAAGGAGTTTCAGCTGGTGTGAATATTCTGATCTGAGGAGGACCAGCTGTAAGCATCCAAAAGATGCAGGAGGTCTATCCACTCCGGCATCTGGCCATTCTGGAGACAGGAGACGATGAAACGAATGCTCTATTATAGGGACGAAAATACATAAAATGAAATACAAACCAAGTACTATATTTCAAGTTAAAATTAAAGCTGGGACTCAGTGCTGACGTCTGCCCTGGGTGCTGCAAATTGCATTTGCTGCAGATGAAACCCACTGCAGTTTCTTTTTTTAAAAAAATGCATTTTAGAAAACATAAAATATTGTTGTGTTGCATCATTTGGCCATTAAAATAACTACCCGCACAAAATATTTCCAATCTAAAATATTAATGGCACAACTCTATGTGTTTCAAGTCTTGCGATAATTAGCTTGCTGCCATGCTGTTTGTCAGTGGCTCTTCCCCCCCCCTCCCCAATCTCTGGTTTTTGGGGTGGGATAGGAAAACAAGAGAAGAGAAGGAGAGAGAGAAAGAGGGAAAATTCACCATTTAATATAATTATCCATAATGACCACATATGGCCATTGTATCATTTGCTAATTATTTTAAATGAGTAATGCATAAACATTTTTGGAGATTATTCCATTATTAGCACTTGTTAACACTTGCGTGGAGAGACACAGCAGACATTTTAATGCCTCCAGTGCTGGCAGTGGGGTGTGTGAGAAGAATTAATGGCATTCAGATATATAATTACTTTTTTTGTTTGTTTAGATGATTATTGTATGGACAAAAAATAATGTTATCTAGAGGTAAAATTAAGACTGTTCCTGTGGAAGTGTATTGCACGAAAACCCTCATTTCTCCATTTAGCCATGGAGTTCCCAAACAAATTATGGGGGCAATACTTAAGGGTGTTATTTTTTAAAAGAAATTAACATATACACACAGTCAGTCCACCGTCCTACATCCCAGTAAAGCCTCATGAGTTGAGCATGGACTACAGTCCTGATAAAATGTGTTGAGATGCAAACAAAGGTGGTGAAGCAAGCAGGCGAAAGTGTAAACTGGGTTAGCAGAAAGGCCATGGTTCCCACCTCGTCTCCTTTTACAATTCTCTGGTTGATACACGTTTCCTTTTGAAATGTAGTCTTGGTCAAGCCAATGGGAAGTTGCCCTGTCTCTTTACTCAAGGTGTGGATGCCATTGCTTCCAGACCAGTACTTAAGATACTCAACAGATCAACAAAACAGCAGGAAGATGGAGCCAATTGCCTCAATTGGCGGCGAAAACTCCAACGCTGGAGGCGTTCAAGGCAAAATTCAGCAAACCATCTGTCAGATCTGCTTAAATTTGGAGTCCTGCCTTGAGGAGGAGGTTGGAGACAGTGGCCCTTCCAACTTCATGGCGCTGTGATTCTATGATCGCACAATCACACCCATTACGCACACGACTGGAGTGTTTCACACCAAAACAATATCGTATCACAGCAGAATGCATGACCAGCCACAAATATGGACCTTTGTAACATTCATTATGAACAATACCTCTCACCCACTGCACCAGACAATGGAAGCTCTGCGTAGCTCATTCAGTGGCAGACTCAGACATCCCCGGTGTGGGAAGGAGCACTACCACGGGTCTTTTGTACACTTACTCTTCTTTATTTGTTTTTTTGTATTGGGAGCTGTGTCACAAGTGCATTTCTCCGATGTGGGATCAGTAAAGGTTTATCTTATCTTATCTTATCTTAACTTATCTTGAGAATTGGAAGACTTTGTGGCATTAAAGGATTAGTCCATAACATTGCCTCTCATCAGAACTTTTCATTGGGTTGATACGTTGCGATGATCATTGCTGGTTGAGGACTGTAGATTAAGTAAAGTTGTACCAAATGACTTTCGTGCATCCATAATGCAGGCAGGGAGGCAGGAGGAGGGGGGAGAATTTTTTAAAAAGCACACCCAAATAAACTGAGGAAGCCAGTCGATCATAGATTGCCTAAAGTAATGTCTTATTTCAGCTTGCTGTCAATGTGTGATGCTCCAGGCTCCGCAGGCTAGGGACTGTTCGGTCTGGACCAGAAAGCTGAATCTCTTCCCTGCTGGGCAGAGCCTGGGGCATTATGGAAAAAAAAAACTTTGCTTATGGATACCCGACAGCCTTAAGTTTCATGCTGGCGAGTTTTTAGGTGCACAGATGGAGCCATCTTTTACGATGCCAGCCTAAGCTGTTCCTCAGCATGGTTTCCAAGCAAGAGGCAGTTTGGGTAAGCAATCACCTTATCGTTCAACTGGATCACAGACATCACCCGCATAATAAGATGCTAAGGCCCTACATATGGCTGTCGGGTGCAGAGGTTCAGAGGAGTTAGATAATGTTTAGGGTTTCTTTTTTTAAAATCATTATTAAAACAGTCTACTGGGTGGGTCAGTCAAGACAGAGTTATGTTCAATGGATTAAAGAAAAGAGAAGCCAGTTGCTTCCCATACAGTCATAGGATGTATGTGAAAAATCAGAAAACAGATGGCTAAGACTTTTTCTTGGGCCACTGAAGTATCATAAACAGATAAACTTTTTTTAGAGCTGCAAGACTTTTAGTCTGGCTGGCCTTGCAAGCTGCAGATGGAGAGGGAGAGAGAAGTCCAGAATCACTTTATACTGGCAGCTCCAGGATTTGCAGTGGAGCTGAAGTTCCAAGATGGAGTCACTTCAGAAAGGATAATTGGTTTAACTGCAGGAGGTGTCTTTCACCTACATATCTCAGGAGTTCATGTCAAGTGGACTTTTGTCTGTGGTCTTGAGCGGCAGATATCTGGATCTGTTCCTGGATGGAAACCTGAACTAAAGGAGATTCCAACAGCAAGAGTGTGGCGCAAATATATATTTTGTATGTATTTTGTTTGCTTGTTTGTTTGTTTTAAAGTCACATGTTGGTGCTGAGTTCTGAAAAGCCTGGGAAATATTAGTGTTGAATAACCGGGTTGTTTGGGAGGAGATGCCTTCTTTGCCAGATGCAGAGGAGTACTATCAGGAGACAGAGATCTAGTCTCGTGTGCTCCCAGATGCATTTGTTGGGGCCACTGTGAGATACACGAAACTGGACTAGATGGGCCTTTGGCCTGATCCAGCAGGGCTCTTCTTAAGTTTTTATGCTTTGCATCTCTGGGTCCATTATGACCCCCAGAATGGAATATTTCAGAGATTTACATTTATTAGTAAATATTCCATTTCATCTTTGTGAACCTCCTAGTGTCACATGCCATTACGTGATCCTGAGCCCCAGCAGTGTAAGATGTCAATATGCCTGAAGACAATGCATGCTGAACTGGGCTGCAAATCCCACAAAAAGCATGATTTGCTCCAGGTCAAGGATCCTTTATCCCCCCCCCCCAATTTCCTAAGCATTACCGCCATGAGCTCTCATGTCCATATCTGAAACAGGACTCCTTGGGAACTTCTTAATGCAGTGTTCCTCTGCTAGATGAAACCAAATGGCCAATTAAATAGAACCATCCCCGTGAAGAACTCCAGCTTGGTCTGTCTCTCTTCCTCAAAGGCCAAAAGCTTCCGTTAGTTCCATTTAATAATTTTAACCGGAGTAATCACATTTTCTAGTTGACCTAATACATTTATATGGATACATGATGACTAAAATAATCAATGAGGAAGGGAAATAGTGGAGTGAAAATAAACTAGGTTTACCGAAAGAGCATCTTATTGAACTACTGAGATTGGATTGCATTGCCTAACCCACTTGAGGAATGATAATTCAATCTTGGAAAAAAAAAAGGAAGTTGTTGAATTTTATATTCTGAGCTTTTTTAAAAAAATTGGTGTGCACAAATGTTTGCCCCCAGGAGCTTTGCATATTTTTGGATGCCTTGCTTGTCTTTGATTCCTCTTGTTAGGAAAGACTGGGGGCTCTTTTGTCAGTCGGGGTGATAAATCCATGCCATGTTTTAGTCTGGATTCTTTAGAACTGTCTCATGGCCACTGGACTTGTTTTCTTGAAAGATCAAAACATTTCTCTACTCAAGAAAAGACTGTTTGGATGAATAGAGGAACATTTCGCTCTCTCAAGAAAAGAAGTCTAGGTGCCAGGACTCAGCTTCCAGATAAACTCACCTGGATGCCTGAGAATCTTCACTGACATTCGTTAGAATCTTCTTCATTTCCTCTCACTTCAACTTGGCCTAGCGTCATCTTTTGTTGGCCTCTCATGATATGCCCAACTGGAAGGGGCTCCATTTCTTCCATTCCTGGCTACAAATTTCGAGGGGGAATCATCCGTTTGATATATGTTGCCTTGGATTATTGTCACAAATGAAGGCTTGTGTTTCTTTTCTCTGATGACACTCTCTATCCACTCTCCTTCAGCGTGGGCTCCTCAAAGCAATAGAAGAGGTAAAACAGCAAGATGGAGATTTGGTCCCAGCCTATCTGAAAGAACTGTGTTGTTGTTGTGTGGAGACTTTGTGTGAAATTGCCTTGAAGCAGTGGATGCCTTGACTCATGGGCTCAAGAGAGATGAGGAGAAAGACATTCTGCAAGATTTATCTAAGAGTCTGGTTAATCACATGAGATCCAGAAAATACCAGCAGCTGTCTACAGTAACTCTTCTGCTAAGGTGGCTTCTGTCGAGAGTTAATGCAGGTTACACGAGAAGGATTTAGAGCTACATGCTTTTTGCATTTATCTGTAATATTAAATTAGCTGGCAAAATGTTGCCGCCTTGGCAGACATTCACAAGACCAGGAAAAAGAGAGAGAGAGAGAGAGAGAGAGAGAGGCTCCAGATGGAAAGAAGATGTGGTCAGAAAGGGGAATTTGCTTATAAGGGCATCAGAAGATGAAAGGTTTAGATTCACAGTCATTTTAAATTTGACTTTATTTAAGGAGGGGAGCTGTGTATGGCATATTAGGGAAGCCCCAAGAGAGAAATGATTCCCTCTGATCAAGAATGAACTCCTGCATATTGAGGTGAGCAATGAAGAGTGTAGTTCTCAGACATCCTTTTGGAAGCATTAACACATTCTCCGAGGAATCCTCGCCTGGATCTGTCACAAATGTGCCTCAGAAACAGGCCTTCGCTTCAAGCATATAGCTTCCAGTACAGATGGGCACGAACCAATGGTTTGTCTGTTGGACCAATAGGTTTTCTGTGGTTCTCCTCCGACAGGGGCAATGTCTCAATGCACTTGTCCCACCTTCTCTGGATGCTGTGTTCAAGTGTTTGCCTGCCAGAGGGAGTCGGGCTCAGAACTGCAGGACAGAGGCTTAACTGATGGACGAACTGGCACAAACTGCCAAGATGGAGGCTCATGCCCATGTCTAATTTTAGGCTCTCTGTGTCATACTGCAAGGTATGTGAGAGTGATTTAGTCTTGAATGTAGAGTTAAAAGCCCTTGACCGTACACACTAATACCATCATCTTCCTTTTCAGCTCCTTGTTATCATCATCATTTATTTATTTATTTATTTATTTATTTATTTATTTATTTATTTATTTATTTATTTATTACACTTATAAACCACCCGATTTTCCCAAAGGGAACTCTGGGCGGTGTACATACATGTCACCCCACAACGACTACCTAAATACAGTCACAAGACATGACAATCCCCAACAAAATAAGCAATCGTAATACTCTCTCTGTGCCACTTGGGATACAGTAGCAGCCAAACCAGCCCGAGTAACTTGTTTTAAATATGAATGTTCAGTCCACTCTCTGGCTTCAGCTCCGCGACTGTTGCCCAGACGCTGACCTCAGCTTGCTCTTGAATGTGTATCAGCATCTGCGCCTTCCTTCTTTCCTAAGATGGCCGCCTTAGGACTCAGCGATCTGCACGGCTGGTTGCCCTCTGACCCTTGGATTTGTGCTTCCTTGACCCCCGTAATTGACCCCCTGCCTGTCCATCCCCACCTCACTTGGCCTCCTGCTTTTCTGCCCTCTGGTGGGTGCCGGCATTTCCTTTCTGCCCGACAGCGAGCGAGCGAGAGAGAAATGTCCTATAGGAAGCTACTTCAGCTCACTCTGCTTTTGTAGAAGACCTGCACACTTTTTTAAAATCGAGACTGTCCAACACACTGTAGATGCTCCATTCACCCAATTCATCGACATTTTAAAACCTGCACGGACCATTGATTCTAGACATGTATCTCCACAATATCTGTCAGCATGCAATCAGGACGTAGAGAATTCTAACATGTGCATAGTCAATAAAAATAAAAATAAAAATAAGGAGAATCAGAATGCTAAATGTTTGCTCCTACTGTAGATGAAAACTGACAGAAGAAGGCAGGATGTGTCCCAAATTCAGACCATATTTAAATTTTATATATTTCTCTTTATACCAAGGTGACTTCTCCTCCTTACTACTTTTCCTCTCTTTCTCTTCCATATACAAATTTTCTTCTTTACGTCTGGGCAGCTTGTCTACTTGTATAATGTACAAAGTTTAGACATTGTGTTAAGGGATCATACAACAAGATGAATTATTATCAGGAGGATGGTGAGCACTCCACTGCTGGAGGCACTTAAAATTAGGCCACCATATTTGGGATGTACTTGGGTTTGGATTCTTGTCAATGGGGTTGGACTCAATTACCTTTTAGGCTCCTTCCAACTTATGAGTCTATGATTCTGTGTGTATCTGCATTGGGGTTAGCTTTCCATCTACTTCCAAGCTCGCAAGATGTGTGGTTTAGCTCATCCTGCCCTGGCTGCACACAAAATAATTTCTTTGCAGAGGTACGTCAGGGCCAGTGCATCCATTAAGGCAAACTAGGCAGTTGCCTAGGGCACCAAAATGGACAGAGGTCACTGGCCAGCCTGCTGACCCCTCTGCCACTAGCCACCGCTGTCCGTCCCCCCCACCGCCCATCGCCATCCGCCCCCTGCCCCCTGCCCCATGCCCATCGCCGCCCCTGTGCCCATCACCATCTGCCCCCATGCCCGTCGCCGTCCCCCGCCATCCGCTGCCCCCTGCCGCCCTGCCCCCCACCGCTGCCTGCCCGCCCGCCCGCCTGCCGCCTGCCCACCCACCCCCTGCCCCGCCCCATCCCCGCCCCTCACCTAGGGCACAAAAAAACCTAGCGCCGGTCCTGAGGTACGTTTATGTGATTCAAGATTCCAAAAAGCTCATTTCTGTGCAGATGGTTAATGGCCTGAATCAGGACCCAGCCGCTCCCCTTTTGAAGCAAAGTGGGGGAATATTTGGAAGAAAAAAACAAGCTGTTTTATGAACATATTCCTCCCCCCTCTGGGGCACAGCTGATAGAAATAGGTGGTGGCTTCCATCTTAGCTACACCTCAGTCAGGTTGGTTGCATTCTTGCTTGTAATTTGAGATGAGTTTAAGCGATAGGATTTTTCTCGGTGAATATAAATAAGCCTGTATTCTCCGGTGTACTTGATAATTTCATAGGTATCCCAAACCAATCTGTCTTCTTTCTTACACCTGGGGAGTCAACAAAATTTACTCAGGATGGATTTTTAAAATTGCATAGTTTTTCTCCCCTCCCCTCCTCAGACCCTCAACAGTCATTAATGTACTTAACTTGGCCTGTTATAAATCAGCCTGAATAATTAACAGCTTTACAGAAAGGTGGTGGTGGTGGGGAATCAGAGAAACATCTGATTACATGGTCCTCCAGAGAGAAAGCAGATGAATTGTTTTGCTCCGAGGTAGCAGAAGTATTGATGGAGAAACCTCTGAATGCAAGTGACAAAGCGGTGGTGGCCATCTCCTGGGAGCTGGAATAAAATGGCTTTTCTAATAATTCTGGTATGTGGAGTGCTTAAATTATGAAAAATGGAAGCTGGCCTCTTCGGGTTATGACTGAACCATGCTGGCTGGGACTGTTCAGGCCACAACAGCAGCTGCACTTGTGTTACTGCTTTTGCAAACTGGGCAAACCTCTTTGTGCCCATCTCAGCTGCTCATCCAAGCTCCCGTTCCAATATTTTGTCCACTGGATATTCTAGAGAAGACCAACACAGTGGTATTGTATCTGGGGGAGTGGAATGTGGGGTGCAGTTATGCAAACCCTAAAGCTTTCCCAATGCCCAAACTGCTCCAGCGGAGTGAAACTGGATGAAAGGAATTCAATTTTGAACCTTTAAGTGAAATCCAATACGATTGAATAGCTGACTAAGAAGTGCCCTGATGTTTATTTCATTGCAGGCTTCTATAGATGGGCTGCTCAGCTTAATTTGCATAATGCCAAACCCCAGGGGATGGAGTTTATTGGAGGAAAAAGTATTGTTAAGCTCCTAAACTCTGCTCAGTCTTTGGAAGCACAGAGGAAAGGCGATCGCTTGAATCTCGCAGGAACGCTGTGGCTTCGTCTACGCACGGAGTGTCTCAGCAACTTTCAGATAAGGTTAGAAGGTCACCTTCCTTGAGATGAACCAAGACAGGGATGCAAAATTAGAATCCAAATTAGGGGCCGGCCTCACCGTTAGGCAGAGTGCAAAAGACGGAGCTAAGTGTGCCTCATCAAATTCTCCTGCTACTTCCAGAAGCTGTAGAGAAGTTTACACCATTAAATCCGATGGTTGGCCACATTTAAAACGGAGGCAATGACCCAGTGAGTCTTGCATGTATGTTGATTTCCCTGAGTTGAAGGGCTTCCGTGGGTTTCATGAAAAATAATAATCCAGTGGTACCTTGTATAAAGGAATCAATTCATTCCCAATGAAATTGTGTCAAGCAAATTTTCCTTTATACAAACTTCCCATAGGAATGCATTGAAAATGGAGTAATCCCTAATCGTGACCATTTTTATGTTGTACGAATTCGCCCCATAGGCGATTCTGTTAAGCAAATTTCCCCTATCTCTGGTATTCTGTATGTTGTATAGATTTTATGTTATACAAACCGTATGTTATACAAGGGTCCACTGTTCTTTCTGTCTTTCTTTCTTTCTTTCTTTCTTTCTTTCTCACTCACTCACTTACTTACTTACTTACGTGGCACCCTTGATGGATTATTTGCATCTTTCTTAACCATCAGCAAATCCTTATGTACTTGCAGTGTGCCTGTGTGCATCTGAGAGAGACAGCATGTGCTTTTCTTTTTGTAATAAGGGAAATATCAACAAACACATTATGCAGGTTATGCAAAGGGCTTGTTCTCTTGCTGCTAGCTTGAAGTGAGCCATTTTCTGAGGCTCTAAGATCCCTTATTGAGGTGGCTTGTCACACTTTCTTCATCCGCTCCCCCGCCCCCAGTTGATTACTGAATATAGTAGCGGACAGACTAATGGAATAGGGCTCAGACAACCTGAGCTCAAGTCGGCTATGGAAACTCACCGGGGGAGTGGAACTGATAAAACCATTACTTAAATACCCCACAGCTTGGAATCCTTATTAGAGTCACTTTACGTTCTTTCTTTCGTATCATGCAGGCATGGATGTCGCTTTCAATCAATATATTATAAATGTGCACGCACAGGCAGAGGAGTTACTTCACAGAGCTACTTCACTGAGTTACTTTACTGAGCCTCATGGCACAGTGGTTAAATGCCTGCACTGCAGCTAAAACTGTGCTCATGACCTGGGGTTCAATCCCCGGTAGCCGGCTCAAGGTTGACTCAGACTTCCATCCTTCCGAGGTTGGTAAAATGAGTACCCCCCTTGCTGGGGGGGGGGGGGGGGGCGCAACGTGTAGCCTGCATCCTGTAATTAAAAACTATAAACCGCCCAGAGACTACTTGAAGTCGTATGGGGCTGTATATAAGCAGAACACTTTGCTTTTTTTTTTCCCCCAGAAGAAACTGGTGTGGGGCCATTGCCATTAGAGTAAGAGAATAATGCTCCACCTGATGGAAGACAGGTTAAATTCTGCAGGTCTTTCTTCTCACCGGAGGGATGCGTTATCCCGATGAAAAATGTGTGTTTCACTTAGCCTGATGGACTCCAAGCCGTGATTAAACACGGCTATGTAATTTCTGCTTCCCAAGGAGCTTGGCGGGAGTCGGGAGCAACCAAAATGGATGCCTTGGAGAAAAAAAAAAGTTTACAACACATGCAAGTTTCTGAGAGACTACTCTGTTAGATTCATCTGGAAAGCAGCAATTACAAACATATGTCATCCGTCATTATGGCAGAGAACCGAAGACAGAATTATTCATTATATGGTTTCAGAGAGCCTAAATTGGAGAATAAGATTACCAGGAGTGCATGATTTCCCCAGATTGCTACTTAATAGTGACTGGGGAGGTGGGAACATTATTCATATCTGCAATGGAAACAATATCAAATAACAACAGAGGTTTGCCTGCAATGAAATGTGGAGCCCTCGGGGGGTTTAGCTTCTGACGGTGGTTAATTGTGTGTCTCCTGCCTCGATATAAATGTTTTGGATCCCTATGGTTGGGGCATTCACACCATTTAGAAACAAATCTGGTACTTTAAAGTGCTTTTATACTTCTCTTTTGGCTGTTTTTGCAAAATTGTTTTTCTCCCCCTAATTCTAAATGTCCACCAGGCATATAAGTCAACACCATATGTTCTTGCTGTGTGTATGTGAGTGTGCAACCACAATGTGTTAGTCGTGAGTTATTTATTTGTTCATTCGAAGTATTTGCACTGCTTTTCTCCTCAATGAAGGATCCAAGACAACATTTGAAAGCTGAAAAGCAGTAAGTGATTCAAATGTTTTAAAAGGACTAAATAAAGATTACATTAAAAGCATTAGATGAAAGCATCATCATTATCAACAGCAAACATATATGAGAACATATTTTTGTGTGTGTGCAAATAGCGGTATCTTCCTCACACACAAACACAGTGCAACAGTTGCTGCTGAGCTGCCTTCCCTTGAACAGAGCAGAAAAACTAGATACACCTTGATTTACCAGGCCTGTGCCTGCTCTGTGTTTTGGTTCAAAATGGGGTGGTGGGTGGGATGGGGTGGGAAGGATGCCGCTTCTGTGTGGTGAGGTTTTGCACACATGGAGGGAAGCAGGACCCCTTCCCGGAAAGTTCTCCTCGCCTTCTTCTAGCCCAGAGGTGGGGAATATTGTGGCGCCAGCTGGTTCTCTGCAGGCTGCGTTGACAAGTTGCAACAACCTCTCTCTCTGGGAAGGAGAAAACATATTCACCTGCCTAAATCAAAGCATAAGTCAGGACTGATGGCCTTAAATCCGGATGTTTTCCAACACAAACTCAAGCATCTCTGTCTGTCTTTCTCTCCCCCTAGCCCTAGCCGTAACCCTAACCCTAGCCCTAACCCTAGCCCTAACTCTAGCCCTAACTCTCTCTCTCTCTCTCTCTTTTTCTCTGTGCTTGTAAAGGAAAATAATGAATGTCAACAGTGTGGTTTTATTGAGTGCTCAAGTCACACATTGTTCTGCTTTCAATGTTAACAAGAAAAGGTTGTTTTGTTGGATGCAGATGGATAGTCACCATGAATGTGTTTTTTTTAAAATGGATGGATTCTTGTTACCAACCTTGGTGTTATAGCCCACTTTTTGCAGAAAGGAAAACAACACCTCCACCTCTTATTTTTGACCTTCCGACAAGTTATTCTCTCATTTTCTAAGAAACTCAGAGCCCCAAATGCAGTGAAGTCCCATGTCAATGAATGGAGACTGAGCACACCTATATATATATATAACCCTTCCCCCTTTTTCTATTTAAATTGCTTGAACTCAGACTTGGGGCTCAGGACTTAGTACCAAAGATTTGGACTCAGACTTTGGACTCCAACCCAAAGACATGTCATCATCTCTGGTGGTCTACCATATGCCTTGAGCGCTTTAAAAAAAATACTTACAGGGGGACGGGTTGCTTCTGTGTTTTGTCTTGAGGTTGGCGACAGTCATGGTTAGGGCTACAAGCCCCAGAAATCGCTGCCAGCACAGCTAGCCATAAAGGCTTGTGGGAAACACAGTCCAGGTTGCAGTCAGGTTGGTAAATTGAGTCCCTGGGTCGCTAGGATGGGAGAACATCTCGTTTGCATAATTAAATTGGAGTGGTTTAGCATTGTGGCACAGTGGTGAAACTGCAGTACTGCATCCAAACCTTTTCTCATGAGCCCAGTTCAGTTCCAGGTAGCCTGCTCAAGGCTGACTCAGCCTTTCCTCCTTCTGAAGTCACTGAATGGAGTGCCTAGGTGTAGCCTACATCTGCATGCATCATTAAACAGCCCAGAGAGTGCTTTATGGAACGGTGCATAAGTATTTAAGCGCTTTTCATTTTTCACTGATAAAC
The DNA here is from genome assembly GCA_023846285.1 of Phrynocephalus versicolor. Taxonomy (NCBI): domain Eukaryota; kingdom Metazoa; phylum Chordata; class Lepidosauria; order Squamata; family Agamidae; genus Phrynocephalus; species Phrynocephalus versicolor. Next base: position 2,197,661 of record JAHTLZ010000054.1, read on the forward strand.
TCCTACTGGTGGCTATACCAACTTCATGGTGTCCTGAAGTCCATTACAATATTTGACCGGTAGACTGAGCAATGACTAGGGAATGGAGTAAGCAAACATTGAAGCTAGATGTTGCAATTTACTATGCAGAGACAACTTTACTAGTGTGGTTTTTGAAAACTGCATTTAGTTTATAAACTATCCTTGTGTGAATCAGTGTGCCAGATGTGCAATGAAAACAAACATTTCATCA
>JAHTLZ010000054.1:2197902-2218062 GCA_023846285.1 Phrynocephalus versicolor
TCATCATCATCATCATCATCATCATCATCATCATCATCATCATCATCTTGCAGATACCTTCACCAATATGTCCCTTCCTAACTGAGGGAGCTACAGAAATTCAAGAAAGTTTATTCCCTGTTTTTTTTTTAAAAAAAAACCAAAACCAAACAAAGCACAACACCCAAACAACAACACTTGGCATTTCAGTATTCGCGCAGAGCCTCCGTGTCTGTCTGATTAAAATTTCACTTGGCCTTTCTGTCCATATTAAAAGGAAGCTATTTGCGCCCGCAGCTGTTCTGCCGACAGCCGCAGCATGTTACATTTCAGGGGGTTTATTGAGCCTGTCAGCGCTTCAAGTACCCAAGTGTTTGAGAAGTGCAATTTCAGCCGTTCTGCCTCGATGGAGTCAATGGGGTTAATGGCGACCCTGGAAAGCATCGCACTTGGCAACACGAGAAAGACATGGAACTTGAAGAAGCTGCCCAGACCAGAGTGCCGTTTTTGGCATCGGGAGGGCTTTTCCCTTACAAAAGGCTGGCTTCCCACCATTACCTGCCATGGCTGGGTTTGGTGGCCCTTGCCACCACGGACAGGGGACGGTGCATAGGATAGACACCGTTTGGCTGAAGGTGTTTTGAATGTAGGCCCCATCCTGATCCCAAAGCCAAACTCCTTTCGTTGCCCAGTTCCCTTCTCCCGATGGAAAGATGCGACTAGCCAGAAGTGCATTTGGGAGCAGTGGAAGGAAGTTGGAAGAAAAGTCACCACTGCTGCTGCTGACGCTGCCAGTGCCACCACCACCACCATTGGATTCACATTGCATTGAGCAGTCACCCCCAGTTTTGTTGTTTTACCCCCCCCCCTTTGGTGGCACTCATTCGCTGAATTTGAATTCAGTGCTCAAACTGCCTACTAAAGCATGATGGAATGGCGGCTCTTCCTTGGGTCTCCAGATCCATAATAATATGTGTTTTGATTTTCCGTTAGAAATGGGCACAAAATGAGCGATTTTTCGTTTTCGTTTTCATTTTTTCGTTTCGTTACGCAACGAAAACGAAATGAAAAAATTTTCAAAACAAAAACGAAAACGAAAACGACCAATTTTGCTTTTTCATTATTGTTGCAGCAAATGCATTGAACTGAAAAAAGCTAACGAAACAGCAATTTTTCATTTTGTTTTCATTTTTTCGTTTCGTTACCTAACAAAACGAAAACAATTTTTTTGCAAAAAACCTCACGAAAACGAAAACGAACCGAAACAGACCCCTAAACGACCAAATGACAAACAAAACACCATTTTTTTGAGTCGTGCCCATCTCTGTTCTCCGTGGTTTCCCTGCCTCGTCCCTTCCAGTTGCTGCCCCCGAGAGGGTGGGTGTCAGAGGAGGTGGAAATTTGCAGTTCATTTAGTGTGACCATGAAACGGACCAGCATGGATTGCCAAACCAAACAACAACAAAAAACAACATCACAACTATTTTTTTAAAAAAATCAAAACAACAATTCCAAATTCCAGAACCATAATAGACACCACCCACGCTGTGAATAAAAACCCCTTGGCTGAGAAAAATAATTTTTTTAAAAAATGTATCTTGACAGGTGGGCCAAGACCAGCTTGTAACATGAATTCCCTCCTCCCAGAATGTACCTCTGATGGAAGGGAATTCCAGAGTGAGGAAGCCACCACAGAGAAGGCCCAGCTGTGGATAAATGAGTTCCCCAGAGTGACAATCCAAAGCATTCTCATATAAGAGGTGCAAGGGGTAGATGTTTTGAAGGGAATACACTTGGTGTGTGTGTGTATATACAGTTCCCTAAGTGAAGAGGGATGCAGGTTTTCCCCCGATTTGGTAGGTTATTCGTCTCTGAAGTATGTTGACAACACACATACACACACACACACAAACTCACACACACACACACCATTAAACATCCTTTGGAGGTTACCAAGGTACATCAGAGGTACAAAATCCATGAGTTATTTGAAGTGTGACACATTAACAAAGTCATAGTTGTTGCTGACAATGTAACAAGAGGCTGTGGGAGGAAGTAGACACCAAACAATCGCATTACATTTTATGGCAACTGTAAATATAATTCAATAGTTCCCTAATTTTCTCCCATTAAAACATGGGCATCGTTACAGGTCATAATTGAGAGATAGAGGCGGCCTCACATTCTGAGCATCCAAATGAGTGATTTGGCAGCCGCTACTCCAGTGTATCATTTCCACAATTAAAATGGAAATGAATTCAGTGCCCCATAAAGTTACTAAACACAGTATATATTATTAACAAATCCCTTAATTGTAATCATTTTATGATTTCTTAGATTACTAAAGCATGAAATCTATTCTGAGTAATTTTGAATGGGGGGGAAGAGGGTATAAAACTTTTTTTTGCCTTTTTTGTAAATGAATTTTCATAATTACTTTGCTGTAGTAAATTATTCAGATTATCATTTTACTTATTAAATACAATTATAACCACATTCTTTTCTATTCTGAGAATTACAGAAATATTTAAATGGCACTGATTCGTTAAATGCCCCAGTTTGGTACAGCTCCAGCAAGGATTTCATTTGGATACTCTCGTTAGCATTGCCAGCTCCTTTTGGGAAAGAAGGAATTGGAAGAAGAAAGCATTCGGTTCGTAAAAAACTGCAGAATGATTCATTTTCTCTAGTTGATGCTTTTTAGGTGCATGTATGTTGATTGTATGAACGGCAGAGGCCCGTGTGAGCAAGCACCTTCACAAAAATGATGGCAAGAATACAAGTATAAGAACCTATTACCTTTCTGTGCATTATATATGTATTGGGTCTATCCCCTAAGTAGAGATGGGCACGAAACAAACAAAAAAATGTTCTGTTATTCGTTTCATTATGTAACGAAATGAATAACGAAAATTGTGATGAAATTGGAATGAACCGAACAGAACAACAAAAATTAGGTTCGTTACATTTTGTTTTCGTTAATGGCAACACGCAATGAAATGTGCCGTTTTTAAATGTTAAAAAACGTCCTGAATATCCGTGAAAACCTAGTGATCATTATTTATTCCGCCTGATAATACCCCCCGGGGGGGGGCCCCAAAACGCGCGTTTATGAGAGAGAGAGAGAGAGAAAGAGAGGGGGGAGTGGATGGGTGGGTGAGTGGGGTCTCACCTTGCTCAGTTCTGTACCATCAATGAATAGCACCCCCTTTCCCCTTCAATATGATCCACCATTCACCTCCAGTTCACCTGGAAGACCACGAGCAAAATTCATTGCTAGTACGGATTCTGTTTTCCTTCTCAAAATTCTCAGAGGAGCAGCACACAAGACAGAAGTCTGACTGTGATGGGATTTTTGAGGGAGGCAAAGCTTTTGGGATGGGGGGACGGGTTAAAGGAAACAAACCTCAAAAGAAGAGACAAAAGAAAGAAAGAAAGAAAGAAAGAAAGAAAGAAAGAAAGAAAGAAAGAAAGAAAGAAAGAAAGAAAATCTTGGGAGAAAAATTTTAACTGTGAAGGAAAAATGAAATATCGGCGAGAAATGTAAAGCTATGCCACCTTGTAAGAAATAACAGGCAGCCCCAGATATGCTGTGGAAATTGCCATGATCTTTGCCCTTATGAATCATGGATAGAGGCACTGCTTGCTTCCAACTCTTCGGACAGATAACCCACCAAATAAAATTTCATGAATGGTAATATTATCACAGGCTCCGGGAAATAAGGCTGGCCCACTGTGTAGCCTGGTAACTTAATTAGCCTGTTTGTATTTTGAAGAGGTGAGACTTTTGGCGATAATTGAATTTAGTGTTATGAATCCTTCCCTTTCCTACTTTTATTGTCTATGGGCCTGATGTGTGAGGAAGGGGGGGATGCAGTGCTGGTTATATTGAAATTCCTGCTACCTCTTTGGCCCCCTATTTCACTGTCAGTGTGTCAAAGCCAGTGGGGAGGAACTCACGCCTGTGTGGAGATGCGAGGGACAGGGACAAATGGGCCAAGCTGAGGACCATTAGTTGCTCTCTGGACCTGTTCCCTTGGACCGGCATCCATCTTTGTGGGAAGGGAAGAGGAGGGAAACAGCACATCTCTAGGCATTTCTGCTCCTCTGCTTACGGGGGACATAGTTCCCAACTGTGGGGCACCCAGGTGTTCATGGACTGCAACTCCCAGAAACCCTGACCAGCACAACTGGTAGTTATTGGTCCTGGGAATGGTCGTCCAAGGATGCTTGGTTTACCAAGGTTGGGAATCACCATTCTAGGAGATCAATTGGAGGGTAGATTTCTTGTGTCTCTTTGGAGGGGGGAAATAGGGTCCTGTAGATGAAAATAAAAATGTGTTAACTAAACAAATAATCTCCAAAGGGTTGAGCTCCTAACCCAAACCCTAACTGTAACCCTAACTCTAACCCTAATTCTAACCTTAACCCTAATGCCTCTCACCCTTTTTGGTCTCTTCATTTGGAACTACTGTTTAGCAGTGGGTCAAATGCTGCACTAATGAATGTGTGACACACCACCCATATTCTCCCCTAAAATATGTATGCATTGGTACCTTGTATAAAGGAATTAATGCATTCCAAATAAAATTCTGTTAAGCAAATGTTCCTTGCTAGAAATTTCCCATAAGAATGCATTAAAAATGGAGCAATCCCTAATCACAACCATTTTTATGCTGTACGGATTCGCCCCATAGGTGATTCCATTAAGCAAATTTCCCCTATCTCCGGAATATTTTATGTTGTACAGATTTTACGTTATACAAACCATTTGTTATATGAGGGTCCGCTGGATCATGATTTTGAGGGAACATGTTGATTTACCTCTCTTTGGTCTCTCTACCTCACTTTCAGGACAGAGGAAGTTACCAACAATTGGAAAATGCCAGGCATTGCACTGAAGGACCCAGTTTTCTTTCCTTTTCCTTTTTTATGTTTGCAGGTTGTGTTTCTCCCGGAAAAAAGTCTGTGTGGTTCATGCCATCAAACACAGCTTTCTGGAAAGTTAACCTCTTGCTGTCTAGCAGAAGGTCTCCTGCCAGCTAACTCCATGCGCTGCGCCGATATGATGGGTTCGATAGCTGTAATTGCTTCCGTGTTGTGGCGTGATTAATTTGTGGGGAATCATGAAGGTTTCTAGTTCAGGTTTAAGCCCGTACGTTCTCATTAGGGCATCCCTGAGGGGCCGCAACAAAAGACATTCCGTACAGAAGAGAAAATAATGAAGTGTTCAAAATACCTGCGCCTTCTCTTCGAGCGCTCAACAAGAGTGCAAGAAAAGATCACCTGTAATAAAATTCCAGGAACACAGACACTCGGAATGAAGCACTAATCTTGATACATAAATAGCAATTTATGTAGCAGAGACAGGGAACAATGGAAACAGGAGAAAGAATGGCCACAAAGTCGCACAATTAACGCAATGTGTGTGCCTCCGTTTGCATGGCAGAAGATGCAGCAAGATTTCCAATGAAGGCCAAAAGTCGTTTCCATGAATAACGTAGACAGAAGTACATATGCTCATTTCCGAAGTTCAAAATAAATACAATCTTTGTCTGCATAGAAACACCTGGTGCACAATGTATATTGCGCATAGCACAGGACATTGTCACATATTATCCACTTCCTAGGTGTTGCGATTAACAATTTTAAAATTGTCACTCTAACTGAACTGCTTTGAAGCATTTTTATTCTCTTCCTCTGTTTAAAACCAATCAAGTACACAGCAAAAAGGAGCTACATAAGCTGTCTAAAAGGTGTGGCATAAGGAATCACACTGTGGTTTATGTTGACTTGATGTGTACTGTTGGCTGCTTTGTGACCTAGCAACACAAAGGAAGGAAATGTGAACCCAAGTAATCTTCTTTTTTAAAAAAAGAGAAGCAAAGTTTGGAGGTTTGGATTTCAAATATTGATTTGAGCAAGCCAGCCAGTTCTTTGACTGCAGGCTCCAAGTCTTATATATTGCAAAGGGCTCAGTTCTAATTAAACAAGAGTTGGTGGAATTAAAAATTACTCGTGCATGACCTCCGTATTGGTATGCAAACTACAGCTATCGGATGACAAGGCAATCAATACAAGATCATCATTTAATGATATCTTTATTGAGTTCCACCCCAACAACAGCAGCAGCAGCAGCAGCAGCAGCAGCAGCAGCAGCAGCAGCAACAACAACAACAACAACAACAACAACAACAACAACAACAACAACAACAACAAACAACCTTGAGGTCTCTTCCAACTCTATGATTCTATGATTCTATGATTCTCTTTGCGACTTAACACCTGGATTTAAACACACATCCCTATAAAGTAAAATGAAATGAACACAAAAGTATAAGCAATGGATTTTGAAAGACTGGCTGGGTTTTTCGAAAGAGAGCGTGATTTGAAACCAGCTGTTCTTTTGTGAAGGAGGTGAATGACCTTATTCCCCTTTGGCATGAATGAAGGAGGAAAGTTGGACCCTGTGGCCAATTTGTTTGTCCACTGAATTACATTTGTATGGGAAAGGTGCTTCTCACCCATTAGTTCTTTATTTGGTTTTAGGACGATAAGGGAAAGGTCAGAGAGGTTGCAACAGAAGATAGTTCTGGGGAAAGTGCCTTTATCTTAGCAACTCCTTTTCTGAAACTCTTTGATAGTCACCTTTTATTTCAACCAAAAATACCCCCCAAACTCAAAATAGCTTTAACAGTCTGCAGTGGAAAATATTGGATAGGGTTGGATGGTAAAAATAAACGGCATCATTATCAGCTTTCATGTAACTTCAGAGCAATGAATTTATTGTTGGTTAAGGCTGTTACGAGTGTAGCTTCATCTGTATCAAGCATCATAATTCAGGAATTCTTTTTTTAAAAAAAAAGTAGGGCAGAGAGAGGAAAACACACTGTAAATATTACTATAAGAATAATTTTGCAACATAGTTTAATTATTTGGTTCAGTAATTATTTCCACAGCAAAATCCTTCACAATCTACTCCCGTTGACAACCTAAACAACTGTTTCATTAGAACTGAGAACTAATTTACAAGAGTTTCAGAACTACGAAGACTCCTCATATCCATGTGAGATTTATAGCCACTAATAAAATCCACCATCTCAGGCATATGAATTAACAGTTCATTAATGCATTCAGCATCCACATTTTGTCTTCTTCTCAAGATCTCTCAAATGCACTGCCATTTTTTTAAAAAAATATTTAAAATATATCAAAGAAACAACATAAAGCATGCCAACAATATTTTTACATTTTACGACATTAATACATTTCTCTTACACCTACTGGTTCATCGGTGCCACCTTTACCGTTGGGGTCAGGACTTGGACAATTGTAGAATGTGTATAATGGCCTTTGTTTTATTTATTTATTTATCTATCTATCTAGTATCTATTTATTTATTTATTTAGAGTATTTTTACCTTGCCTTTCTCTTTGAAAAAGGACCCAAGGCGGCTTACAGTAATGAGGGATAATATACAGTCCGGTACAATTAAGACATGTTCAGATATTGAGAACAGGGAATTGAAGGACAACTTACAACATTAATAGACAGCATTATTTTAAAGCTACAAGAGAATGTGAGCAGTTAAAAGGAGAGTAAAGTACCATGTAAAGTTATAAGTGATGGAAACTAACATTGAAAATATAGCGTTAATGTAATCACACAAGGTTATGAGTGGTTATAAGCACAAAGTCTATGTGATCCTATAGACTCATATAAAAACACATAATAGGTAGCCCATCATCCAGAGAAAGCTTGTCTGAACAGACCCTTGCTTGTTTCCGGAAGGACAACAGAGATGGGGCAGTCCTGGCCTCTAGTGGGAGGGAGTTCCAGAGTCTGGGTGCAGCAGCCGAGAAGGCCCTTTCATTGGTTCCTACAAGATGTACCTGTGTGAGGGTGGCGGGATGGAGAGAAGGGCCTCTCCTGATGACCTTAACACCTTAGTGGGTTCATACTGTGAGAGTTGATCATTGAGGTAGCTTAGACCCAGGTCGTACAATGCTTTGAAGGTTATGATCAGCACTTTGAATTGTGCCCGATAGCTGATTGGCAGCCAGTGGAGCTGCTTTAATAGGGGTGTAATGTGGTCTCTTATACCCCGCCCCAGTCAGCATTTTGGCTGAGGGACCACAACACCACCCTGAACCCAGCCTTTCATAAGCTAACAGGGTCAAGCCTGGTTTGTATTCAGATGGGAGACCATCAGCCAATACTATGGACACCTCCTGATAGGACCATGAAAGGCTCTTACCAAGGACAGCCAAGGTGGATAGTGCTGAGTTAGACAGGTATCTTCCTTGGATGGTCTGTGATGGTCTCCCACCCTTTCTTCTCCCTCTCCCCAGGCTTATGACCTCCTCATTGCCACAGTTAGCAGGAGGAGTAGAACTGGGAGCCTGCGAGAAAGAAGAGGAAGGAATAATGGCAGGGGCACCTTTTTACCAGAGCCATCCCTTCTGGATGATATATGTACGTATGGACACAAATGCACACATACTTCCTTTGAGTCCACTGCTCCAACGAGGGTAGGAGGGAGGGGGACACTATGTCATTCAGCAACGGAACCCAGTTCTGGGTTGACCACGGTGGCCATTGGTGATGGCATCTGGCCTGGATGCATTCAAAGGGGGATTAGACAGATTTCTAGAAGAAAAGTCCATCACAGGTTACAAACCATGAGGGAGATGTGTCATCTCTAGTCTTAAAACTGGGGTACTTCAAGGGCCAGATGCAGGGGAGTGGTATCAGGAGACAGATATCCAGTCTCAAGCGCTCCCAGATGCATTTGGTGGGGCCACTGTGAGATAAAGGAAGTTGGACTAGATGGGCCTTTGGCCTGATCCAGCAGGGCTCTTCTTATGTTCTTATCTCCCCTCCACACACACACATGCACCATGGTCTTGAAATGAATCAGACATGGAAAACACCTCCTGAAAATCAGGATGTAGGTATGACAAGGTTTGGCGGCATTTACAGTGCCGAACATGATAGTGCAAAATATATATATATATATTTATAAGAGGTTTAAAGGTGAGTTGACTTTCATTCTTGCCATATTCCAAGACACAGCTCTGAAACCTTTCCTTAGGAGGACTCAGCTGCTAGTGAGTTGTGTGTCCCATGTAGGCTCTGTATCTCTGTTTATGCGCATGGAATGGTTTTACAGGGATGCTCCTGATGCTCCACCATAGCAGCACTGGAAGCAAACTTTTGAATACTTCCGATGTTCTTCCGGGCACTTTGAGGCTTTATCTGTTCTGTTCTGTTCTGTTCCCTCTGCTGAATGTTTAAAGGTTTGCTCCTCAGTAGATCGGGTGTTGTATTTGTTACCAAACTTCTAAATACCTGTAGTGCTTTCTTCTGAAATGGGAGAAAGGTACTGAGGTTTCAAGGAGCTTCAGGCAGTGAAAAGAGAAGGACATGTGTTGGGTTGATTAACTGATTTCTTTGACAATTTAATTAATTCTGGGGTACATGGGTCTTGACTATTTTTGGCCTCCTTCTCTTCTCTCATCATATGGCGTACATAGCAATACTTTGAAAGTGTTTGAAATCTACATGGTGGAGGAATTGAGTGGTGGATGTAGGACCTCTTATCGCTTTGATTATTTTCTTCGCTTTTCACAGAGGTGTTGTCAGTGTTCTGCCTTCTTCCTGTCTTGCTCCCCTTCGTTAAAATACGTAGATACACATATGGGTGTTATTTTAACTGTAGAGGTGCTTTTATCTTCATATTGGTTAAAATACGCAAATATCAGTGGGCTGGAGAGTGAGGGGGAAAAGCTGGAAGGGGAAGCAAATTTGGGTTGGAGAGGGCAAACCGCAAGATCAAGATATACTGAGACCACATACTGAACATACTTGTGTGCAAATAATGTAGAACAAAGAGTTTCTTCCTTCTAAGTACACATCTGCAGCACTGCATTGTATTTGCTAAAGCAACTTGGACATGTGTGTGTGTTGTGTAAATATGTATAAACGTAGGCTTGCATTATGAGGAATAGGGTAGCATTTAGGGATGTATTTAGCTCTACTTGGGTGTGTGGGTGCATATTTGTGGGTGTCTGCTTTTTGTAAGAAGCCATGATAATAAACGCTGAGCCATAGTAGTCCTCTTAGATCGATCTCTGTTCCAATTTTATTAACCTAGTCAGCTAGGATTGTTCTGAAACTTATTTATTATTTATTATTTATAATTTATATATTTATAAACTTATATACCACCCGTCTTCTAATCAGAACTCTGTGTGGTTTACAATAGTACAATAAAAAAATAACCAAATACAACAATATCAAAGCAGCATAATAGATACTCAAAACAGCAATAAGCAGAGTAATAAAAACACATTGATAACAAAAACTTGTGCAAAAACTTTGTTTCTTTGCATGCCAAACACTGCAAGTTGATACTGGTGGGGCTTACTCCCAGATACGTTGGCACTAAACACCCACTAAGAATGAATTTGATGTAAAGATTCATCATTGCTCCAAATATATATATATATATATATTAAAATTTAAACTACCACAAGCCTGGTGCTGCAGAGGGTAAAGAAAATGCTGCAGGTTTGTTAAATATTTATTAAAGAATAATTTGTCATACAATGAAACAAATAATAAAATTCCCTTTGCTGTATACCAAAAGCACACTATATGTCTTTTTCTGTCCAATTAAATATTGATAGTAGATTTCTGTTTAGGCTTTTTGGGGGGGCGGGTAGGGGAACTGTGGATGGCCCCCTCTTTTCGCAAACCTCAGCTGCCACCTGGCCAAGTTTTAAAGACACGCAAACAAACATGCAGACAGAGACAGAGAGGGGAAATTACAAGGCTGCAGCTTTCTGATGGTTTCTCCGAGAAAGTGGTTTTCAGTGTTGTTAAAACTCAGAGACATTAGAATGCTAAATATTTCATCAGGCAGTTACACTTTTAAAATACGGGGGGGAAAGTTAGCACACAAAAAATGCTATACAGCATTCGGCTCATAAATTTAGCATGCTAAAGTGCAGAAAGAAATGATTTTTGGAATAAGTGTTTGCACCTTGTCACTAAGAAGAAAACCTCGTCGTCTTCATAGCAAATTTAAATGTATCATTATTGCTCAGCAGAAGCAGGCATCTTAAAAGCTCCCCGAAAGACGGAAGAAGTCTGAAGAAGGGTGGGCCAGAGGGAGGAGGTTCAAACTGCAAATCGTCTTTAAACCTCGGTGGAAAAATACACGAAAGATAACTTCATCTAAGACTGTGCTGCTGAACCGATGGCATGGGTGCCAAAGGTGGCATTTGGGCACGCAATATCGCCACCTAATAGCCACGACACTTCCCCCTCCACTTGGAGGACGCCACTGTGCTCTGTGCAAAGAGCCAGGCTAAGGGGAGGGAGCGGCTTGTGGACACATTCATAACCCCAGTTTACCCACTATTCTGGGCCTTCCTAAAGTGGTGGCCATGAGAAATTCAAAAGCCTGCTCTTTGCTGCTCACTTTCCCAAAGTACAGCACCCCATGCTATCCTTAGGGAAAGATGAGGGTTGAACAGGGTTTTTTTTTTTTAAATTTTCTGTGGCCACAGTGAGGGTGCTGTGGCCACGGGTAATTTGAAAGTAGAGATGGGCACAAAATGAGCAATTTTTCATTTTCGTTTTTGTTTTTTCGTTTCATTACGCAACAAAAACGAAAACAAAAACATGTTTCAAAACAAAACGAAAACGAAAACGAAAATGACCAATTTTGCCGTGTTTTTCGTTTTTGTTGCAGCAAATGCACTGAACTGAAAAGAATGCTAACGGAACAGCGATTTTTCATTTTTGTTTTTGTTTCTTCATTTTGCTACAGCAGTTCATTCATTTGTGAGCCTCATGTGTGCTAAAAGGGAGGAAAAAAACAAAAAAATAGAAACAAAGACAAAAAGGCATACATACATTTTAACTAGATATAGTCAAAAATGCAAACCACCATAAAATGCACACAAGCACACTTTAATCAAAGGAGGGAACTGTGTACAGAAATGTTTAGCCTAGGGCAGGGTCATAACTGTACATATTACAGGGGGAAAGGTATGGGGGGAAACACTGTATTATGGATACATTTTCTATATGGGATGTAGAGAAGCCAAGACTTCCCACCTGATCTGAACAAAGAATAAAAGAGCAATGTAGATTGGATTGGGGGGGATAAAATGTTGTTGTTGTTGTTGTTGTTGTTTGTGGTGGTGCTGGTGTAGGGACACATAACCAGGGGTACCCCAAAGACCATTAGACTGAAACTCGTCATAGTTTAACCTGCGTAGCCATTACAAGGATTGGTAATGGGTAAAAAAATCTAGAGGTGTAAAACCAGTAGAAAGTGTTGACTGTGAAAAGGTTGTGGATCCAGTTTAGATTTTAGTTCAAACTAATCATAGTGCAGAATCTGCTTTATGATAGAGTAGCACCTTGGAGAGCACCCATAAATTCCCAAGTGGATTCCAACCAAGCCCCAAGTTGGAATCAACTCACAGTGGCCATAAAAGTCCTTATTTTTTATGCAACATCTGGTAGATCGTGGTGGGGTGGCATGGCTCTGGGGAGGGGATGGTGAAGAATGAGAAAAGAGGTAGACCAAATTGCATGGACTACCCTCAAGGAAGCCACAAGCTTGAGTCTGCATGAGTTGTGTAGGCTTGTTGAGGACACAACATTTTGGACATCTCTCATTCCTTGGGTCACCAGAAGTCAGAGTCAGTTGGGTGGCATGTAACCATAACAAGGTTGTTGCAAATTCTCTGTTCATCCCTTCTGTTCTCTTTCCCCCCTAACTAAATAGTAGGCATTATCACTTGCCATGCTGCGAATAGTGAGACCATGGTGAACAAAGAATGAAACCTATGGACCTCATGTATCCCTCTAGCCTTTTTGAAGGCCCCTACTTGATTTTCTATTCTCACTGGACACAAATACCTTAGGGAGAAAAAGTTGGTTTTCTGCTCCTGGAAACTAGTGTGGTTGATTTGGGTTTTAGTGGAGTGTTTCACCTCTCTCTCTCCTCTCTCTCTCTCTCTCTCTCTCTCTCTCTCTCTCCCCCTCTCTCCCCTCATACACACATAGTACCTGACATGGGGAGTCTGATATGATTTAAGCATTTCCTAGTTAGACATGCAATCCTTTCTTCTCAAAGATGATTTGCCGTTGGAAAAGTGGATGGAAATACATCTCCTGACATCCTTATATTAACGGGAGCAGGCTTCAAAGAAAGTATTATTAATGATGTAATTAATATAGATAGATACAATATACATCAAACAGGTCATTACAGTAGAGGTGTGGATATTGCAATTTGTATTAAAGATTCATTTTGAGCTCGCAGTCAAAACAGTGAAAGCTGCTCAGCTCGGAAATCCACTTAAGAGCAAGTGGTAGAATTTGGCGCTCTCTTCCCACCCAGCTTTAATTCTCCCTCCTTTTCAATTTTCTCCACGTATTTGACTGTTTCGGTAGTTCATGTTTCTCCGCCATATATTTATGGTGCATTTGATTGGCGCGGGGGGGGGGAGAGATGACCTTTTGTTTGGTTGGCCTTGGTCTGACCTAAACCCCAAAGTTTCTCCTAAAACCTGTCGGAAAGGGCTTAAAGGATGGAAACAACCCAAGTTCCTGACACGCCAGAAGATCCTATTGTCTGGGTAATCAAAGTTCGTTTCCATGTGGGTGACACGGTTTGCTAAAGAGGGATTATCTCATGGCCTCAGGGGGATGCTATTATCCTTCCTATGTGTGGTAGAATTATTGGCTGGGAAACTGGGACATTTCTAGCGGACATAGTGAATGTTCAAGTCAGTTCTAAGAGGATTAATCAGAATGTTGGGGGGGGGTTGTGAAGCAAGGCTTCATAAACTTTTGAACTGAGGTTCAACAAAAAGGGTGCTGGAGCCAGTCAGAAATTTGAACTTGCACGGAGCTTAACAAGGATGGTAGTAGCAGACCCAGAGATTTTAATATCTCTCCACCAGAATGGTACTTGCTGCTATCTAGATGTGAATTAGGTCTGTACTGTATTTCAAGGCTGTTGCTCCATCCTCTTATTAAGGTTGCAAATGGCCATACAAGCAAGGTGTCAAGGAGGGCCAAACCCACAGAAATATGCATGTATGGGTCCCACAGCAACCAATGTGAAGGATGTTTCCATGTCATGCATTTCTTGATCCTCAGAGTCAGAATTTATTTATTTATTTATTTATTTATTTATTTATTTATTTATTTTTACAGCTTACATGCCGCCCTCTACCCAAAGGTCTCTGGGCAGCTTACAATCGAAAGAATGAAAACAGTTAAGACACCAAAATGGCAATAAATATTTAAAACAATAATAAAAACAGAATTTGCTTAACATACTGTTGTTGCTCATAAAGTGGTGAGGTCCAGTTTACCAGCGGTCCATCATACATCGCATTTCCTGTACAATCAAACAGGCTTCTTGGCAAAATGCACAGATTTCTACCCGATGACTTTGGGCCATTTTGGGGAGAAAATGACCCTTATTCTTCAGTGATGGGTAGTTTGTTGATTTGTTCTTCCTTTCTAAATATCCTGTTAGACCAGGGGGTATATACAATTTTCCTGGAGTTCATTGGTTTTTGGATTTTGCATTCTTTTTTTAAAAAAAATATGCTTTCTCAGGGGCAAGATGGTGGTGATCAGCACAAGCGCTAGCTGAAAGCAGCCCTGGCCAGCGCCGATGCATTCCCGGTCTCTAGAGGGTGATTTCCATCCTACGATCACCCACTGGGAGCAGAACATATCCCAGATTCGTTCTGAGGCATCCTGGACAGTGGTTCCCCTCCCTTGTGAGGGTAGATACCCCCGGGGAAAACAATCACTCGTGCATCTGAGACCGTGGGAGAACTGGATGGTGGAGAAGCTGCCTCCCCCACCCCTCTTCTGCAAGTGAGTGGCTTTTTTCCATCAGATAGCCCTTCCAAAAGAAAAAAAATATGCTTTCTCTAAAACTTCTGTGTTAGCGTGGATAGACAGGTCTGCGTCTATGCAACTGGAATTGGAACCTTGTTTGTTGCGTCTTTTATTCGATTTGCATATTTCCCACTCCGGGTCGGTGATACAGATGTTTATATTAATAAAACATCACAAAGGATGATAGGGTTGCATCGGGAGTGTTCTTGCCTAGTGTCGTTCACCTGCACGTATGTCCCAGGCCAACGGCAGGGAGGGGTCTTGAACATCTGGTGTCCAGATTTCAAAACGTTGCCTTCCTCGATGCGAAAGGGGCTGCAACACAGCCCGCCCAGGTTATTTTCTTTATCCCAGATGGGCCCCATCTAGAACATTTGTTTTTATTGGCCATTTTATCATAGGAACCAGTTTCTGTTATAAAGCTGGGGCAGGGCCGGCGGTAAAGCAGAGTCAGACAATAGGAAAGAGTCTTTGTGGCAGGATGAAATGCCAGGAAATTTTGATTTTATATAATTTTCTACTTTAGTGTTTTGTTTTGTTTTGTTTTTTTCTGGCTGGGAAGGAGGACATAGGCTCAAGAAAATGTCTCAGATGCTGATGGTATCTTGATCATCCCGAATGGAATTGCTGAGGAAAAGTCTTTGCAAGGGCAGTCCTACCCTGTTTTCCTTTTCTTGCTGTATTCTTAAATCATCTTAAGTTGAGCACGTTGAATCGTGTTTTAATATTCTACGTTACCTCTGGTTATGGCTGCACCTGATGGATTGTTTTTACCCATGCCGTGAGCGATCACAAGAGAACCCTGGGATAATAAGCAAATTAGCAAACAATAAAGTCTTGATAAATGAGTGTCTCTGGAAGTTGAGTCATGGCTACTGGACTTCTTTTTGAGAGGTAGAAACGTTTCGCTGCTCATCCAAACGGCTTCATCGGTCTGAATACAGCTAGTGCAAGTCCTCCATCTTATAGTCAGCTTTGAACTCTTGTCACCCTGATCTGAATTAGGCTCATAAGATGAGCAATGTCCTGAACAGGCTCGTTAGGGAGACAATAGTATCCATAGCCTTAAGGTGAACAATGGCCTAAGGTGGTGAAACGACACCAGAATGGGCCGTTAGCTACAGCCTTGGTGGTGAAGGCTTTTTGATTTGTCTGGGTACTTTGGAAAGCACAGCCTGATAAGTAGCAGATAGACTATGCCGGAGCCCACCACCTCTGTTGAGGGAGGGGTTTTCAATGCTCACATGAATGGCTTCCCTTACTCCTCTCTCAAACCACCTTTAAAAAATGTGCTGATGGAACATTCTGCTGGTAGTCTCAGAAAGTTTTCTTCCTTTTCTGTGTGGATGAATTATGGGAGTGTTGGATGGATTCTGCAAGAACCCTGTGAAATCAAATAATAGCATGGGCAGGCTTTCCCAGCATATAGAGGGAAATCATAATAATGAATTATCCATTTTGCTGACAGCAAAAAAGCAAAACCGATAGTCTCCTGGATAGCTGTTGTATAATGCCAGCCCAAGATCCCCATGTAATGGATTTTAGGAGTTTCACCGGAGGATGTCTTTGGCTAACTCGTCCCGAATGCCAACGATGATTGGCAAAGCCCAGGAGAATCATCAGGACACTGGCTTACTGAAGAGAGTGCCAAGGAAGTGATATTTGGCTCCTGTTCCTACCAGTGCCTTCAGCAAGTTCACTTGGAAACCCGACACTTGGCTCCTTGTACAGGGCTCATTTGCATTTGACCAAGGGATGATGCACCAAGCAAGAGTCAAAAAGTCCTTTCATCTTCCTTGAAGAAATAGTTTATTTATTTATTTACAAGATTTTTTTTAGCTGCCCCACTACCAAGAGGTCTCTGGGCGGCATGCAACAAGTATTAAAAGCTCTAAAACAATAAAATTATTAAAACTATAAAATACAATACAGTTAAAACCAGATACAGTACAAATTATAAATTATAAAACCCGGCTGCTCATGTGTCCAACCAAATAATCTAATTAAAATGCTGGCCAAACAGGAAGGTCTTTGCCTGGCGCCGGAAAGCCAAAAGGGAGGGCATTCCAGAGTTGGGGGGCAACTGCCGAGAAGGCCCTGCTTCAACATACCACCACCCCTTATCTCTTTGAGGGATGGCACCTTCAGCAGGGCATCCTGGCTTGATCTTAGAGTACGGGCAGGCTCATATGGAAGAAGGCGGTCCTTTAGGTAGCCAGGTCCTAAGCCATTTAGGGCTTCATATGTAAGCATGAGCACTTTGAATTGGGCCCGGGCAGCAACTGGCAGCCAGTGTAAACTTTTTTAGTTAGGTTGTAGAAGTCACAAGGACAGATTGTGAAGCTGAGGCTCCAGTACTTTGGCCACCTCGTGAGGAGAGAGGAGTCCTTGGAAAAGTCCCTGATGTTGGGAAAGATGGAAGGCAAAAGGGAAAGAGGACAGCAGAGAATGAGATGGTTGGACGGTGTCATCGATGCAACCAATATGGATTTGACAAAACTCTGGGAGGCAGTGGAAGATAGGAAGGCCTGGCGAGCTCTGGTCCATGGGGTCACGAAGAGTCAGACACGACTGAACGACTGAAGAACAACAAGAAGAAGTCACTGCCGTTTCAAATAAAGCTCCATCCAAAGGCAGCTTGTGGGCTGCTCTTTGACTCAGTCCAAATTTGATTGGGAGGCTCCATTTCCAGAGAGAGAGAGAGAGAGAGAGAGAGAGAGAGCTGTCCTTGTGGATCAAAATGTGCAGCAGATGGACTCTGACGGAAACAGTGCCTTGGAAAAAAGTAGGAAAGGGGGGACAGAGATGAAGAATGAGTTGGTATAGCTGACATTTCATTTCTGGGGCAGTAGCTGGGGAGATTAATATACCTGCCTGGGGCACAAGTATTAGTTTGTATCCATGGCTATTTGGGAATGGAGCCTCAGGAACAGTGTGGTGTTTCTCCTTTGCATAATTGAAAAGAACAGGTGAACACCCTCACTTGAACTTGGTGGGAATAAAAAAAAGGGGGGGGGACAAAAAGAGAGCAATTTAAAAGGGAGAAATTTGCTAATTCATGCTATATTTACACAGGACTATCCTGGCTCCTAGGTTGATGATCTGGCTATTCATCATTTCCTCTCATTAAAAATTTAATTTTGCTCCATCAGGCGGCTTTAATCTCAAATGGGTGACTTCTTCAATAACTGAAGAAGATTGCTGGCCTTAGATGGAGAAGGGAACCAGGCCAATGCACCAGGCGTGTCCTGTTTCTGAGCTCCGTTTGCTGACTGACAGGTGCCATGCTTCGGCTTAAATTCAAAGGCGAGTCCCAGTCAGAGTGGACCTCTTGCGTTAAAAAGAAAAGTTGGCTTCCTTTCAAGCAGTTTAATTTCTTCTTCTCCGGCTGGAATTCAAAGCTGGATTTTATTTGATCTCGGGTTTCGACGGAGAGAAATCAGACTTTAATGGCTCCCGAACCCTGCTCAGTGAAGGAATCCACTGGGCTTCCCAGGAGAAGAGCCAGCCTGGGTAGCTTTGGGTAAAGTGCACAGTTCCCCAGAAGAAGGGGAACCGTTTTGGAGCATTCTCTGCCGGGGAAACCTGAAAAGTGTCACCGACTAAGAGAGAACGGACGTGACAGCACACCATCATCATAAAGGGCATTTTAAAAAAGGTTTGTCAATATAAGCAGCCCAGTCCTCATCTCTCTCTGAAGTTGTGCTATGTTTGTGCTCAGGAAAAGCGAAGGTGCAGGGAGCCCGGGCGATTTATGAACACCACTTTCTTTCACTTGTTGTCAGGAGTTGTACATGTTTTCTCTGCAACACGGGCAACATAAATTATCTGCACGCTGCACTGAGCAATGGTCTGGAACAAATATCCATTTATATGAAAAGGCGCCTCACAGAGCCACTTTAATTATACTCTGGGATGTTTCAATTTAATTCCAACTTTCAAGAACAAAGTTTCCAAAGCTGAAGATTTGTGTGGAGGTTTCTCGGTCAATCAGAAGACAATTTTAAAGGGGAGAGAGAAGGGGAACAAAGTCAAGAGGATCTTTGGGATCCTTCTGACGTTGAGTAGCAAAGGTAGGTAATCTGGTAGATATTTGTCGCTTCACTTGCACAAGGTCACAACTGTCTAGTCAGTCAAGGATGCAGTAGGGCATTGTGAGGTCCACACATGCCATTCCTAATATATATATATATAGTTGTTAGGTTTCATTAGTGTAGATTAGTGGTTCTCAACCTGTGGGTCCCCAGATGTTCCTGGACTGCAACTCCCAGAAGTCTCCAGTACTCGGTGTGCTAGAAGGTAGAGATGGGAACGAAACGAGCGATTTTTCGTTTTTGTTTTTTCGTTCCGTTACGTAACGAAACGAAAAACGAATTTTGACTCCAAAATGAAACAAAACGACCCGAAACATGAAAACTTTTGTTGACGGCTTCATTTTCGTTACGGCAAATACGTTGAATTGTGCTAAATGGTAACGAAGCAGCAATTTTTTGTTTTTGTTTTGTTTTTTTCATTTTGTTACCCAATGAAACAAAAACGATTTTTTTTTTGCAAAAAACCTCATGAAAACGAAAACGAACTGAAACGGACCCCTAAACGACCAAACGACAAACGAAACACCATTTTTTGGGGGGTCGTGCCCATCTCTACTAGAAGGGATTTCTGGGAGTGGCAGTCCAGGAACATCTGGGGACCTACAGGTTGAGAACCACTGGTGTAGCTGGCCTCAACTCAAAGTGACGCCTTGCTAAACCGCATGGCACTCCAGATGAAAGTGCAACAAGGAGCAATATTTTTTCCCCTTGCAAAACTTCTCTGTGGTTTTGTGAAAGGTGCCTCTACAGCAAATGAGCACGGCCTTCTCTCTCTGTGTATTTTTTAAAATGCACAAATGTGTGTATCTTGGGTGGATGGGATGGAGAAATGTTTTAAAAAATAAAGTTGTAGGACCAGGAGAGACTGATGAATAAAGACGCTTCACAATTCTTTTTAGAAACCATTGTGACTTGAGAGCATAAGCAAGGTTTTAGTGGAAGGTTTTTATTATTGTTTTAATTATTTATTGATATTCTATGTTTTAACTGTTTTAATTTTTGGATTGTAAGCCGACCAGAGAACTTTGGGTAGTGGGCGGCATATAAATTGTAAAAACAAACAAACAAACAAACAAATAAATAAATAAATAAATAAATAAATAAATAAATAAATAAATAAATAAATAAATAAATAAAT
>JAHTLZ010000054.1:2258554-2272575 GCA_023846285.1 Phrynocephalus versicolor
AGATAGATAGATAGATAGATAGATAAATGGAAAGCCATCTTTCTAAAGTTGCTCTCCCCTTTTGGAGGGTGAAGGAAAAGGGGACAGAGGAGATTGGTTTCGCACATTCTCACTCTTGTTCTTTTAGATGAACTAGAGCCAAAGCACCTGGAGTGGTTTTTAGACATGATCTGAAAATGTCTTCCTTGCCAGAATGAAACAAGACAAGTTTGACATCCCTATTGGAGAGACAAGTTTCAGAGAGAGGGAAGTCTTTCAGCAAAGCTCAGACACCCATCTCTTGGGGGAAACACTAACTCTCAGTTTCCAGCATTGAGCAGCAGATGGAGTTAGATATTTAGTAGCCCTCCTCTTCCTGTATTAATCTAGTCAACATGCATTATCCACCTTGGGTTTGGGCAAAACATGAGAGTCCACACCTAGGCAGGGCTCTGGCAGTCTTGTTCTGGAACCTGTTCTTAGAAAGCCTTCTTTGAGACCAAAATCACTCGAGAAATTCACGAGTTTTGGTTAGGGTTTTTGGAATTGATAGTAGGCATTTTTATTTATTTATTTATTTATTTATTTATTTATTTATTTATTTATTTATTTAAGCCTATTTTTACTCCGCCTTTCTCCTTGGAAAAGGACCCAAGGTGGCTTACAGTAATGAGGGACAATATACAGTCCAGTACAATTAAGACATGTTCAACTATTTGAGAACAAGGAACTGAGGGACACCTTACCGCATTAAAGGACAACATCACATTAAAGCAACGCGGTTTTAAGTAGTCGTAAACACAAAGTCTATGTGAGCCCATAGATTCATACAAAATACACATGGTAGTCCATCATTCAGCGAAAGCTTTCCTGAAGAGAAAGGTCTTTGCCTGTTTCCGGAAGGACAACAGAGATGAGGCAGTCCTGGCCTCCAGTGGGAGGGAGTTCCAGAGTCTGGGCGCAGCAGCTGAGAAGGCCCTCGTCCATGTTCTTCTAGCTTTGGAAATGGTTCATTCGTAGGCTTACCATGAGTTGGAGGCAACATGGCAGCACGTAGCCACAAGTTGAAACTAGATTAACCCCATTAGAATCCATGCAATGTAGGAAGAGGTTAGCTTAACATCTCCCCTACGGTTCAGCAGGCCCACGCTCTTGGACTGCCCATGCTATGAACAAAGATCTCAGACGTTATTTTCTATTTCTTTCTCGTGTCTGTTTTTCAAAGATCCCCTCAACTTTCACAGCGTTGTGGATTTTCCATCTTATTAAAAAAAAAAAAACAAGGGACAAACAGGGGCCTGTCTCATTCCTGCCCACTCAGAACAGGCGGCTTCCATAGTTCCAGACTGTGAGCTTTATACTCAGCCTTGTTGTTTTCCACCCCAAGTTAAATGCCTGGGGTTGGAGAGCACTGGTTTGAAAAACAACATTAGACATTTAGGTTGAGTAGGTTTGATGGCATTTCACAGGCTGTTCCTGAAAACAAAACGTGCCCCTTCGCAACCTTCTGCCTTGGAAGCAATATCCTGAACCATTAGTTTGGAGGCAAGGAATTTTATTTCAGAAGGCAACCGATAAATGTGGCAGCAACCTGGAAGGTTTTATAGCAAATACCGTACGTGAGATGATGCTCACAGCATAATAGGTGTGTAGGCGTGCAGGCGTTGGAATGGAGAGCCATTTAGGGATCTTTTCATTTGTTTCCGAACTGTCAATAGCAAATGTAATGTCTGTACATGCACACACAAATGTACAGACTCAAAGAAAACTTGTCCTAACCAACCGTTCAAAACAGAAAGGAAGACATTTTCAAATGCATGCTGCTACCAGCACTTGCCGCTCCGTTGTGCTGAAAGAAGGCATTAAGTAGAGGAAGAGACGAAAGCTTGCAGGAGAAAGGGAGAGAAAATACAAGTTAAAACAGACCTACTGTATTTGGCTTGGGAGGGGGGGGCATGGCGGCTCAGTGGGCTAAGGCTTCTGAAAACTGTCGGCTGCAAAGTCAGCAGCTCAGCGGATCGAATCCCGGGGGCCATGTAGTAGAGCGAGCTCCCGCTGTTCACCCCAGCTCCTGCCAACCTAGCAGTTCGAAAGCATGTAAATGCAAGTAGGTAAATAGGTGCAAGACAGAGAAAGGTAAAGCAATTGGATCTGCATGTATCAGCCGGTTCCGAGGGCCACCTGGGCTCGTGTGATTTGTTTCTTAACCTACCTACTTGTTCCAAAATGAAATGCCCATCCCTACTCTCCACACTAACCGTTCAAGCCCTCCTTTATTCTTTGAAATGATCTTCTCAAATGTATCCGAAAGCTATTGGCAGCCTGTGTGCACAACTGAGCTCTTGAACAAGTATTTGGTTATTTTAATAGCTCTCAAGGACTTCACATAGGGGCTTAAACCATACCACATTCAACATTCTCAGATTACTCTGTATTTTGCAGCCCAGGGTATGCATGTCTTGTGAATGAGCATTTAGGTTTCTCCTCCTAGCTGTTCTTATTTACCAACTGGCATGTACCAGAACATATGCTTCTTAATACTGAAAACTGTTACAAGGCAACGATTTCTAGTTATCAAAGTTGTTAATTGGGTGGTATAATATATTAATTAGATCCCATCTTAATCTGCTTAACAGCTTTTCAACTTGTAATTCTATTACTGCAATTGTCTCGTTAAACTTTAGCTAAGTGGCCTCCCCGGTGGGAGGGAGTTCCAGAGTCTGGGAGCAGCCACGGAGAAGGCCTTTTCCTGAACCTCCATCACATGCACGATTGAAGGTCCAAATGACCTTTTTTGCATACTAGGAGATAAGGTCTGTGGGGTTTAACAACTGGATTCATTCCGTGTGCAGCCCTAGTAAATATTTACATAGGAAAACAGATGCCATAGATGCATGCTTAAAGAAGAAATCATTTCCTATGCATTCGTGTTCACGGGTTTCTTTAAAATACTTTAAATCTTTTCCTCTTCTGGACTTTCTCTCCTCAATACGTGGCAGATATAATTTGGGGTTGTTGTTGTTGTTGTGGGGTTTTTAAAAAAACTATCATAATGCTAATTATATTTTCAGATTGCTTCCATCACTTTTAATAATGTTGATATTTTGATAATAATTTACTCTGCAGCTGTAACCATCGTTGCTTTTCTTAATTGCCCCCTCAATTGCTCTAAATATATAAATTATTGTGTGAAAGGGGTGATTATTAGCAGGTTGTCTTTGCAGATGGAAAGGGAAATGAAAAAAAAAGGTTGAGAGAACATCTCATTTACAGCCGCTAGATAATTTGATTTTTTTTTTGGGGGGGGGACACTGTATAACACAAAAGGCTCTGTATTTGAAGGACTCTTATAATGACTTCACCATTGTAAAGCTTAATAGGGTTTTTGACTGTCTGTTGGTTAACACGGCATCCATTTATTTTTGACTTGCTTAATTCCTATTATTGTGACAGATATCAAGGATGGAGATAAACTCGTTAGATAGACAAGAGTCCCAATAGGCCTTTAGGTCATTGCTCAGGCCATTGTCCATCTTATGAGCCTATTTGAGACCAGGGTGGCATGAGGTCAAAGTGAGCTATAAAATGGAGGACTCGCCACTAGCTTTCCTCAGACTGACGGAGCGGTTTGGACGAGCAAAAGCAAACAGCAAAGTGTTCTGCTTATATACCTCCCCATACCACTTCAAGTAGTCTCTGGGTGGTTTACAGTTTAATTACAGGATGCAGGCTACACATGGACACGGGCTTGCACAACACTGGCTCTTTGGCATAGAAACGAAGGTGAGCGCCGCCCCTAGAGTTGGACACAACTAGCACGCATGTGTGCGGGGTGGGGGGAATCTTTACCTTTACCTTTAGACTGGAGCCTGCATGGAAGCAGGAATATTCACCTTGGAGAATCTCCTCTTTCCATGTGTTGAAACTAGACATGGGGACAAATAAAAATGGTGATTCATCCTGATTCTCAATCTTCACCAAACTTGAAGGTTTTGTAGAGGAGAGTCAGAGAAACCCTCTTGATAAGTTTGGAGCCTCTAGGTGCCTGGGGAGAACTTTTATGGGGGGGGGAGAGCTATTTAGGGGTGCATAATTCAGGCATCAAAACTCCAATCTCTACCAAAATCCGATTGTAGAGGAGAGTCAGGGAATATTTTCCTCCAAATTTAGAGTTTCGAGGTGCCTTGGGGGGCATTTTATAGCCCGGCAAATTAATGCATCAAAAAATTGCTAAGAGCACATCAATTTATAGTTGTTGAGGGACTCCATTTATTATGAATACAAATTGACAAATTTTGACAAATGGGCAAAATTTGTCAGGAAACATGATTCATTATTGGATCCACATCTCTAGTAGAAGCTACAGAGGATGGGCCATCCAGACCACAGGAACTATTGCAAATAGGGAATCTTCACCTATTTAGAACATAAAACATAAGAACATAAGAAGAACGATGCTGGATCAGGCCAAAGGCCCATCTAGTCCAGCTTCCTGTATCTCCCAGTGGCTCTACCAGATGCGTCTGGGAGGGCACACGAGACTAGATCTCTGTCTCCTGATACCACTCCCCTGCATCTGACCTTTGAAGTACTTTAGTTTTAAGCCTGGACATGACACATCTCCATCATGGTTTGTCACCTGTGATGGACTTTTCCTCCAGGAACCTGTCCAATCCCCTTTTGAAGGCATCCAGGCCAGATGCCATCACCACATCCTGTGGCAGGGAGTTCCACAGACTAACAACGTGCTGGGTGAAACATATTTTCTTTTGTCTGCTCTTACTCTCCCAGCCCTCGATTTGAGTGTATTTGGAAGCATTGATATGGCCAAGCCCTGATCATGGGAAAACGGGGGAATGGATTCAGCCGAACACGCTTTCAAATATCCCTGATGTGAACAGGATTCCTTTTTAAAGGAGGGAGGCATGATTTTAACCTCATACCATCCTCTAGCTATAGTCATGGCCCAACACGGCTTTAGAAGGCTAACCACACCTTTAAAGTTAGCATGCACAAAACAGCCAACATGTGTTTCGGCTGCCAGAGGAACAGAGCCGTACACACCACCCCAAATGGCTTGAATTGAATGACATCCTCTCTCATGTTGTACCAATGGAAATATCACAGGTGGGAGTTAAGAAAACATCCAAAACTGGATTAATTATTATTATTATTTGCAACTGCAGATATTAGGTTGGGTTGCTTCACTTATCGACCTGCGAACGGCACAGTGCATGAATCAGTAGTAACCTAATTATAGTTATTGGGCAGATGTATCTAATATTGCTTCTATATTTATTGGGGTAAAATCATAACTGAATTGAGCAATAATGGGATGAAGGGAAGAAAAGCAATTAGGCAGGGTGAAAGAAAAGAAAGAAAATTGGCGAGGGAAGGAAGAATCCTTTGGAAAAAGCCCAGTGAAATAATTATCTGTTTGCTATACTAAGTCAGCAATTTTCACCAACTTTTTAAATAAGATTACACAAGATGAAAAGCAGGAGCTGGCTCCAGCTTTTAAGAAAGATGTAAGCAATTTTAAATTGTACTTCGTCCCCAGGGAGAGTGCTGAAAATATTTCTAGTAAATTGAAATATAATAAAAGCATTGGCTGCATGGAAACATTTTTCATATTAATTGCTTAATTTCTGTTGATGCTTAATTATAGGTCTCAGGGGCACAAGGTCAGAACCGCATATTGTTGCTTTAAAACTGTGTGTTTTGTTCATTTTCTTATTGATCTCATAACTTTTTAAAAGAAAAATAACAGTAACATGGTTTGCCTGTGTTTCTGAATTCTAAACAGAGCTGGGCACATTTTAGCATACATTTTGACCTTGTTCTGGTTGCAGTGGCTAGCACTTGCCTCAGTTGTGCCAGGCCACTGGGACACAATTCCTTCAGCAGCCTCGTGTTACTTAATGCCAGCTTTTGATCTGTGCATGGGTGGGGGCCCTCGTGCATACAGAGTGGGCTCAAGGATGTCAAGGTGTTTCATGCCACTTCCTTGGTGCTTTGTTTTATGGCCAGTGGACACCACTGACTACAGTGTCACGGGGAACTCGTAAATAGAGATGGGCACGAAATGAGCGATTTTTCGTTTTCATTTTCGTTTTTTTCATTTCGTTACATCACGAAATGAAAAACGAATTTTGACTCCCAAAAGGAAACAAAACGACCCGAAACACGAAAAATTTTGTCGACCGCTTCGTTTTCGTTACGGCAAATACATTGAATTGTACTAAATGGTAACGTAACAGCAATTTTTCATTTTTGTTTTCGTTTTTTCGTTTCATTACATAACGAAACGAAAATGAATTGTTTTGCAAAAAACCTCACGAAAACGAAAACGAGCCGAAATGGTTTTGGTTAAAAGTTAAACTTGTTATATAATACCAGTCCTCATTTGGATTCCAAAAAGTTTGCCTATTGCTTCTTTCTTTCTTTCTTTCTTTCTTTCTTTCTTTCTTTCTTTCTTTCTTTCTTTCTTTCTTTCTTTCTTTCTTTCTTTCTTTCTTTCTTTCTTTCTTTCTTTCTTTCTGTGCCTTTAATTTTTCTCATCTGCCCCTGGTACATTATGCTGAAATTCTGACATGCTCTGAGATGTCATTCCTAATGAGTGCATTTTATTGATTTTTATCTTTCAAAGCAGCTCTAAAAGTGTTAGCTCAGCAATGCCTGATGAATAACTATACTTGAAAAATAAAAAAAATGTCTTCAATTAACAAAAAAGCCTTTCAGCTTATCATGTTAAGGTTAAGTATTTTCTACAGTCACTCAATTTAAAAAATGTGGGTGGGGGACGATAGTTTAACTCTTAATATTTTCACCCCACAAATGCATCCTTTAGGCAATACTGATATTTTTTCAGCATCCTATGTGACAATTAGTTTCAGCATCGCCTCTGCCTTGGGTGGATACCAGTGGTGAACCTATGCCACAAATTTGTTGCTTCACTGGGATGAAATCCATGCACCAGCAGCTGAAGCAGTCACAACACTAAAATAATAAGTCCGTACTGAAAGATGGGCATGAAGAAAGGAATGTGAAAAATATACCCTCTTGCAGGCTGTCTGGACTTTGCAGGACACCTTACCAAATACATCTCTCTCTCTCTCTCTCCCCCCCCCCAACACACACACACACACACACACAGAGACACACACACAGACACACACACACACACACACACACACAGTTATGTGTGTCTGTGTATAATGGGACAGTGTCATAAAGGTCTCTTCAATGTGGGTTAAAATACTCAGTGTTACTTTTCACTTTTATAAAATGATACTCTCTTCCATTTTGAAAATCTGTCTTCTATCCTGGTCTGTATTTCAACCTTTACGTGTGGAACAATCTTCTCTCAGCGGGAAACTCTTAAGTGGGATCCTTTGGAAGAAAGAAGATTGCTGTGGTGAATACCACCAGTCAGAGCAACCCTCTCAAGGTCCAAGTCGATAATAACAGTCATCGTAATGTCATTAAAAGGTGGAAAGTTTGTGTGCCGCTGCAGTTTGGTGGTGGGTCATTGGGGGCATAAACAGGATCATTTGTTTACAAGTGTGATGGCTCTGGCGTGGAGTTTGGATTGAACAGCGTGCCTTGAGGGAAAAAAATATTGTTATGGCAGAAAATATGCCTTGGCTTTAATGTGTCATTTTCCTTTCGTTGACTACATCACTAGAGGGAGATAATTACCCTTGAATAATCCAATTGCTAGAATGAAATTGAAGAGAGATGAGAAGTGGGAACTTGAACCTCTGGGGTGCTGGATGTCTTCCTATAAACCTCCCAGTATTTGATTCATCTATCTTCCTGTCAGAACCCTTGAGGGGGCCTGATGTCCTTCTGAGATTCTGTTGCCTGCGTTCCTCCAGGCCATGCCGTGGTTGCGTGTCTTCAATCTGAGCAGAGTTCCAGGGCGCAGCTGAGCAAAATTTAAATACAGGCATGCCAAACTGCCTTGGAAGGGCTCCAAGCCATCGGCTGTGTGCTGCCAGCCCCACAGCTCAACAAAAGGGAAGGCTGTGGGGTGTCTGTGCATTTAAGAACTCAAATGAAGGCTATCTGACATTTTCTCTGGATTCCAAGAAGTTGAGGGGGGCATACACAGCTCTCCTTGTTTGTTTAGTGGATCCACATCGAACAGGGGCCCTCCAAGTTCAGACTTGGCAGTTATATGGGAATATTTATATTTTCAGGACTTGACGTGCCCACGCAGCTAAATGCCATGGGTCACCATGCGTTGAGCATCCAAGTTAAAGTAGCCCTACAGCAGGCCTGCACAACAGGTAGACCGTGGGCTACTGGTAGCTCGCGAAGGGTTCAAAAGTAGCCCACTGGCCATCAATTAAAAAAAGCAAGGGGATAAGTTCTCCACCCCTCCCTCCCCCAACCCAAAGACCACCACTGGCCCAGCAAAGTTCTGGGTCTGCCAGCCCACTGTCTCAGCCGAGCGGGGCAGTTCAAGGGCCATGGTGCATTGATATCTGTTCCCTTCAGAATGGATCAATTGGTTTTCAATTCATTCCTATGGGAAACCACTGCTCTGCTTACAAAAGTTTTTACTTATGAGCATGTGCTCAAAACGGATAAAGTTTGTAAGTAGAGGCTTTAGTGTAATAGCCCTCAGGCACTTTGGGCCAGAAAAAAGTAGGCCTTGGCCTGTTCAAAGTTGAACAGCCCTGCCCTACAGCTAGATGGGCAGTGCAGAAATCTAATCAATCAACCAGCCAGCCAGCCAGCCAGCCAACCAACCAACCAATCAATAGACATTGGGTACATTCTCTCATCTTACACCATCGCACAAATTGTTCCACCACCCCACAAAGAAACTCCTCCTTGTCTTGCTCTCATTCTGGAGCCCGTAGGTCTCGTTAGGAAGCAGTGGTGTTGTGCGACTCCATCACACACCCCAATTTCAAGGAAGACCTATCCAAAGTGCATAAGAACATAAGAGCATAAGAACAGCCCTGCTGGATCAGGCCAAAGGCCCATCTAGTCCAGCTTCCTGTATCTCCCAATGGCCCCACCAGATGTGTCTGGGAGGGCACACGAGACTAGATCTCTGTCTCCTGATACCACTCCCCTGCATCTGACCTTTGAAGTACCCCAGTTTTAAGCCTGGAGATGACACATCTCCATCATGGTTTGTCACCTGTGATGGACTTTTCCTCCAGGAATCTGTCCAATACCCTTTTGAAGGCATCCAGGCCAGATGCCATCACCACATCCTGTGGCAGGGAGTTCCCACAGACTAACAACGTGCTGGGTGAAAAAATATTTTCTTTTGTCTTTTCTTACTCTCCCAGACCTCAATTTGTGCATATATCCCCTAGTTCTGGTATTTTGTGAGAGGGAGAGGAGAGTCCCTCTTTCCCCTTTACTCATGCCCTGCATGATTTTGTACGTCTCAAAGTAAGTTCACGTCCATAGAGGGAACGGGTGGTTCTCCAACGGAAGCTCTTGACTGCCAGAGACCAGAACCGTAGCCCTGTGCTTTATTATGACAGAAGATATAATCCAGGCTTTCTATCAAGGAAAATAAAATAAAATGCATCAGGAAGGGTATCGGACAGGGAGGAAATTAGTGCTGAAAATGGAATGCACTCATTGGGAGACTCTCAGTGCAAGAGGCTGCTTCCTTCTCCGTAATTTTCCTCGGCGTTGCGAAACTCATGGGGCATTTGAGCATATGGGCAGACCTGAGATTAATTGTGGAGACTGAGCCCTGCCCACCCTCATTATCCTCCCTGCATTGGTGAGCATTAAGCAATATATTTAATGCTTCCCCATTTCAATCCATTTATGCAGACTTGGCTGAAAACCAGAACTTCTTGGCCATGTGATACGGAGCTTGTCATAAATTACACGCGCGTGCACGCACACACACACTCTCCGACACAACTTGCCAGCTCTTTGGCTGGCAGCGTTATTTGCCGGCGCATTTGAGAATCCTTGTGGCTCGCCTCTTCCCAGCAGTGCCTCCGAGGGATAAGATTAATGCTTCTCTGATCGTATCGATTGTGGCCCATGAGTGCTTCCCGTGATTTGATGCGAGGCAGGAGGGTTATGAAAGGAACTGGGAGTGGTGGGAGGGCGGGGCGGGAGGGAGAGGGGAAGGAAATAAAGGGGAAATCGAGAAACGGCTTGGAAGAAATATGTGGTTTAATTACGGGATGAATTTCACCTCTCTGCATCCCCCCCAGGAATTTTACAGATAGGGCTAAGTGCACTTAGTTGCTATTCCCATCTGTTGAAATATCATCTCTAGATGGGAGGGAATTGAGCCCAGGAATTTGTCAGAGTGAGTGCACTGTCGGAAGCAGGACATTTCAGGAAATGGGCTGTGTTGCCATGAGGATTCAAGGCCCCAAAGAGCGCCCCATTTGTAATTGGACGTCAAGGATATTATTGTGCCTCCTGTTCTAAAAGGACGGTGAAATTTTGATTTCAGTGGTTGGGCAAAGAGGAGAGAGGTTTAATTCCCTTGTTCAGCCTATAGCTGAGCTACAGCAGCTCCATCCACAATGCTCTACAGATAAAAACCTAGCCCAGGCATGTCCAAAGTGAGGTACAGGGGCCCAATGAGGCCCGTTTTCCAATACTGAGTGGCCCGCAGCCTCTTCTCCCAACCAGCTCAGCCTGTCAGGTGCCCCTGCCAAATGGCCCCTCCCTATACCGGATGGAGACATCAGCTTGCATTTTTACGGTTTGCCTGCCCTCCCTGCCTCCATCTGTTCCTCCCCCCTCCAGCCATGTGTCCAGCCTACCAACCCCCAGCTCCATTGCTGCAGCATCCTCCCTGCCTCCTTGCATGTCCTAGAGGCCTGGGGACCAAATGTGGACAAATGTTCAGCCTCGCCAAATCTGGCCCTCCTTGCAAAAAGTTTGGACACCCCTGAGGAAAGCCAACCCAGGCCCCCTTCTTTTTGAGCAAGCTGGCTTGGTTATTAGCAAGAAATATGTGGAGTTATCCGGGGCCAAAAATGGGGATCTTGGGGGACTGTCACAGTGGTGGATCACAGGTGGTGGTGGGGGGAGTTTTCATTTTTTTTCAGCTGATTAGGAAGTGGGCATGAGTAGAGATGTACATTTTTTTTATTTTTAGAAATTTGAAAGCCATGGAAAAGAGCATTAGAGAAAAAGAAAATAAAAGTTAGTTTCCCAAAATTTTGCATCTCTAGCCATACCCTTCAGATACAAGATTCTGGCCAGTCAGTGACTGTCTTTATCAAGTTCTTTTTTGCAATTTGCTTACAAAAATCTGTGAAAAACCAACTCGGTGCATTTAACAAAGTTCATGCCCCAGTGCAACCGCTGTCATCTTTCACTTAGCACTATGATGCAATAGTTAAAGTACAGTAAAGAAGTCAAAACTCTGCTTAAAACCTGATTGTGATCCTGATGGTTTCAGGTATCTGGCTCAAGGTTGACTCAGTCCTTTCAAGACAAGTAAATTGAGTATCCACTAGCTTACCTGTAGAATTAAAATGTAAACCAGCCCTCCAGATGTTTTGGACCACAACTCCCACAGCCCTTTGTCATTGGAAATCTAAGCTTAGAATTCTGGGAGTTGTGATCCAAGACATCAGCAGGGCTGAAGTGTGGAGATGCCTGCACTATGGGGAAAGATATAAATCAAAACAACAACAACAGCATAACAGGAACAACAACAAAAATGAGAACAGCAGCAGCAGTCACAAAAGCAGCAGCAACGTCAAAAACAACAAACAAACAAACAAACAACAACACAATTTACATATTTAATCTGCTCTTCTAGCAAATTTATTCCAGGTACATTTTGCAAATTGAATTTAGGGTTTTAAAGAAATTATTATCATTTGTTGATGACAAACTGATGGGCGGAGTTCTAGTGGTGTGGTGTGGAAGTAATTCTTTTGAAGCCCACGGAATTCTTGGACACATGAAGAGAGGAACAGAAGAGGATCAAATGCAATGCCAGCAAAGTGTCTCTTTTATCGCAGATGCAGCTTTTCCAGCAATAAACGTGTAGTTGTTGCTTCCAATTTCCTTTTATATTTTTCAATTGCAAAAACCTTGATTGCCTTTCTGTTTTCTGTCGCTCTTGATGTGCACACAGATGCAGCTGCAAACATTTTTTAGACACAAAAGACAGAGTGCAGTTTAAGAAAACATGCTGTAATTATTATTTAATTTTTAGCCTCTCTTAGATGTCACTTCCCGGTTTCATGGAGTGGAAGAGAGTACGAGTTTTGGTTAATGCTTAGTATAAATCTCTGGGTTTTTTAAAGTGTATAATTTAATTATATTCGAACTTGCTTTCCTTTGCAGTTCTTGGCTGAACAGAGGAAGCAAATCTCTCTATTGCTCCTCTGGCACAGAAAAAAAAACCTGTCCCAATTTAATAAGAGAACAACTTTTTTTATTGTCTGTCATTTTATCAAAGTAACAGAAATTGTGTCGAGTCTGTAAATCTTTTGAAAAGGCATTAAGAATATATTGGGTGGATGGTAAAAGATTGTGGATTTTAGTTTTATATTATGCATAGCATGATGGCATATCTAAGGTTACTAAGTTGCATACAGGGATAGGTCGGACTGACAGGCTGGCAGGCAGACAGATAGATAAATACTGTACATAAGAATGGATGGATGGATAGATAGATAGATAGATGGATAGATACTCATGTTATTCCTTCTAAAAATTAAAATCCAAAGCCAATCAATACATGCTCCCCAGTAATGGAACCATCTACCCCTTGAAATTCGGCTGGCACCCTCACTTCAAACTTTTAAAAAAACTGTTGAAGACCTGGTTCTATAGAATGGCATCCCCTGATTCCTCAAACATTTAGTAAGGCACTATTTTTAAACCATTTTCTTCTGATCTCTCCCCCCCTCCCCATTTTATCAAATCTC
Source organism: Phrynocephalus versicolor (assembly GCA_023846285.1). NCBI lineage: Eukaryota > Metazoa > Chordata > Lepidosauria > Squamata > Agamidae > Phrynocephalus > Phrynocephalus versicolor. The sequence continues at coordinate 2,271,439 of JAHTLZ010000054.1, forward strand.
TTGCCGTTCTAAGCTTCGTTTTAACCTCATTTTAGTTTTTTTGTTGTTGATATATGTATATTTTATTTTATTATGTTCCTTGTATTTTGGTTTTTAAAATGTATTCCGTTGTTTGTTATCACATGTTGTAAACTGCCCAGAGTAGCCCTTGGTCTAGATAGGCGGTATAAAAGTCAAATAAATAAATAAATAAATAAATAAATAAATAAATAAATAAATAAATAATAACTGTATTTAAACATACAAACATTGCATCTTCAGATGGTAAGGAAGGTGTTCCAGATCCCTAATCATTCTGGTTGCCCTCCTCTGCACTTTTTCCATTTCCATGATATCCTTCTGGAGGTATGGTGACCAGAACTGTACACAATACTCCAGACGAGTCCTCACCATAGATTTATAAAGAGGCAAAATGCCATTTGCTGACTTAATTTCTATACCCTTCCTAATGAACCCAAGCATTGAGTTTGTCTTTTTCACTGCTGCAGCACAGTGGGTTGATACCTTCATGGAGCTTCCACCAGAACACCAAGGTCCCTTTCCTGGTTTGTTGCAGAGATTTCAGACCCCATCAGTTTATAAATGTAATTGAGAGGTTTTGCCACAAGGTACAACTGGGTTCTTTCTTGTTTCTAGTACATTTTCCCCAAAAAGTAACTTTTCCAAACTAAGTCCTTATCCTTTCCCCCTTCTAAATACTGTATCTGTTCACAAGCATCATCAGCAAATATTCTTAATTGGGCTGTGCATGGGCTTTTGTTTTCAGTAGGTTTAGAGAAAGCTGGCATGAAGGTTAACTGGTAAATTAATTTACTCAAAAATGGTACCTTTAAAAAAACACCCTCATTTTTGCTTCTTATATTTTATAGTTCAATATGAAACCTGCTGCAACACAAGCTGAATGTTTAAACTAGGTGGGCGGGTGGGGGCAGCACAGAACTGACATAAATGTGCAGTATTCCACCTTAATATGCAACCTGATTTTTCACCCTTTTTTCAAAGAGGTGGTGAGCTCTAGTTTCTCTAATTGACTTCACTGAATTTTTGGTTGCTCAGCACTTCAGAAAATTAGGCCAACTATATTTAGGAGTCTAAAGATAGGTTCAGAAGTTTAACTTTCTGAACTCTTCTTTTTTT
>JAHTLZ010000054.1:2277497-2290910 GCA_023846285.1 Phrynocephalus versicolor
TTATTAATTTCATTTTGTTGATAATTTTTAAGTCGGTGTACAGTCTGGAGGACCTGGAAAATTCTACCACATTGAAATGTCATCAACAGAAGAAAAATATGAATCGACAGCAATGAGATGTTTCCCTTTGGGAAGCTGGGTAAGATCAAGCTGGAAGAAGAAATAAGACTGTGACAGGGAGGAAGCACATTGACACATCCTGTTCTTTCTGAAAGATGACAATCTTCTCTAGCCTGTTGTTTTTTTGAAAGACATGGTTTCTGAGAAACCCTTGATGTGGCTGGACACCTTACAAGGCATTCCCAATAAGGCTCAGATCATCTCTGCAGTCTCTTTCCATGTTCCAGAAATCAGCCGAGTGTCGCTGCCTTCGTAGGACCTCTCTCTTTGCCGCTGTGGGTGGTCAGGAGGAAGTGGAGAAAGAACAGAAGAGAACAAAGGACCAGTGGGATTCCTGGTATGCCTCCATCAATCGGTATAAAGTAAAAGCACCACCGAGCATGGTTTGCAATTAGAGATGGGCACTACGCAGCACGAAGCGCTACACCTTAGGTGCACCGGAGGCCCATCTCCCCTCCTCTCTGCTTGCTGGGCCACTTCTCTCCTCCAATCACTGCTGAGGGGGGGCCTTCTAGGGTGGTGGTGCTCCCTTCTGGGCAAGAACCCGGCTGGTCCATCCTCACCTCTTCGGGCAACCTACCACCAAGGAGCAAGGGTCAGCTGTCTGAGGAGGCAGTGATGCCAAATCAGGAGCCTGGTGGCCCACAGAGTCCAGTTAGCGGCCCATCCAGCTAGGGGGAAAGAGAGATGGGTCTCTAGTGCATATGGGGTGTGGCATGTCACACAGAGCACAAAGCAACCACCTCGAATTTCAATCTTTGTTGCGCAAGCACTGGTTTGATTCGAATGCCTCAGTTTGATCGTAGTTTTCTTGGAACACGTTGGTTATCGTGTAGCTTCACCGGATCTATGTTGCCCTTTAAACTCGGGGTGTTTTGACGAGTGGCCAGTTAGCAGCTTTATTTAGAGATGGGCACGACTCAGCGAAAATTTTGTTTTTGTTTTTGTTTTTCGCTTTCATTATGGCAGACACATTCCAACGAAAAGAATGCTAACGAAAACAAAAAATTTCGTTTTCGTTTTGTTTTTTTCCGTTTCGTTTCGCAACGAAAACAAAAACGAAAAATGCACAAAACCCCCCAAAAAACGAAAACGAACCGAAACGGACCCCAAAACGACAAACGAAAAACGAAAAATATTTTTTTGAGTCGTGCCCATCTCTAGCTTTATTCTTGGAAGTCTTTCCAGACAGAAAGCTGTGGGCGTTAACAAAGCTTGAGGAGTTTGCTGCACCCTTCCGCGGCATTGGCGCTGAAACAATAGCTGCTAAAACAGAACAAAGGGAACCCTATATTTCCTTGCGCGCAGCCTTGTAAAACCACCTCTTTCTCCTCTCTACCAAATGGCAGCTTTGTAGGGGAAACATCTAGCGTCTTGTTACTGGACTTCTGACTAAAAAGAAAATGATTGCAAGTAACCCAAATTTATGGCTGCCTCATTGGGTCTACGCTCTTCTCTCGCTCTCTTTTTGGCGTGAATATTTAAACCCGGAGCCAACTCGAGCCAAAATTTATTGCAGTCCAGCCAATATAAAATACTATGAGAGAATGAAATCAATCCTGACCCAAATCTTAGGATGCAGCGCGCACACACGCACACACAGGCATGCATACATGCCATAAAATATAGCACACTGGCTGCTAATTCGATGCGCTCAGCTCCTGGGAACCAGCAATAAAGGGACTGTTTCTGAAAAGGCTTTTTACAGATGTCTACAAATTGTTGTTTTCAGTGGGTCAAGGTATATTGCTGCTTTGAGGTGTGTCGGATTCCTACAATAGTGATATATAGTCCAGACCTTGACAATCCAAATGTACTTTCCTTAAATTGTTTTCTTAGTGTTTGGGGGGGGGTTCTTTAATAGAGGTGGACAGGAACTGTTGGTTCAGTGGTTTGTGTTGGTTTATTTATTTATTTTTATTTATTTATTATATTTATACCCCGCTTATCTTCCTTGCGGAACTCTAAGCGGCTTACAGTGGGCGACATGCGCCAGTTTATTATCGTGTATGTTGGTTCCGCCTAACATGTGAATCTGTAGCATCCTCCTTCTTTTGGCACTCTGTGCCCTAAAATGGAAGTCGAACAGAAAATGTCGCGTTGAATGTAGACCATGTTACTTGAACTCAGATCTCATTGAGATAAATAAACGGAACCGAACAAATAAATTTCTTTTACTTTTTATATTGGAAGCCAGTGCAACTCAGTCTTCTGGATCCATCCTCTAATCATACCTTAAATCTATGTCTCTATGCACCCCCTGGAGTCCACCATCATTTTGCGTTTTATTTGAAGTAGGTAGCTATTTTATTGGTTCTGTTTGGTGGTCAGAGTTATTGTTTGTTTTATTTTTGTCAACTGATTAGTCCCACAGTAAGTTAGCAGTACATGAATTTAGGAAGGAAGGAAGGAAGGATGGTGCTGATAGAGGACAGAAGCAAGGAAGGAAGGAAGGAAGGAAGGAAGGAAGGAAGGAAGGAAATACTTATATGATACATGGTTTTCTCAACTTAACCTTTGAAACTTCCTGATTAATGCTGTTCTTTCTGCCCTGTCAATATTATGTAAACAAGCCTGTTCATACATCTAGTGTCTGCTTCAGGACAGGGTTGCCAGACTGCACATGGTATTTGGGTTCAGCTATTCAGTTGCTTACTGCCACCTGAGGCAAGGACAGCCCTGCTTTGCAGAAAGATTGGTGACTCATGGAAGTCCGCACGAATCATGTCTCCAGAACACGAATTCACATCTGCAATACTGATGTTAACACACAGTTTCTCTTTTAGATTGTGAAGGGTTCTGCTTACTTTTTTTTCACGTGCTTTTTTTTAACCTTCTGGGCTACCTTGACCCAAATCCTATTGCATATCTATGCTAGCATAGTGGAACTGGGATAAATAGCAGGAAATTGCTGAATTTGTAAGAGGTGTGTGCAACTCAGTGTATCATGGAAATGGTCTATGCTAGCTTCTTGGCTCACACCAGTTTGTCAGGGTTGTGTTGCTCCAGCAATCACAGTTAATAAGATTTTGTTAATAACAGATTTTCCTCCTTATTGTGAGAAAATTAAAACTAAGTTTGACGTACACAAAGGAAGAATTTTTGTACTTATGGGACCATGGGGGGACCAGTCAGGATTTCTTATTTAGACTTGAGTTTGATTCTGTTTTTTAAAAAATCAAAATACAAAGGGGGTAGTGCCAAGTGTATATTTAGCCAGGAATCCCATTACTGATCTGATAAATAGCACTTCTACACGAAATAAAAGTATAACTTAATTTGCAACTGCGCTCTGATTGCAATAAGGACTGGAAAATACCAGCCCAAATTCCTGACCTCAGACTGAACCCAAATAGAGACTTCATGCAATTCCATCAATTTAAAATATTGCCATACGAAGATCTTACTTGTGCCAGTAATTAAGAAATACTATGTGGTGTTGATAGAGCACTACTCCTGCCCTGTCTCTGATTTATACAATCATTCTTTTGAATGCATTCCAGTGCACTGAAGCTTGATACTAAAAGCTTTTTACCAATTATTATTCTGTTTTGGGAACATTAAAACATAATCTACCATGAATTCATAATCCATAGTTTCTCTCTTTAATAATACAGACAGTAATGAGATAGCTGAAGTGCATGGGTGGCAAGATGAAAAAGCTTAAACAGGATGTGCACCTTGGTTTTCTCATAACAGCGAATGCATCACCCTAAAATTAATGTCAGCATTCTAATGAAGAGGAGCCCCAAAACGATGGAACGAAATGGTTCATTTTTCAATGGAAAAATGACTGTTTTGTTTTGTCTATAACAAAATGCCACTTCCTCGTTTCGTTTTGTTTCATTTCATTTCGTTTCAATACACGATGAAATGACGAAACTGCATTTCATTCTCTTTCTCTTTCTCTCTTTCTCTCTCTCTCTCTCTCTCTCTCTCTCTCTCTCTGTCAATAGGGTTTTCAGGGTACATGAGATGAGTCCTTTGCCCATGCCACCTCCCAAACCCTGTTCGCCTGAGCCCTAGCCTGGATAACTTGCTATCCAACCAGTATGCCACCATGACCCTTCATTCTAAAACCAAAAAAATACTCTGATTGTCTAGGTTCTCCCCCCTCCTGCCACCTTTCATGCATATTAAAAGAAACAGCTCATCACAGAAAGTTGGGAAAGCTACCTATAGGTCAACATATTTCTTTCGAGCTTCTTGATAAATTTTACAATAAAATACCATGTTTCAATTTTCCAAGAGCTTCAATGCCAACATCCTAATGCAATGGTGGTTCTCTCTCCTGTTCTTCCAACCCATTTTGAGTGAAGGGACCAATTCTTCTCTACAATGCCTTCTCTCTCTCTCTCTCTCTCTCTCTCTCTCTCTCTCTCTCTGTATGCACACATTCACACAAAAGGAAATACCTCTGTATCTGTGTGTGTCTTGTTCTATAAATACCTCCTTTTGTCCTCATGGCTGTGCTTTCTGCACGTGGACTGCCATGCAATTTAGCCACTGCTGTGATGGGGACAACCTTGCACGCTTGAGGCATTTCCCCATTCAACTCTCTCATTCTAACATATTTTCCATAGATATGGCATGCCTCCCCGTCCCCCCAGGTATAATGAGGCTTTCATGTGGTTTGCCTCTAGATTCAACTTTATCCCATGTAGAAACTTTGTCACCAGACCCCTCCATCATATATTTTCAAGAATATCTTCAGCGTGACTTTCTTAACGCTGTATTTTAATAACGGCATGGTTTGGATGCATAGAAATGATTCATGCCCCAGTAAAATGTAATATACAGTATACAGGGTGAGCCAGAGTCAGTTGTTGAATGCTAAACAACACCACAGCTCAGTGTTCTGTGCATGCTATTGCATTTATATCACATTATTCCCATTGTGGTAGCTGGGGTGACTATTTATAGCACTTGATTCTGATGCTACTTCAAAGTAGAAGCAAATTAAATACACCACTGTACTGCTATTGTTATAGGTAAGAAATTGAGGTATTGATTTGAATAATAAACATAGATAAGGATTGTCTAGAGGTTGCTTTGTAACCTGTTCAGAAAACTTAATATTCAAGGGTTTTTTTTTTGCCACACTGGGTTCTGTTTAAAAGTATATTTATGGAAATATTTTCTTTTGTTCCCAGCTGGCACACACACACACACACACACACACACACACACAAAGCCTCAGGATTCCAGTGGAATTTCACCCGCTCCTGATTCTAGTTTAGACACACAAGGTGCTTTATTATCTTTCAAAGCCCTAATTAAGCTATCATGGAGAGTAATCCCTCTTCACCACTGGCGAGAACCTGAACATTTGAGAAGCGAAGGTGGCAGAAAATTACCCTGAAAGGAATCTAAAGCTTCACGGAGACAAAAACACAGATTCTGTTCGAACCTCACCAGGTGTCTTCCTCAAACTCCAAGGTCTAATCCTTCACCCTGAGGTTCAGTCCAACTTTTCTTTCTCTGGCACAATGTCCCACCATGACGGGTTGAGCAAATACAATTCAACTAGCAGGGACCCGTCACTCACTGACTTGGGTTTCAACAGCCCAGATTACTCCGGAATCAACGGTGAGTGTCCTCTTTTAGCACCATCTTGATTTGGGAAAGCATCTTTCTACTGGAGGAAATTGCTCTCTTTGGGACAAAATGGGATGAAAATAACTATTCAGAGAAACAGCCATTTCCCCCCCCCCTTCAAGGTGCAGTTGGGCGTGTTTGGCCCCATCTACACCCAGATAAGGTCATTTAGGGTTAAGAAGTGAAGGCGCTTCAAGATTGCCCGGTGTGCTCAAAGTTCATCTCTTCAGGTCCCTCGGCCATAAATTAAATATGTTATGCTTTTGGTTCCACTGGTTTATCTGGACAGGTTTACATATTACAGATGCATTATTTATGTTTTCTACTAAGTGCTTGGGGTTGCAAAGGTCTCTCTCTTAAGCTAGCACATTTAGCGAATGAAGCACAGAGAGAGAGAGAGAAAGAGAGAGAGAGAGAGAGAGAGAGAGAGAGAGAGAGTCTGAGCCTAGCTGGTCTTCATTGAGAGTTTATAGGCAACTCCGTATTTACCCGAAGGAAGTGTTGTGCAAAATGTACATCCTTTATTGTTTTGGTTTGGGGAGCTTGTGCGAGGTAGCAGATAGTGTGTATCTGCTCAGCTCTGGGAGGTCTCAACAGGGCATCCCTCCCTGGACTCCTCAGATACCTTCAAAACCTTAGAAAGATTAGACAACACTTGAATTTCTGCCAGTGCAGAATTCCTTCGTGCCTCTGAATCCCATAAATTGTCCAGTTGTCCAGTTACGAAAAGCAAAAAAGCTATAATTGACTCCTTGTCCTACAGCTTTCAGGAAATAATGTTTTTGTTGGATATTTAAAACAAACTTCTCAGGCTCAGGTCAACTTTTGTGAACTTTTTTTAAAAGGAATATATTATCTCTCCCCCCCCCCCAATATAGACCTGTGGTTTGTCAGAGCTGGAAGTCGTGACAGATAATCCATAATGTTTCCATTCCACATCACCCTACACACCTTTCCGTTTGAAGTGGAACAAACTTGCTCTCTTCCCAGCTCCCTGGACTGTTGCGTCTGACTCCTGGGCGGCTTCTTTGAAAATGCTTTAGAGCTTCTTCTAAATCTCTATTCCCAGTTCCCCAACACGGGACTCTGTGATGTTTGACAGTCGGTATGCCTCTCGGAGGTGTCCTTGAGGATACACTGGCTGAACTGTGGTTGCTTATGGTGCCAAGTCAGAATTAGAGAAGGGCCACTGAATCAAGAGAATTAACAGAGGAGGCAACTCACCAAATTCCCAGTAATTCAGTGGGTCTTCTTGAGCTGCGACTCCTTACACATTTCAGCCATTGAAGGTGCCACGTGTAGGCCTACTCAATAGTAAACCTTGAATCTCCTTGTCTGCAAATTGTATTTGCCACTTGATCGTGATTGGAAAAAGTAGACATTGGTTTGTTTGTTAACTCTGCAGCCGCTATAGAATTAGCCAAAAAAAAAAATCCATGTTTTCCAAGGGGGTTTCCGGAACTTCAACTCTTCATTGGCAAGGCTATTATAGGATATGCATTTTTCTTTTTCTTCTTCTTCTTCTTCTTCTTCTTCTTCTTCTTCTTCTTCTTCTTCTTCTTCTTCTTCTTCTTCTTCTTCTTCTTCTTCTTCTTCATCATCATCATCATCATCATCATCATCATCATCATCATCATCATCATCATCATTATTATTATTATTATTATTATTATTATTATTATTATTATTATTATTATTATTATTATTATTAATTACGCCTCAATGGGGAATTGAACTCCCAATCTTTGGCTCATATACCTGAGCTTTCTAGATGTTTTGATAGAGCTTTCCTACCCCAATTCTTCCAGGTGCTGCCTCTCATTAGGTGCCCGTAGGAGGAGGAGGTCGCTGGGAAGCAGGAAACATTTGTTTGATTTAAAAAAATGAGCTCTACTGACCTCCCTCATGTTGAACACACATCAAGTTTCAATCTCTCATTTACCTCGCTCTCTCTTAATTCCTCACAGATCTCAAGACAACAGATGAATTGTGAAAGGGGCCAATTAAGGGTAAGTGTAACACGATGCAAATGTTTTCATGGAAATTAATATCAAATTAGAAAATACCCTGTTATATGTATTTAGAAGGGATGCTTAAGTGTAAACGACACCTGTACCTCACAGCCTGTGTTTCTTGAATTGAATGTGTTTTATTTTGCAATGGATCATTGGAAAATACACATGGCCTTAGTTTGGGAGTTGGATTGAAGAGGCAGGCATATCTCAAAGATCCTATTGACAGAAGGTTAATTCTAAGGAGTATATCTTCCCACAATGTCTCATTTGTCCCTAAATGAATTGTTTCCTGTTGCATTGTTTTGGAAGAATGATGTTGTTTGCATTTATGAGAAACATGTGTGCATTCTACAGAGTGTAGCTTGTTTAATTTGTTTGTTTTTCTTTCTTACTTCTTGACATTCATGGCGCTATGTTCTGTTGTATCAAAGGAGGAGTACATTCAATATATTCTTTTGCGAAGTAGGATGAAAATGGATTGTGTGAGGAGGCGGTTGATGCAACCTACTGAGAAAGGCTCAATTAAGGAACGAGGAATACCTTGCATTTTGCATTGGTGGAAATTTTGCTCTGTTCATCTGTTCATGCACATTTGTCGGAGTTTGCCAAAATTCGTCATAAACATGCATTGTTGCTGGGTTCTTGTTTGTTTTTTAATTAGCGCAAGAACAAACAAAATTATTCATCCATCCATGTGGAGACCCCTGAGTGTTTTTCCCCTGTAATCATTCACTTTGAATTCCTATATATTTGTGTTGATTATGGCTCAGCCCCAGGATGCATTACTGTACCAAGTGTATGATTCTGCCTGCCTGCAGAGAGCATGCAGGTGGTCCTCATTAATTCTGGGTTGCTCTTTGTCGTCTTATGTTGCTGTTTGTTCCATTTGGTGGAAGCAGTCACAACCAAAGCATCCTGGCTCGTCAGGTGAACTAGTTTAGAGGCCTCCTTCATATGCAAGTGTGTTCCTAATTTTGCTTGTAGAGGACTTTGGTTTTATATCTTTTTAAAAATTCATACATATGCCAAACAGGAAGATTTTATATTTGAGGTTGGTTATAAATGAAGCAGTTTATGTTGCTAAAACATGTTGCTAAACTTCGGTTTTGGTGCAAACATAAATATCGATGTATACATTTCTATTTCACTTTTCCTAATTTTTTGGTCTTTGCTGGGGTGGGGGTGGGAGGAATTGGCTTCAACATTTCCTAAAACTTTGCATCGCCAGGCTGTCTTTCTCTTCTTGTCTTCATATGAAGCTCTGGGACTAGAGACGGGTAGCTTCACATTAGCCTACCCTTCTTGTACGGCCATCCCACACCCACCTTTGAAAAGGAAAACCGGAATGCTTGTATTGAGCAAAGGATTTTCCAAGTTACTGAACAGTGTCAAGGGTTTTCCAGACAGCAGTTCTCAATACCCACTTAGGGCGCTTTTACGCGACCCCTAAGATCCGCTGGCAACTTAAATTCGGACCAGAGATCTTGGGGGTTTGTCACTCTTCCTGTGTTCCCACCCCTCTGCACTCCCTTGCTCCTGTTTGTGTGAGGGGAAGGAGAAAAAAAGGGAGAAAAGAATGCAAGCTCACCTCCGCTCTGCGTCGAGCTGCTCCGGGAAGCATTGCAGTCTCTTAAAGGGGCAGGGGGCAAAAAAAAAAAAAAAGGTGAGGAGAACCCAGCACTCACTGCTTTACATCTGCATCAGAAATGTTTCACCTTCGGAGACCAGGTGCTTGAAAAGTGCAGTGGGACATGCTTAGGTGGGCATGGTCGTACTTAATTTTTTTAAAGTCCAGAGCTGGTGGGAAAACAATTTTAAGCTCCACATCTGGGAGCCCTTTGCCTCGGATTTTAGGGTTCGTGTAAAAGCGCCCTTAAATTAAAGCAGTGGTTCCCAACCTTCCTAATGCTATGACCCTTTAATACAGTGCCTCATGTTGCAGTGACCCCCCTTGTCCTGCTTGGAAGAGGCCACAAGCCCCCTTTGGCAGGGTCTGCTGTGTGTGCCATAGAGAATTTCCCTCTACAGGCACCCTCAGCCAATCGCAGCCTCCGGTGCCATTGACTGACATCCCCATTCAACCTATCAAGCTGTAAGTCTCTGTTTCCCCCCCTTATCCTACAGATCCAAGCCATTTGTGCCTTTTTCTTCACTGGCTCATGGCGACCCCTGTGAAATGGTTGTCCGACCCCCAAAGGGTTCCCGACCCCCAGGTTGGGAACCACTGCTCTAAAGTTGTCATAAGACACCAGATCAAAGAAAACTCATTCTTGACTTGCACTCTATGACCATGTTGAAAAGAAGGCAAACAAAATTCACTAACTACTCCCCTTCACTCCTGCTAGACATGGTACAGATGTGTGTGTGTAAGCATGGCTACTTCCTGATACCCTTTGTCAAAGAATGAGAGTTAGAATGACACAGTGTCTCTTCACTTGGAGTTTCTCCTGCCTATACCGTTCCCCTCACTTGAAGCCCACATGGAACACCAAAACTGTGACCACATTGACATAAGCTACCAAAGTTACCACACGGTACACAGCAGGGGACAGGGACATATCCAGACAGGCATTTAGGGTATAAACCCTGTACTGTCACAGTGGGTTCCTTGGATGTAGACAATGTGTGAGATTAGATTGCTTCTCCAAGAAGGAGCACACCACACAGAGATGAGATGAATTGGTGCCATCAGCTCAATCGCTGGACATACATGCCGGCGCTGGCGTATTGATTCCTCTGCAGCATCCAAAGGATAAATGATCAGGACCTTTTTTTCAAGCAATGTCTGCTATTATTTATCTCCTGTTTGTTAATAATTACTGGGGAAAACATTATCCCAGTACAGGTATATGCCTTTGATTCTGAATTTGGCCATGCTGGTTGGAAATTCTGGGAGTGGTCTAAAAAGTAATTTCCCTAGGCTTTGATGGTGTTCTTTAAACCAAGCCTCACTGGGCCAATAGCCAGTGGGCAATTAGATAGCCAAGTCCTCTTTTCAGTCAGTCTGTGTTATCTCGTCCACCCCTCGAGAGAGGCCTCACAGTTAAGCATTTCTGGTGTATTGTTCTTTTATTTCCTCTCTCCTGTAACATCCCTTTCTTGATGTTGTTGTTTTATTAAGACTTAAAGAATTGAATTGGGCAACTATTTCTTTCACCTATGGAAAAGCCTCCCCGGGGTTGGGGAGACTCTCTCTCTCTCTCTCTCTCTCTCTCTCTCTCTCTCTCTCTCTCTCTTTCTCTCTCTCTCTTTCTCTCTCTCTCTCTCTCTTTCTCTTTCTTTCTCTCTCTCTTTCTCTCTCTCTCTCTCTCTCTTTCTCTCTCTTTCTCTCTTTCTCTCTTTCTCTTTCTCTTTCTCTCTCTCTCTCTCTCTCTGTGTGTGTGTGTGCTTCAGAGAGAGCTCGAGAGAGAGAGCTCGGTGCCCTATTTCATTTCATATTGTGGCTGGAGGGGGGAAAAAGCAGTCTTTTGAAACATGATTCATACGAGCTTATTTAAGGCTGTGAAGCAGCTTAGGATCACAGCCTTAGGAAGAAATAAGCTGTAATTCACAAAGCTATAAAAAGCACAGTGACAGTCTGAGAATCCCCCGTCTTCCCCTTGGCAGGAGTCTTCTCAGACGTCTGTGACTTTTTAACCAGGAAGTTTTGGTTTTCTTAGAGCCTTGGCGTTGTTGGGTGTGTTTGTTTGTTTGTTTGTTTGTCTGAACTGGTGAAAGAGATGCAGAATATTATTGTTCACTTGGTCTGCTCGTTCTCAGGCATGCAAGCTGGAGGAGCTTTGATGTTGAATGTGGGGGCCCGCTGTGCATGTGTAAACGTTGAAGAGGACGAGGGTCGGTTTTATTTTGGGCACGACTCAAAAAAATGGTGTTTCGTTTGTCGTTTGTCGTTTAGGGGAGTCCGTTTCGGTTCGTTTTCGTTTTTCGTGAATTTTTGCAAAAAAAATTGTTTTCGTTTTGTTACGTAATGAAATGAAAAAACGGAAACGAAAACGAAAAATTGCTGTTTCGTTAGCATTCATTACAGTTCAATGTATTTGCCGCAACGAAAACGAAACACACAACAAAATTTCTGGTGTTTCGGTTCGTTTTGTTTTATTTTATTTTGGAGACAAAATTCGTTTTTCGTTTCGTTACATAACAAAATGAAAAAACGAAAACAAAAACGAAAAATTGCTTGTTTCGTGCCCATCTCTAGTCAGTTTAGCAGGAGGTTCTCTGAGGCTGCAGTGAAAGCTGAGGAGTTTTTTCTCTAGCAAATTTGTGTCTGCGCGCACAAGCGTGCATGCATTTCAGTCAAACTTCTTAAACCACATCCTGAACATAGGAGTCAAAATAAAATGAAATAAAATGCACAGTGACAGAAGCATGGCATTTTTAAAGACCCAGACCTGAAAAATTTTGTACAATAGGTGATGGGTCTTACTTTCAACCCACTCTGTAGATGCAATGTCAAATTGTTTTACTTTATACCGGGAGCACAGGTTTAGGGCTATATTTAAATCAGAGAAGCTTTACTCAGCGATATCTGGATGCCGTGGTGCTAATTCCATCACTTTCCTCTCCCCGATAGAAAATAATTCCTCCCAAAAATAATCTTTCAGAAAGAGTTTTGCTTGCCAAGTCATCCTCTTAACTGCATCAGTGAATACATGGCGGTGGAATTGGAAATAGGGACGTATTAGCATAGCAAACAAAGGCAGGGATTTAAAATTTTGCTCCAAGGTAAGAGTGGACCTGTTAAGCCCTCTCTGGGTTCATTTCTGGGATGTGCATATGGGGTGTGTGAGAACTTAATTTAGTGCAGATTTTATTGCTATTTTACCGATCTCCCTAAAATGAACATCAACCCAAACACAGGTTGCAAGTGGAAATCTAAATTTGCAGTGTGACATAGAGGAGAACAACAACAAGAACATTTATTATTATTATTATTATTATTATTATTATTATTATTATTATTATTATTATTATTATTATTATTATTATTATTATTATTATTATTATTATTATTATTAACAGTTGAAAACTCTCAGAATTGAAAGGATCAACATCGGTCAACTACAAATAGCAACATTATTAGGGACAGCATATATTCTGCGACTAAGCATGACAGATATAAACTTCAAAGGATAATTGGAACTGCAGAAAAAATTATTGCTACTAATCTGCCATCTATTGTGGAATTGTATACCACACGAGCTAAAAAGTGGGCAATGAAAATATATACAGATTCCACACATCCTGGACATAACGTGTTTCAATTGTTACCCTTGGGGCGACGTTTTAGGGCATTGCATACTTGGACAACTAGATATAAAGATAGTTTCTTTCCAAGTGCTATCAAACTATTGAATAATTATTTTTTACTTCTCTTCTTCTTTTTTAAATAATAGGTTATATGGTATTGTGTTGTACTGTGGCTTTATTGTTGACTATATGATTCTTATATTTCCTTTTATATATGGAGAACATATTTTGCCAAAACAAATTCTGGGTGTGTCCAACCACACTTGGCCAATAAAAGTATTCTGATTCTGATTCTACAAAGATATTTCCACTCTCCAGACATCCTAGGCTCTTGGAGAGAGCTTGATCATTGGAGAAGGCGAACTCCAGCTTAACACCTGGCAGATGATGATGATGATGATGATGATGATGATGATGATGATGATGATGA
>JAHTLZ010000054.1:2297393-2321717 GCA_023846285.1 Phrynocephalus versicolor
ACTAATCCCTTGCGTGGCAGTTTCCTGAGAACCACCAAAATTTATCATCCCCTTTAGTGGCCAAAACATATGCCTTTTCCCCATTGAGCCTAGAGTCGGCTCTCTCTCTCAGCTGGGTTTAAAGCGGCCGCGGCAATAGCGCCATGAAGTCAGTAGATGGCTGTAGAAAAGTGTGTTGAACACTCTCGCCTTAGTGTAATAAGATTGGGAAGGCCCTGACCTGAACAAAGATGCGGCTTTTATCTGAAGTGCATTTAAAGAGATAAAAGAGGGGATGCGGGAAGGAGGGCACACATTCCCCTCTTCCATGGGACCATCACGTTGAGTTAAAAGGAAAAATACCTGAGATGTGAGATTATTATAATACAAATATTATATATATATCTATATATATCTATATCTATATCTATATCTATATCTATATCTATCTATCTATCTATCTATCTATCTATCTATCTATCTATCTAGATAGATAGATAGATAGTTAGATAGATAGATAGATAGATAGATAGATAGATAGATAGATAGATAGATATAGATATAGATATAGATATAGATAGATAGATAGATATATCTGTATAAATCAGACTCCTTAGCAGGAAAGAAAATGGCTTGAATGCCATAAGGATCAGCTGTCTTCTTCTTCTTTGGGGGAATCAGTTCTTTCATAGGATTTAAGTTCTCTCTCTCTCTCTCTCTCTCTCTCTCTCTCTCTCTCTCTCTAGCCCTCCCAAGCTCGTGCGTATTGTTTTTTTTCTTTTTTTCTCTCTCTCTCTCTCTCTCTCTCTCTCTCTCTCTCTCTCTTCTACCATGTTAGCTGGCTGCCTTTAGTGTGCAGAGATCTGCTCATTAAACAGACACGCCAAGAATTGTTACCTAAGCAAGCTTGACAGCGTAGAAAGGGAGAGACTGAGTTGAGAAAGAAGAGCGGGAAAGGGAGGGAGGAAGAAAGGAAGAGGGAGGAACACGAATGGGGGGGAACAACGCATCCTGAAGCCATCACTCCTTGAGCAGAGGGGGGGGACGGCTCCCGAACGTGACCGACGGCTGTCCTCGTAATGAAACAAACAAAAAGTCTTGTCTAAGAAAAAGAAGAAAACAGTAAAGGACTTTACCGAAAAAGGCAAGATTTTTTTAAAAAAAAAACTACCCACCGGTTCCAGTTTGTTCTCTCTCTCTCTTTTTCTTCTTCTTTTTTTCCCTCCTTTTCCCGACATACTTAGTGAACTAAAGGAGACTTCTCTTGGCTTGCAGAGCACCTTGAATTTTCCCCCCTTTCAAGATGATGATGTATTTGTGGGTAGGTAGTGCCTCTCTCCATGTCATTCTCTGTTTTATGATGATGATGTTGATGATGATGATGATGGTGGTGGTGGTGGTGGTGGTGTTAGTGCCGGTGGCGGTTAAAGAGTCTGTTACATTATTATCAAGTAGTGCGATTAATAAAACCAGTTTGGGGATGTGTCAGAGCTTACGGCGAGGCGGTTATGAACGGTGTGTCGATGGCGTACCTTTTTTATAAAATGCCTTAACACTGGCAGGAGAGTTACGCTGTGCAGATTGTGCATGGAGTGGAAGCATTGTCCGAGCTTGCATGTTCAACGGGAGATGCCGGTTGCTTAAAGATTCCATTGTGCTTCCTAGAACATAGAGAAATGTTGCTCTCTCTGTGTATGAATGTCTTGGATGGTTTAAGACGTGCTTTCCAAAAATCACAGATTCCGGGTGAGCATGGGTAACAATAAAATAGTAGTATAGCCTCCCTTGTGGCTCAACGCAATGCACTTTCTTTAATAAACACCGAGGCTGATTAGAAGGACTTCACAATGGCATGGCTGAAGTTGGGGTGCCAGGGGTCGTTGTACTCTCGTTGCTGTTCAACCTATGTTGTTTCAGGTAAATGGCAGCTATAAAGGAGCAATAAAACCATCCAGAAAGTGATGGTTATATATATATGTTCAATATTGTACTGCCCCCCCCCCCACTCCCTGGATTCAAATCGGTTCAGCTTAAGGAACGGAGAGTGGGTTGCAGCGTGGACGAAGAGATGTGGTCAAATACGTGAACGAATTAGTGTGATAAATCATGTGGCGATTTCTGAATAGGTGTATGCGTAAGTGTGCCTGCCTGCCTGCTTGTGTGTGTGCCATTTTTAAACACGGGAAGGAAACTGTTTAAGCAATCCCCTGGACCGTCGGAAGGAAGGATATACATAATTCAACCAAATATCGGCATTTGCTGAGGAGTAGTTTAAATGGCTTGCTATGCAATCTCACTATTAGGCTGCCTCATTCTTTTTCCAGTGTCTTTTCTCCCTTTGTCTGCAAACTAGCAGTTGGGAGTCCCCTACCTCCCGTTGGCCGCAGCTCTGCTTGTCTGATGTTTTCTCATTTCACTTGACCCCGGGATGGATTGTCTTAACTTGTCACAGATGTACATGAGGCATCGTGTGCTGGCATTTACATACATTCTTTCTGTTCTTTGACCTGCACTGTGCTTTCGGGAGTTTGACCAGCCTGCCCGTCTGAGCATTTCTGACTGTCCCTTTGCAGACAGTTTAGTTCCCACCAATAATGTGCTTTCCACACTTCTAAAAACCAGGGCGTGCTGCGGATAGCATTGCCTTTGTTTCGGTAACCCCCGGTCTTTGGCTTTAAAAAGGGAGAATGTTGAGTCTCGAGGGTCAGGAGGGAAGCGAGAAGTCTTTTTTATACAGATGATGTATCTCATTGATGGTTTTGACACAGACCAATTGCAGAAAAGCATATTTATTCCCTCTCCCCCAATCTCACTTTGCCTATTCTCGTGATGCTGCATTTGCATACTTCATGAAAACCGCCCCCCCCCTGCTTCCTTTATAAATTGCAGAAGAGTTCCTTACACGCAAAAGAGTAAAGGTGAAAAGAACATGGGGCTATTTTATCCACCGCCACCTCCTCCTTCATGTGAACAGAATTGATCAGGAGCCATAATATGAATGCCATCAGGCCTCCGGCTTATGCGTGACTTTTGACCACGCAAAGCCTCAGAGATGGGGAAACTTTTGCAAAGTTTAATTACAGGTAGCCATTCAGCCTTTTATTATCTGCAGGGCAGAGGAGAGAGGTGGCCCGTCTTATTTATGAACTTTCCCCGACACAACCATCCTTGGCATTCCTGTTTGTTATAACCCAGTCAGCAATCATAAGCCGCTTATGATAGTATGGTCTCCTGGGTGTGGGAGATGCCCTGACCTCCGTTCTTGGTAATTAATCTTTGACCTTTGAAAGCCAAGTCTTTCATTTCCTACTTTAGAGTGGGTCATTTTTTTTTTTTAAATTATTATTAGCAAGCAACCTTTACCAATCTGAAGAGGCTGCGTGTGTACACACACATACACAGAGCATGTCTGTATATTGTACACCATTTTCTCTTATCCATTCAGATTTGGGGGGTTACGCAACCTAGTTATTTTGTTTTTAAATGACATCCCAAAATCATATTAAGTGCCTACTTGGTAAGACTGTACCGTTTCATTATCCTCCAGCAAAGTCCAACAACCCCAGAAATAAGACATGAACAGTGATGGCAATTAATTATCGGAATCTAATTACTGATATCTGTTTTTGCACTGCAGCACTACTGTAGATCCCGTACCTCCACTGGACCACGCTTTTTAAAAAAGTTTCTATCTCTGTGGTCGTCAAATTCTTTCACTGATCCAAAATTCTTCAGTGTCTTGGGAGCAAATTATGAGGAACTCATGGAACACTCTATTATGAAAGACTTCACAGGGGTATTACTTTCAGTATTTAATGTAATTATGTCTCTGCTGGTCAATAATACTAATATCGTTTCAGGGGCCTAGACCCTGCGGAGATTGCGTTGATTCTTTGGTGTTTTGGCTCTCATTCTGCTCGAGCAATGCAGGCAGATATTCACATTGCTGACAGTGGAAGAAACATTTCTCATTTTATACTCGGCTGAGATGTTAACTTACTGAAGACCATGGATTATTTTTTTTATCCTCTGACTAGGAAGATGTCTCTCTCTGAGCTTTCCAGTTCAAAATTCCCTTGCTAGGTTGTTTTCCTCTGGTTGGCACAAACTTTTTGACTTTTGCACAACCAAAGAAGTACTGAATCATTTCATGTCCATTGGATGTCTCTGCAGTTTGCTCAAACATTTTATTATTTTTTCCATGTATAAAACTCTATTTATGCAATGTCCCAAATGGGATTGAGATTGTGTGTTTTTTTTTTCTCCACCTTGATTTTCTATTCATTTTCCCCCTTCCACTCCCCAAGGCTTGCTGCTCTTCCCGAAACCACCTGTAGCAAAGGATGAGGAATAGAAGTTGCCATCACTCCTATTGCAATTGTAATGAACGGAGCATATCACGCCATCAAGTCATCATGCCACTGTTATTGGGCATGCAACCTATATGATATATTAGCTGCCTCTTCTCTAATAGAATTGGTGGTCTTGGGACTTGGGGGTTCTTGCATGGCAAGGGGTTGGACTGGATAGCCCTTGGGGTCTCTTCCAACTCTATGATTCTATGATTCTGTGACGGCTGGTGGAACAGCTGACCTTCTAAAGATACAGGACAGCTTGGGGATAGAGGAAGAGTGGAGAGATCTCTGAGTGAGGCATCGCAGCCTAAGAGTCAGCATGAAAAAGTTATATTTGGGATAAGCTGTCTTCTTTGAACAAATTATATTATCTAGGACTACTGGAGTGGTTGAGGTCTCTGGCTATGGAGCCAGAGGTTGTGAGTTTGATTCCTCCCTGGGCCTCCTTGACTGGAACTGGACTTGATCATCTCTAGGATCCCTCCCAGCTCTACAGTTAAGGGTGATTCACATTTTGGGTTAAGTACTTTGCCGCTACGGCTCTTTCTCCCACCTTGTCAGCTCTCACCTTACATCTTTGAGCTGACTTTAATTGGTCATTTGGTTGTTGTTTTTCAACTTTTCCAGGAAACGTGATTTACAAGAGAATATGGTTGACCCTGTGTTATCCCATCACACCGTGTCGTATTTCCATCGATTGACATATGGTGCTTTAGTAGCCAGCAATGCCATTGCTATGTATCAGCCACTGGTGCTTTAATGTGGGTAGTGGTCAATGCATTTATTAAGGAAATGAGATCAATGCATCTTCACCCTCCCATGCACTCACTCTATGGTGCACGGCAGGCATGTCCAAGGTTCGGCCCTCCAGATGTTTTGGACAGCAACTCCCACAGTCCTTTGCCATTGGCAATCTAAGCTTAGAAATCAGGGAGTTGTGGTCCAAAACATCAGGAGGGCTGAAGTTTGGACATGCCTGGTGTAGGGGCAAGCCAAAATATCTGATGGGCAAGGATGTGGAATGAAGTGAGAAGATGGGTGGAATGCCTCAATCCACAGCTGGATAACATCTGTAAGTATGGCTTTACCTTTGACTTCATGATAGCCACATCCTTCAGGCCCTAACATTGCTGGGCAATACATTCGTTGAAGTTTTTCCACCTGACAATTCTGTTGGGGATCCAGAATCATAGAATCATAGAATCATAGAATCATAGAGTTGGAAGAAACCTCAAGGGCCATCCAGTCCAACCCCCTGCCATGCAGGAACCCCATCACAATATTTCTGACAGATGGCCATCCAGCCTCTGTTTAAAAACCTCCAAAGAAGGAGACTCCACCACCTTCCTTTGTGGCAGCATATTCCACTGCCGAAGAGCTCTAACCATCATGAAGTTCTTCCTAATGTTCAAATGGAATCTCCTTTCCTGTCGTCTGAAACCATTGCCCTGAGTCCTAATCTCTGAAGCCATGGGAAACAAACCTGTTCCCTCTTCAATATGACATCCTTTCAAATATTTACGCATAGCTATCACATCCCCCCCAGCCTTCTTTTTAAAAGGCTAAACATTCCCAGTTCCCGAAGTCCCAGACTTGCACCTCCAATGTCCGTCTCCTAGGTGGAGGTGGGTCAGAGATTTTAACACCCTCAGACGGCACACTCAGGGCCCCTTGTAAATGTTAGGTCTTAGGTCTTTATTACCGCGCCCCTGTCTGCTTACTGACCTGGAGGGGAAAGTGGCGAAGAAACGGGAAACAGCGTTTTGTTATGAAACACAATGAAACACATCTTTTTCCCTTTGAAAATGAAACGTTTTGCTGACTTGCAAATCTTGTGTTCTCACACGGTCCACCTTCAAAGCAATAACCTAGACAGGCAGTACTGTATTGGATTCACAACAAATCCTCTCTCCAAATCTCCCATGCCAATTGTGATAACATTGTCTCGGCATTTGCTGCAGAGCCGCCAAACACTTGGTATCTTGATTTGTAATCTGGCAGTACCGTATTTGCTTGCGTCATTTGCGGTTGGAGGCAGGCAGCGATTTAGAGGGTTTCGCATTTGGCCGTTGGCTTGCCACAGAATCTAACATTGGACTGAGTTTCCTAAGCACGGCAAGTTGTTAGCAGAACTTGAAAGTTGTGGTGCTAATGGGATCCAGGATCTGGCACTTGGCTACTTTGGGCTTCTGCTTTTGAAGGCTGCCTCTTGACATCATCAGATGCCAACAACCTTTGTAAAACAATCCTATGCATATTTATTCAGAAGGAACTCTCACTGTCCAACAGCTCTCACTGTACTTGGTGAGAGTGATGCCTGTGAAGGTGTGCATTGCATTGCAACCATATATACTTAACTCTTGCTTTTGGGAAAGCAGATTCTCTTTTCCAAATTTTTTAAAAAATTGTGACGGTTAAAATGAACCACGTGGTTAGCACCTATATAGAAAGGGTGCTCGCTAAAGCCAGGAAGTAGCTCTGTTTGTCAATGTACACATTTTTCCCCATCACATTATCTTCAGTTTAGCAACACATGGTTTTGATGTTGGTCACTGGAAGATAAACATTTTCTTTGCTTGGAAGCTGGGTTACTGAGCTCTCACCCCTGTTAACAGTAGGTAAGAGGGGATGTCTTTTCATTTAGTGTCTGCTTTGACAAGGGTCGTCCGAAATGCAGTATTCCAAAATAAGGAGCCATGGGTTTTAACTGCTCTTTAGACTATCTGTGCTGTCACATTAGTTCTGGTTCTTAGGTAACAACCTCTTAGATAGTACCACATATGCCAGAACTAGGATGGATGCATGTAAGCAGCATAAATCGGTTTACAGTGGTGTTTCCCTCTCCCAACCAAATAAGCAAATTAAGAAGTAGCTCATGGGCATCTCTTTTGAAAACCTAAATCAGTCCTTCCCCACCTGGCTGTTATGGCCCCCCTAGAGGGTGCACTAAGTGTTTTCTCACAGTTCACCTTATATGCACGATGTGTTTTGTGTTGTTACAGTCGTGACCAGCTCTTCGTGACTCCATGTCCATGGAGTTTTCTTGGCAGGAATACTGGAGTGTCTTGCCAGTTCCTACTCCAGGGGCCTACAGCACCTGGTATTCCCTGGTGGTCGCCCATCCCTGTACTAACCAGGGCCGACCCTGCTTAGCTTCCGACAGCAGGCAAGATTGGATGACAGTCTAAACCAGTGGTCCTCAACCTGTGGGTCCCCAGATGTTCTTGGACTGCAGTTCCCAGAAGTCTTCATCACTAGCTGAGTTGGCCAGGATTTCTGGGAGTTGCAGTCCAGGAACATCTGGGGACCCACAGGTTGAGGACCACTGGTCTAGAGAGTCCATTGGCCATTTTCCTATGTTTCCTGTCCCTATTATGCAAGTAGCTGGCATTGAATAGCTGATTTGTTCAATATATGAAATATTGAAATATTGCTAGACGACTGTGTCATTTAAAGAGAGAGAGAGAGAGAGAAAGAGAGAGAGAGGCAATATTGTTTTGACAAGTTTATCTTGAGGACAGAGCAGGGGGGACCACATCAGGACCACACCTGAGGGTGTGCATTTAGCCAATCCCTTGTATTCTTAGCTATTTTATTTGCCCACAGGAAAACCTTATTACCTTGGACATATTTGCAGCATTTACAAAACATTTGGGGCAGAGCAATTCCACAGTGTATTTCTCCGTTCCCTTTCTGAAGAATAAATGCCGTTCGAAAGGAAAATATCTCATGTTTAAAAAGTTAATTCCAATCAGATGAGAGCTGTGGAATAGGCAGATACACTGCTAGGTTATATGAGCTCAGTGTCTTTTATGAATTGAAATAGCTTAGTGGCTATCTTAACTGGGCATGCCATTAAGAGGATCCAAATATAGCAGGTGGAAATTGTCACCTCTTCTCTAGTTCCTGTGACTGATTGGCAGATTTTCTACCTCCCCCCCACCTCTTTCATTCTCTCCTGGAGGGACTGTGAGTAAACACGCCACCTCTGGCCCATAATCTCCTGCTTGAACGCTGTTGTTGGATAAATATGTACCTTTTGTTATTTGCACGGGGTGGTGGTGTCGGTGAGGAGGAACAGAGAAGGGTGTAATAAGAGAGAGAACACATATGAATTTCAAGGATCTCCAAGGGGGCTTAACTCAATAAAGCCGGATAATGGAGTCACTCAGGAGACAAAAGAGCCGTCTGAAGGCCAGGAATGAAAGGTCTCATTGAAGAGTCAGAAGATGAATGGAGATGGAGCCCCAATTAGCTAAGAAAGAACTCGAAAGCTTTCCCACTGGGTCGTCTTTGTCACGTTGACAAAATGGCCTGCGTTTGCGTAGACTCAACTAGTGTGGGATGCTTGAGAGGCCCAGGAAAGGCTATTAAAGGGCGGGTTGCCACTTCTTTTGCTTCCCCCATAAAGCCCGCTGGGCTTTTAAGAGCTGTTTCGGAGGCATCTGGAAGAGGCCTTCAAAAGCCAAAACAGAACCTTGCCTCTTTCTTGGTTCTGCCTCGACAAATCATTGTCCGTCTTTGCTTATTCATCCTCTCATAAAACAAAATTGTAGCAAGAACGTTAGAATGCTATCATACGGACAATTGGATACTAAGAACAGATTGAAGGTTGAGTTTAATTCTGGCACAGTTCTGAGCTGACCTGTAGTTGTTTAAGGACTTTAGACTAGAACAAAGATTTTGAATGGGATTGTGTATGTGAGAAATTCATTTGTTGCTTTGCATAGTAAGTCACATTAAAGTGGGCCATTAAAACAGGTGACAATTCTGGTCACCACATCTCAAAAAGATCTGGGCTTTTTTTTTAATTTTCCCCCCTCCCCCAAGTCCCGCACGCCAGCTGATCAGTGCTAGGGTGGGGAAAAAAAGGTTTTTCCCCCAACCCCAGTGCCATTCAACTGGCCTGTGGGCCACTTTCCAGTCCCCCCCCGAACCATTTTGTTAGTGTTTCATTTTGTAAGATTGTTTGCAAAAATTCATATCAAAAGAAATGGGGAAAAAGTGGGGGGGGGATGAAATGAAATGAAACAAAACATAATTGTTCCATTTCATGCCCATCCCTACCTGTGACATATGCAAGTACTTGCCCAAATCCTTGTTCTTGTTGATTATCTCAGCAAATAGGACTTTTGAGACCAGAAGATTCTCCCTTCCTGGAATTATTCTGGGCTGGGGTGACTGTCTGTTTATCCAGCACTAACCAACCATCCCCTCCTTGAATTAAAAGAGAGCCCGTCTCTGGGTTGAGTTCTTTTACCCCTCTCTTTAGTCTGTTGTTAACAGTTGGTTGCTAAGTATGAGTGCAGTCAATAAAACAGCATACAAGACTCTGTAATTTTAATTAACTGTCAGTAAAGGAATGTTTTCTATTCTTCCTCTTACAAATGTCTTTGAGATGCCCGCCTACTTAGCAACTGACGGAACAGATCAACAGCAAATGACCAACTGCCAGGAAAGAGTAGGTAGGGGAAAGGGGGGAAAGCACTCATCAAAGTGTTGGGAATCTCTTGACAATGAACAGACAATCACCCAGCCCGGAAAAGCCCCCTCCCATCACAAAAACTACAGAGAGCATGCAAGATTGCAAAACAAAATGGCAGCATGGTCCTCCCTGACCATCTGTACACTTAGTTTTTCATGGCATGGCTGAACATCTACAACACTCCTCGTTGTATGAGTGCTTTGGTGTCTTCATCTTTTTATTTTCATTCAAATTTGTCCTTTTGCATTCGACACCCTCTTGATCAATAAAATTTAAAAGTGTAGTCATGGCATGGGCTAAGGAAATGGTTCAGACAATATGTTTTCTCGTTCCAAAAACATGTGGTTCAAAAGCTTTATCTTTGGCTTACCATACTACCAGCACCCCTGAAGTTCTTATTTAAACTATGCTTTTTAGATTGTCCCTCCCCTGATATTTATGTGGGATTAAAAATGTGCATGGGAAGGGGGGGGGTCGAATCTACATATTTATGAATCATGAGATTTAACAGAGACCAACTAGATCTTATTATTGATGTGCTTACTGCTTCATTAAATTCTCCTTAAGATTTGCAGCATGGATATGGATCATTTGCAATAATAATTATGCCGTGATCGATTGATTGTGCCTGACATTGCACTTGTCACCTTGAAATGCAAAATCCATCCATTCTCCCCAGACGGAACATTTTTCTCCAATCTTACACACCAGCGTGTGCGAGTTTATTTTATGGGAAGAGGGCAATTTATAAAAGTTGGGAGACTTTAGCATTAACCTTTTGCTAAAAATGAAGTATCACTTGTCATTTTGCAAAAATGAAAATTGTCCAAGCAGCAACTCGGGAAAGATTAGAAAACACAGCCTAATTTTCAGAAGGATTCTGCCTCTTTCGGCCTTCAGACACCACCACAGATATTCCAGTCGAGGGCTGTGTGTATTTTGTAAACATTTGTTCCCCTGGTACCTTTGCTCTTGAGAGGAAGCAAAACCAGAACAAGTGTAACTGATTAAATTTCATGCTTAAAATCCACTCCCTCATTGAAAAGAAACTCTTCCATTCCCAAGAGGGTAGCACTTAGTTGTAACTACGACAAAGTCCAACTCTTTCATTAAATCGCGGAAACATGGAGATGCGAACATTCAAACTGACGTTCAATCCAGCATTCTGTAAATGTAACGGAAACCTGGAATGAGGTAGTTGTTAGTGTTTCACTCATTGTAGGGGAATGTAGGGATTATTAAAAAGGGGATTGAAAATAAAACAACCAACATTATAAATGCCATTGTACAAAACGATAGTAAGGCAGCACCTGGAGTATTGTGTACAATTCTGGTCACCACATCTCAAAAAGGACATAGTGGAACTGGAAAAGGTACAGAGGAGAGCAACTCTAATGATTACTGGGCTGGGGCACCTCCCTTATGAGGAAACATTTGGGACTCTTTAGTCTGGAAAAAAAGGCGCCTGAGGGGGGATATGATTGAGACATACAAAATAATGCAGGGCATGAGTCAAGTGGGTAGAGGGACACTCTTCTCCTTCTCACAAAATACCAGAACTAGGGGACATCCACTCAAATGGAGGGTTGAGAGAGTGAGAACAGACAAAAGAAAATATTTGTTATCCAGTGTGTTGTTAGTCTGCAAAACTCCCTGCCACAAGAGGTGGTGATGGCATCTAGCCTGGATGCCTTCAAAAGGGGATTGGACAGATTCCTTGAGGAGAGGTCCATTACGGGTTACAAACAATGATGGAGGTGTGTCATCTCCAGGCTTACGACCAGGTTACTTCAAGGGCCAGATGCAGGGGAGTGGTTGCAGGAGACAGATATCTTGTGTCATGCACTCCCATAGGCATTTGGTGGGGCCACTGTGAGATACAAAAAGCTGGACTAGATGGGCCTTTGGCCTGATCCAGCATGGCTCTTCTTATGTTCATTCATTCATTCATTCTTTATTATGCAGTCATAAACCCAATTTAAAAGCACAGAAGAAAAATTGCTAAAAGCAAACAAATGAATAAAACCAGTTTGTAATAC
Organism: Phrynocephalus versicolor; assembly: GCA_023846285.1. Classification (NCBI taxonomy): domain Eukaryota; kingdom Metazoa; phylum Chordata; class Lepidosauria; order Squamata; family Agamidae; genus Phrynocephalus; species Phrynocephalus versicolor. Next base: position 2,309,252 of record JAHTLZ010000054.1, read on the forward strand.
AAAATGTTAAAACACAAGCTACAACCAGGACGTGTTAAAAGCACAGAAGGAAAATTGGTAAAAACAAATAAATAAAACCAATTTGGAATACAAAATGTTAAAATACAAGCTAAAACCAGGGCATGTTCTTATGTTCTTATGTAATGTAGTGGATCGAGGGATGGACCAGGACTCCAGTTTGAATCAATCACAGGATGCTCACAGCCATGGAAAAACGCTGGGAAACTGGTAAAACTACTCCTTAAATCTTTCACTTACCTTAAAAGGCCCACTAGATTTCCTTTAAGTCCCGTCTGACTTGACGGGCACCAAAGACACTGAAGTTTTGAGATAGAAATGCCACTGACTCTGGAGTAGAATCCCAAGGATTCTACTAGCTTGACTAGGAGACAACAAATCTTCAACGGTAAAAAACCCTGAAGATTGTGGTTTTTTTGCAGGTTATGCAACGGCCACGGGACCAACTCATTCAGGAGAGCTGGTTTCGTGACTCTCTCTTGAACAGTGATGCATTCTGCTGGGTTTGAGTTTTAGAACTTTGGAGTGGAGGCTTATAAATATTTACAGCTGGGGCTGGGGAAAATAATTAATTGAAGGTGGTATTTTTAGGCGCAGGCTTTGGATTGCATATGGTTGTCAGACTTCATTCGGAGATGTTTTGCTTATGCAATGCCGCCTGCCCTTTGACGACCTCTTTTAGCATTATTTTTAGAAGATCAGGAACTTCCCTGATGCTAAATAGAACACTGCTTAAAATCACGCATGAAAAAGTTCACAACGGAGAGTACATGAAAGCCAAAGAGATCAGGGATTCACTTCTGTCAGACATGTAGGGACAAGTAGGAGTGAGAGAAACGGGAGAGGAAAGTAGGAGTGAGAGACACCCTTGAAAACCACCCATTAGTTTTGCAAAGTTTTCTTACCTGTAGGGAGAGCTCAAAAATTCTTCTGCGATATTTTGGGCCACATTTAATAGCGGATGTTATGTGGTGGCTGCAGGGTGCTCTTTTCAGTGGTAGATTTTAAGAATCTCCACAAGTCTCTCCAGCAGAGAGAGAGCCTCCCTTTCTCTTTAATGGAAATATACCTGATTGGCCCCTGGCCAGGATCAAACACAGCCCCAAACCTCATCTGTTCATGGAAACCCATGTGCTTCAGGACAAGCCATCATTGGTGGGGAAGAGTTTTCTTTCATTTTCTTTCTGCATAGGAGTTGTAATGTTCACAACAGATTTTTCTTTTCATTCCTCTCTATGACACCGTTCACAAGCAGTGACCTTTGCCAGGGGTGAGGTGGGAGAGAATGTCCATTTGACAAGTCGGGCATCAAACGGACAAATGGGCATGTGCTCATTTCAACCATGTGCACAAGCAAGATTTAGTGAGTGAGACTAAATGCATGCATTTAGGGATTTTAAAAAATCATGGAAAATGTGTTACAGAATATCCATCCATCCATCCATCCATCCATCCATCCATCCAGACATCCAGACATTAAATTTATATACCACCGGCTTAGTGAATGTACACTACTCTGGGTTATGTAAAAACAAACAAAACCCCTCAACCACTGCCTCACAATCACTGCCCACTTATGTCATTAATTTCCAGCACGGCATAATCAAAATGGTGCTCTAACCAACTTGAGTGCGCTAATATCCCTAATATTCAAATGCCTCACAATCTACCCAACATTGAATTATCACCAACCATCAATAGGTTTATTCTCCATAAGAGAATGTCTTTTGCATGTGAAGATATCCTTTCAGTGTCCTGTATGACCCACATTATAGAGGTTTGGGTGGGTCCCGAGGTGTAGAACAGTGGTGTCCAAACTTTGGCCCTCCAGATATTTTGGACCACAACTTCCACAGTCCTTTGTCATTGGCAATCTAGGCTTGGAATTCTGGGAGTTGTGGTCCAAAACATCTGGAGGTCTGAAGTTTGGACACCCCTGATGTAGAAAGACTGACTCTGGCAGAATAAATGGTCTGGTTCTTGATCTCTGTCCAGGGTCCTGAAGACCCATCTCTCATTCACCTTGCAGGGCAGCACCAGAATCGTGTCTAGATTCCCATGGGCGCATTTGACCAAACACAAGGAGGGGGAAAATGGGAAGAAGGATATGGGTGCCTACACAAACCCAGTGCTTTGGGATGCAGTTCCCAGTGCTTTGGGATGCATCCCAGGTGTCTTTATTTCAGAAGAGCTCTGTGTAAGGCCCTGTAACTGTGTTGAATGTACTGAGTTAAAGAGCTCCCATAATCAAGGATCTTGGCTTAGAGAAATTTTCAGTTGCGAGAACACCATAACCTCATCCAGCCAAGCTTAAATACTGAGCCTTGTACTTGATGATGTTCAAACCACCATATTAGAAGCATGGGTCTTGGAATTAGAGCTACAAGCCCCAAAACATCTCCTTGGTCCAATAATTGACGGTTGCTTAATCAGTCAATGACATTATGCCCAGCGCCATTTGATTCTCAACCCTGCAATATCTGAAGTCCGATATTGTGCTTCCCCTAATCTAATACACGGGGCTCAGTAATAGGGGAAACCACTTTAGTGCTTGGCAGTTTGTTAGGCTGTATAAGGCTTCCTTGCAAATCCAATAGCAATAATAAAAACTGTGGTCAGTAGAAATGCAGGAGGTAATGCATTTTGTTGGCTCAGAGAAGAGCGAGATGAAATTGGTAGAGAATTCTGTCTCTCCTCACATATGAGACTGTGTGCGTGTGTGCGCTCACACACACACACACACACACACACACACACCTCTGTCTGAAGGGGATCGATTGAGGGTGGTTAATATTCAGCCATGAGGGCTTTTTAAAATGAATTTGACATGATTATGCATTGAAGTTTTAGAAGTTTGAACCTGAGCATGTGGTGCCACTACCTCATACCTTAACAGGTCTCCAACTATGTTTACAGCATGAAATTCGGGAATGTGCCTGTGGACACTGCAGACCGTGAGGTAAAACCCATGTTTTACCTCCCAATTTTAAACATGAGCAAATGCATTGTTGTAGAGGATTATATTAAGGATAGAAAAGTTCCTGTTTGGGGCGGTGGAATGTGTCCAATGCAGGACTATTTTGTACTATATATGCAATTCATGCACAAGTTTAGATTTCTTTCAGTGGTCTGTGAAGAGGATTGGTTAACAGTTGCAGCTGAAATATTTGTCAGACGTGGCAGTTAGGTGAGGTGGGATATATGAATTAATAACTGTGAATGGAAATGTGTGCTAATTGGTTTATGTGGTTCCTGGCTAGAGGGGGTGAGAGACAGCACTATTAGGGTCATTGCAAGTTAGTCTCAAGATGTCACATGACAGCAGCAGCAGCAGCAACAACAAAAGTCTTCCTTATATAGCATAGAGGGAGGTCTTTTCTTCTGAATGAGGTCCATAATTGCAATAAGGAGAGTGAATAGAATAAAATGCCATTTTGTTGTTGTTGTACAAGTACAACAAAATTAAAACGTGCCACCCAGTCTGCACATCACTCACCCCAATATAAAATTCCAAAACATAAGCCTACCATTAAAAACACACATCCCTATACACATTCCAGCATTCTCTCACCCAGCACCACTTGTACCATTATAAAACTCTAAGACATAAAACCAAACATTCACACATACAACCCTAAACTTTCTCACTGAACAGCATTCATACCAATACATAAAAAGCTATATTTAAAAAAATAATAATTGACAAACACAACTCTATTCTTCCTCACCCAGTGGCTTCACAGTCCCCCATACAAATACATGTTACACATTCAACACTGGTGTTTTTCATCAACCTAATGGTTAGCTGTATTTAACATGGTTGCTGCTGTTGGGTAAAAACAGTTTCTAAATCTGTTTGTCCTAGATTTGTCCTAGAGTATAGGTAAAAGGTACAGGTAAAGGTCTCCCCCGCACATGCATGCTAGTCGTGTATGACTCTAGGGGCAGTACTCATCTCCATATTTAGGCTGAAGAGCCAGTGTTATGCATGTCTGTGGCCTTGAGGCCGGCATGGCTGCAAGGAAACACTGTTTTACCTTCCCACTTTTTATGGTGGTACCTATTTATCTACTTGCATTTAGGTGCTTTTGAACTGCTAAGTTGGCAGGAGCTGGGGTTATCAGCGGGAGCTTGCTCCTCTGCATGGCACCTGGGATTCGAACCGCCGAGCTGCCAACTTTGCAGCCGACAGTTTTGGAGCCTTAGTCTGCTGAGCCACCATTACCCTTGTCTTAGTGTAAAAGAAACAGGCAAAACACAACCATCAGCACTCCCCCTCATGTTTGCTTTGTGGCTTAGGTGTCCTGAATAGAAAGCACCACTGAAACAAGGGTATGGTTGTTGAAGATTCTGGACACACATCCTTTTTCAGTCTCCTCAAAAGAAGATTTCTGTTTTACCACCCATCAGTAAAATGGTGTGTTTGGGACCTAAGCAAAACAAAGCTTGAACTCAAGAAAACACCTGTACAGATTTCCGAACTGGAATGCAACAGAGGAACTGGGATAACCAGTTGGAACTCCTGCCAATGTTTTGTCTCTCTGTGCAGGAGCTGTGGAGTGGACTGCCTGTGCAGGAGCCAATTAGTGATAACGAGTATTTCTGAATTTTCTGGCATAATCCTGCCAGTCGCTACAATTTGTGGCAGATTATTTCGGGTAGACTTAACGGCCCTGTGTCTTATTTGTCGCGTTCATTCTCAGCCTTTATTTAAATATGGAACAATGTTTCTTCACTTAGAGATAATTAACACAAATGCTTTGAAATCTTAATCACTTTATTTGGCTGAAACTTTTGGTTTTCGCTGTCTCTTTTTCTTACTTTTTATTGTGTTAAGGATGGGGGAAGCAACTATTTGACGTCAGTGCCGCTTAAGGTCTAAATAGTACATATTGAATTTTAATATTTAGCTGTCATAATGCAATCTGACCATTAATATTTAATAAGTAAATATTATATGGTGTGACATATAGTTGAATGTCCTGATTTCTTTTTCCTGCATTTTTAAAATTAAGTCTGCTAACACAAAAATGAACAACCAAGAGAAATACACTGAAACCTAAAGTATGATATATGCAGTTGAGGTCTAGCAGATTTAGAATTGTTTTTACACATTGAACCAACTGCTTTGGAATTAAGAAGGAGAAAGATGAAACTTTGAAAAGGTGTCTTATCTTTCTCCTTGTTTTCAGCAAAAAAAGAAAGGAAAACAACGAATTAAAAAAGAGAAAAAATGTTGTGGCATCTTTAAGACAAACTCCTTTATTTTAATGTGAGCTTTCATGGATCAAGTCCACTTCATCAAACATAATGTGAGATTATATTGTGAATTTGTGAATTTATATTGTGGATTTTATGTACATATACATGGCACTCGAATAAAGAGATAAAATTGAGAGGCAGTGGTTGGTTGGTTGGTTAGTTGGTTGGTTGATTGGTTGGTCTTAATCATCATGTCAAAATGAAACCTGGGAATCAGAAGGGTTCTCTGGACCTTTATAACTGTATAATTAATAAGTAGATTCTATTTATCAAAACATGGGGCAGCATTTCATTACAGATGAAACAGAACGGTGCCAGAGAGTCATTTTCCAAGGGCTCCTGCGGAGCTGTCAATGGCTGGACCCTTTTAACAACTGGTTATGTGGTGATGGCATCTGGCCTGCATGCCTTCAAAAGGGGATTGGACAGATTCCTGGAGGAAGAATCCATCACAGGTTACAAACCATGGGGGAGATGTGTCATCTCCAGGCTTAAAACCAGGGTCCTTCAAGGGCCAGATGCAGGGGAATGGTATCAGGAGACAGAGATCTAGTCTCATGTGCCCCCACACGCATCTGGTGGGGCCACTGTGAGATACAGGAAGCTAGACTAGATGGGCTATTGGCCTGATCCAGCATGGCTCTTCTTATGTTCTTATGTTCTTATGTTGGCCCAGTCAGCACCAGGGGGATCCAATTTTAAAGGGGTCCAGCTGATAACACCTTGGCTGGAGCCCATTAAAAATGGCTCCCAGGCACCAAATCTGTTACTTCTAGCACCAAGGGGAGCCATTTCGTTTCATTTCATTTTATTTTGTTCAGTTTTTTAAAAAAAAATCGTAAGAAGCAAAACAAAATGAAACAGGGTGGGCACGAAATGAAACGAAATGAAACAAAATGAAACAAAATGAAATGTTGTTTTTCCGTTTCATGCCCATCCCCAATCAGGAATGCAAAAGGACCCGGTGCTTCATGGTTTAGAACTGATCTGAAGCTGAGAATAGCACTACTCAGAGGATGGACTATGTTTTGCATATTGGTGTAAAGGCTTACAGACTAATTAAGAAAAGGTAGCCTTCTTTTATTATTTTTTTCTTTTGTGCTGGCCTGCTTGATAGACTGTTTGTTGGGAAACAGAAATTTGTCAGCACTTCTCCTGAATGAACACTGAGACGAGGTACCTCGGAACGATTTATTTGCAATGAGGTAGCACAAAGAAAGATTTATGACTTTTGCCGCTCGTATGACACTTCCTACATAGTTGCCATGCTGCAGCAAATTAAAGAGATCTGCGAATACTAAGGGGTGTGTTTTTGTAATGAGGGAGAAGAGACAGAGGCAATAAGAAGATAATTAAGGTAACAACTTGTGAAAAATTAAAGTGTTTCTGTCTTTCATTTTTTTGAATCTCTGAGCATAAACTTTGTAGTTGTTAATTTAATTGCTGATGTTCTCTGTTTCCCCGAAGAATATTAAGGATTAATCATCTGGTTCATTTCGACAAGAGATAAGGCCTAAGTGAATTGAAATTTTACCAATTTAACCCTGTCTGCCTCCTAATAAGACATGATTAACATTTTTTCAATTAACAATACATAATTATTCCAGAGGCCCAGCTTGCATACACCCTGGTCTTTTCAGGTTTGCATTGCCATCTTCAGGTATTTTTAAAACTGGGAAATACTGGCTACAGGAACATATAAAACATATTTGGTAAGAATTTTCCCTCAAATGTATTCAGACATTTTCTTTCTTTGGGGAAATTGTCAGTTCCTTGAGTCACCCTTTATGATTTCTTTCTGACAAAGATTACTCACATTAACTGAAGCAAACTGTGAATGTTTCCTTCAGGACTAGTTTACCAGATTTATTTATTTATTGTTCTGTTTTCATTTGTTAAGAATTCCTTTTTCAAAGAATACTAATTAAATAACTCTAGCTGAGACAGGGATTCACTGAGACCCAAATACAAATAATTTATAATAACATTAAATGTCATTTTAAGGGTAGGCATGACAGGTTGGTGAGAAAAAAACAATTACACAACAGAAAACGTTTTCTTCAATCATAAGAAGATTATTGATCTTTTATATGTTTAAGAATATTTAGCCAGCATACATTTCATTAGGGGTTGGGGGGAATTAAGATAAAGGTTGATAGAAATATTTGCATATAAAATATTTGCATATAAAATATGCCCTAACAACATCCAATCTCACCTGATTTTGGAAGCTAAGCAGGGTCGGCCCTGGTTAGTACTTGGATGGGAGACCACCAAGGAATGCCAGGTGCTGTAGGCGCCTGGAGTAGGAACTGGCAAACCACTCCAGTATTCCTGCCAAGAAAACTCCATGGACATGGGGTCACGAAGAGTCGGTCACGAATGTAACGACACAACACAGAGAATGTCCAGATGATGCATTGAACCATGAGCCTGAGTTGAAGGACCAGGCTGCGTGGCCAATATTTGGAAGTTTGACTCCACATGATGCCTTGTCAGACAAGCGCCAACTCTTGGGGTAGCACTGCCCAACACCACCTTTGCCCTCAAATGAAAGGAATACTAGATCACATATGGGTATTCCCTATATGTCTGGATCAACAAGCAGTATTTATACAGTGCATTATAATTGGCAGAATAAATGCTGGCGCTGGTGGTGATGATGATGATCTTGTTGATGATGCAACGCTGCTAGGTTGCACAGCAAAGAGTTTTGCGGGCATATTAGCTTATATCTAAGATACCCAATTGCTGCCTAGATGCCCTAAGCACATCCAATCTCGCCTGATTTTGGAAGCTAAGCAGGGTCAGCCCTGGTTAGTACTTGGATGAGAGACCACCAGGGAATACCAGGTGCTGTAGGCGCCTGGAGTAGGGACTGGCAAGCCACTTGAGTATTCGTGCCAAGAAAACTCCATGGACATGGGGTCACGAAGAGTCGGTCACAACTGTAACAACACAACACAGACACACACAAGATACCCAATTAATGGGTTTAAATGAAAGGGAAGGGCATTCTGTTAACATTGAGAATAAATCCTTAATGGTGAGAGCTGTTGGACAACACAATGGACAGCCTCATATATTCATGGTCCAGTAGATTCCACAACACAGTAAATGTTTCGACAGAGGTAGGATGACCACCTGTCATAGCTCGATGACCCCAGCCGTTCTTTCCAGGCCTTCCACATTTGTCAAAAGGTTGACTCGATGAGACATCAGCAAATTCTCGGCCTCCAATTCTCCTTGGGCAAGCATCACCACCACGATCACCTCCTTGGATGTAACGGAGGATGACAACACAAAAGCAAATTAATGTGGGTGTACCCACAAGTGAGGAATGCATTGGTAGAATCACTGAATAATTGAGTCAGAAGTGGCTTATCAGGCCATTGTGTCCAATCCCCTGTCCAATCCCCTCAGAACCGATTTAGTAGGTGGTGGGTCAGTTTCCCCTTGAGTACCTCCATTGTCGGAGTTCACATCACCTCCTGAAATAATTGGATCCATTGCTGTACTGCTCTAACAGTTAATATGTTTCTTTTTCCTGCTCTTCAGCCTGAATCTGGTTTTCTTATTCATTTATTGACAGTAGATTATGCAGTGAATTCTAAAAGCCTTAGAATTTCATCCCATGGCTGAACTTCCCTCCAGTGCAGGCAAATGACCAGCTAAAATGGCCTCTTGAAAGAGCCATCCCTCAAAGAGGTGAGAGGGATGGCTTGCAGACACAGGGCCTTCTCAGCAGCTGCCCCCAAGCTATGGAATGCCCTCCCGAGTGAGATCCGCCTGGCGCCAACATTGATGACATTTCGGTGCCAGGTAAAAACCTTCCTGTTCCAGAAGTTTTTTAATTGATACAATATAGACTGTGGGTCTTCTGATGGCAATTTTAGTGTAATGATTTTAGTGTAAGGTTTTTATTATTGTTTTAACTATTTATTTGATGTTTCTAACTGTTTTAATTCTTTGATTGGAAGCTGCCCAGAGACCTTTGGGTAGTGGGTGGCATATAAGTTGTAAATAAATAAATAAATAAATAAATAAATAAATAAATAAATAAAATTACACCTGGACCTGGGAAATTCTGAGGTTTGGTTTTACCCTGTCTCAGAAAGCTTTCTGTGCCTCTAGCACAAATCCAACCATCACAAAACAATCAAAAGCAGAGTGGTGGTATTGCTTTGCAATATCTTATTCAAATACCTAATCATTACATAGAAAACATGATCTTCATTCTGCATCAAATGGTTAAGCAATGCTCTAAAAAGGTGCAGTATCTAATATTTTTCCTGCAAAGGAAAATGGGAGTGAAATGTTACATATTCTGACCAAGCCCAGTGATTCTTTGCTAAATAACAAGTCCATTGATTTTTTTATTTACTTTTTTTTTTTGCATTTATAGTCTGGCATCATTCAGATCTGTGGCTAAGATAAAAGTTTTCTGTTTTCGAATCTTGAGTTTGGCTTTCAAAGCATTGTCTAAATGGCTTCCCAGCAGTCTTGGTTATGTAATGTTTTCAGGGTCCTCCCCCCCCCCCACACTCCCCTCCTTCTGCCTTGAAAGTGAATAATCCACTAGCAGGTAACTGGAAAGACTCATTAACTGATGTTTATGGTAGTTTACAAGAAAACAAAATAAAAGCCCACTGGTTGTCTAATGGGCAGCAGATCTAATGGATTGACTTAATTGACAGGGGGGGGGGGTCTGTATAATTTTCTGCCTAGCAGATGTAAAAGGCAGGGGGGGGCAAAGAGAAACAGAGGGAAAGAGAGAATAGGAGCCCCCCACCACCCTACTCTGTTTGCAAGCAAAAAAGGAGAATGAGATTTTTTCACTTGGAGGTTTAGTCTGAGTGTTACAAGATCTATACAAGATGAGGATTATTATGGGCCAAAGTAGTTTAGTACAGTAGGACCCTGATATCCGCTGGGGATCGGTCCCAGGCCTTCCCATGCTGTTTTATGACAGTAGCTTGCTTTGCGACTGCTGAATTATTTATTTAAGATGGTGTCTTATCTATGCATTTGTATTAGACGCCAAATGTTATTTTTAAGAGTGGTGTTATTTAAACAAACAATTGTCAAAATAATTATTTTAAGGGAGGAGAAGAGTGTTTTAATTTATTTTTATGCATGCATCCTGATTGGCTATCAAGCAGTAAAATATTCATCTGGAAAGAGTCATGAACTGAGTTTCTAATTAGCTAGTTCTTGTTGTTGTCATCGTTTATTTTTGATATATTGCAGTGTTTCAGGATTAAAATAAGATAAAAGATGCTTAACATTGAAAATTTAACATTTTCCCCTTGTAATATTATTGCTCAGTCAGTAGAAGTCAGATTTGTTCCTTTAGCCTCATTCATAAAATAATAATCCATTCGACAGAATTCCGGAGTTGGTTTTTGTACCCTTTGATATTTCTTCACATACTTTATTAAGGCAGTAGTAGCCACCACAGAGAATGATGGGCCGGTGTTTGTTTGATGATTAATAACCACCCGGGCTTAAGCGCCTTAATTATGAATTAACTCTTGACCTCTTAAAATAACAGAAGGCTTAATCCCCTACAAGGAACAGCCACCGCCAAAGGAACATAAATGCTGGGTAAACTCTTGAAAGGAAGTTGGTTCCTGAAGGTTTCCTGCTTAAATTTAGGCTTTCTTCCTGCCTCATTGAGAATCCTTTTCAGATTTAGCAACGTGGACTGCAACAGTGTCGGTGGCGAACCACTGTTTTCCCGGTTACTGGGAGGTGAAAAAAATTCACCGCAGGAGACAAGGACTGTGCGTTGTCCACCCTTGACGTCGGTTTATTAGTCAATGAAAGGAATCGAGGTCAGCTCTTAGGCTTCTGAAGTGGCATGAAGGGAAAAAAAAAACATTTAAGGCTTTCCTGTTTTTCTGCGTTAATGGACTGTCCAGCCGTGATATTTGGTGCTCAGGGGGAGACGGTGTCTAATAAAGAACGGGTAGCTGGAGTGTGATGTGTGCGCTGGTGATCGAGAGCCTTACAAAATAAGGTGCTTGGATTTCGGCTCTGTCAATGAAAAGCACGGGGGTGGGGAGATGTCTTGGCCGCTCCGGAGCCAGTCAGTCTGTGGCATGAGTAATGCCTAATAGGTTCATCATCAAGCAAACGGAGGAGAAAGAGCAGAATGTATCCTGCTGCATCAGCATGCGATGGAATCCAGATAATAATAATTAAAAAAAATCTTTCTTCAACGCTCCCAGTTGAAATATTGACATTTTAAAGTTGGACTTAAAGGCTAAGGCTGCGGAGAGTGCAGTGGACTTTCACTGCCAGGTTTCGATCCCCTGTTACAATTTAGATTTTTTTAAAAAACCTATTATTATCATTTTGAGGATGACTCCACTTTTCATCAACTTTTGACTCCAAACCATTCACATAAATAAAACACGTCATGGAAGTACAGGCACGGGGGGGGGGGGATGAAACACAGAGAACATCTGCTTGGGAAGACCCGGAAGCCAATGGTGAGCCTCTGTGTGAGACAGAATGTTGGACTAGATGGGCTGTGGCCTGTTCTGGAAAGGCTGCTCTTATGCCCGTATGTTCTTAGAAACGTGAGCTTATTGGCCACTGTTAAGATCAAGAGGACAGAGTCATTTTTACCCAACAGCCTATATTTGTGTGTTCAAACCATAGCTCAGAAGCTTCAGGCTTCTGGCTTTGGAACCAGAGTTTGGGAGTTTGGTTCCTCCACTGTGCTTCCTCTACGGGGGCTGGAGTGGACAATCCAGAGCAGGGGTTCTCAACCGGTGGGTCCCCAGATGTTCCTGGACTGCAGCTCCCAGAAATCCTGGCCAGCTCAGCCAATGATGGAGACTTCTGGGCGTTGCACTGCAGGAACATCTGGGGACCCACAGGTTGAGAACCACTGATCCAGAGGGTCCCTAACAGCATTATGGTTCTGATATTTATGTGTTCCAGTCCTTTTTATTCCACCCTTGAGCCTGAAAGGTCATTTCTTGAGCCATCTCACTGGGTAAATGGGTGGATAGTATTTAGGTCTCTGAACTCCCAACTCCCAGAGGCTGTGAGTTTGATTCTCCACTTGCCTTCTTCACAACGGGAAGACATGAAGATTGATAGGGTCTCTTCCTGCTTTACAGTTGGATGATGATGATGATGATGATGATGATGATGATGATGATGATGATGA
>JAHTLZ010000054.1:2326535-2350256 GCA_023846285.1 Phrynocephalus versicolor
ACACACACACACACACACACACACACACACACACACACACACACACACACAAACACAATAATTTTCATATAATGTTGTTTTGAAAAGCAAAGGAATAAGATTTGCTCGCCTTGAAAATAATGAGAACAGGACTTTATTTGAGGTAAATGCACCCCAGGAAACATACGCGTGAAACTCAAGCCAAGACCCATAGGCATTTCAGCTGTTTTCTGTGCTCATTAAAGTTATTTGTCTCCCGCAATTGCTTTTAGGATTTTATGGCCCAGTTTAAGAAGCGAAGTCCGTGAGTGAGTTGTAATAGTTGGACGTATTGATGCTTCCATATTTTGATTTGCTTGTTGTTATTCCCTCTGGTTGACACATACATTGCTGACTTGGTAAAATAAAAATAAATTAGAGAATTGTGGGGGAGGGAACCCCCAAGCTTGGAGGACTGGCTTTTACAGTCCTTTAGTTGGACCACCATAGTCAGTAAGCTTCCTGATTTATTTTTGAGAGCATACTAGGCAGGTCTAACACTATGTTTTCATGACAAAAATAGTTGTGGGGAAATAAAATAGGCATGTGCAAATTTATTCTCTTGATAAATATCTGCAAATGGTAGGGGGATAGATGTTTTAAAAAGTAGGAAAGAGAGTAGCATAAAACATTGCCAGTCTCTTTGGAAACATAAAGTTAGGATGCATTGTTTGTTTTAAGATGTTGCCCTAGTCTGCCATGACAGTGCTCATTTGTTGTCTTTCTGTTGTTCTCAGAACAATTCCCAAGTTGCAGCAGTTCTCGTAGAAGTAGGACTTGACAAAAACTCATGCAAATTCTTTTACTGACCAGAGTGTTTCTTCTTCCATCCTTGAATTCCTCATATGGAACAGGCAGGTTCACAATTGGCTTCTCTTCAACATTTGCTTGAATGTGAGTTGAATCAATGAACAAATTTGGTTTGTTGCAAAGCACATAGGCCTTGGAAGAATACACACAATATAAATTTAATTTAGAAAACTCTCCATGGCCTGGGACCTGATTACCTGGCAGAGCGTATCTCCCAGCGGTTAACTTTGTTTGAGCAGTAGTCCTCAAACGTGGGGTCTCCCCAAGTCCTTGGCTGAAAGCTCCCAGGGACCTTCACCACTAGCGGTGCTGGCCCGGATTCCTGGGAGCCACAGAACCTGAATGTCTGTGGACCCAAGTTTGAGAACCATTGCTTTAGGGCAGGGCTGTTCAACTTTGAACAGGCCAAGGTCTACTTTTTCCAGCCCAAAGGGCCTGAGGGCTACTACACTAAAACCTCTACTTGCGAATTTTATCTGTTCCGAGCACGTGCTCACAACTAAAAACTTTTGTAACTAGAGCAGCGGTTTCCCATAGGAATGCATTGAAAACCAATTACAGTAATCTGTTCTGGAGGGAACAGATTTCAATGCGCCATGGCCCTTGAACTGCCCCGCTTGGCTGAGACAGTGGGCTGGCAGACCCAGAACTTTGCTGGGGCAGTGGTGGTCCTTGGGATGGGGGAGGAAGGGGTGGAGAACTTATCCCCTCACATTTTTTATTGATGGCCGGTGGGCTACTTTTGAACCCTTCGCGGGCTACCGGTAGCCCGTGGGCTACCTATTGGGCAGACCTGCTTTAGGGTATGAGTTGCATATGAAAATCCCCGCTGACTTTGATGCCTGTGCGGGAGTCCCATTTATATTCTGTTATGATTAAGGGCCTGCCAAATTATAGATCTTTTGTTGTTTTCTTTTCTCTTCCCGGCATCCAACAAAGCAGCAATGATGAGGCTGCTCAACAATGACTCCAACTGTTCATTTGCTAAAGAAAGAGGCTTTATGTAAATATACCTTTCCCTCATTATAAAAATTCTGCGGCTGCATTTATGGTTTTCTTTCACATTAAGAAAACAAACAGCAGCTGTTTCACGGTGTGTGTGTGTGTGTGTGTGTGTGTGAGAGAGAGAGAGAGAGGGAGAGAGAGCGAGAGAGCAGGAATATGCCCGCAACTGCACAACTTCTCGCTGAATAGAAGAAAATGATGGCCAAGACATACAGTTTCAAAAAGTGCATTTATTCTTTAAAACATTGATAATACTCAAGCTTTCCCCACAATCAACGGTGTTAAAGATATACAGATGAATGGATAGACGAGCATGAGGTGGCTCAGCTAATAACCTAAAAAAGAAATGAGCAAATATTTCCCCAGCTCATCTTGTAAAAGGCAGACATGGGATCATATTAGATGACGGATCAAGGATATGATGGCTGGGGCAACTAAAGAATAAAATGTAAGTACAAGCAATTGGAATAGAACTTTTTGAAACTCAAATGCATAGAATGGAAAAGAGGCTAAAGATGACCAGATGAGTTTTCTGCGTTTGGCCTCTGACCTCTCCACTTGACATCAACAACACATCTAGAAGAAGAGAATGGGAAACTCTTTGACTGCTGCCCCGCCGCCACCCCCCATCGCCGGCCTCCGCCATCCATCCCCTGCTGCCCTTCGCCATCCGCCCGCTGCCCCCATTGCCGCCCACCCCCGTGCCCATCACCACCACCCGCCATCCGCCACCCCTGCTACCGCCTGCCCCCACCCCGTCCTGCCACCCCCTGCTGCCTTCCCCCCCGCTGCTCCCTGCCCCCCCTCACCGATACCTTCTCCCCCGCTCCTCGCAAAAAAACTTAGTGCCGGCACTGCCTGGGGGACTACTATATTCAGGTTAAATTGCCGTATTGGCACTTTGCAAAAAAAAAAAAAAAAGTGGGTTTTGAATGTCAGTTTGGGCACTCGGACTCTAAAAGGCCATCACTGTCCTAGGATATCTGTTAGGTGGTGATCTAAATTCCTCTTGAATGCCTCCAGTGCTGGAGCACATCATGATGGAGGAGGAAGAGGAAGCAACGCACACTTCTTCATGTGCAAGCCTTTCCCCCAACGAATATCTGATTGACGCGTTAAATGGATCATGCTGCCACGGACTAAAGCATGTTTCTGCACATGTTGGAAATGTTTGGGTGCTGCAGGCCACATCCCCCCCCTTTAGTGAAACAACCTTGCAAGCCTGCAAAAGCTCAGATATCCAACCACCAACTGCATCTAGTCCAGGAGCCAGTCCAGGACCTGTGATATTAGGTAAATAAAAGATGGTTAGATCACATTCTTCCTACCTCCATCGCTCCCAAGCCCCCGACTGAGATCCCAGAGAGATAACATTGCAGGTCCTAGTTGACAGCATTCTCTAGATGTTTTTTGGAGAAACTGACACAACGTAACGGACACATGATATGACTTTTGGCTATATCAAAGCAATATTGCTGTACTCCCTGTGGCACTCTGTGGGGGGCCCTGGAACCTAAGCATCTTTACCCGGAAGGTGTGTGTATTGTCTAACCACATCCATGAGCTCTAACAAGGCTTGTGAAATGGACCACTGGCAGAGATGCAATGCCTTGATCGAATATTCTTACCTCTGATCATTGTTCCTCTCCCTGGCTTTAATTTGCTATAAATTATATACGAGGCAAAGAAAAGACCTATAAAACATCAAGGCCAAAATAATTGTCACTAACAAAGTCTCTGTTTAAAAAAGAAAGAACGGTTTATTCTCATTTGGCTTCAATAATGAAAGAGTAACGCCTCTTCGGCTAGATGAAAAATAAAATCCCTTGGAATTCCTCAAGACATTAACTATGTTTAAGGAAGTAAATGAAGTGAAATGGTTTACTGTAAGTCGAATCAATCAGAATTAAATTCCATTTACAGATGGCAGTGATACACATATATGTGTGTATGTGTGTGTATGTGTGGTTTCTTCTTACTAGGAGGCTACTTTCTGTTAACACCTATGGTGCTGAAGGCTGCCTCTTTTTAAGGAAACAAACAAATTGTTTTACTTGTGTTTAATGAAGTAGGGTACGTATGGTGGATGCCTAATGTATGGGTTTGAATGCTGAACAAAGTGGAGATTACATTTTTTTTTGTCCCCAAACAACAACACCCCCAGTCTGGGTGGGAGATGCGGCCGACATGCTCAGTATGAGCTAGGTGGCACGATTGACTAAGACAAGGCACTGAGAGCCTGCTCATTCAAAATGAGTCACGCAAAGTGTATTGCAAAGTAACTTTCCGTTTTTGGCATGGTGGGAGTCGCAGTGGGTGGACGCAGGAAAGGGGAATGGGAGCATATTTTTGTAAGGCTTTTAGACAGCGCCATGCTCAATGTTATTTTGTTGGGAGCAGTAAACTCTTAGCACGAATGGGAAATCCCAGGATTTGGCTTCAACTTTTCAATCCAGCATGGTTATTCATGAGTACGCCTCCCATGCATCACTAGACAGACTCCTTACATAAGCGCACTGCAGAGGGGGGAGTGTGTAACTCTCCGTTCCAGGGTTCCAGAGATCGGACACCATTTTAAATCCTTTAAAAGGAGAGAAGGGATTGCTGTTATTTGGGAAAACAACACATCCCTCATTGTTTTACAATTGTATTCCAGAGGTGTTAAATAAAAACATTGCGCAGAAGGGGAAAAGGTTACTCCTTCTTCCCAACACATAATGTTCTAGAAATAACATCATTCATGCTTTGCAAAATGATGTTAGCAGCCATTTTACAACACATGATTTGGAAGCAAAAGAAGATTCCTAGGAATTGGCAGATAGCTCAGTGCTTTAGGTCTCTGGCTGTGGAATCGAAGAGTGTAGGTTTGATTCCCTTGTGTTCCTCCTTGACGGACAGGTCTCAAGGATCCACAGGGTACAGTTCTAAGGCCGTTAACCCATGTCCACTTTGTTCCACTAGAAAGTGCTCTGAGATGCGGATCTTAAAATTGTTCCCCCATGTTCGTCGTGCTTTAAGCAAAATAAAGTGTGACCATGCCCTCCGAAGCGTGACTCAGCGCATCTTCCTTGTATCTGGCCTCGGGTTGAATTCTTGTCGCTGTTCCGTTGCAGTTTTTAAACCGGTACATGGGCCATGGGGTACCGTTTAATCCGCAGCATAACTGTTCCTTCGCCATAGGGCCACCTAGTGGCACAACCTGGAGCAGCCACATGACAGAAAAATCACAGTACGAGAAGCCACTATGCACAGAAAGAAGCCAAAAAAGAACTATTTGAAGTTTGATGATTGACAAATGAAAATCTATATACTGATATACCTACCTATCAGGGTTTTTTTTAAAAAAAACAAACAAACCAAAATGCAGTTTGATGTGGCCCCTGTCCATGGGGTCACAGAAGTTACATAACTATGAAGTGCGTCCTTGGGGACGCAGGAACAGCAACAAAACCACGTGACCGCAACAAGATTTATTACACATTTTAGTTTGTTGTGCTACAAAGTGGACATGGGATAATGGCCTAAGAGCCTTTTCACACGACCCCTAAGATCTGCTGGCCACTTAAATTCGGACCAGAGATCTTGGAGGTTTGTTGCTCTTCCTGCGTCCCCACCCCTCTGCACTTCCTTGATCCTGTCTGCGTGAGGGAGGGAGAAAAAAAGAGAGGAAAAAATGCAGGCTCACCTCTGTCTGCTGGTCGTAGCCCTGTCGTCGTCCTGATTCCTTCTCTTAAAGGGGTGGGAGGCAAAAAACAAACAAAAACAGAAGCGAGGAGAGCCCGGCACTGACCAGATTACATCCGGATCTGGGGATTTTCACCCTCCAAGAGCAGGTACCTGAAAAGTGTGCTGGGACGTGCTTAGGTGGGCATGGTCGCACTTAATTTCCTGCAAACTCTGGAGCTGGTGGGGAAACAATTGTAAGCTCCGGAGCTGGCAGCCATTTGCGGCGGAGTTTAGGGGTCATGTACAAATACCCTATGATGATGATGATGATGATGATGATGATGATGATGATGATGATGATAATAATAATAATAATAATAATAATAATAATAATAATAATAATAATGAGGAGGAGGAGGAGGAGGAGGAGGAGGAGAAGTAATTGGGGGCACATTTTTGCTAAGCATGGGTAGCAAACACTGGTCTTTACTGTGGACTACAACCTCCATAAGTCACATCCAGGATGGCCGATAGTCAAGATGTACCTATGCTGAGGATTCTGCAGCAGCACTCACAAGATCCTGACATCCTTGGGTTTGCCCCTTCCACCCATTTCAGGCACAATGAAACTATACAAATGTGTCCCTCTTAAAAAAATCCAAGATATTATTGGATGTTAAAAGACAAAGAAGCCAGAAACTCCCATTTCTAATATGCCTCCCATGTCGAAAGGGAGACAGCGATGGCAATGCAGCTATAAATATTTCATTCCATTTTCTGCGGAAAATCGCACCCATTCGCCTGCTTTCGAAATGCATTCGTTTAATGTAGTCTGGGAAGATCTAAATGCCATCCCTTATTCTGTCTAGCTGGTGGATTAGATTAGAATTTGTTTGTGTGCCATGTCGTCTCGGAGTCCCAAAGTGCTGCGGAAATATAGTGGTATCATAGAGAAAAGGCAAAGATAACATTTTTTTAAAAGATGCAGCCATAAAACAGTCAACATTAGCTCGCCTGAGCCATGCACATTCTCAGCTGGGAGAAAGCCAATGTTCCTTGCAAACACCCGTTCTCTTTTTGATTATTTGTCTTTCTTCCATTCGAGAAGCGAGCACTGGAGGGGAGTGAATTGGTCACACTTGATTTTGCTTGAGTTTTCATTCCCCACCACCACCACCACCACGTTGCATTTCATTCCATCTCACTGATGCATATGTCTTTCGTTCCTCGTTTTGCTGCCGCCGCAAAATTTTGTATACAGTTTTATGCGCGTTTTGTTCAAATTGCTTTGAGAGGCGTGCCTTTCTCGTGCTGACGTATTCAGATGTGGTGATTTGCTCAAGCATTTTTTTAATAAAAAAAATAACTGGGTAAGACATTTATGTGCATTTCCCCTGACGATGCCTTGTATGTGTACTGATCCCACATGCGACATCTATAGCATGTTTCAGAAATCTGTTCATCCTCATTCTCATCTTAGAAATTCAGGGCTGGGGTCATCCAGTCCAGCCCCTGCCACGGTGGCTCAGCGGGGGAATTGAACTCCTAACCTCTGGAACCACAGCCAGAGATCTCAACTACTGTGACTTGCTGTGCTGCAATCTTTAATCAACAAATACCTTTTGTTGATTAAAGCATCCCTTAACCTAAATGTTCTCGGTAAGGGATTCTTTTGTTCAATTCCCCAACCCGACTCCCTACAATCATGACCCACTTATTCTGAGTTTACTCATTTGGTTAACAAGATGATAAATAATAATTTGGCATCTTAGTTTATCGTTAGCAGTGGTAGCCTATTATAATTTTCCTCGGCAGCCCATATGGTGGGTGATAAACTAACTCATAAAGCTGCCACATGGAGCACAGGTCCTCTTTTATGTTTTTATGACTGTTTCTTGCGTCTGATGCATAATTAATGCGAAGGGTTTGACATTTTTGTTTGTGTGTGTGTGTGTCTGGGATTCCACTGCAGTGTGATGCATTCTGAGCTTCAGTGGTTGTTAGAATACAACACCTGTGTTCCATTACAGAATACTAAGAATCAGACACTGAACCACAGTGAGTGATTCTTTGATAGACAAATCAAATTTTATAAAATATTCTTTTTCAATTGTTTCCTTTCCTTTCCTTTTTTTTCTTTTTTGAAGTTTGTGTGTCTGTGTCAAGTGCATGTGTGATCTATCTATCTATCTATCTATCTATCTATCTATCTATCTATCTATCTATCTATCTATCTATCTATCTATCTATCTATCTATCTATCTATCTATCTACCTGAGCAGCACTGGGGAGGGATAAAAAGAAAAAATATATTTAAAAAGTGCCAGACCAGCCGGAGGACCAGCTGACTAGTGCTAGGGGTGGGGGAAGTTAAAAAAAGCACCCAGCAACAACCAGCCCCAAGAACAGCTGGTCAGCGCTGTGGGGGTGGGGAACCTGGATCATCTACGCAGTCCCACGACGTTTGCCTCTTTAAAAGGTGGTTTTTTTTAAGTGAGTCAAAAAATTCCTTACCTCTCTGGTACGTCTTGGAAACCTCGCTTAAGGGGGCATTATGGGTTTTGTTTTCTTTTCTTTTTTCAAAAAGTCCAGTAGCTGTGGGGATGACATTTTTGAACACGGTTTATCTACAAATTTAATCTGCATTTAAAGGGATGTGGGATAGTCAAGGCATTCAGCAGGAGGA
Source organism: Phrynocephalus versicolor (assembly GCA_023846285.1). NCBI lineage: Eukaryota > Metazoa > Chordata > Lepidosauria > Squamata > Agamidae > Phrynocephalus > Phrynocephalus versicolor. The sequence continues at coordinate 2,334,721 of JAHTLZ010000054.1, forward strand.
GCTTGCAAGATTTTCATGACTGAGAGCTCTGAGTAAGGATTGGCAGACACTTCTGTGGGCTTTTAGTGGTGTATATTTGAAGATCTATCTTATTTCTAGAGGCCAGTGGCAGAAAATTAGCTCCTGGGCCTGTTGCTGTCCATCCACTCCTGTTGTAAAATCAGAACTCCGCTTTCAATTTTGTTTGCCCTGGGCTAGCCAAACGAGCTGATAAAACCAGCCACCTTAGCAGCGTGGAGGAAGGCGCCTCTGTGTGTGTGTGAGAGAGAGAGAGAGCAGCAAATAAATAAGTTTCTCAAATGCAGAGGAATCCAATTTGAGGAGTTTACTGCAAATTACTGTACTTTTAAGATGGAAATGGCTCTGGCTCTGTTATAAAGTTGCCACTGCAAATTGAGCTGCTCCTTGTGGGTGAGCAGAGTTTAATTTGCAAATCAATCCTTTAGTTAAAACTGCACAGCCAAATGACCAGCGGTGGGGAGTCGGAGGGCGGCCTGATCTTCCAAGCCTGGCTGCACTTTATTTGTGAGCAAACTCCTTTCTGTTTGCAAGTCCCTAGCCGGGTTTTGTTCAGCAAAGTGGGCTGGTAGGCAAATGCCGTCGTAAAGCGTGAGTGTGCTTGTACATGGCCAGTGTGTGCCATTCACTCTGTTTATCCTAAGCAAGGCAGGGGGAAAAGTTCAGAAATCCTTCACATGATTTTAAATGCAAGAAATAGCCCACAAGGATGAGTATTTACCAGTCTTTTATGGAACAGGTTTGGATTTACACCTCCATACATCACTCTTTGGACTTACCTGGCAAGGATTCTAAGCTTAAATCTTTTTGCTTGGGTATTTCCTAAACTACAGGACTCACTTGGTGAATGAACAAAAGCAAAGCTAAGCAAAGTGTTCTGCTTATGCCACCCCATAGTGCTTAAAGCACTCTCTGGGTGGTTTCCAATTTATTTAAGCATGCATGTTTTGAACATAATACATTTTATTGTATGAAATCATTTTTTTTAAAAAACAAGACAGTTCTCACTGCAGAAACATCATCAACAAAGTAGATGTCATCATCTGAGGGTTATCCAGCGGGATGTATTTATGGGTTACGATATTTATGTTTAATGAGGAGATCAATGTTTTTGAATTTATATTGACATCCTGAGTTCTCAACAAGGTCAGGGGTTGTGGCAGGTTGAGTCCTTCAAGGCATGAGTTGCCATTTCTTTCCCAAATAAATGATAAAATATTGTGGGAGGGGGAGATGAATGGGGGGATCCTATTGAACTCATTGACCTACAGCTATCCGGGAGGATGATAACTCGCCCTTCACCAAATTCTGGACTTGTCTTTGCTTCTCATCACTTCCTAAGTCCAAAAAAAAGCTACTCACCAGGAACCAAAGGCCACAAAACATGATTGGAAATAAGCTTCCTTCCCCACCTGGTACTTAGTCTCTAACATTAAATAAACCTAGGCTTTGTTTGCTTGCTACTTTAATTTATATATTGCCCCATTAGTGTCAAATCACTATTCTGGATGGTTCACAAACATTTAAAACAACCTACAGAGAACGAGAAACACTAAGTGCAACATAGATACCAAAAGCATAATCTGAAAACTTAACCACCAGGGGTGCCAACCAAATTTTGGAGAGAAGCAAGATTGGAGGTGAGGCATTTAACCCGGGACAACATGAAAGTCCTCTCTGAAAAGTAGCATTCATAGTTGCCTCCTAAATGAGTATGGAGGGGATCAGGTATATATCCTCTGTGAGATGATTCCAGAAGGTTGGTGCCACTGCCAGTAAAGCCCAGCCTGTAGTAGATGACTTTGGGGCCTCTCCCAGGGTGGCTGCACAGAGGAGTGGCCTGAGAAGATTGGATGGGTCAAATAGAGGTTGGGGAGCCATGCTCCCACAGGCAACGTGGTCCCAAACCATGGGACCAGTCTCAAGGGATGCTCCACCTAGAGATCATTGCAGTAATTAATCCGGGAAAATGACCAGTGCCTACACCAATGTTGCTTGTGTGCAAAACTGCACAGGCTAGGAGATTTGATAGACACAGAGGTCCAGAGGGGGAAATGTTTTAAGAGAAGGATGTATTAATGGGTCCTTTGGTTCCTAAGAACTCATAGAATCATAGCGTTGGAAGAGACCTCAAGGGCCATCCTGTCCAACCCCCTGCCGTGCAGGAACCCCCATCACGGTATTTCCGACAGATGGCCATCCAGCCTCTGCTTAAAAACCTCCAAAGAAGGAGACTCCGCCACCCTCTATGGCAGCACCTAAAACCTGAGTTCCTGTAACTTGTGCAAGTTAGATTACTTGCGTCCTCCAAGGCAGCAGAAAATATGTGTTCCTGCATCACAGAATCTCCGATTTGCCTCTTTACAGGGGAAAGACAGCTTGGGAGAGAATTTTTTTTCACTTGTGACCACTTGTAAAGCTCCAACGATCTGACACCCACTCCTATCGTGAAGATCAAATTGTGGCCTTATTCAATCACATTTCCTCTGCAAGTTTACTGAATGGATGCCTTAATCAGAAAAGGCCAACTTGCATTATACCGACAATGTGAAAGATTCCCTTTTGTTACCTCTCACTGCTCAACACACTTTCTCCGACGAATTGTGCTACAGCCATTCTCTCTGATCCGCGGCCTCGCTCCGTGCTTAGAGATGTTTGGGTTTGCTGCCGGCAACAAAATTAATAAAAGGAAAAACCAAATTGAAAGCAGTTCGGTGTCGCTCTTCAAACCTACTCTTGTGCCCCCTCCCTCGCACCCACTCCCCATATGTTTCTAATCACAGGATCTGGCCCATGACGTTTCTGACAGGTAATTTCCTTAATGCAGTTGACAGAGATTTATTACACAGAGTTCTATTGGATCCCAATGCTTTTGTCTGCAAGCGATAAGAGTAGATTAAGGCTATCTTTGCTCCCAGGGTCTGAAATGATAACCGTTTCCTAATAATTCCCTTGATAATAAGGATAGTCCTCTGCAAAAAGCAGAAAAACCATCGCTGGATAGAAGATGCTCAACGAAAGGAAGAGAGGGTGGTAAGTCTCAAGCAAGACTTTAATGCCTCTTGAAATGTTAAGCATCTCCGTGGGTGAAAATGATAAAGCAAAAGCCTGCAGTTATTATTACTACATTAAGCAGTCAAAAAAGAGACATGACGGAAAACAGACAAAACAATGTGGAACTCCCGCCTTGTTTATGGGGACCGTAAGCTGACTTTTGTGAGCAGCCTCAGTGGGAAATGGACACAATTGACTTTATTCAATAATAATAATAATAATAATAATAATAATAATAATAATAATAATAATAATAATAATAATAATAATAATAATAATAATAGAATTGTAGAACCGGGAAGGGACCCTACGCATTATCAAGTCTAGTGTTTGTCAAGAAGGCCCAGTGGGGAACTGAACTCCCAACCTTTGAGGCCTAATCCTTTGAGCGCTCTTCTAACAAATGCTGCAAGATGATGACCGTCTGTTCTGGAACAGGCTTACATAAACTGTCTGTTCCTGAAATTGTTCACAACATGTACATTATTAAAGCTTTATTTAGCACCGAATGCTGTTTGTTTGAAATAATATTAATCAGAGCGAAAGAGAAATAGAAAATGTTCACCACGGACGAATGAGAATGCTATCTTCTATCAAGCAGTGTGGGATATAGAATACATAGAGGCATCAATCCATGGCAAGTATGTTTTGCATGTGCTCTATTAGAATAAGTTTCCATTAATTTCAATGGAAATTAAACATGACTTACTCTCTCTGAATGGCGCCAATGCATTGGCAGAGGGATTTAATTATCTAGAAGATGTTTCTTTGGTTTTGAAAACAATAGGTTCCTTTGTTCCAGTATTCGTCATCAGGGGTGCCTTTGAACATCTCAGGGCATGATGGCTCAGTGGGTTAGAGCACTGAAGTAGTTGGCTGTAAAGTCGGCAGCTCAGCGGTTCGAATCCCGGGTGCCACGCAGCGGAGCAAGCTCCCGCTGTTAACCCCCAGCTCCTGCCAACCTAGCGATTGGAAAGCATGGAAATGCAAGTAGATAAATAGGTACTGCTGTAAAAAAAAGCAGGAAGGTAAATTGTGTTCTATGTACAGAAATGAGTTCAGCCATGCTGACCACATGGCCATGGACTTGCACAGACACTGCCCACCCTCCAGCCTGTGCCAGGATGCACAGTAGGGTCTAGTCTCAGACCATTTGGTACCAGGGTTTTTCCTTTGCAGAGCGTCTGGGTGCAAAGCACAAGACATATTTGACCAAGCCCTTGATAATTCCATGCACGAGTGTTCCAGGTTGCAAACTGCCTCTCCTTTCCTGTGCCTGAGACTTCGCAATCCATGGATGACAAAGACATCAGAAGTATTTCGATGGTGCTTTTTTTTTTTTGTAAGACATTGTGATACCAGCCATTATAAAAATTCCTCATCAGTTGTAATACCTCATTTAATGAATTGATCAAACTGAAATGTAAAAATGTAGCAGCATTTATTTTGTACATTATACTGCGTATAATTTCTAGGCTCGACGTTTATCACCATGGAAGCTGTTATTTTACATACCATTTTCAAACCGTATCAGCCTTAAACACATTTAAATTTAATAAGCAAGTAGATTAGATTTGCTTTAAAGCTAGGCATATCATTGCTGTTTTGTACCTTCCTCACTCAGGCAGGAGCTCGCTATTAAATGCGGCATTTAACTTGCATTCTGAAATCTAAAAATAATTTATTAAAATGGCAAGATGTACTAACTCAAGTGATTGACTGTAGAACTATATTTGGGGAAAGGCGTGAATTAATGATAATTTCACTCCATATATCTGGATGGAAGCTAAGATACTTCTGACTGGTTTTTCTCAATTACCTAGTTTTGAAGGTCTTTTAATGCTTCCACCTATTTTGTTTAATTATCGCCTTAGCCCAGGGGTATTTAATTTTTTTTAACTCCACTGGAATGCCCCCCAAAAACAGAGCTAGAAGGAGTGTTCAAGTTAAGGGTTAAATTCCATGGAGAGCAATTCTGTTTCTTAGCTCAGTGGTTTAAGCATCTGGCTTCAGAGCCAGAGGTTGAGAGATTGATTCCCCACTAAACCTCCTTGAGGAGTTCCGTTTTGGGCCAACATATTCCCAACTCATTGCAATGTTGCTGAGCTTCCTTCCCCAACAAAGGTTGCTCACCTGTTTGATTCCAATGATTAGCACATTTAAAAGAGTGGCCACCCACTACAAATGTTTGGAAAGTCGAAGGACAGGCGTTGACCTACCGAAATAGCCAACGAAAGGAATGGGTCTTGTTGTTTTAGTCCAGGGCTGTCCAACTTTGAACAAGCCGAGGTCTACTTTTGCCAACCCAAATTGCCTGAGGGCGACTACATGAAGGAGCCATGAGGGGGAATGGAAGCAAAGAATCCAGAGCTGGCCCAGACAGGGCCAGCGCTAGGGTTTCTTGCACCCTAGGCGGCAGCAGGGCGGCGGGCGGCGGCGGTGGGGGGGTGCGGGGGTGGCCAGCGGTGGCGGTGGCGGTGGCCAGCGGCAGGGGCGGTGGCGGGGGGAGCAGCAGGCTAGCCAGCAGTGGCGGTGGGGGGTGGCGCCCCCTGTCCATTTGGCGCCCTAGGCAACTACCTAGTTCGCCTTAATGGATGTGCCGGCCCTGGGCCCAGGCATGCAGCACTTCCACCATCACCACACATATGCCACAAAGTAGGAGGAAAACAAAACAGGAGCTAGACAAGCTAAGCAGCGCTTCTCCCTCCCCCCATACACATTCCACAAGGGTGTGTGTGTGAAATAAACAAATATGGAGCCATCTCAATTAGGCCTAACCCCCCCTCCAACCTAAAACACAAATGCTTTGATGCCCTCCAGGCTGAAAATTAATTAATCTTTTTTTAAAAATAGCTGCCAACGGGAACCATTGGGCACTCAGCTGCCCACGTGGTGCACACAACACCCCAAGGGCCATCCAGGCTGAAAATTAATTTTTTTAAAAGCAGCCACTGACGCGAGTGGGCCAATCATGAAGTTCCACAGGCCTGATTATGGAAATCCCCTGGCGGGCTACTTTTTAACCCTTCATGTGCTGCCAATGGCCCACAGTTTTCCTGTTGTGCAGGCCTGTTTTAGTGGAAGAAGGTCCAATGCGGAGGGATACCTTTGTCGTATCTTCTGGCCAACGTGGTTCTACAGAGGACCCGTCTGGCAGACAGTGCATGGGCAGAAACCTATTTGCAGTGAATGCATTATCGTAGCTGGTTTCATTCTTCTGCAGCATGCCTCTGTCCTGGGACTAGTTAGTTTGGGTTGGTGGCAGATGTGAAAAGACAGACCGGCGTCAAAGTGTCAGACCTAAGCAACTCTCCCTAATGGGCTGGGAGGCAGGTCTCCCATTCAAGCTATTAATCACTAAAGGCAGAGGTGGACAGGATCTTTGCAGGTGGCTTGGGACTGGCGGTTGGCTTGTTTCCAAGGAAAGGGAAAATCTGAACAGTCAGCAAGAAGGCAGCGGGGAAGCGGCAGTGGCAGCAGCAGTGATGAATGCAGGGGAAAGTTGGGGAAGCAGAATTCGGTGGAAATACCCATGGCATTTCCTCTCCCCCCCCCAACATTTTGAACATTTGGGTGGTGTTTGTTAAGCATCTGTCCCAATCTGGGGCTGCTCTAAGGGAAATCTAACCCCAAAAGCAACTAAATTCGCTATGGGTCAGCTTTGATGGCCATCAGGTGTTCTCACACTCTAACTCCCAGGAGCCTTTGCTGACACAACTAGTGGTGATGGCTTCTGGAAGTTTTAGCCCAATCTGGAACTTCAAGTTTGCAGGCCAGGCATGAAATACAGTTGTGGGAAAGTGCGACATACTGCAAACAGACCCTTACCCGATGTGGATTTCCTAGTGCAGCTGACCACCGAAAACCAATCATGGAATCTGTCCCATTTTCATCTTCAGGGAAAGAGTATTGCACAGTGATGGGTAATAATGCTAGGGAACAAAGCACTATAAAACCAGCTCTATGTCTCACAGTTTATAGCCGTGCATCTTGAAACTTACCTCAGCGTTGAGGGGGCCATTTAAAAAGATAAGAGCTTAATCCAGACATCTACTATGATGATGCCTTTCACTGCGATAATAAATATACCAAAGTACCCTTTTATCTTTAATAATTCAGGATTCACTGAGTGTTTAAAGGCCGGCCTGTTCTATCGTTTCAGAAAATCTGATGATAATCTGTTAAAAAATAATAGGAGATATATCTCAACAACAGATGGAGAAAATATGGGGCCGTCAATAGCGTCTGTCTTTTAAGAGTGGATGTCTGGGCTCTTTAGAGGTTAACGTCTCGAAGACCTTTCTTTAAAAAAAAAGGAAGGAGGGAAGAAGAAAGGAAACAGAGTTAAACTTGTCTTGGAAGAAATTAACTAGGAAGTTCACTAAATTAACGAGAGCCCATGTACTGTAGGAACAAGGCAAGCTAACCATTAACATGAGGTACTGGCCTAGAATTTGTGGGCTCAATATTTTAGGTCCTTGCCTAAAGGGTTACCCAGTAGGCAACTCTGGATTGGGCCCTGTCATCCCTCATCCATCCCTAGTTGACAGGGAGGTGTGTGATCATGAAAGAAAGGAGACCTCTCTTGAAGAAATTGAACACCTAGCTGAACTGTGGAATTGCATGCCATGCAATGCAAACATGGCTGCCAATTCAGATAGCTTTACAGGTAGAGATGGGCATGAACCGAACAAAATTTCATTTCATTTGTTTATGGCTTCGTTTTATTTTGTTTTATTTTTAACAATTTTTTTAAAAAAACCTCCATTCATTTGGCAGTTCTCTGAATTTGGCTCCAGGCTGGCCTATTTTGGGGTAATAGGTCACTAAATTTAATCTCATACTTGTCCTGCATGGAGTTGTATCAGAGCCTTCATTATGAGAACAAGGAATTCCCATGGACGTCACTGGTCCAATAGATGGTCATACCAGTTCATACCAGCTTTGGCAGGAATGAGTTCCTCAGGCATCTCTGACTCAAAGAGGGTCTTCTGACTCTTTTACCAAAATTGCAACAGAAGTGGAAATGACAGTGACTATAGTCCCTATTCTCTTTGGCATGGAAGTGGGACAACCACAGGAATACAAGAGCCCTGCAATGTCACTTTTCTCCAGCCAAGATTGAGACAATAAGTAATTTTGTTATTTACGAGTATGTATGTTAAAATCACCTTTAAATTTGCCTTTTGCACTTTGAAACAAAACATATAGACAAACACTGCCAGCAGAGAAGGGCTGCTCTATATCAAGAAGATGCAAACAACCCATCCAGTGCTTCAGTGAAGCAGCAAAAAAAAAATGGAGCATGGGGGATAATGGTGCAATTTGTTGCAATGTTGTGGACTCTTTTGTACAAAATGGCAAATTTTGCACAGAATGCAAAGCCTCATGCGAAAGCAACAGGAAGTTACGTGCTGGTGAAGAGAAAAGTGTTGCAATTCCTCACACTTGGCCAAGAAAACAAAGCAGGGGAAGACTTACCCAACTCGAGAGAGAGAGAGGCAAAAAGAACCAAACAAACCTAAGATTGACCAGATACCTCTACATTTCAGCTGGAATGGCTCAAAAGTAAAACTTGGGCCAGCAACTCTACCATCAAAGTCTCCAGATGGTCCTGAGCATGGATGAACATTAACTAAAATACGTGCCCAGACCCATATGGTAGAACATGGTTTTCTCACAGCCTCTCCTCTTCTAGTTCTTAGTCATTTGTGTCAGTTGGAGGAACCTTTGTTTAGAAATAATTCTTAGGCAGTTATGGTTTCTCTCTAAATGAAGTGTTTTTTTAAAGGCTAAGTGTTCCATGTGAACTCTGGATTACAATTTCCTAAGTTGCCTTGGGTTGCTATGGCAACTTTTTTAAAATGGTGGTGCTGGTGGCCTGACACCACTCAAGTCTTTTGCAGGAGTGAACCTTCTCCCGAACCCACGACACCCGAATCTGCACCAGATCATAATGGAGTGTTTTAAGTGAGCAGACCTTTTGTACTCCATAAAATATTTAGTGGCTTGCAGTAAATATTCATTTGTCTTCCTTTCACAACATTACACGTCTTCTGATTATTAACCGTTCCGTGGGGCACGTCGGCGTTTTCGGCAGGGGGACGTCAGAGGAGAATTTCTCTCTTTCATGAACAAAACCAGCTCATTAAAACAGAACTGCTAATCAGCCAGATAGCTTAGTGATAGTGTAAATATTGGCTGTTTAATTGGTTGACCTGCCTGACACTTTCCTTTTTCAAAAAAAAAGAAGAAAAAGATCAAAAAGGAGATAATAATTTGTAAATTTGAAGAAAATATTTTACCGGTTTAATTCATAGTTCAAACTCAGTTTTCACTCTGAGCAATCCTCATGGTAGCAGAGGCTATAAATATATTCTGAGTTATCCACGCATGTAGAAATCCACACAGTGTCTCTCTCGGGAGATCAGGTGGGTAACAATTAGGTGCCCAAGGAAAACGAGGAAAAAAACCCAACAACTTTGCATTTGTTTAGCAGAGAGCAAGTATTATGTTGAGTCATTTCAAAGGGAGAGTTTTGTTTTATTTATTATATGGAGATCATGTGCCTTTTGAAGAGGCAGCTGTGATACCGTGTGGTTAGGCTAGGAGTCAGAAGTCTTGGATTCAAATCCTGATCAGCCAGAAGCGGATTAGTTTCGCATAACAACAGCAATTTTGGACGAACTTCAGACTCGGGCTGGTACTGAATCACTAAACCAAACGTTGTTTAATGATTTGTCCTGCAGGAGTTACTCATCTTTTTCTTTAAAAAAAAAAAAAAAGAGAGAGAGAGAGAGAGAGAGAGAGAGAGATGATTGAATGGTAGGTCATAATTTATTAATCTCGGGAAAACAGTGCATTACATAAGCAACCTTTTTATATTTGCATCTAGGTCATTTGTAGAACTGCTTCACTTTTAACAATTTGTTTAAGCATTAACTCACCTTGTCCAGTTTCTTGCTTTTGTACTACAAATAAAGCCATACTTCAGGTGTTGCATGCTACACCTGAGGGGATCTAAAGAAAAATCACTCTTCATTTGAGTCCATTCTGATAAAGAGGCAGGCTGGTTGACCAAAGGAACATGTTACCTTCCCAACATACCAACATCTCTTAGTTCATGCAAGATGGCTGCGGTTCATGCAGTTTTAGATTTTCAACACTCATGGAGATGCTCCAAAATCAACCTGAGAAACGCCAGATCTCTTGGAAGCCAGCAGGAAAAACCACACTCTCTTGTGATGAGGATAGAGTCTGTTTTATAACAAAGTAGCTCGTTGATGATAACTTCACAGGTCTAGTCTATATTTTGGGTTGCACCTCCCACCAGCCCAACGTAGCATAGCCAGTAGGCAATGAAATTAGTAATCCAGCCTACAAAATAGATTCCCATCATATTTGATCTCAAGTGGTGATGGTGTTCTGTACTGTCGCCCTGCTTACGGTTAATGGCAACCCTACGGATTAGTGACCTAATTAGTTAAATAAGGCAGGCAAGGTGAAACAGCTAGAAGAAAATACAATGGTAATGAGGATAATGAAAAATAATAATGATGGCAACGGCCTGTTTGCTTAAACCTCTTTAGCATAAGAGACCACATGAATTTTTGCCTGCCACAAAGGCTAAGCCCCTTATCCTGGCCGTTACAAGGAGAGAGACGTACGGAAATTAAGGGTCACACTGTCTGTCAATACATTTGCCCTTGTTTTTTTCCTGAGGGCAGAGAACGCAGCTTCGCAAACTCACTTTCCCAGAAGCCTTTGCTCTCACAGCTGCCCACCGCCGAGTCTGTTTTATTGAGTGAGGATGCAACTAGTCAAGATTTATGTACCTGTTTTTTTTGTTGTTTGGACCTGAGACTGTACTAAATTGTCCAAAGTCAGGAAGGTTATAAGTCACGACAGTTGAGGAGCCTACTGTAACTGAGACTTGCCACAATGAATGCAAGTAAGACCTCATTCTTGAAGATTCCGCTGATCTTCTCCTTCAAAAGTGAATGAGAATTTTCAACACGCATATAAGACATTCTTGGCCAATACAAGAGAGATTGCCTACTGGCCGCTGTTTTAAGACCTCCATGATGAGTGAAATATTGCTTAAATTCAGAGCAGGCAAACCATGTGAGCTTTTTTCCAGTCCAGGAACCTGTTTATCACATGCCCATTTCCCCATCAGCTGTGCTGTAGTTCCCTGAGGCCATGGATTCTGATGAAAAGTCAGGAAGAAAAACATCCAAAAACGCATGACAGTTATCAGATCCCGGTCATGGAAGCCTTCAAAAATACATGGTGTATTAGTTCCCTGATGTTGAGCCAGTCAGACTGAGATGGACTTGTCTACTTTCTGTAGCCAGGATAGACATTACTGGCCTAATTCAGGGCACTTCTCTCTCACCACACTTTTGGCATAATATTCAACAAGACCTGGAATCTGCAACACTGAAGATGCAAAACTAGTTTTAAAGATCAACCATAGAGACATCTTCTGAAAGGAAAATGGCTGCTTGTTTTAGCACCCAAATACATGCCTCCACAAGCCGTTTTTGTGTTGCTACCAGATGATCGTTATCTACAGCTGAAATTAGTTTCCTCCCCCCTCAGCAGACTCCTATGTGAATGCCGGCATCAAAGATTCTCTTGATGTTTTTTGAGCAGTCTCGTACTTGCTGGATATATTCAGAATATTTAATATCTGATGAAATGTTATTGCAATATTAGACATGTCACAGCTATGAACTGAGTGTGGGGATGATTTGATAGGTGACATGAAATCATAATTTTTTGCACCTGTGGTAGATGGCCTGCAATTGTATTTAATATTTGGCAATATTTCCCGTGCAGACAGTTTATTAACTTACATGCTTGAAGCCTGGAAAACAATCAAGAGTTGTCCACAAGTTTTAAGCTTTTAAAAAGCTGACCGCCTGGAACAAAACCCATGCAATTCAGATTTTCAGAACTTCACAATTATTTTCAAATACAATTGGGTTAAGGCTGAACTGTAAGACATATATCTACAAATGTACCCACCCACACACCCACACCCACACATATCAAAACCCTCACTTGTTTCTTGTACAGAGGTTTGATGAACAAATATTCTTCTAGCTAATGAGAATAGTGGGAGATCTCAGTGACCTTCTGAGTACAATTCTTACACTGGCAAAAATCACGCCTTGTCTCAACAAAACCCAACAAAACACACCGAAAACTGACAAAATTTTGCATTTTAAAGCAAAATTGCACTATCCGCGCAAATGTATTAATCCCACAAATCACTCCAAATTGGGCCATATCTTTTTTCCTTTATTCAGGAATTCAAAGCACTAGTTTGCCATTCTGCTAAAAGTTTCTGAATACTACTAGTAGTGTTTTTGATAGACAGAGACATACGCTGGAAGATTCAATTCCAGGGGATCACCTAAAGTACTCAGGAGACCCCTTTAATAATAACATCATCTTCTTTTTGTTAGCATTTGTCCCACTTGGTGCTGAGGTCCGCTAGAGACCTTTAATAACGTGTGCTATCAATTCTCTCCCTCGAAACAGTAGCATATGAACCAGGCCAATCAATGTCTCACTTGTAGGTTATGGTTGCCTACAATGCCTTCCATGTCGGGGGAAAAAAATCAATAAACCCAGGTTGTAGTTCACTGTATCTTTATGTAATCTTTGGGTCTCCGTGGCATATGGACACCTTACATACATCTTCTGCACAGGTGAGTGTGGGAATATGGATGTTTCCTGTGCAGAAATTACATCTCTAATGGAAATCTTCCCTTAAGAGCTTTAATATAAAATTCCTGAATAGGGAATACTCTTAACCAAGGATCGTGATTCCTGGGTCACACCGAGTCCCTAAATCAAATCGTAGCTTACTCTGTCCATTCAAACTGAGCTGCTGTTAAAGAATTCAAAATTTTAAAAATAAAACAAAACATCCTAACAGGAAGAAAGAAAAATGATAAAGACATCTAAGTGTGGATGGGTGTGTGACATGCAGTTTAGGGTTAACAGCATGCATGGTTTTTTTAAAGGCAAAACAGCATTGCCACACAGTCTCTTGAAGAGCTAGTTCAAGAAATCAGGAGCGGCAATATTGAATCAGAGCATTACTTGATTATTTTCCTTGTTGTTTGGCAATTGTTCTCTGAAAAAGGAGATTTTTCTCAGATCTACCTGGGGCTGCTAGAAATGGATCCTGCAAACACAGATGCACAAAATGTTTCATCTACCACTGAGATGTAGCCCATCTCCACCTGTTCTATCTAATATCACTCCATCATAGCTGCATCACAGTTAAGCCTCTAGCATCCTTACATCATTTGCCCCCATTTATGAGGCTGTTGGACCATGGCATTTCCTAGACCAGTGACGGCGAACCTTTTAGAGACCGAGTGCCCAAACTGTGATTCAGAACCCACTAATTTTTCACAAAGTGCCAATACAGCACTTTAATCTGAATACAGGTGGCAAAATGGGCTCCAAGTGCCACCTTTGGCAACCGTGCCATAGGTTCGCCAACACTGTCCTAGACTGTTGCCTGGATGTAAGAGTTCAAAGTGTTACCTCTGAGAAGAATGAAAATCAGAATCATAGAGGAGGAGGAGGAGGAGGAGGAGGAGGAGGACCGCCAAGATGTTGCAAAAGTTGTGTCTAAGTGGTGCAGGTTATGAAGTTTCCCCAGAACAAAGCCAAGATGGTACCAAAAATAAGAGATGGTGAAGACAATGCAGGTTCAGAAAGCTGGCCTGGGATGTTGGCCATGGTATATCTGCCAGTACATACAGGATGGCAGCTGCAGGCTCTGTGAATAGAGGGGGTTATACCATCATCTTCCAGCTTGCTGGCCTGCACAGTTCATGGATCCGTTACATCCTCAATTACCAGATAGCCGGCTAAAATTAAAACAACCACACACTGAGTTTTCTGAAGCCCGTTTTGCTTTTGACTTGAATCAGAGCAGAAGAAAACAGAGCAGACTTCACATCAGTACTGCCAGCAATGAAATTCTGCTGGCACGCTTTGTCATTTTTTAAAAAAGTAAATTGACTCTAAATAGTGTTACATAGTACTGTGTTTAATTTTTTTAAATAGGTGAAAAACAAATTGAGTTTCCTAGTGGTGTGAGACAACTGAAGCCTTCTTTGTGGTACCTGAGGGTGTTGAATTCCTCTTGGATGCCCTAGAACTCAAAGCATCATCCTACCTCTGCTCTGCAATAGATCGATTCTATGTATTCTTCCTAAAGGCACAATTCGCAAACTCTCCTGGAGAGGCAGTGCAAGAATACATATTCTGATCTTTCTCCTCTTTCTTATTGCAACACATTACACTACCTCAAAAGGTGAAGTGAGGGCATGCTCAAATTATATTTGTTGGTAAACATTATGAGGTTCCCCTCGTGAACCAGAAGGGGCTGATCTAGGAGGGGGGGGATAAGGCAAAATAAAGATCAGGTTGACTCAAGTACTTAGGGAATGATGAGTGTTGCGAAACATGTTGAGCTCACGCTATCAAAACATTTGCATTGACTCTCTGCCGTGCATATAAAATTGAATTTAATTAACACCTCTGGTTCAAAGGTTTAGCAGAAGGCTGGAGAGGTCTGTAGCGAGCATTGTTCAAAAGGCATACTTATCAGTAACGGGAAGAGAAAGAAACCAGCTCTTAAATTCTCCGTGATAAATCATTGTTTTTGAAAGGAGCTTCTACCATCACGCTGTCAATTTCTTAGAGCCGAAATCGCCAGCAGCACTACCCAACTCCACAAATTCGCAAACGTTTGGAGTGCCATGTGCATAGGTGCCATGCAAATGCCATTCTGTATGCCACACTCTGTTCCTCTGCCTGCCTTGACACGTAGACAGTAAGAAGATTGTTTGTGGGTGCAGGTAGGCAGTTGGATCTGGTCTCATATAAGAATGATTTCTGTTATAATCTCTGGCTGCTGAGGTCATATACTGGCTGAGACTCTTAGGCTGTATAGCTAAGGCTGAAGCCAGAATTACTAAACCAAGTCTGCCTGATTTGAACTGACTTTTTGCGGTGTGTATTTAAGTGGAAGAATCAGATTCAAGGCCAGAACAAAACAAAGCATAAGCGGCTTCAACCTTATTAGGTTGTATGTCTGGTTTTTTTTGGGGGGGGGGAGGGAAAGATACACTACACCTGGAAGTCCCTGATGTTAGTTTCCTTGAACAAGGTAGGTTCCATCACCTCTGTTGGGTTTAGCATGTCTCTAGATTTCATTCAAATCAACACAAGCCCACCAAATGTATAGCTGTACATTCTCTAAATGCATTTATTTATTTATTTATTTATTTATTTATTTAAATTATACCCTGCCCATCTGGCCACTCAGGGTGGCTTACAACAGGGCTGTATGTTCTCTATATTGATGTGAACTGGAATATAGATAGATAGATAGATAGATAGATAGATAGATAGATAGATAGATA
>JAHTLZ010000054.1:2407307-2424025 GCA_023846285.1 Phrynocephalus versicolor
AGGACTTTGGACAGCTCCTGTGAAGTCAGCCCAGAGGAGACAGCTCAGCTACAGTTGGAGCCACCAGCCACTACTGGTTCAGCCTGCATCTCTTTTCCTAAACCTGCTCTCCCTTCCAGTGAGTGGCATTCTTAGCAGTTCAGCCCCCCCTCCTCTTCTCATGGGCATGCGACCGAAGAGTGACAAGGAGAATTAACATGCTGGCATGTTTCCTTTGTGACACCAGCCAAATGATCTCACAAGAGACCACTGCTGACTCCATCTGGGAGTATCGCAGCACAAGGAGGGCTGGTAAGAGTATACCATGCGTGGATCCTTCCTGCAAGATCTCAGAAGTGGAATTGGGGGGGGGGAGAGAACAAGGAGGGCACGAGATAAGAAAGAAATAAGGTGGCAGACGAAAGGGAGGAGGAGGAAGGAATTGAGGAAGGGTTTTATATTCACCTGCAATGCAATTGGTTTGTTTTTGAATTAGGAGATTCAGAGATAAATAAACACTGTTCTGCTCTTCGGCCGACAAAGTTCTCAAAGCAGCTGGTATAAAATATAGTAGCAATTAAACAGTTACAGGGAAAAATGCTTGAAATCAAATGAGCAAACGTAGAAATCGGAAGGTTGGAACAGATGTGTGTCACCTAATCAAAAGCACAGTAAACTATCAGCATCTGAAAAGGGGTCCATTCTGTATGGAACCAACAATTCAGTAATAATCCATTAGGATTTTGAATGGCCCAGCCTTCCCAAACAATGATGATGTCAGGCCAGCTGCTGTGGTATGACCACACCCCGCACGCTGACCCGCAATTAGTATAGAAGGGCCTTCCCTCGGTTGGCAGCAACCAAAGAGCCAACAAAAGCAACGTTGGCTTGAGACGCTGCACAACAACACGATAAGCATTCGCCTAAACCCAGGTCAAGCTGGCGACCGAGAAATGTTGCATCTCTGATCCAGAACAGCAGATCCGTAAACCTCCATGGTCATTGACCTGTGTTCTTAACGATTCTCCCTCTTCTTTGATAAATATGACGATGAAGATTGCGGGCAAGGAGAATCTTCTTCCCAGCATAATATCCCTCCTGAGATCTCTTCTCATTCTCATGTAACTGTAGATAGGTCATGCATTTTCACTGGGAGGAAGATGTCACAATAGATTTGATCTATATGGTACAGATGTTTTTTTTTCCCGTCAGCCCTATACATTATAGATTTGAAACTCCTCACCTAATATATTCTTGGAAAAGAGAGAGAGAGAGAGAGAGAGAGAAAGCATGCATATTTATACACCCAGAATATATGGCCTGCTTGCAGCAACATGACGGACTGTTTTTTAAGGTTTGTAAGGGGATTATGAGTTATTTTGTATTTCTTTGCAACCATAAACATCTTGGCAAGATATAAATGTCAGCAGGAACCAGAGAAACAGATGAAACACTCCAAAGGGTAATAAATACTTGATACATGAAAGGCTGGAGAAATTTCTCACCCAGTCTCAAAATTTTGTGCTACTGTAGCTGCTAGCACTGATATTAGAGAACAGCTATAACCACTTACAGGTTGCAGTGTTGTCTGGATATTTTTGGCAATGCTAGAAAAGCCATCCCCCTTTTTTTCCTCATTGCTTTATGGTTCACCATTTCTCAATGAAAAACAACAAAATATGAATTTATATATTTCTTACCTGGCTGCAATTCCCATTGCCCTTGCATGCTCTGAATCATTCTGCTCAGCTGTTTTTAAATGACAAGTGAGAGCTAAGAATTTTAGTCTTGTGGTGCAGTGGTAAAATGTTAGTGTTGCGGTGCAGGTAAAACTGTGCGCGCAATCTGGGGTTCAATCCCAGGTAGCAAGCTCAAGGTTCACTCAGCCTTCCATCCTTCTGAGGTTGGTAAAACGAGAACCCAGCTTGCTGGAGGGGGAGGGCAATGTGTAGCCTGCATTACTGTAATTAAAACTGTAAGCCACCCAGAGACTACATGTACTTGAAGTGCCATGGGGTGGTATACAAGCAGAACACTTTTTTTAATTATTACTTTTTGTCCTCTGCCTCTTACTCAGTCCATGGGGAAGGGGGGGCTGTCCCCATGGCTGTACTCAAGATGAGGCCTCATCTTGAGTCCTGTGTCTGGTTCTGGACATCACTCTTGTAGAAGGATGCTACCAAATAGGAACAAGTACAGAGGAAGACAGCAAGGTTGATGACGGAACTGGAAAGCAAACCTGAAAGAACTGGACATGTTCAACCTTGAGAGCAAAAGACTGAGTGACGATAGGATAACACTTTTTACATACTTGAAAGGGTGTCATTATCTGTTCCCAATGGCTGGGCCTCTTCACTCTTGAATGATGGCACCTAAGAGGGGACCTGATTGAAATTTATAAAATCGTACGCGGTGTGGACAACGTAGATAAGGGGAAAATGTTTTTCCCTATCGCACAACACTGGTACTAGGGGGCTCTCCATGAAACTTTTGGGTGCTAGGTCTCAAACAAGTAAGAGAAAGTGATTTTTTCACCCAGTGGATCACTGGTCTGTGGAACTCCCTGCCAGAACAAGTGGTGACAGCGGTCAGCCTTGACAGCTTTAAGAAAGGATTGGACAAGTTCATGGAGAACAAGGGTATCCATGGCTGTAGGGTTGAGCAGCCATAAGTATGACCGCTCTTTGTTTGGCTGTGGTGGGGGTGGGAGTGGTATGCCATGCCATCATGTATGCACTCAATTGGGGGGGGATAGTTTTTTCACTCCTAATGTGGGTTTTCCCTTGCCATGGCACTCTGAACCTGTGATCTGGCTCAGCCAACCATGGTTTGTCTGCTCCCAGGTTCGTCTGTGTGTCCCCACTCCAGTCTTCTTTAAGGCCTTGGAGGTATTCAGACAAAGACAGATGGTTTCCCCTGGATTTTTTTTCCCCTCCAGCTCTTTCATCTTTCATCTAACTATTAATTCATCTGTTTGGATGGATACATTCACGCATGGAACCAAGATGAATAATAATGAGGTTTTTAATAACTCCCTACATTTGCATTCCCAGTAACTCTTTACATGGTTCGAGCTGATTAAAATGAATCATTTACATAATTAACATATGGTTCTAGTGTTGGCTTTAATATGCTGATTATCTCACTTCTGTTGTCTAGAGTCAATTGGATTCAAACTGTAACAATTGTTTGAAGTGAGAATGGTTTATTCCTGCGAGGGTTGCCGGATATTCGCCCAAGGGCCTGATTAGAACTGGCACAACTGTCCAAGAACTTTGTCAAGTGTTGTGCAAACGTGTGTGTGGGTTGCAGGGAATGTGGTCTTTTCAAACAGCTTTGTGCACTGGATACGGCCATCAGCTACCAGTATAATTCTTTGTGGGGTTTTTTTTGGCGGGGGGGCAGGTATTTTCCACTTCGTTTTATAGTGTACCACCCAGCTGCCCCACAAAAAGCATCATGAAGCCACACCCTTCTCCCTGTGTCATGTGTTAACTGAGAGCCTTTTCACATGACCCCTAAGATCCGCTTAGGACCAGAGATCTTAGGGGTTTGTCGCTGTTCCTGCGTTCCACCCCCTCCGCACTCCTGGCTGCTGGCTGCGTGAGGGGAGGGAGAAAAGAAGAAGAAAAGAATGCCGCTCTCCTCCGTTCTGCCATCCCGGCACTGCATTCAGATCTCTTAAAGGGGCGGGGGGGCAAAAAAAGAACAAACAGAAGCAAGGAGAGCCCGGCAGTCACTACGTTATATCCGCATCAGGAATTTTCACCTCCGGAGAGCAGGTACCTGAAAAGTGCGCTGGGACAAACTTAGGTGGGCGTGGTCGCACTTAATTATCTGTAAACTCCAGAGCTGGCGGGGGCACAATTTTAAGCTCCGGAGCTGGGAGCCATTTGCGGCGGAGTTTAGGGGTCGTGTACAAATACCCTGAGACAACACCATCCCAAGGAGATCTGAGAAACAATGAAATTGTCCCACCTGCTTTTCTGTCCCCTCCCCTCTTCTTCCTCTCGTTTCCCATATTAGCTGGTCTGCTAGATTCACCCTGAATTCTGCAGTCACTTAACTTGGATTTTCGCATGACTTGTTCCCTAATCTAGACGGGATCCAGGACTCTCTCTCTCCTCCCTTGCCTGCCCTGACTCTGTGACATCACAAAACCCTCCTCTGATCTTTGTTTTTGTTTTGTTTTGTTTTCCTCTTTGGCATCTTGGTAATTAGGACGCTACTGACTTGGAAATATTTGATTCCATTGGGGTGTAGGCCAGAAATAAGGTTAGAGCCAATTTTATTATTTTCATCAAATAGAACTTCCCGAATTATGAGGAAAGCTGCATGTCGTGGTAGGATGAATACTAAAAGGAGGCAATTGAATTTCTCAGGGGTTCCATACACACGTGCTGCGAACTGATTTCATGTAAAATTAACAATGAAGCAAGCATGTACGGTAAGTGCTTTCTCAGAATTCTTCAAATTTTATGGATCAAATTGTACACGTAAAGTCAGTTGTGTTCAAACTTCGGCCCTCCAGATGTTTTGGACCACAGCTCCCAGAATTCCAAGCCTCTGTTGCCAGTGACAAAGGACTGGGGGAGTTGTGGTCCAAAACATCTGGAGGGCTGAAGTTTGGACACCATTGACTTAAGTGAAATAAGCCGGTTTTGTTTGTCTTACGACAGGGCAAAATGAGCATTCATTTCTTTAAAGCTTAAACAAATATTAATGGTAGAATGTGACCTTACTGGCTGAATAGATGCTAATTGTTTGAGTCGTTTTAACATCTCATAACTGAGAGAAGACGTACACTAGATTTGTGTCCTAGAACCAAGGAGTTGATAGGGGGAAAGAGTTGAGGAAGATGTGTTTCAGACTTATTTAAAAGCTTTGTGTGTTTTAAAATAAACCTGGGGATGATCCAGAGATATAAATGCATGCCTGTGAGTTTCCATCTGAGCAGGAATGAACATTTGAAAGAAATTTGCATTAATTGCCTTTCTGTTGTCCACAATTAGTCTGCTACAGACATGATTAATTGTAACAGGCCTTGACATTTATCCATAAAAGCCTTGAGGTCAAAAAAGAGAGGCTGAAAAATGGTTAGCATGCATGTTCCTGTATGGAATACTAATGCATTTGGACCCTAAATGAGAATAATGATATTTCTGCATCAATGAAAGATCATTGATTTTTGTACTATTGACTCACATCTTGTGTCCTCGTGTGAGCTGCTGAAGACACCTCTCTTTCTCAGTTTTCATATACTATTTATTTTATAATAATAGGCCATTGTTCCAGTGTGGACACTAGAGATGGGCACAAAACGAACAATTTTTCGTTTCCGTTTTTGTTTTTTTGTTTCGTTTCAAAAGGGGATTAGACAGATTTCTGGAGGAAATGTCCATCCCAAGTGACAAACCATGAGGGAGATGTGTCATCTCCAGTCTTAAAACCAGGGTACTTCAAGGGCCAGATGCAGGGGAGTGGTATCAGGAGACAGAGATCTAGTCTCGTGCACTCCCGGACGCATCTGGTGGGGCCACTGTGAGATACAGGAAGCTGGACTAGATCGGCCTTTGGCCTGATCCAGCAGGGCTCTTCTTAGGTTCTTAGGTTCTTATCTTCTTGTGTTTTTACCTCTAGCTAGGCACTGTCCTCTATAAAACCTGGGACAATGCAGGAGTTATGTAAAAGAGACAAGTTGCTGTTGAGCATCCAATTTGTAAATTTAGACTATCCCACAGACCCTGACACCTCGCAGCCAGCCAGACTTTAACAAATGAGGGTTATAATTCACTCAAGTCTCTCCACTCCTCAACCTATTCGGAGAAATAACGAGCCATCGCTATGACTGGGAGTGCTTTCTCGACCATAAAACAAAGGGTCGGGAAAAGAATTAAGCTCCGGCTTTGCTCAAGATGTAAAACTTTTTATATTTGAGAGAATTAATGCTCCGGCAACCCGTTGCCTAGTGATACCCTGGTAGCGATAGAGTTATATTTATGTTTCGACAAGGTCTTCTTTTTTTCTCTTTTTTTTCTTTTTTGAGAAAAAGGAAGTGCGGAAGGCGAGAGAAGAGTAAGTATATTGCAGGTATTTTTTATGGTTTTCTGTATTTTCAACGGAGCCGCCTTAAATCAGGTGGAACATGGCTGTTTAAGGGAATGCATTCCAGGCAATAAAAAGAGCCCTTTTTATTTTTTTTTGTTCCTATGTGAGCTTTATGTTCTCAGACTGCGAACAAAAGGTGGCTCAACTTCTCTTTTTTGCCGATGCAGTTGGGAGAGGAGGCGGAATTAAAAAGCAGGAGAAGGCCATTTGGAAAAAAAAATATGGCGGAGGTTATTGACGGAGTCTATTTTGGATTATTCTACCCCTTTTATTTGATTATGTTGATGCAATAGCTTGACATGGCGTTCTCACCGAAGCCAAAGAGATGTTATTAATCTCCGCATGCTTTGCAGTAAATGCTGGACTGCGGACAGGAGATGGCCAAAAAGAGAGAGCCTGAGCAAGCCTTAATCTTTAATAAGGTGCAGAGCTAGTCTATAACTGTCACACCATGATGGAAGAGCCTTCCCTTTTTCGCTGGCTTGCTCGGAATAGGAAATAAGATGGTTTGGGCGAGCTGGAGAAAGCATTTTGCTCTGCTCCTGGTGAGAGTCTGGGGATGGCAGAGGAGGGAATCACAGAATCATCAAGTTGGAAAGGGCTTATAAAGCCATCAAGTCCAATGGTTCCTGCCCCCCCAACAAGGGTACCTAGATGCCCTAAGCACACCTGATCTCACCTGCTTTTGGAAGCTAAGCAGGGTTGGTGCTGGTTAGTACTTGGATGGGAGACCACCAGGGAATATCAGGTGCTGTAGGCAGCTGGAGTAGGAACTGGCAAGCCACTCCAGTATTCCTGCCAAGAAAACTCCATGGGACATGGGGTCACGAAGAGTCGGTCATGACTGTAACGACACAACACACACACAAACACACAAAGGCATGAGCAGAGAATGCAACCAGTTGCAAGAAGGCAGCTTAAGTGATCTCAAGGGTTAAAATGTCCTGGTTAAGATACTGTTATTTTCACAGAATGACCTGGGGATTGGGCTCATTTGTGGAATTAGAGAGTGCACCAAAAGCATAGCAGAAAAAAAAATAGCTTATTGCCCCCAATTGAAAGGGACTGGACATAATGAGCAATAGGGTTCCTTCCAGCTCTGGGGCTGCAAGATGATGATGAGGAGGAGGAGGAGGAGGAGGATCATGGTGGTGGTGGTGGTGGTGGTGATGGTGGTGGTGATGATGATGATGATGATGATGAAGAAGAAGAAGAACAAGAAGAAGAAGAAGAAGAACAAGAACAAGAACAAGAACAAGAACAAGAAGAAGAAGAAGAAGAAGAAGAAGAAGAAGAAGAAGAAGAAGAAGAAGAAGAAGAAGAAGAAGAACAAGAAGAAGAACAAGAAGAAGAACAAGAACAAGAACAAGAACAGGAACAGGAACAGGAACAGGAACAAGAACAAGAACAAGAACAAGAACTAAGAAGAAGAGTAGCAGCAGCAGCAGCAAGAGAATGTTGTTTGTTGGTTGGTTAACAGAGAGCTCACCACTTGCACAAATTCCATTGACTCAGTGGGTTTTCTCGGGTTGTGATGTGCAATCACAATAAATATCTACATTCCCAATGTTGCAAGGAGAATGTGGTGGAGTGCATACTTCTTGCCGCATGCCCTGGGATACAGTTCAGTATTTACATGTGCAAGATTGGATGGATGGATGGGAAAGACTTTTCACCCCCCTTAGGTAGAGTCGGTCTCAATTGTGTTCATTTCATAGAATCCACTACGCACATCTTCCCACCCCCCATCTTCTGCTCCCACCAGGCTTCGAGGTTTTATTTCTTTTTGCATGGGTGGAAAACCCATATATATTTTCTGCGCGCATCTCCCCCAATCTATGAATTAATTTGCACATTTGCCCCCCTAATGTAGGCACGTATATAAACAGTTCCCCCACTATTGAATAAAGCTTGTTTGGGCATCCTCCCCCCACCCACCCTTCAATTCTATGCATTCTTAGCCATTTGCATTTTAAAATGGCATGCATGGGTTCATGCATATGAAACACCCGGCAAGCCTCACAAATGGGCAGATTTCTGACGGAAGCTGCACTTTGTCGCCGAATGAGTCTCGGGAGGGACAAATGGGCAATTTTGATGAGAAACCGAAAGCCAGTAAAACGCTTTCCCATTCCGAACAGCTCCATACATCCTTGTCAGCATGGCATAGATTTCATCCCCTAGTCCATTCCACGTCACCGCTGTGTCGCTCTGCAATTAAATTAAATACATTGTTAAAGCCATTCTTTCAGATGTACTTTATCTCCAAAGAAGAGGCAAGTTCCAATAGATGTTGATCTCACCAAAGGAGAGACGGTGTCGTGCAAAAGACATTGGTAGATGCTCTCCCAATGGGTGCTCTTGCCTCCAGAGGGAAAGTGGGGTGTTTTAGCAACTACAGTACATGTACGTAGTAGTTAGCAACTACCCTGTTTTAGAACTGCTGCAGCATAGTCCTGAGAACCAATGCACTATAATCATCTGTAGACCTGGAAGAGATCCTCTACCACAGTGGTTCTCAACCTGTGCACCCCCAGATGTTGCTGGACTGCAACTCCCAGAAGCCTCCACCACTCACTGTGCTGGAAGGGGTTTCTGGGAGTTGCTGTCCAAGAACATCTGGGGACCCACAGGTTGAGGACCACTGTTCTAGAATCTAGATCAGTAGCTCTCCACCTGTGGGTCCCCAGATGTTCCTGGACTGCAACTCCCAGAATTCCTGGCCAGCTCCGCTAGTGATGAAGACTTCTGGGAGTTGCACTCCAGGAACCTCTGGGGATCCACCGGTGGAGAACCACTGACTTAGATCATCAAGTCAAGCCCCTGTCCCAGAGGAAGAGGGATGAATTGAACTGCCAACCTACAGCTCCCCCGCCAGAGATTTAAACCATTGGGCATGGTTGAAGTTACTTCTGTTATCAGCCAATGGATTTAAATGGGCAACTCAGGCCCACTGACGCTCAAAAGCCCTGTTTAAGGGAGGTAGGAAAGAAGGTGGATAGAATATAATTTGATCTGTCTCACAATCCTGACCTTATGACTAAGCCATTGAACATAATAGAGAAGCAGTGGTTTGACCTCAAGGGTCTGACTCACAATAAAGTGGCTTTCTTTTGCCTGTGAATACTTGGATGTAAAGCAGAGCTCAGTGACTTAGGTCTCCAGCTGCAGAGCCAGAGTTTTGGAGCTCAAATCCCCACCATGCCTTCTTGGGAGTGCCTGGACCCAGTGATTCAAAGGGTCTCTTCCAGCTCAAGTATTCAAAGATGATGAGGATGAGTTTGACTTACCCATGAATTTGAAAATTGGTGTACAGAATCCTTGCAGCTATCTATCACAGTCTTGGTTAAAAGGTATGCATTCAGCAGAGGGGCAGAATATAGTGATTAAAGGTGCTTGCACAATTTTTGTAACAAGATTCTGGCCAAGATCTGCTCGTACTGAAACATTTCTGTGTTCTGGATAGGCTAAACCACTAGGTAGGTAGGTTGGTAGGTAGGTAGGTAGGTAGGTAGGAAGGCAGGCAGGCAGGTAGGCAGGCAGGTGGGCAGGCAGGTATTAGAGATGTGCATGAAATGCCAAAATGGTGTTTTGTTTCATTTTTCATTTCTTTCCAGCGTTTCATTTCGCTTATTATGAAATGATTGTTTTTTTTAAAAAAAAAATTCATTTCGTATTTCATTTTGTTTGTTTTTCATTTCATTTTATTTTTTTAACACTGTTGAAGCTGGGCCAGCCAGTCGCCTTTTTTAAAAAAATCCCGCTGACCTGCTGGCCCATGGGGAGACCGGTTGGCAGTTTTTTTATTTATTTTTAAAAATAATTGGTGCTTATTTTTATTATTAAAATTATTATTGGCGCTTGTCAAAATAAATAATAAAACAACAAAAAATGGAACAAATGTTTCATTTGGTTTCATTTCATTTTTAAAGGGCATTTAGTTTTTCATTTTATTAGGAAACAAAATGAAAAATGAAAAATGAAACCCAAAATGAATTGTTTCATGGCCATCTCTACTAGGTATAATAAAAATGCCCCAATGCCAAAATGAGTTGAATTTTTTTTTTTAAAAAAATGAAGAGTGTTTATCCCAGGTTGTGGGGCATGAAATGTCTAAATGTACTAAAATGTCTTCCTGCAGGAGGATTAACACTGGACGGAGATGCCAGAACTAGAAGCAAGGTAATAATTCAGTAAAGCAAGAAGGGTGGATGAAATTAATTACCATGCTAGCTTGCTTGGTGCACTTCTCTGCCTGCGCAGGAGGAGGAATGTTCACTTAAGTGCAAGTGTGTGTGTCTGAGTGCTTTGGTGGAGAGACCTGGAAAGGCTCAGTGCGAAAGGAAGGGAGGAGGAAAAGGAGGAAGGAGGGAGGCAGAGAGAGAAAAAACAAATTAAACAAATGGTACATGTGTGTGTGTGTGTATACGCACGTGCGCGCATGCGTGTGTGTGTGTGTACTATATACTGTCTAGACATGGGCACGACTCAGCAAAATTTTTGTTTCCGTTTTCGTTTTTCGTTTTCATTACGCAACGAAAACAAAAACGAAAAATTTCCAAAAAACAAAACGGAAACGGAAACAAAATGAAAAACTTTGCTGTGTTTTTCGTTTTCGTTGCGGCAAGTACATTGAACTGAAAAGAATGCTAACGAAACAGAAACTTTTTGTTTCCATTTTCGTTTTTCGTTTTCGGAAACGGAAACGGAACGGAACCCTCAACGAAAAACGAAAAACGAAAAACCTTTTTTTTTTGAGTCGTGCCCATCTCGAATACTGTCACATAGTTTTTGATTTAGGATGACCCTACGAATTAGGGATCACCAGAAAGTCTTATAATTAACCGCCCTGCTCAGGATTTAGACACTCAAGAGAGGGTCTTCCTTTATTCGTTCCATCTATCTCAAGACAGGGCCTGCTCTTTTTCTACAGCATTCACGTTTTCCTAACAAAGTACTGACGGGGAATACATTCCGTGTTCATAGAAATGTGCAGGGGGGAAAGCTTGTTTGTAATCCGAGACTCAGACTTGGGACTTGGGACCAAAGACTTGGAAACATCATTGGAAATGTGTAAAAAAAAATATGTTGGCCCCAGCGCTAAAGGAACCATGGGATGAAATAAAGAACCCAGAGTTTTTAACTAGGTGTTATGACACACCCCGCTGTTCAATCAAGCATTTGCATGCCACAAGAGGGAAAAGCAAAAGAGAAATCGAGGAAATTGTAAAGAAGGAAGAGAGGGTGCTTGCTTCTTTAGAAATTCATCTCCCTCTTTTTTTAAATTGGGGGTGTTCTTTCTCCAAAGGTATTGATGAAATGACTTGATAAGTTCCAACAGCACCATCCAGGAGAGAGGAAGTGAAGGGGGACAGAGAAAAGCTGGGAAAATGTAGAGAAACACAGGCATTCTTCATTGCCCTTTTAAGAAACACATGCTCGTTGCCCTTTTAACGCCCCTCACTGAACCCCTCCTAGGCGACTGCAATAGGAAGTCAATGGGGATTTTTCTCCACGCGGTAGGAAAAATAAATACTTATGCTTTGGACTGCCATTACCTGTCTAGTACCCCTTCTGTTGCCTGCCTCGTTCAGTCTACCGTGTTTTCCCGAAAATAAGACACTGTCTTATATTTATTTTTTCTCAAGAAGACACACTAGGGCTTATTTTCAGGGGGTGTCTTAGTTTTATTAAGCATAATATGCTTGAATGTCAGCCCTGCACATAACCATAGCCACACCCACCACTAGGTCTTATTATCAGGGTAGGGTTTATATTTAACAAATGCATAGAAATCCTGCTAGGGCTTATTTTTTGGGGAGGTCTTATTTTCGGGGAAACAGGGTATGAGCATCCCTTTTTTGATGGGTTATTTCATCCCAACTGCCTGCTGTTCTGTCTGGAATTGGTTTGCAGAGGTTGACTTAACAGAGATTGCTGATAAATTATTCTAGGTGGACTCTTAATTTCTTCCAGTGATTAGAATTCTGGGAAATATGAAGACTCATTGGTCATGCTTACGGGAGACTCTTCCTTCTCTGATTTCTGAGGATATAGATTTCTCTGCTGTGCTGTTAACACTACTCTTCCCCTGCTCGGGTTTGTCACTAGCATCTCTAGCTCTTATAAAATATCTTGAATCTGCGTGCAACCCTCCCAGCTACCATTTCCTCCTCAACTTTACAACCCTCAACAAATCTCGGCCTGTTGGAAGGCAAAGAAGTATTTTGAAATTCCTAGGGGATCGTTCTCAACTTTTATGACAAGTATTAAAGCTGTCATCCTGGACAATGTAACACTGTCTGGTTGCCGGAGATGCAGGCTTCTCCCCTCAGCTCGGGTAGGGATTTTATTTCTTTGATATCTACCAAGTGATAACTAACCAGTTTAATTCAATTTAGTCTGTTCTTCTTTTTTTTACCTGGATCCATGACACCTTTTCACCTTCCAGTTGCCCCAAACCAAGGTGAGGGTTCAAGAGCCGTGTTATGCATGGATGTGCGCACACAGACACAGTCACACAAAAGTAGAAAATAAATAGACCAAGTTTAAAGAAAAACAGGTAGTAATAATGGTTTAATTTTTTTAAAAAAATTATCTTGATGTTCATGTCCTTGGTTCATCTGCTATAAGGAGAGGGTATTTAAGAGGCTTTATAAATGACAAAATGACAGGCAGATAAAACGCTCAAAATAGCTCTCTATCATTAAAAATGGTGCCAGGTTTCTTTCAAAGGTGGGTGTTTTGACTTGTCAGTCCAGGATGCCTCCATTTGTACTTCTTGAGAGATAGAAGAAGAGGCCAATGCTCTTTAAAATTTTACACCAGCTAATCTCCACTTGTTGACACCTTTGTTCGCCAAATCATTTGGGTTTACAATAATTTCCTTGTGCCCAGAACATCAGAGTACAAGCATTAGACAGCACTGTCACCCCAGGCCAGCACATCTGTACATGCACGGAAGCACCAGATGCAGATGTAAGCTCCAAAGGACACTGTATTTATCCAGCTGTGAACTATAGGTGCATAACAGTAAGTACCCCTGGGTGTCTATGGGTTGAGGGCAAAGGTAGCAAAATATAATTTTACAGAGGTGGAAAGGTGCCTTGTCACACTTTGAAACAGATTTACTGAATTTGAGCCTGTGGATTATAACCACCCTCTTCAGCTGAAGGCAATATTTAAGGCACAGTCTTTTACATACACTGGTTTGCAGGGATCAGATCGAAATGGGATGCAGGAAATAACAATTGCATTTTAACGTCGGTTAACATTTCAAAGGGCTGGCTAGCATAAACATTCTGGCATTAATTAAGTTAATTCCATCATAGATGAGTGGTTTGGGCTGCTAAGTTGTTAATTGGGCTGCTAAGTTGCTAATTGCCCTCTAAAGTTTCAAAGCAATGAGGTGTGTGTGTGCTCGTGTGTGCATGTGTGTGTCTCAATGGACTAGAGTGCTGAAGCTGTCGGCTGCAAAGTCGGCAGCTCAGCAGTTCTAATCTCAGGTGCCACACAGCAGAGTGAGCTCCCGCTGTTAACCCCAGCTCCTGCCAACCTAGCAGTTCAAAAGCATGGAAATGCAAGTAGATAAAGATGAATCTCACAAGGAAAGGTGTCCAGTTGCCATGACTCAACTTTCGGATCAGCCTGTCTCCTTTTACACTCGGGATCTCTCAGAGATTTCACTCCAGAGACCCAAATAAATCTAACCATACCTTGAGGTCTTCTCTGGTTCCTTGAGACCTGGCAATGCCAATGAAACCATCTCCCCCCCCCCTTTTAATCCCAGGAAGGCACTTGTTCCTACAATGCTGTCATCACTGAAACAATAAACCTCTCCCTCTAACCCAGTTCAAGATTGCCGGTGTTTAAATACAAAGAAAGAACCACCTGTGTATCCGGAGACACAAAACTGAAGAGAAGAACTGGTGCAAAAGGGATTTAGGTCTTAGCCTGATAACCTTCTGTACCTTGACCATGGATGGGGTTAATTAATTTTGCTGCCTCCTATGCTATCTGTATTTAATCACAAAAATGTTCTTCTCCATTTATCTGTAGCCTGTGATCTGTGAGGGTTCCCCCTCTTTGAAGAATTTCGTTTTCTTTCTTTTTCTCTCTCTCCACGCTGAGTTCTAATTTAGAGGTTCTGCCTTTGGGTATTATCTTCCTTTGGCCACAATAAAAGATGTTGTTTTCTGATAAGGAGCACGGACTGAATCTTTGGGTTTCGGAGTTTTTAAAGACTTGAAGGATATTCTGCCTCGTACTTTTCCAAGGTTAAGGTCACAATTCACACCAGCCAGAGACTTGTTTAGTAATCTTAGAGCCTTTTCACACAACCCCTAAGATCCGCTGGCCACTTAAATTCAGACCAGAGATCTTAGGGGCTTGCCGCTCTTCCTGTGTCCCCACCCCTCCACACTTCCTTGCTCCTGTCTGCGTGAGGGGAGGGAGAAAAAAAGAAAGAAAAAAATGCAGCCTCACCTCCGTTCTGCCTCTCGCTCTTGCCGTGGCAACATTCCAGTCTCTTAAGTAGCTCTTAAAGGGGCGGGAGCCAAAAAAACAACAAACAGAAGCGAGGAGAGCCCCGCACTCACTATTGTTACACCGCATCAAGGAATTTTCACCTCCAGAGAGCAGGTACTTGAAAGGTGCGCTGGGATGCGCTAATTTCCTGTAAACTCCGGAGCTGGTGGGGAAACATTTTTAAGCTCCGGAGCTGGGAACCATTTGCCCCGGAGTTTAGGGGTCGTGTATAAATGCCCTTAGAATGGCTAGCGCTGGAAGGGGACCTCTGGATCACCGAGGTCCCTCCCTTCTCAAGGAGGCCCAGTGGGGAATTGAACTTCTGACCAGGGATGGGCACAAAATGAAAAACAAAATGCTGTTTCATTGTGTTGTTGTGTAACGAAACGAAACGAAACGAAACGAAAACGAGGAAGCAGCATTTTGTTACAGACGAAACAAAAGCAGCACTCTTGTCACAACACCCGGTCCACCACGCTGCCCAGCGGCAAGGGGTAGTGGGGTGCCAGGGACAAAAGGGCTGGGCCGTGCAGCACAGATTTTGCCCAGCTGTCGCCAACTGCAGATAGCTGAATCCACGGATGGTGAATCAAAGGATATGGGGGTGCTACTGTACATGTTAAATGTAAGATAGAGGAATGAAGGAAAGCAACTGTAGGACAAATTGCTTTCCACTCAGCTGCTTCTAAATATGTGCTAAGCCTATTTACCACATATTCAACACTCAGGACCTCCTGATTGCTTTAAAGGTGCTTGCAAGATTGACCTGATTTGCCATATTCCCTTCACAGAACTACTATAATGGCTGGCTTTTTTCTGTTTAGCTTTCTAGCCCCCTGCTCTTCACTGCAGCTCATCCAAGATGCAGGGTACTGGAAATGTGGATTTAAAAACTTGGGTGGTATGTAGCCCGTGAAGTTGCAGGTTGGGATATGTGATGCTGGAAACATGATAAGAAAAAAGTTAAGACTCAAATACTGGCCAACGCCAACAAGGCTGGCATCTCCATTTTCTCAGATGCTCTGTCCTACCCTTTTCCCAGCTGAGATGCTGCCCTGTCATTCCTTGGTCAGGGAACAAGCATGCACTTCCAGATTCACTTTGCACAAACAGTGAGACAACTCTATTGAATGCAAGTTGTGCATCTCTCTCTCTCTCTCTCTCTCTCTCTCTCTCTGTGCATTTTAATTCTCTTGGTTCTCTCCTGAATTCTATCTTTTGTCAGGGAGTTGACACTCAGATAATTAGTGCCAAGAGAACTTGTTATGACATTTTGTTTGTAGCGATGATTTGATTAGTTAACAAAATAATACCCCCCCACACACACACACATAAACACACACAAACACACAGGCATAGCAACTAGGGTTATGCTTGGCATCCAATTGGGTTTAAATTAATGTTGTTACAAATACTTCTGTCGTAATTCATTTTCATTACATCAAATGCTGTCTCAAAGTGGAATGTCTCATGGCAACACGGTCGTCTTCTGAATTGGTTGGGCTGATGAGTGTTTTATCATGCGACATTCTGAATTAGCAGTTAAGCTGTTAGACTTGTTATTTTGGGTTAAGCAGAACCTGGCATCATTGTGTACAATCTTTTGTGCCTAAGCTTTCCGAGCCTTCCTTGGTCCATTGGGATTCCTAGAACTTTTTTAGTACAACTGGAATGAGTGGTAGCACACTCCATACATAAGGGTGTTGACTGGACGAGTGGACTTCTCCAAACACTGGCAAACAGGACTACAGCTCCTATCATCTTTATTCTGCTTGATTCCTAGCTGGTCACTATGGGGTTATACACTTCCTTTTGCCAATGAAACAGAAAGAGTTTGGTTTGCTGCAGAAGATCAGAGCAGAGGGTAGAATGATTTGACTGTGTCAAGGGTGATGAGGAAGATCTTTGTCTGGAGAGCTCACTGGGTTCAGAAGCTGACTGTTTGGAGCTAGAGGCTGGGAGTTCAGTTCCCCACTGGACCTCCTAGGGGTACAGCCGACCTATATGGCCTTGGGCGAGCTGGATAATTCCATGGACTTAGACTCAAAGACTTGCCAATGTTCCTGGCAATTTCCTATCTTCCTTCTGTCCTGCATGGTCTCCTT
>JAHTLZ010000054.1:2446023-2457467 GCA_023846285.1 Phrynocephalus versicolor
GATAGATAGATAGATAGATAGATAGATAGATAGATAGATAGATAGATGTGTGTTGTGTGTTGCTACAGTTGTGACTGACTATTTGTGACCTCATGTCCATGGAGTTTTCTTGGCTGGAATCCTGGAGTGGCTTGCCAGTTCCTACTCCAGGTGCCTACAGCACCTGGTATTCCCTGTTTGTCACCCATCCAAGTACTGATAGATAGACAGGTATGTATGTATGTATGTAGGTAGGTAGGTATGTAGGTAGGTATGTAGGTAGGTAGGTAGGTAGATAGATAGATAGATAGATAGATAGATAGATAGATAGATAGATAGATAGATAGATAGATAGATAGATAGATAGATAGATAGATAGATAGATAGATAGATAGATAGATAGATAGATAGATAGATAAGGGATTGGTTGTTTAGATTAGGGATTAGGGGTTGGGTGGATTAAGATTTTACTCAAATACTTCTGTTTCTTAGTCACTCCTATACAGGTATATGGATTTGCTTTGTGTATATGAGAGAAAGAGAGAAAGCACCAGGTCAGTGCCATGGACAGCATGCCCAACTGGGCCTCTGAAGACCCCACTTAAACTCCCCATTCTCATAAACACAAGGGTGTGTATCTATCTCTGTGTCTCTCTTTGTGTGTGTGTGAGTGTATTATGGGTGGTGAAATATACATATATTTGGTGCCTCATCCTCCAAGTTCAGGGAACTATTCAAAGCGACTGAATAGTTACCTGAACATTAAAAAAAAAGAGTCATTCTGGAGAGAGAGAGACAATTTCACATTTGAGTCAAGGCCAATGATAGATCGCGGGACGTGAAGTTCTCGCCTCTTCCTCCCTTGTGAGATAATGGAATGGGGATGGAGTGCTCAGTCAAGACGATGGCTTTCCATTAATCGTCTTAATCCAAATGAGAAACTCGCACGGGTGACAAAAGTCAGTTTGGAAAGATGGTGTTCTCTTCCCCTTGTTTTCAGCGGCGTGCTCTGAAAATGGCTTCCTGGTCGTTTGGGGAAGGTCCAGAAAGTGGCAAACTGCTTTCTTTGAATACGGGTTATTTTGCCAAAGAAAGGGGCATGGCATTGTTAAGAGTTATGGTTTTGGGAATAATCAGAAGCTCCAATGAGCCACTTTCATGGCATCTGTGATGTCATCCTCAGGGGTTGATTGGGCCCATGCTCACATGGCATTAGATGTATGCATTAAAGTGTATGTTTTTTAAAAAAAGGATTGGGCCTCTGCTCAAGGAACTTTATGGAGTTTTGGGGATTGGAGTGGATATCTCATCTCGTGGAGTGAGAGAGGTGAATCCAATTAGTCAAATACATCAATGACCAAGTATCAGGGAACTTTGGCCTTTGTTGAATAGTTATTATGACATATAAAAAGTAAGCTTTGCAAATATTCTTTAAAAATGAAACGAACATTTTGCAGACGAAATCCATAATTTTGGTTGCAGAGTATAAGGCATTTGCTAAGAATTTGGAAGGAAAATGTACACAGTAATATTGCGGGGGTTAGGGACCCGACCTGACCAGTGATCATTGAAAATCCGCAATATGCAGATGCAGGGTCAGGGCCCCTGTTTGGGGCCTCTTGTACTGACTTCAGGGATTGCACTGGCCTGAACGGGCTTCTGACGGCCTTCCCGGGCCACCGGAGGCACCAAGGGAGGCTTCTCGCTGAACCGGAAGTGACTTCCGGAAAACCAAAAGTAACCTCTGGATCACTAGAAAGCACTTTAGGGCTGAGGGCCTTTCTGGGCATGTTGGAGGACTCAAAAATGCTTTTCTGCAAACCGGAAGTGAACTGGAAGTAGTTTCCTGTGTATCATTGAGTTGAGCCTCTGTCAAGGACACAACACAGGGCATAGAAGTCCTAACATCCGGGTCCACAGTCAAATGCCTTAAACTACACTGAGAACTACTGAGTCTGCTTATGATCTGCTGCTGGACCTCACATTAAAAAGATAGCATACAAATCTCTTACCGCACCATTGCCACTATGAAATTGGAAATTGACTGCAGAATAAGCATGTGACCCATCACCCAGTTTGCCTCATCCTCAATTGGGGGGGAGGGAAGGAAATTCTTGAATTATCAAGACACCCCATCAAGATACAAGCAAGCAAAACCTTGTGAAACCTCTAGGAATCTTGTTGTCTTTCCTTTGATGGGAAAAGACCAGGATTCTACCTTCCCCCATCACAACCAACTACTGATGTTGCAGTCAACATAGTGGACTTTTTTTAAAACAGCTGAAAGGAGATCAAATATATGTTCTAAAGCCATGGGGAAAGTCCATTCAAGGAAAGCCTTGGGTAGGTCTTCTGAGATCCTTCCTTAAAATTCCTGGAGCAGCTTTTGAAGGAGCGGCAATTTTTGCATTAAGGAGCGACTCCATTGGCTCTTTCCTCTTTCGGTATTTGGCTCCACGCTCTTAGCATTAGTAGAGCTCTTTAGAAATGTAATATGCTACAACATCTCTGATGCAGCACGCCTGGTTTGTAGATAAATCCTATACACAGGAATC
This sequence comes from Phrynocephalus versicolor, assembly GCA_023846285.1. Classification (NCBI taxonomy): domain Eukaryota; kingdom Metazoa; phylum Chordata; class Lepidosauria; order Squamata; family Agamidae; genus Phrynocephalus; species Phrynocephalus versicolor. The sequence continues at coordinate 2,448,558 of JAHTLZ010000054.1, forward strand.
GTTAGCAGCAGCTAATAGCACTTTCTGAATCTGGCTTTAATATTTTGCAGCTTTGGAATGCTACATGGTGTTGATTTCCAGTTTTTGTTTTGTTTTGATATAATGATTTTTGAAGACCCTCTCTGTTTCTCCTTATTATATTTTTCTTCCTGTCAAATATATGACTCAAGGGTGGTTGTGTGCTTTTTCTTTTTTCCGAAAAGGAGAATTCTGTCCTGATTATTTTCTGAAGTTAATGAACTGCCTTCCCATTATCTGATAGACCCAATTAATAACCTGATAAAAAAAGAAAGAAAGAAAGAAAGAAACCCAGGGAAAGTTTTAGTAAAGAAGATTGCTATAAGATATTGTTATTATAATGGATATTACAGTTTCTTTGCAGCAAAAGTTATTCGGGGGGGGGGGGCTTCCTAAATGATTTTCCTGGCATGCAGAATATTCTCCCTAGAAAAACTCATTCTGATATAGAACTCCATCCTTGTATTCCCCGGAGCAAACATGGAGCTTCTAAAACGCCTCTTTCCAAAATTCCATGAAATGGTCACACCCGTAAAGAAACCCATGATGGAGCCATAATTGCCTCGGTGACAAAAAAAAAAGTCCAAAACCTTGCAAATAATGGAGTGTTGTAAATATAATAAAGCCAGATGTTCAAAGTTCACTTGGACATTTGAGCAGTGCTCCCTTTTTGACGTGAAATGATTGGGTGATGGTGTTTTCTGAATCAAAGCTGCGGGTTCGAGCTGAATCCAACATTTTCCTGGGGAGATCCAAGAGCTCAGAATTTGTGGAGAGAGGAGTGCAGCTACTCTGAGACTGGAGCAAGATCCTTCCCATCACGTGAATATGAGAGTTGTCATATAGGATTTTAAAAAGCTGGTAATAGTTGGTTGGATTTGTCAGCTATTGAGGAATCTGACAGTAGAACCAAAGGCTGGGAGTTCAGGTCCACCGTGGAGAAACCAAAGCCACTGAGCTATCCAGCATATGTTAATAGGAATCTATGAACTTGGGTTAAAATACGTAATAAACACCAAGGGCATTTTGCAAAGTTTCATATAGGAAGAATGAACAGAATGGAATATCTCTAAGCCATCTGTTACCGAATTACGGTAGAATGATACTTCTTCTGTAGCTCCATCTTGGAAAGTGAAAGAATTCCACTGCATTTAGTAGATTCAGCAAAACAAAACAAAAAATCTGCTTTCGTGTCTCCCAAATATTTCTATGAATAAAAATGCACATTTGTGTTGAAAATCCACACATTTGAGAGACTTTATGGAGTTTACCAGAATAACGAAGCCTGCACAAAAATAGGTGCATAACTAGGTGCCAAATGAGTGTGTTTTTAAAAAACAGGAGTAATTAAAATGCATATGGTGAAGGAGAAGGCAAAGGCGTTTCAGTGAAGCAAACACGAAAAATGTTTAAGACAAAGATTTGGTAGAATGTGTACGCCAAGCACGGAGGGTGTAACTATATGGATGAACACATGTTAGTCGAGCAGAGGAGCATACATGAATGGAAATGGGTAAATAAGGCATGTGTTTCGTTTAAAACTGGGAATCGACTCGCACATTATGCAAACGATCCTCAAATAAGCGCACAACTCTGCGTACTGAGGAGCCGTTTAGAAACAGAGATTCACAATCCAATCTGAAGCAAAGAGGGGAAGAAAGAGCCAAAATGAGATTTGGAAAAATGCCGGGAAGTCAAGACGAGAGGCCCTTGCACATCTTTAACACTGCGGCGGACTGCTTTCTGTGCGTCATTGTAGTCAATTTTTTTATATATATAATTTCCCGAGCTCTGTTTTGGAAGGTGCAGAAACAAGCAGCGTGTGTGCTTTAACTCCCAGCGCAGGGTGCGCTCATAGTCATAAAATGAAATTACCGGAGCATTGAAGAGACATTAGATTGGTGTTGACCAATCAGCTTTCATCCAGGGTTTCTCTTGATCTGGCTTCCTTCCCAGTGGCATTTTCTGAGTATTATAATATCAAGAGCCAAGGAAACAGCATCCCACAGTTAATCAAAGGTGTGGGGGGTGTTGTTAACAGTAATTTATGGCCTTATTTAAGCACACTTCCAGAGTAATTAGTATTGGTTCTGTGCTGTCTCTTTAATTAAAGTATAACATTCATTTGTTGTTCAATTGTGGGCTGTTTTGGAAGAGAACTTGCCAAAACACCAAGGCAGACCTTGCTTGAGCAACACTGCCAGTGACATGATCTGGTCTGTTTTTGCTTGATCAAAGAGTGTAGGATTCGGACCAAGAAAGGTTAACGGTGAAATTTCACTGAATGAGCAAACAAAGTAGCAGCTTCTAAAAGAGCCCTCCACCAACTGGACAACCGGTCCATTGGCAGATTTTGATTGAATGAATCCCTTAAGGACAATTAGCTTCTATTTACCCAATCTCACATCTCTGTTTCTAGGCCAAGGACCTCTAAAAGAGACCAGGACTGTTGGGTGCCTCCCACACTTAAGGGCCATCTCCTCTTTGGAGAAACCCATATTCTAGTTCAGTCGAAAGCTTACGTCCAAAGAAATATTTACCCAACCAATCTTTGAGTGACTGGATGGAATAGTGTTGCACAACGTAGCCTTGTCTGCTCCAAGTTCTGTTTTGTGTCTCTTGCAATTCTTTAATTTTTTTTCATGACAATACCCATTGCTGTGGAACACGGACAGTGCTCTTCATTTCCTGTCCAGCTTGCCAGCTGTCCTTGGAAATCTGGTTTTTCATCATGGAAGCAAAAGTCTGAAGCCCTCTGTTTTTATATTCAACTTGAGAGTTCTTTTCCTCCTCCTCCTCCTCTTCCTCCTCCTCCTCCTCCATCACCATTGTCATTGTCATCTTAGAACTTCAGAGCTGGAAGGAACCCTATGGATTATGGAGTACAACCCCTGCCAAGGAGGCAGGGTAGGGAATCAAACCCTAACCCTAACCCAAACCCAACCACTTAGATTTTTTTCAAAGGAGGGAATTTGAGTTTCAGGTCTTATTATTTTTGACCACTTCATTGGCAAATTCTCTATCGGCTCCAGTGATGAGAGATTCAATGCTATAAAAAGGCTGTTGACAATTTGGCTGAAGACTCCATTATAAGTGGACACTTTGTTTGCTCATTCAGTAAACCTTCACCATCAAAATTTCTTGGATAAAGAAGCTGACTATATTCACAGTGCTATCTGGGTTCACAGTTTCCCTGTGGGACTCAAGGAGGACAGGAACCCTCCCTTCAGCGTTATTCTTGAAACAATGTTATTTCAATTGAGATTTTATTTCTCTGCATTTCCCTTCCAAAAGCTTGAATTTGTTCAGATTGCGCCAACAGGTCTGCCATTGGACACAAATCTCAGTGAAAGATGATGCATTAGAGCAGTGTTGGCGAACCTATGGCACAGGTGCCAAAGGTGGCACACAGAGCCCTTTCTGTGGGCACCCGACATTGCCCCTTCACAGCCACCTGTATTCAGGTTAAATTGCTGCACTGGCACTTTGTGAAAAATTAGTGGGTTTAGACTCGCAGTTTGGGCACTTGGTCTCTTAAAGGTTCGCCATCACTGCATTAGAGGTTGCTTCCTGGTTGGAGTTTAGCCCCACATGGCCCAAAACTAGGTTAAGAGAAAGGTTGATTTCATTCTGGAAGGTGCATCCCGGTACTGAATGGCAGCTGTTCTGCCATGTTTTGTTTCAAAACCAGACCCCTTCCTAAATGAAGTACCTATGGCTACTTGAGACCATTATTATGTGACTTGCTCTGTGCGATGACTGCAACCATATCATACCCCCTCTGTCTTTCCTCCCCCCCCAGACCTCCCCCCCACCATGTATGCCAGCAAGTAGTTATGTCCTGCAGACAGCTGTAGTCTGATGGAGAAATAAGGATGCGTTATTTAGAAATAAAAGAGTCCATTTTCAATATTCCTAGCCCCAATCTTAGAGACAGAGCAACTCAGAAATGCCTTTAAAAAAATAATCACTGACTGCTGGTTAGGAGCCTTGAAGAGTGACACAGGCAAACACACACACACACACATTCACAAACACACACCCCTATTGTTTTAGATTTCCTTTCATATCATGTAGGTGCCTATGCCCTACCACCCACACTGGAAAGCAAGTGAGCTGTGAAATATATTCATTGTTAGAGTTACAGGGGAAATGGAGGCTCCTGGTTGCCAGTAATAATGTAAGACAGCGGAGGGAGGCCGGTTACATTACGTGCGTTATTTGGGTTGCCTTTTTCATTATAGGTTCGGGAAATGGGCAGCGATTCGATTATGGGATGATTGGTGTGGGGAGAGAGGGGGGGCCTGGAATTGCTTGCTGCACGTTGACCCTGTCGTGGGAGGACCAAATGACGAGTCAGCTCAAATAAAGTTTGAGGAGCATTAAGTGGGCTGAGCATTACCTACCCCGGGAAGGGTTCCCCCCATCCCTCTCCCCCCCCTTTTTTTTTGTTCAGCGTCCAGGGTTTTGTAACTGCTTCTGAGATATATTTGTACCTTAAGGCAAGTGGAGAGAGAGAGAGGAGGGTGGGAGAGAGAGGGGGGGATTGGTTTGGATGTATAGGAATGAACGTTGCCAGCCAATGGTGGCCTCTTTCCACCCTCCCATGTTCAGATCTCGGCTCCTCTCTGGCTTGCCAGCGAAGCGGCATGATTAATAACACCGAGGAAACCTGCCTGTTGGATTATTAATTTTCCATTGCTTCCCCCCACCCCCTAGCCTCTGCTTTGCACATATCCCAAATGCTTTGCCTTTAAACGGGGTGGTGGTGGTAAAGGAGAGAGAGAGAGAGAGAGAGAGAGAGAGAGGACTCAGAGAGAGATAAAAGGACAGAAAAAAGCAAGCAAGCAGGATGATTGGAGATGATTATTTTGGATTTTTTTCTTTCTTCCTTTCTGTTTTTTGACAAGGAGCTCACTTCTAGTCGCTACTACTCTGGGCGAAAGGCATACATCATAGTAGGGTGAGTGTGTGTGCATATATATATATATATAGAGAGAGAGGGGGGTATATTTTAAAAGAAAATGAGCGAGCGAGCGATGCAGGGCGGTTCAGCATCTCCAGAGAAGGATTTTGAAACAACAACAACACAAAGGAAGCAGGGGATGCAACCAAACTGAGGAGGACGGCCACCTCGTCGCAATTAGCTCTTTACAGCGAAGGAGATGGCACGGGATGAACTAGAAAGGGAGCAAGAGAAGGTGTCGTCAGGGCACTGTTAGGTTACAAGGGAGGGGGGAATATTCAATATTGTTTCAACTCTCCAAACTAATTCAGATTGCCTCTTTCTGATTGCCTGGAGAGATTGCAAATTGATAGTAAATGAGAGCTAATGACAGATAATGGAACCAGTGTTGCATTTTTTTCCATCTCTCTGTGTATGTCGGAAATGGAATCGGGCGAGGGAGGAGGGTCAGACTCGTGCCTCCTCTCAACGTGGAACATTTGTGGCTCTCTTAATTGGCATTGGTGACACGGCATCGAGCGAGGGGGGGCAAATTGCAGGCGGCGCTGGCCATGTGGATGCCTCGTGCCACTGCTCCGAAAGCGGCGGTGGTATCACTTCACGCCCTGCACATGATCTCATTGAGTCCCGCCTTGCGATGATGCGTTGACCACGTCACGTGTCCAGCTGGTATAAAAGGACGAAGGTGAACGGTGGAGAGTGGCTTCCTTTTCAGAGGGCGCGGAGGGTGGAGGAACGCCACAGCATGCCTGTGGGTGTCTGAGAATAAGTGTGACATGTGCAACAGTGCGCCCCTTTTTTGTGTGTGCCATTGAAATTTTCGAGAAGAACAATGTGGAGGAGGGGGTTATTTTATTATTATTGTGACACATTGGTCATTGGCTGTGAACGGAGAAATTTAACACAGTGCTGCTGTCCTTTATGTGGTAGGAAGAAAAGAAAGCGAGGGGCGGAAATATATATATATTTTAAATTATGTAAAGGTAATGTGGAAAGAGACGAAAATGGTGAGAGCCACCGTGTCTTTCTCCTCACCACAGAAATTAGGACCCCTTTAATTTCCTCCCAGATGTTTTAGAGCTGTGTACCAGTTAAAAAAACCTGCAGACTTCAGAGAGATGTGTTTGCGCTGGCAGTGCCAGCTTCAGATGGCTGGTGGGTCATGCCCAAGATGTAGGGCTCCAAAGAGGAAGATTTGTGTCATCAAAACTGCCACGTTGTGTCCGTCAAAATAACATTTGTGGAGCAAGCACGGGGGTGTTTTGTGCTTTTTTTTTTTTTAAAGGTCCTATTTTTAAATTATGCAGCCATTGCAGATCAAGCCTCTTTCCCGATCAGGATGGGAGTTTGTCAGAGAAAGGCGGACTTTTGCATGGCAGTTCGGCAGTTGTTTCCTTTAAAGGTACCAATTCATATGTGTTGGGGATTCCTCCCAACGCAGGATGCAAGGCTTTTCCTTGCATGGCTTCCCACCGAAGAAATGTTGTGTTGCATTTATAGTTGGGGCAGCGGCTCTGAGAATCACAGATGACTTTCCAGCAAGCAAGCTGCCTTGAATAGTTGCATGCCGGTCTCGGGGTATGAGTGCATTGTTCAAAAGAAATGCCTTTGATGGTTTTCTTCTCCCTTCCTTTCAACCTCACCCTGGTTCTTTTTTTCTGGATAAATGTATTTTTTTTCTTAAATGCAACTTTCTGACCAATGAAAGCGACACAAGACTAAATGAAGAAATTGAGGCTTCCTTCATGCCAATTAGGAGGATGAAAATAAACAGAAGAGAAGCTGTGCTGTATTGTACTGATTTTTTTTTTCGCTCCACATGTGCGTGATTTAATTGCTCGAATGCAACAGCATTGCATATTTGTAGGGGAAAAGAGCACCTTCTCTAGGCAGTCCAGTTTTTGTTTGATGCACTCTTCCGTGCAGTGTAATCATCTTAACTGGCCTGGCTGATAAATCAAACAAAGAAATTAGCAGCTGCAGTGTCCACTTTTTAAACAGTTGGCACCAGAAAGTAAGGCCTTTGTTTTTAAGACAGCTAAAGGGTTGTTAATTTAATTTTTCTCCTTTTGCTCTCTTTTGCTTTCCTCTGCCCCCTTTTTGTTTTTTACAAAGTTTTTTTTTTAAAATAGGCCATACAGAATTCAGGAATCTGATTCTTTCGTTTCTTCACTGTAACCAATTGTTTAAAGGCAGGCATCGTTTTCTGGACAAGCTAGAGAGAAGGGAGGCATTCTGATCTCTTAAATTAGATTGTTGATTTGGTTCATTGGTTAGCTCACCCCTCCTCCTCTCCATATAATTACAGATTTATTAAATGATATACATTAAGACGTGTAATCTAAATTGCGACTTCAAAGCTAATTCAGTAAGGGAGATGAGAAATCAGAGTTAAATTAATTTGCCATCGAGAGAAGAAGAAGAAAAGTTAGAACCCAGCTGAAAGAGTTGCTGAGGATCAAATATCCATCATTTTAATAATTGCCGTCCATTGCTTTCTGATGGCAGGCTTCTAAAAGGCAAAACAGGTGTCAATTTAATTATTTCATTTTGTTCTGTTTGGTCTAAGTTTAAACCAAATCAAGGCAGCTAAGGAAAGCTCATAGTCCATTATGCTACACTTAGGAAAAATAAAACCTGTCGAAAATTTGCTGGGGTGATCTGTCGTTCTCTTTTTGGGGTTGGTTTTAGCGATGCTATTTTATTATTAATTTTATGTTCCTTTCTGACTAAATTGTTAATTAAAATATAGTAGTCCATGCTGTACAACTTTCCTGAGAACGAAACTATGGGGAGTGCTATCTGATGTATTTAATTCACTTTATTTTTTACATCTTCGCCAAGCCTTTCACAAAAGGGAAAGGTGTCTGTGTGGTGGAATCATCTCAAGAGAATGGGTACAAATCAAGGGACAGGATTTTGTTTTGGTTTCTTTTATAATCATGCAGAGTGGGAAGGGACCCCGTGGATCATCCAGTCCAGCCCCAGTCAAGGAGGCCCAATGAGGGGGAATCGAACCTCTGGATCCATAGCCAGAGACCTAAACCACTGAGCTAACCAGCAGAGGTGGCTGTCATTTCGGTAACCACAACCACCACCACCATCTTCTTCTTGTTATTCTTGTTCTTGTTCTTGTTCTTGTTCTTGTTCTTGTTCTTGTTCTTCTTGTTCTTGTTCTTGTTCTTGTTCTTGTTCTTGTTCTTGTTCTTGTTCTTCTTCTTCTTCTTCTTCTTCTTCTTCTTCTTCTTCTTCTTCTTCTTCTTCTTCTCCTCCTCCTCCTCCTCCTCCTCCTCCTCCTCCTCCTCCTCCTCCTCGAGTTTGCATGCTGTGTTTCCCTGGCTGTCTCTGCACATCTCCCCGTGGTTTTTTTTGTAACAAGCAAAGTGCATGCGAAAATCCAAGGAGGCCTGTCTCACTGTTGGAAAAGACACAAACAACCCATCTACAGTAATGCCTCTGTTTCTGAAAGTAGATTGCTCCTAGCCAGCACTAGATTGCTCCTAGCCAGCACTGCTAGTGGTGAGTTATAATCCAATAACATCTGAGGCCCAAACTTAAGAACCACTGGGCTACAGAATGGTTGGGAGGTGAGCATGTTCAACCATCTAGAAGGGAAACTGGAAGTTGAGTCATGGCAAGTGGACATTTTCCTGTGAAATCAGAAGTTTCCGCTACTCAGCCGAGCAGCTTCGCCAGACTGACAAAAATGCTGCTTGGATGAGGAGTGAAATGTTCCAGTCTCACAAGAAAAGAAGTCCAATTGCCATGACTCAACTCCCAGATGACCTCACGTGGACAACTGAAGGAAAAGTTACTGAGCAAGGGTAAGAGAGGCAAATGGAGTTGGATCCGCTCTTATTCAATGCAATGGATAGAATAGAATAGAATAGAATAGAATAGAATAGAATAGAATAGAATAGAATAGA
>JAHTLZ010000054.1:2461520-2472976 GCA_023846285.1 Phrynocephalus versicolor
ACACACACACACACACACACACACACACACACACACACACACACACAGAGAGAGAGAGAGAGAGAGCACATGTTGCTGCTCCCTTTCCATCCATGGTCCTCCCCCCCCCCTTTGCTTGGGCCACTAAAGTTACCATACTTTGTACCATGTTTGCTTGCAGTTCCTGTTTTCCCCAAAATAAGACCTACCCCAAAAGTAAGCCCTAGTGTATCTTCTTGGAAAAAATAAATAAACATAAGGGAGTGTCTTATTTTTGGGGAAACACGATAATAGGGGGTTTTACCTCTCCAGATTGTCAGGAAAGGATCTTTTCCATGAAACGTGACATGCCTCAGTGGGACCTGTGATCAGAACGGTGAAGAACGGGCTTTTCTGAAGGAGCTCTCATTCGTTCTCAGCAATCCAAAGAGTGCAAAGCAATGGTGGAAAACAAAACAAAACATGAAGAAAAGACAAGGCGAGCTGATTGCTTTCCAACCTGCCTCTTTGCAAAGAAAGAGACAGGCAAGTCCATTTTGTTTTGGGAGCTGGCTTTCTCTTCCGCAGACCTTGGCTCAAATTAAGCCCTGGAGCCAAAAGGCACATCAGAAAGCTGGGGGAACTTGAGATGCTCCATCCTAGAGGCTACGCTTTGGGCATCTCTAGGGTGTCATTCAGATGACCTACAGTGTTTCATGTGGTCATACTCGGTTAGAGTTGCTCTTGGATTTCATAGACATACGCAGGTCTCTTTGAATGCTCCTCTGCATTCGCAAATAGTGTTACCGGAAGATTCTACCGAGCTATTCTACCAGGCAGCCACTAAGAACGTACCCCCAAATGTGACTCCTTTTTAATTTGAAATGTAGTTTCCCTTTGTGTTTCAACGGCATTTGAGTTGGCTATTTTTTTCATATTGATTATGTCATATGGAAGGGGAACTAGTGGGTCAGGTGGCTGGCTCACGTTTTACCCTGTATACTGTCAAGAGGGTGTGTACACACTAACAGATACACAAACAAATAGCCAATCATTCTTTATTGTTAGAGGAGTACAACAATGGAACCTTGGGATATGGCGAGCTACTTGTTTTCTTATGAATGGTGAAATCATCAAAGAGAATTATTGTCAAGTGTTACTGGTAACCTTTCTCAAGAAGAATATCTGAGGAAACCGTTAGTTGGCCAGAGAATTTTAGTACAGTGCATGGTATGAAACTCCAAATAAATTAAAGTGTAGGGTGGGAGGGAGGAAGGAAGGAAGGAATGCAGGCAGGCAGGCAGGCAGGCTCAGCATGAAGGCAATAACTAGATAGCTCAGCCTTCTTTCATCTGGTTCCCCCAGATGTGTTGGGTAGATATGAATGGGAACTACAGTAGTAGAATCTTAATCTGATCTGCATGGAATTTTTTGTGTCCGTATGTTAACTGGTGCTCATCCATTGACACTGCTATATAGAGATATCAGTGATAACATGTTGATTGCTGTGACATAACTGTAATGCAGCTATGTCTGAAAACTGTTTTCAAACTTTAGCTGGTTCAGACTGATAACCAGGAGGCAGTCAACTTAGACTCTTAGATACAGGCCTGTCTCACTACTTGACCTTGTAGACTATAAATTTGTTCCCCAGCATAATTGAAAGTGCTTGCTTCAACCCATGTAGCCCTAGAGAGGTTTAGAGGATGAAGCCTTTAAAGAGTCAAGGATGATAATATTTGAGGTCTTATGAATTAGGATGGAATAGTCTAAATCACTCAGTCGGCCAATCAATGAATCCTTCACTGCAAAGGTTAAGATGGAATGCTATTAGGGGTGGAGGACAAATTAATTTGATTCTCATTCTAACACAAATGGGTTTAAATGAGATGGTTTGCACCCCAAATACCAAGATGCCAAACAAATTGTTCATTTTGCACATTTGTCCAAATTTTGCGGTACTCCTGTCTAAATTTTGAAATACTCCTGTCTAACTTTTTTTAAACAATTGTGCATATTAGAAGAATTTTTGAATGCATGTGTATATGGGTTTTGTGATTTCTTTCTGGCGTGGGTTGTTTAGCAGGGCTTTCTGTTCTTGTTGTTTGTTGTGGTTTAATTGATGGCCTAGCACCTTTGATTGATCGCTTCTCTGTTGTGGTTTTGGTGCTGTTTCTTTCTCTTTCACAAGCTATTGATCTTATTCTGTGTTATAAGGCTGCCTCGGAAAGCTGTGCTGAAAAGGAGTTGATGATCATCATAAATAAACTAAACCAATGGAGTACCTGTCGGAGCATATCTCTCAGAGGTCAACTGGGACCAGGCCCACGAGGATGGCGCAGGCGCACTCACTTAGGGTGGCCACACCCAGAGAGGCGTGGAAATCACTTACGCACAACCGCACCTTCTCTGTGGTGGGCCCTTCTCTGTGGAATCAGCTCCCTACTGAGTTGCGCCTTGCAGCGTCCCTGTCCGCCTTTAAAAAAGCCTTGAAAACTCATCTCTTCAAGGAGGCATTTGGCAACCTTCCTATTTAACTTTTTCCCCCCTTTGGTTGCTTTGTGGAGGGTATTGTACCCCCCCCCTATTTTTACTGGAACTCTGCTTCCGATTCTCATGTTTGTCTGCTGCCATTCGTTTTTAAGTGCACACCACCCTGAGTTCCATTTCAGAAGATAGGGCGGTATATAAATGTAATAAATAATAAACAAAATAATAAATAGTAGGGCTTGCTTGAATATCTGAAGGAGGCAAGAGGCTGTGTAGGATTAGCACACATCTTGCCTCGAATCCAAGCTTCCATCCAACAACTAGGAATCTTTCTTTGATACTCCTACAACAAGAATATTCCATATATATTCTTGACCACTGATTTAAAATACACACCCTTGTTAATATATGCTGGAAATTATTTTCTTCTCTCTTTTGTTTTCACACCTCATCCCACTTATTTCTCACTTTTCCACCCACTCCTAGGCTAATTCTACTACTGACCTTTTACTCCACTGTAATTTGAAATCCATTCCAGGAATGGAAGATTTCTTTTCAAAGATGAGATTGCCGGCAGTGTCATACGTAGGGTTGAAAGTAATGGTTTGGTGCTTTGCATTGTTTTTATGAATTATGTAATTGTGCAGCTCAAAGGACACTCACATCGGGTTGCTGATGGTTGACGCTCCGATGCAGTGGGTGGTTTATTTTTTTATATCATTAGACACAAGCAGGAGAGACCCATTTACATAATCGGCCCAGGAACAAAGACTCAGCAAAATGGGGATGGGTGTGTGAGAGATGAATGCATTTCCAACAAAACGGCTCCTCAGCAATTGCTTTTATACCGTAAAGACCCTAATGAGAGTAAGTCGAACCAGTTGGCAATGATTAAAACTGGGCATCCTAAGCTGTCTCTTCTATATTTTTTTTCTGGAGATTATTTCTTACAACTGAGGAACCTCTTTGATTCATATACACTGTTTGACATGGTAAACATAATCCTTTCAAAGCCAAATGAACCGAAATTTTGATATGCTGTTAAGGTCTCTCCCTCCCTCCCTCCCTCCTTCCTTCCTCCCTCTCTCTCTCTCTCTCTCTCTCTCAATATATTGTTGGTTTGGTGAGAAGCAAAACCTTGCAGTCCTCTTGACAGGACAAGGGGAGGGTCACAGGAGATGAAGCCGTGGCGAAAGAGCGCTGATCACCCGTCTGCATTCTCCTTTTACGCACCGACTCAGCCATGGCTGAAGCTTTCAGGATGGCACTTTAGACGTCCGCATGGGGTAATTTGCTACCTGTCACCACGACAAGTTGATGCGAGTCTCATTGTGTTTAAAATTATAGTCCTGAGGTAGGGATTTTCTGCGTGTCGCTTCTTTGACATCAGCTATTAAAATATAAGTAAATCTTGGCAGGTATAAATTTGAAGAAGAAAAGAGATTATGTAAGGAAATCAGAACTGTTTAATATTAACCAGCCTCCAAGGAAAGAGCAGCTATCTGTCTCCCCAAGCTCCTTTGTTTGTGTTTTTGGTTTCTGTTCTCCAACGCTGGGCTAATAAAATGCAGTTGAAGGAGTCACAGATCATAGTTTTCCATTGGGTGGACCATAGATGGTTCTTGATGGGTTGTAGCCTGGTGTGTTGCTTTTCTATAGATACACAAGGGCATATATATTTGAACCCCGACTCTTTGATACTTCCAAAGATCCAAGATGGTAGCTAACCCTCCCCATATATCTAAGCCTATCCAGGCAGAAAATAGTAGCATCCAGTGATCTTGGGTACTGCTTATGGACAACATTCATCTAGAATCCTAGATGAATGTGTGTGTGAGAGTGCTTGTGTGGGAGTGTCTCTGAGCTGCGCCTTGGACCCAGGGCTCTTTATTGGTTACAGTAAACAAGTACACAATAGGAGAGAGGAAGGATGGTCTTTGGTCAGGTATGCATTCCATTGGTGGGGGGAGTATGCGCCCTTACCTAGGAAATGCTGGCTAGTGAGGACTCATTGATAAGAGAGAGAAAGGAGCTTTGAGCTGGTCACAGACCAGATGTGCCTGATGTCTTGATATCTGGAATTGTCATCTGTTTCCCTGGCCTCTTGACCTATGCCAGGTCCAGGTCAGCTTAAGTGCACACTGGGTTTCCTGCTTGCTCTCTGGAAATGCCTGTCCAGGGCCTAAGGCTGCCTCAGTGCTGCCAAGTTATTTCGGGGTTCAGAGCCTATTGGGGCTATGGAATCCCCACAGAGAGTGCTTGAGCTCCACTCCTTCAAGGACAGGTTTCCTCAACATTATCCCTGGAGGGAGGTAATCAGAACAGTTAGAGTTCTAATATCTCAAGGAGATGGTGGTGGTGGTTGCCACTTCCATCAGGACCCTGATTCAGTAGAATGCCAACTGACACAGAGAACCTTCATGGACAATGCAACTTCCCCCCCTCTTCAAACCCATTACACTCCATGGGTGGGTTGGGGAAGAGGGGTCAACAAACATCCTGATGAAAGGAGCAGTGCTGGGAATCACGGCGAGTGAATATTCTGGATATGTGTCTTTTTTTTCAACACTTGAATACAAATCTTGAATTTTGATTAACAGGATATGGGAGGAAGCAAAATGGAGTGATTTATCATCATATAAGCATATGTAACATGTGGTGTGAGAGATTGTGTGTGTGCGCAACACACACACACACACACACACACACACACACACACATTATGATGGTTGACAACTTGCTCTAAATTCAGACTTAAGACATATGCGACCCAACTAGACTTAGGGTCAATGTTGTTGGGGGTTTTTGATGTTTTTTCAGTGACTTGAGTTGTGACTTAGAACCTATCCACCACCCCCTTTCCCCCCCCGGGGAACAATATTTTTTTAAAAAAATATAGACTTCTACTTGGGCCATGTGACTCAGGACGATACCAATGAAATGGATTCAGACTTGGGACTTGGTGCCAAAGTCTTGGACTCAGACTTGAGACTTGGACCCAAAGATCTGTGGGGTGTCTGTTATGGCAGCTGTGTTTTGTCACAGCGAAAAGCCATCATCCCCACTAGAGTCTCTTGTTGAATTTTAAACCAGCCCATTAAAACTCCTTGAACCTGCTAAAGCAACATTCCGGGAGGGTTTCCATTTCATCTTTATTGAGCTGAGGTTATAGCGCTTCTTCCTTTCCACGCCACAGTGAGAGCCTGTCAATAATTCAATAAAGGCAGCATTGACGGGCCAGAGCCCTATTGCAGGCTTTCAACAGAGCCGAAGCAGCTTGTCAAAGTGTGAAGTGCTGTCAATGCCCGACTGATCTATACTGCATGAATCCCCCCTTCCCCAGCTCTTGATGTATCCCTGGGAATGTATTTATATCCATGGATGGTGTATCCCTGGGAATTTATTTAAATCCAAAATAAAAATGGCGGAGGATCACTGAAGGTTATATCATTATTAAAATGTCCTCCCCCCACAAAAATGTGTTTTGTTTAGTAGATTGAGTGTGGTGTTCCTCAAGAGTTAAGCTCGGTTTAGGAAGATAATCAGGATATAACCAATGGATCCCATAAAAACTATAGCGAGACCAAGCAACAGTAGGACAGGTGGCATAAATGTAACACAGCACCAAAGCAAAGCAAAAGCAAAAGCAAAAGCAAAAGCAAAAGCAAAGTGGTCTGCTTATATACCGCCCCGTACCTCTTCAGGTAACCTCTGGGCAGTTTACAGTTTTTAATTACAGTATGCAGGCTACACATTCCCCCACCCCCAAGCAAGCTGGGTACTCATTTTACCGACCTCGGAAGGATGGAATGCTGAGTCGACCATGAACCTACTACCTGGGATTGAACCCCAGGTCGTGAGCACAGTTTTACCTGCAGGACAGGCATTTAACCACTACACAACGAGTTAAAGGCCTTCAAGGCTGCTGTGAACAATCTTGTTTTAAGTACCCTCTTATAAAAGCTGAAGGGTGGGGAGGCCAGGCACAGCTCCACGGGGAGACAATTCCATAGGGATGGGAGCCACAACCAAGCAGGCTGTGTATCTTGTAGATATTTCCCTGGGCTCTCTCTGTGTGATGATCGGGTGGTGTGGGCAGATGTTCTTAGCGAAAGAGGCTCTGAGAAGTATCGAGCTTACAGAAATATCTTAGGTTCTGTCCATGGCCGTTTCTTGATGGTTTGTACACCATGCTCCCTTTCAGTGAAATCAAAAACTTAACTGCCCTCTTCTGACCCGCCTTCTCCAATAGCTTTCTATGATGTGTTGTCACTTGGTTTGAGGGAGGGAGGGACAGATGTGGGTGGGCGATGCCATCTGGAGTCAAACAATTACATGGGAAGATGAGGTTAATTTTTAGTGCCAGGGACTTTAGAGATTTGGCAGGGGACATATTTCCCGATATTCAACCGAAATCTGGTTTCTTGTAATTTGAGCCCATTGTTGTGTGTCCTGAAATCTGGGCTGATCGAGAAGAGATTCTGTCCCTCCTCTGTATTGCTACCTTTCAGGTATTTTAACTATGCTGTTAGGTTGCTAAGCAGGGTCAGCCCTGGCTAGTACTTGAATGGGATACCACCAGGGAATACCAAGTGCTGTAGGCGCCTGGAGTAGGAACTGGCAAGCCACTCCAGTATTCCTGCCAAGAAAACTCCATGGACATGGAGTCAGGAACAGTCATTTCACGACTGTAATGACACAACAAACACACATCCTATTCCCTCAGTCTTCTTTACTCTAAACAGGGCCCATTATTTCAGGTTTTTGTTTTTCCCTCAAAGAACTTGGTTGCCAGCCCCCTGATAATCCTTATTGCCCTCCGCCATTTGCATCAGAAAGAATAAACATATTCTTTTGTTGCTTACCATCGTTATCGGATCAGCAGCAGCCTAACAAACTGACTGCTCCCAACAGAGGGAAAGGAACGCTCAGCAGAAAGGCAGGGCTCTCTTTGAATTCAGAGGCAGGGAAGAATGATTGGTTACTGCTGGGTCGATTGACAGTCCCTCCCAGACACGCCTATTAGAGGCAGCATGCAAGGTTAAAAAAACTTCAGCACTTCTGTGTTGAACCTCAGATGACCTCATAAGAGTTAATTTCCCTTTCTCTTTTTTTGTTTCAAAGGCAGTTTCCTCTCTTCTTCAGTCCCAAATTGTGTGTCTGTATGTGTGTGTGTGTGTGTGTGTGTGTGTGTGTGTGTGTGTGTGTGTGTGTGTGTGTGTGTGTTGTGTTGTGTTATGACCATCACAGCTACAATTGCTATTATTCTCATATCTCTTGTACTTTAGGGAAACAATTAATCCCACCACCTCCACTGATGTTGTATTTGATTTCTAATAGGCTTTACTTCTCTTGCATATGTGAGAGAAGAATGTTATCTTCTGTTTTTTAATGACTTCATAACGGGGTTGGGGGTTGGTTGGGCGGAAGCTTAAATTAGACTGTAAAATGCCAGCGCGCAAACAAACACTGGCACTCCGCGTGTCTTGCTTGGCTACATTTTAACGCATTTCGGTTACAATGCTTAGGATGTTAAGCTTCTCTTCTGATAAGATTTAATTAGAATTAAAACCGCTATTTGCATACCTAATGCGGCTTCATTGTTTCCTTTTATGAGCTATCTTTTATTTTCACCATTTCTTCATAAATGATCTATGTTCTGCGTATCTGTTAAACACAGCATTGTGAGAAACAGATTATTAGCTTCCAAACCATTTTTCTTCAAATGGGTACAAAAAGAATCTTTTTTTTTTTTTTTGTTATATATATATATACAGTCAGACATAGCTCCGGGCCATTAAATAAAGATGTCCTGGTGAACCAACTCCATTTTGGGTTCTGATAAATTGTGTGTGTGTGTGTGTGTGTGTGTGTGTGTGTGTGTGTGTGTGTGTGTGTTGTTTGCTTGTTTGTTTTTGGAGGGGGGAATCCTTCCTGTCTTTTTATCACACCACAGTGCCTCCTTGGAGAAGAGGCAGCCCGTACTGCCTAGGGCAGTGGTGGTGAACCTTCAGCACTCCAGATGTTTTGGACCACAGTTCCCAGAATTCCAAGCCTAGATTGCCCGTGACAAAGGACTGTGGACGTCGTGATCCAAACATCTGGAGTGCTGAAGGTTTGCCACCACTGGCCTAGGGCAAGGTGCCTGGTGGTTCAAGGGCACCTCTACAAGAAGGCCAAGTTAAACCTCTTCTGTGCATGATGATGATGATGATGATGATGATGATGATGATGATGATGGTGGTGGTGGTGGTGGTGGTGGTGGTGGAAATGATGATGATGATGATGATGATGATGATGATGATGATGATGATGTAAAGGGAATTAGCCGCCCAGAGTAGCTTTTTTGCTAGATGGTTGAGGTATATAAATCAAATCAAATAAATAAATAAATAAATAAATAAATAATCTACTTCATAGCGCTTCCCATTTGTGCCAAAAATATGAGATTGATGTGTTGGGGGGGGGGGAAGAAAAGTTTGAAAAAGCAAAATATTGTTTGCTTCCTTGTGCTCACTCCAACTTCATCCCACAACGTTGTCCGTGCTTGACATGAGGAGCAACGTCATAATTTGATACCACTGTCCCCATCTTTCAAGACCTGTGGATCCATAATTCAGTTCGGCATGTAGAATCCTTTGCTAGCCAGCTTGAGGACACTCCTTTGAACTACAGTGCTAGAGCGCTCCAGCGCTAAAGTGATCCAGCCGAGCATTTATAGTGCTTTCCCATCTGCAGGGGCCTCCTGTTTCTCTCACTGTAGGGTGCAAACGTCACCTTGGATCCTGGGGAATTAGACATTTCTATAACTGAAGTAACTTTGGAATGCAAATCCACCTGCTGAGAATGCTGGGTCTTAAACTGCTCAAGAGATCAAATTGTCGAAAACAAGGGGTTGGTGAATCTTAAGGCAGGAAAAGAATGTAAATCCATGGTGTGTCATTTCTAATTACTTATTCCTTTTAATGAATGGTACAAAGTCTGAAACCAGAATATTGTCCCGCCTTGCAGTATGAAATGAGCCTGTATATCTAGTTGCAGACGGAAATGCACAAGACATACTGTGTACGCTCTCATAAAGAGCACCCTGACCTGCATTTCTCCTGCATATATTGTGGGTCAATGTTCAGGGTTGCCATCTAAAAAGCCCAGCCTGAAAGGTGGACGAGTTCTGTTTGTGGGCAAGTTTTATTCACTTTTCGCAAGCTTTCCAGCACATGCACACGACTCTGCTCTGTGTGCACCCTTAGGAGAAGCTTTGGTACAGCACAGGGGTAATTGATCTCAGCAATGGTTCCTTGCAGATCAAGGCACAGTCATAGCTGCAGGGAGGCAATGAAATCTCAGTGACCCTGGGAATTTGGTGCGCAGACCAGCTAAAAAAACTAAGGAAAGGGTTTTTTTTTTTTTTTGTAATGTCTAAATAGTAGGTTAATGTGCACCTGTAGAAAAGATGGTGAAGCATGAAAATGCTGCCCCCACCCATGCTTTGCTATGAGCGCATCTTTTTGTGTGAAGAATTAGGTTGGTTCCCTCGCCCATAATATACTGTATATACTCGAATATAAGCCTAGTTTTTCAGCCCTAATTTTGGCTTATATTCAGGTCAATACTTTTAGCCACTGAGGCAAGTCATCTGTGGCTAAAAGTCATTTTAAACATTGCATGCCGCTTCTCATGACCCCCCCCCTCTGCATCACAGGGGAGCAGCACACTATGTTTAAAACGACTTTTAGCCACTGACCCAAGCGCTTGCATCAGTGGCTAAAAGTCATTTTAAACACCACACACCACTCCCCCAGTTCACAAAGTAGGAGCTGCCAGGCCCTGCTGCATTTCCCACCCTAGACTTATACTCGAGTCAATATGTTTCCCCAGTTTCGGGGGGTTAAATTAGGGGCCTCGACTTATACTCGGGTCAACTTATACTCGAGTATATACAGTGACTAAAAAGGATTAACCTGGGATCCCAACAGCACATTCTGCTCTGATCTTCCCCTCCTTCCTTCTCTTTGAGGAAACTGCCATCGTAAGTTGTTCTCGCAGGGGAAAAAATGACATTAGATTTGACAGACATAAGGAGTCGCTTTCTGTCACACCCTGGGTCTCACCTAAGCCGCAGAAAGGAAAACCCACGTTCTTGCATCTTCTCCGATGCCGTTACAAGACCCGGCGCCAGAGAAAGCGTCACAACACGGTGCGGCGAGGTGAACGTGAATAAAGATGAGGAGGCTCACAAAACTGCTTTCGCTCCAGGGTTGGTTTTAATGAGGTTGTCCCTAATGAGTTGTCCCTGCAACTAGCTTCGGGCCTAAACAGATGAAGCAGGGGTCCTGCTAAATTTTTGATGGGGTTTGCACTGGTTTTCAGGAGCGGGCGAGCAGCCGGAAAGTGCCGAGTTGGGCCATCAATCTTTTACGAGATCCCGGATGGTTGTCGGACTTGTCAAGGGGGATTTGTAAGATTTGATTTCTAATAGATGAGGTGGCACATTGCATGCCGGATTGACAGTGCAAGATGAGGAAAGCGGAAGAGACCGAAGAGGGATTTGGTTTGTCACGAAGAGGGAGGCCACGTTTAAATGGCTTTCTTAATCATTGCACATTGCTGTTGTCGTAGCGGATACTATTGTCATCGTTGGTGGGCACTAGAGATGGCCACAAACGGCTGGTTTGGCAGTCATGCCGGTTCGCTCATGAGCCGAATAGGTTTTCGGTGATGCAAAGCCCCACCTTCTCTGATAGGGCCCACTCTGGCTTTGTGGACACACCTCCTCCAGGTGTTGCCTCTGAGGTGGGGCTGGGAAGCACCAAGCACCTGTTCAGCATAAAAAAGAACTGACACAAACCACCAAACTGTCCTGTGCCCATCTTTAGTGAACATTCAGATACACATACTTTTTTCCCACTGCCGGGGGTGAATGTACATGGAAGTGCTAGGCAAATGCACAACTATGACCCTCTTCCTTCCTTCCATTCAGTATCAGCTAGCTCCTTCCTTCCTTCCTT
>JAHTLZ010000054.1:2473678-2494823 GCA_023846285.1 Phrynocephalus versicolor
TGTGTGTGTGTGTGTGTGTGTGTGTGTGTGTGTGTGTGTGTGTGTGTCGGTGGGGCTTGCAGGCACGGCCACACACACGCACATCATTTAACAAATTTAATAAGCCTTCACTGCTTCAGTTGCTTCTATAGGATTTTGCATCATTTCCTGACACTCGGGCGCTGGACCGGAAACTTGGAGTCGAATAGACTTGAGGCGAAATCAATGGCTGTTCCCGGTGTGCTGCGCCGAGTCCCTTTCATTTCAACAGGGTTGACATTTGTGAAACATGGACTGCGGTGCATTTGTGTATTATTCATTGCTCATTGATAGATAGGGATCGGCAACCAGGAGAGAGAGAGGAAGGAGGGGGGGCAGCTGAAAGTGCAAATAAATATATTTTAAAAGAGAATATAATCCTGTTTTGTAGACCAGTGGAGTTCCAACTCAGCTTTTCTTGACTGGCTGCACGGAGGCAGATCCAGCCCTTGCCTTCCGCTCTGTTTCTGTCCAGTGCATTAAAGGAAACCGAGGTCCAAGGAAAGACCCAATTAAAAAATAAATACATTACTTAAAAGAATGAAAAAAAGGGAAATATGTCTTCCCAGCCTTAGCTGCCGAATGTTGGAAAGCGGACTTGTTTTGTATAAAGCAAAGCTGTTAACAGTCTTACCAGCCCTGCATGTTCAGTGGTAATTAATGGTCTCATTAGGACAGCAGGGTGCTGCGCATTATTTAAAGCAGCACCCAGATTCGTGGTCACCCGTACGTTCTTGGAGGCATGCTGTGTGATGAGTCACAGTTGACATGTCTAGCAATTCTTTTGTTGTTGTTTCATTCTCTTCATTGTGCCAGAGGTTCTAGGCCAGTGGTGGCGAACCTTTGCCACTCCAGATGTTTTGGACCACAACTCCCAGAATCCCGAGCCTAGATTGCCAATGACAAAGAATTGTGGGAGTTGTGGTCCAAAACATCTGGAGTGCCAAAGGTTTGCCACTACTGTTCTAGCAACTCTGCACTGTCATCACAGCTACATAGGCCAAGTCAGTAGTATCTGATTGCTTCAGATTTCTGGACCAAAACTGGTTCCCGTTGGCGGGTCATTGCAACACCATGGAGCATGTGAGTGTTTGTGAAGGCACAGAGACTGGATGAGCAAGGGGTGGAAGCAAGAGGAATCACTCTTGGATCAGGGGTATCCAAAATGATGCAGAAACCAGGGTACCCGGTTGAGTTCATACCAGACCGGCGTCAGCAGAATGTGCCGGGCAAGCTTCAGCAGTTGGCTTCACTCCAACTGGAACTCCAACGGTAGATGCTAGCATTATTTATTGTGTTTGGTAATGACTTAAGAAACCTGGGCTTCTATTGAGTCCTTTAGTATGGGAGTCCATTGAGTGGATAAATCTTATCTCCTTTGTATTCTCAAAGGCTTTCACGGCCGGGATCTGATAGCTGTGGTGAGTTTTTCGGGCTGTTTGGCCGTGTTCTGGAAGGTTTTGGCCAAACAGTTGGAAAAAACTCACAACAGCTATCCTATCTCAGCTCTTCCCCCCTTTTATTCTTGATATGTAATGTTTCTTATCTAAAATAGCAATTTTCTACATTGCCAATGAAATAGTTTAACTTGATATTTAAAATAATAATCCCTTCATTATCCAGAGTGACCCCCTCAAGAAAACTATGTTCATTCCAAGCTCTACATTTGACGGAGGGCTTTCCCCTATATAAATCTGTGCAATCAGTAAAATCAGCTGAAGAGACCTCCCTCTCTATAGCACCCCAAATGTGGAATGAACCAGCCTTGGGAAGTTCCATAGTTTATTGACATTGGCATCAATTCTGGGTACCCCCAGAGGATTGTGACCTGCATAAATTTTAGTGCAATAGTTTAAATGTGCTTAATGCTGTTTGTTCTTAACATGGTTTTCAACATCATATGTTTTGAATTTGTTGTTATGCCCCTTTGTCACCCACCCCGGGAACCTGTGATTTCAGGCAGGCTATACATGTTTAGATAAATAAATATTTACACACATAACCCCCTCCCCTTTAAAACCCTTGCTTTTTTAAAAAAACCATCACCTTTTACCAGCTGTAAACCACGGTAGCTTGTAAAATACTTCTGAAGAGACTTTCCACAAGAGCGCCGCTTTCTCGGATTTAATGAATAAGGTATTACAGTTTTTAAGAGTTTCAGGGTGTGACCCTTCTTCTCCCCTCAGATGATGGTTCTTTTCAAGCGCTGTTTGCACCACCGAAATAGGTCAGGCATGGCCTGCCCTGTTGCGTTCCTCGTCACCTCTTTCTTCATCTTCCGCTGTTCTATTATAACTTGTTTCAACAGTCTGCTATTATCTCTTTGCTCTTTCTTCCTCTTTTCATTTTTTTCCTTACAGCTCTGCTTAAGCCTGGCATTCTACCCCAACCCCATGGGATTTGACCGGCTTACGTGGAGACAAAAGAAATTTGAGGGGGGGGGATACTCATGTCCTAAGTAACAATCCCCAAACTCCTGTTGACTGACCCACAGACCCACCTCATTTCAGGCAGCCTCAACCTGCAACTTTGTGGATTAAAGCTTTCAGTGAGTCCCACTGAACTCCCCCGTGTTCCAGAAGTCTTGCCTTTAATAAAGGGAAGAGGTGTCCATGCCTGGCATAGTTGCATGCATCTATTGAATTTGACCTGTGGACATTCTGAAGTGAGTGGATTCTATCCATGTCATTGGGTTAGAGACTGCAGCAAGATCTTGAATCAACTAGGATCCACGTTGGGTCCTTTTGGGGAGAAAGGCAGGCTAGAAATATTTTAAATAAATAAACTGCTTGACTGAAGCAGTGGTGGCCGATGACTATTGGTGAGTAAACTACTCTCCGTTTACCTCATGAATTGGGGATAGAGAGCACAATACCTCACACCCATAAAATGGAGGCTGTTCGGAAGAATTGAATAGGATAGCACTTGTCAGATACTTGAAAGGTTATCCTACAGAGGAGGGGCAGGAGCTGTCCCCCATTCTTCTAGTGTATGGAATAGACAACAATGGGCAATAGTTACAGGAAGCCAGACTGAGGTGGAATATGTATCTCACAATGGCCCCACCAAATGCATCCTGGAGCGCACGAGACTAGATCTCTGTCTCCTGAGACCACTCCCCTGCATCTGGCCCTTGAAGTACCCCGGTTTTAAGCCTGGAGATTCCACATCTCCATCATGGTTTGTAACCTGTGATGGACGTTTCCTAAATCCCCTTTGGAAGGCATCCAGACCAGATGCCAT
This sequence comes from Phrynocephalus versicolor, assembly GCA_023846285.1. Taxonomy (NCBI): domain Eukaryota; kingdom Metazoa; phylum Chordata; class Lepidosauria; order Squamata; family Agamidae; genus Phrynocephalus; species Phrynocephalus versicolor. Next base: position 2,476,940 of record JAHTLZ010000054.1, read on the forward strand.
CACCACATCCTGTGGCAGGGAGTTCCACAGACTAACAACGCGCTGGGTGGAAAAAAAAATATGTTTTTTTGCCTGTTCTTACTCTCCCAGCCCTCAATTTGAGTGTATGTCCCCTAGTTCTGGTATTTTGTAACCCGGAGTACCATTGTATTCGGGTTAAATTGCCGTATTTGCACTTTGTGAAAAAGAAGTGGGTTTTGAATCCCCATTTGGGCACTCAGTCTCCAAACGGTTCGTCATCACTGCTCTAAGATCTTTACAGATGTAATAGGTGCTTAATTTGGGGGCCACGTGATGGAGTTCCGTGGTTTCTTGAGCTACGGTCATTTCTACTTCCTCTTGTTCCCTTTCTCCGAGGTCCGGAGGCAGACGAGGAGGAGGAGGAGGCGGAAGGGTGAGCCTTTCAACCCCTGCATGCATCCTATCATAGAAATATGGCGGGCGATATTAATTTCTGATTGGCTCCAGCTGGCATCACCGGCCAGGCCCCTTCCAATTCCCTAATCTAATCTAACTCGGCGGGGTTTATGGGGGTTCATTTAAGCAGCCGAAGCCGCGCTGTAATTGTTACATGTGCCGGCAGCAATCTGTGCCATCTGGGTATTCGGGATTGGGGGGGGGGGACGTGAAATAAAATAAAATAAAAAGAGGGGGAGCCAGTAGTACATGGTGGGAGGGGCAGAGAAAAAAAGATCTTTATTCTATTACCGAGGCAGTATAATTCAAGAGGGGCTGTAGAGTAATTTGAAGCTCAGCAACAGCCAGGCCTGTAGTTATAGTAAAATGTCAGGGAACATTGGAAAAGGGGAAGTCTGCTGTTTTATGGGGACAGCCAACTTACAAGCAGGTGGCAGCTGTAAATGCATATATAAATAATACTATGGATGAAATGTCAGGCTTTTCAACTGGATTTGGTAAAGAGTTTCATCTCCATATATTTTTTTAAAGATATCTTAGGCACACAGTAACAATGTACCTCAACAAGTTTAATATAAATGCATATACCTTTCCTCCCTCACGCCCAACCCCGCACTCTTCTTCATTAACGGAGTTTGCAGCGAGATTCTGTTAGATTCCATCACTGGGAAATATTGATCCCTCCTCTGATTTTATCTCGAGAGTTGCTACTGCTGTGTTTCCCCCCAGAACCAGGAGAGTTTGCATAGATTTTATGCTTACCCCACCCACCTCTTTCAAATAATCCCCCAGAAAGATAGCTCCCATTTCTCTGAACTTCCTCATTTCAAAGGAAAACAACACTCTTCCAAGGTTACTTTATATTTATATTTATATTTATTTATATGTATACTTCTTAACCGCCCAGTTTTTCTGCAGGAACTCTGGGCGGTGTACAACAGATTACAACATAAACAACCCATCCGGAAAGCCCCCAATAAAATCCAGTAACAAACCAAAGGGGTAGATAAAACAGACAACACATCCATTCATACCACAAACACGTAGTCCAGCAAGAAAAGGCCGGGTCAATCAATTCAAAACCAACATGCAACATATCATGATGCACTTCTGCTGAGTTCTGTGTTTGGAGCTTTGGTTACACACTCTGGATGTGCCAAGATGCTGGCTAGGCTAAGACAAGGAAGTAGCAAGGAAGCTTGTGGGAGGACTTGAAAGTAGGACCACCATATCCAAGGAGTTCCTATCCACGGTTTCACTTATCTGCTGTCTGAAAATATTTAAAAGAGAAACAACAACAACCAGCAATATATACTTCATTGAGAACTGGCCATCAGAGATCATTCTGTGTACAGGTTCACTCATATCTGCTGTTTTCAGCATCCGCAGAGTGGGTTTGGTTTTTATCTTTGCAAACATGGGTAACCTTCTGTGTCTGCGAGAGATCTTGGCCCTACCAGAAGGCTGAGGTCCTGACTCGAGGGTTTTTGTATTGTTGTGTATTTTGCCATTTTCGCCAAATGCCTCTGTAGAAAACCAGTGCCTTTTTTTCCTGTTTGTGAAATGTACACAAAAAAGCACAAACGGACCCAATGGGAGGATCACAAAGACACAAAGGACCATACTGTGCTAGTAGTAGTAACGGAATTCCCCAACATTGCATTCTTCAGAAATGAGTAGAAAAAAAAGGGGCTCAGAAATGTGTAAAAGCCTCTCCATAAATGGAAAAAGAAAAGAAAAAAGAAAAAAGAAATCCCACCAAAATGTTCCTCCTTTCAGGCTTTGTATTTTTCCACCTGCATATCCAAGACATATTTATATTCCCAAAAATTAATCTATGCTTTCATGTTGTCTCTCATGGTGAGCTAGTATAATGATAAATTCTATATTTTTTCCTCAGTGATAACAGACCCACTGAAAACCATGGGATGAATGCCAATGTTGATGAACACCTTCAGCAAGACTCTTGCTATTTTGATGTCTTGCTAGCTGCACAGATCTGGATTTGTTCCAGAATAAATGCTGAGCCCTCCATCGGTAAACAAAATTCACTTCAAAAATCCAGAACCTGAATCGGCCAAGGGTCTAAGTTTCTACTTACAGTATGATTTCAGTAGCATACTGTGCAATCATCTATGCTTTGGGTATTCCTTGCTCTCTAAATTTATTTCTTAGCCATGAAGACATGCTTTCAACACATAAACATCAAACTTGGACATCCAAATCTCAAACTTCACCAAATGTACAGGGCTTGTAGAAGAGAGTCAGGGGAAGCCGCTCTGTAATTTTGGTGTCTGCAGGGGCCTGTGGATCTGTTTTATAGTCCCACAAATTGATAAATTAAAAGCCACTAACCTGTATTAATTTGTATTTGTAGGGGAGGAATATGAATGCCATGTCGAACTGAAAAATTTGCAATTTTAATGAATGCTCAATTTGTGTTTTTAATTCATGCCCATTTCAAATGCTGTATGAAAAAAAATTGAAAAACAAGAGGCAGATGCCAGGATTAGGACGTCTGATGCAAGCAAGATCATTAGAAAGAGAAAGGTGTGATTCAGGCTGTGCAAATGGAATGCCCTGAAGTCGAGGAAATGAGCCCAAAATCTCATGTTGCCAGGTTGGTAGTATTCCATTCTTAAAGGTCTTAAAGCGTTTGGGATCCCTGGGGACCTGGAGAAGGGTTCCCCAAGACCTAGCACTCAGGGACAAAACCTCTGACTTGCCAGCATCACAAGGATCATTTCTGAGTAGACACTATCATTTGTTTTAATGGGAGATTTTACCCTCAGGTGGCCCATGTTATTTATTGTATTAAAAGGGTGGGGACAGAGGTGTAGCCAGGATTTGGAGCACCTGGGGACAAAGTTTGTTTTTGTGCCTTTCCTGCTGCCCTCCCCCCCCCCCACATTGCACCACCCAGCAATGGGGGGGCAAACCCTTTGGGTGTGGGGTGGGTGCAACCAAAGAGACAGAGAGTAAGAGAGAGAGAGGGTGGGGGAGCAGGTGTGCGCATGGGTGAACGGGTGGGTGGGCATGTGTGTGTGTGCGCACGTGTGTGCTATTGCATGTGCACGCCTTACACCTCTCCCACCAAAGTGAGGAAGAGGAGGAGGAGGAGGAGGATGTGGCCACCACACACCTACCTGCATGCATGCATGCATGCATGCAAGCTTCGCTGCTTGCCTGGTGTGTGGGGGTGGAGGTTGACATCACCAAACTTTAGGGGAAAGGAGGACTGCTGGGTGGAAGGAGGGTGCATGGCTTCCCCCTCCTGCTTCCACTCCAGGTGCCCACAGATTGCTGCACCTGGGGCAGACATACCATTATGCCCCCCCTTAGATATGCCCCGGGGGGGGGGTTGTCCAACCTACTTGCCAAGAGCAATACTGAGCCACTCTGTCCTGGAGAATATTATGGATCGGCGTAGCTCTAAAGTCAGGCAGAAGTATGACACCTGAGGTCCCCAAATTGAAAAGACATGAGGATAACAGCCTTCCATCTCTGGCGAGAGAATATATCTGTAACCCACAGGGGAAGTACTTTGCTATGTCGGAGTCACGGAAGGAAATGCAGGAAGTTAGACTACAGAGAAACCCTGCTGGGAGGAAAGGAGGCATATCCAAATGAATTTAGAGAAAGCTGATTCCATAAGCAGTGATTCTGAATGAACGAGATGTTCTTTCATATGCTGAAAAATGTTAAGTCGCCTTCTCTCCTCCCATCCTCTCTCTCTTACTCTGTCTCTTTGGTTGCTTCTTGCTCTTGTTCTCAAAAACAGACAGGAGAGCAGAGTAAGAAACGTTCCCTGCTGGTTGAGCGGATGGGTCACGCTACAGTAGGCTTGGGACAGCATCCTGATCATACGGGACAACAGCGGAGCATTCTTGTTCATCTTCCCAGTGAGACAGTGGTAGTGTCCGCCCATTGTTGCAAAAACACAGGAGGAGAAACAAGTTGAGCCTGGTGGAAGCTTTGGTCGATTACCACCCATGTGCCAAGGGCTGCAAATCTTCACTTATTTCAGTCCTGCAGGTGGGGAGGAAACACGTTTGAAGATGCTTCCCTCGCCCCACTAGGTGACACTAAAATAGGCGTCAAAGGTTATTTTTGCTAAAAGGGCAAACATGTTTTCATCTGGAAAATGCACTTGGTGGAAAACAAAATGGTGTTTTGCACCATGGGCAAAGCTCTTGGGCAAAATGCAAGACGGTTTTTGGGGCGAAATAGTGTGTGCTGTTGTGGAGCTGGATAGTTCAGTGGTCTAGGTGTCTGGGTGTAGGAGCCAGAGGTTGGGGTTCAGTCCCCCAACATTGTCTTGTGAGGAGAGCCAGCCTGTGTAGCCCAGGCCAAGCGGATCACCCCCAGGAGGCTAGGAGGGATGTGTAAACTACTTCTGAGTACTCCCTACGTCCAAAAAAAAAAAAACCCTAAAAAGGTTTTCCAGAAGTCAGAACTGACTTGTTGACACAGGAGGATGATTGTAAGTGAGGTCTGGGATGCCCTTGCTGGAGGTATCCAGACACTCCCAGAAGCTTACCTGAGGCCAGGACGTGAAAAATTTATGCACACTCTGACTTCCCAGAAACTCCTGGAAAGCAATGGGGGCCAAAGTTCTGTCTCAGAACCTTCAGGGTGAAGGCACTGCCTGGAGGCATCTGTGGATCAAATGGTTCTTTGAGTGCAGGGATCTTCCCTAGGAGATACCTTCTGGGATCTGTAACACAGGGCAGCTAGATTTCTGTTGTGGCTCGGGCATCTCCTCATTTCAGGATTGGGGAGCTTCAATAGTAAGTAAGTGGGCCTTCCTTTGGATCTTAGGCCACCTTTCATTGGGCTTCTTGTATGTTTCTTGACAGCCGTGACCTTAGAAAGTCACCATGAGCTGTTTCTGACTTTGCTTCTTGTCTAGTCCTTGCCCATCCATTGCTTGAGTATTTTTCTTGGCCTTCACCTTGAGGCATCTTCAACCAGCCATTGGCTGGCCCCTTTGGCTGGGGTTAGTGTTAGGGTTAGTGTTAGGGTTAGTGTTAGTGTTAGGGTTATGGTTAGGGTTATGGTTAGGGTTAGGGTTAGGGTTATCCCACCTCGGCTTCTTTCAGCTTCCAAATAAAGGAGGACCATCCATGTAGGACACAGCTTTTTGGGGTCCCACCTCAGATCTAGAATTGGACAGAGAAACTCCAAGCACAGCTGAAGCCTTTCACGTCAGACAACCCCTGCACAATTGCAGCAGAGAGGGAAGGCATGGTTGAACTTTCTGATCGTCCTTTGAAAATTTTTCGGAATGCCTGATCAGGGCTTCGGGAAAATGGGAAACGGAGCTCGACAAAAATTGACAGATTATCCCAGTAGAGCTCAGAAAGCCTTAAACCCTGTGGAGCTACTGCAAGTTACTGCCAAGACAGCCTAAATCAATGAGAATGAGGAATTAAGTGAGACAGATGAAATAATGACCAGGCTGTCTATGGAGAGGTTTCATATTGCAAGACACTTGTGAGATGCATGTTCCAGGATTCCCCCCCCCTCCTGAAATTTCCAATGGGGGCAACTCCATTGGGACAGGGCAACCCCATTTTTCCTTGTCATCACTACTTCTTCCCTTCAGAATGGAGTAGCTACCTCAAAGTAGAAAATGTCAAGAGGGTAGACCATTAATGGGAGCATGCTTACAGAAAAATTTCATTATAAGGTATTTAAGGAAACTTGGTGACAGCACAGGGCTGGATTTGAAAGGAGAGACAGATATATTAGATCAAAGGAGAAAATTATCTCTTAAAAGGAGAGGTCACCCCACCATTCTCCAAGCCCTCAGCTCAGAATGATGAAAGCGTGTTCTTCTGAAAGAAAAGAAATAGGTGTACACAGCTCCCAACGTCTTTGGGCTTCCTCTCTTGTCCGTATCGCTTGGCTTAATAACCTAACAGAATGAATTAGAGCCATGGATGGGAGGGCTTCTTGTCTCAAATAATCCCATGATGCTAGAGGATCATGGTGGGTTGAAATAGTTGCATTTTCTATCAACTGGTGCTTTCTTTGGTTTGAAACGGAAATGCTTGGATCAACTGAATGCCTTCAAAAAAAAATCAGAAAGATCTCAGTTCCCACTTAGGACGTAGCCACCCAGGGTTACTCCCCAGGCTAGAATGAATTAAAAAATAACAACCCAGGACTGTGAGGAAGAGCCACAAGTAGAGATGGGAACAAATTGAAAAACGAACCACGTTCTCTGAGCAATTTGGCTGATTCGTCAAAATTCACCGATTCGTATTTGTCATAAATAAAGTTCCCCTGATGAATACGCATTGATGAATTTTGGCAAATTTCATTGGTTCATTTGTTGGGTTCTAAAATTCCCCCCCCCACCACAAGACATCTAGGGACACCAAAATTGGAATGATGCCTCCCTTGCCTCCCCTGTACAATCTTTCCAAATGAAGAGTGGATTTTTTAAATGTCTGATTACCAAATAGGCCCCACCAAATAGGAACCTCTCTTTCTTGTGATCATCCGCCTTGGAGAGGATCTTAAATTTCCCACCAGGATGCAAAATGGACCCAGACCTTCGCTTGCTGAAAAAAATAATGGCAAGAAACGTGTTTAGCAAGGACTTCTGGAGGTTTTTGAGGCAGGAGGCCCTGTCCGTAAATCACGAGCGGTTACAAAAGAACTTTCTCTCTTGATTGTTTCTACATGGCCATTTCTTGGATTGCGCTATTATTGCAACGCCCCCCCCCCCCCCCCCCCCCCCCAGGAACTGTGATCCTTTACAATATATATATAATTTATCAAAACATCCAAGACAGGTATTCATATAAGGTTTAAATACAGGCTCCAGAAAATCTTTATTTGACTATGATGAACTGTCGGTTCTGCAGGAAAATGAGATATATACTGTGATGGCTGTCTCTTTTTGTTAGTGGTGGTGGTGGAAGGATTCATTTACTGCTTATAAAACTAAGGAATTTTTATCACTTTCTCCCCGAATATAGGAATAAATCAAATTCATGGGACAGATCCCTACCACAAATCATGAGAGTAAGCGTAAATAATGATGTAAATATTTGCACGCTCTAATTTTATGGCTTATATATATATATATGATATATATATGATCCAAGGGAGTCTTTTGGCCCTGTTTAAAGATTCGTACCACTTACTTGCATCAAACTTAAAAAGAAAACAGCTAGAGGTGCCAAAAGGTTTATATTAGGACTATGATCCAGCATAAATCTATTTGTGTTCTGACTCCCTTCTTAGTAAAATTCCATAGTGAATTCCCAAATATATGGCAACCCCATGATATTTCTTTTGCTTTTGCTTTTAAGTTGTAGCATGCAGTACACAATCAGTACATGTGTGTAAACAAGGCATCCTGCACTTATTTCCTAAGGATCAGTCCACCAATACAAATATGTGAACTGTGGCCTACAATATGCATGTGGATTCCACCATGGCGTGTCAGTTCTTTGCTTTTGGTTTTTGAACAGGAAGGATGGGGGCCCAAGTCTCAGGACTTGCTGTCAAGTTGAACCTAAGTCACACCAGTAACTTGAAAAGCTTATTTTTAATAGGGACTCAGGACTTGCTATCAAAAGATTGGACTTGGGACTTGAGATTTGGGATCAAAGACTTGGGACTAAGAACCAAAGACTTGGACTTGGGACTTGGTGCCAAAGGCTTGGACTTGGGACTTGGTACTAAAGACTTGGACTCATGCCTGGGACTTGGGACCAACGATTTGGACTTGGACTTGGTACTTGGTACTAAAGACTTGGACTCAGAGTTGGTACTTGGTACCAGAGGGGCTCTGATCCAAAGGTGTGCCAACATCCCTGCCAAATGGTCCATTATGCCCCCCCAAAGGGAGCATCTCTTTCTTCACATTCCTTGGCTCGCCTTTGGATGACCTTTTCAAAACTGGCAGCAAAATTGGGATGGGGACCTGGAGGAAGCAACAGACCTCTGGCTATTGCCAAGCATTTATTGAAAAGAAGATGGCTGGTTGAGATTTAACCTAGCTCCAAACTGGTTTAAGAGCAACGAACCTTTCAACATCTTGATAGGTTGCAGTTTTGGAATGGCATGGGTTCCTCCACTTTGTAGAATATCTGCATGGTTCCTTCTCGTCTTCCCTTCCACATTTTTTTTGTTGGGGGGGGGAGGGCTAGATTTCCAAGCAAAAAGTGTTGCCTCACAGATCTGAATGCAGGTATGCCTGGTTTCATCCCCAACAGTTGTCCAGACTGGCAGTGTTTCAAACAGATCCACTAGCTTTGATGGTAGTTGGGTCTGTGAACTTCTGTTTTTAATCAATTCCATGAAATCACTCCCTTCCCCCTTTGAGTGAGATTACATTGGTCACTCTGAGGAATTGTGGGAAATTCTTTCTTCCTTCATTTCGGAGCCTTTCACAATTTCGAAATTACAAACCAATATAAAATATGAATAAAATTAAAAACAAATTGAAATGTGAACATAATTAGACCCAATAGCGTCACCTCAGCAATGGTCTAGACTTTCTTTGGGGAAATTAAAAATTGCACTATCCCAGTCAACTTTTTATGGCCTCGTTCAAGTAAGACTTTGCTCTGTCTTGGGGCATCATCTGAGCAGCCGCAGGTGATATCCTGACAGGTTGAAAAAACTCAGGGTGAGATAGAAACGTAGTAAGCAGGAGGCACCACGGGGGATGGAGCTCAGTGGTTCAGCATGAAGGTGTTCACATTTGAGTTGGACATATCATTTTTTAAGATGGATTACAAAAATGCTCACAGGCTACACTAAACCACATCTGATTTTGGAAATAGTGTAGGAAATGCATGTCATCTACCTCCCCCCCCACACACACACACTCTCTCTCATTTGCACAAATGATAATGGAGATGATGGCTTCCCATCAAGTCAATTCCAACTTATGATTACCCTTTTCAGGGTTTTCCAGATAAGAGAAGAAGCAAAAAAACAATGTGTTTATATACCACCCTATAGTGCTTAGGAACTGGCAAACCACTCCAGTACTCCTACCAAGAAAACCCCATGGACATGGGGTCACAAAGAGTCAGTCACAACTGCTACAACACGACACAACACACACACACACACACACACACACACACACACACACACACACACACACACACAGTGCTCAAAGCACTCTCTGGGCAGTTTACAGTTTAATTGTGCAGGCTACACATTGCCCCCTCCACTAGCGAGCTGGGTATTCATTTTAACAACCTCAGAAGGATAGAAGACTGAATCAACCATGATCTGGCTACGTGGGATTGAATTTGGGGGAAGTGATTTACCTTTCCTTTCTTCTGGGGTTGCCTTTTGTCTGTCCAACTTCCTCAAGGTTACATTGGCTGGCTTTTCCTCCAGGAAGCACAGTGGGGAATCAAACTCTTAACCTCTAGATCCATAAACTAAACCACTGAGCTGTCCTGACAGCTTCATAATCATTTATTGTCAAGTCAGTTCTGATTTATGGAGTCCCTTCCCAGGGTTTTTCAGGTAGAAAGTTCTCAGAAGTGATTGACCGTTCTCTTCTTCTAAGGCGGCGGTGGCGAACCTTTGGCGTTCGAGATGTTTTGGCCCACAACTCCCACCGTCCTTTGTCATGTCTAATCTGGGGTCGGAATTCTGGGAGTTGTGGTGCAAAACATCTGGAGTGCCGAAGGTGCGCCACCACTGTTCTAGGGTGTCGTGGGACTGTGCAGCTTGCCAAAGGCCACCCAGGCTGCCTCTACGTGAAGGAGGCCCAGGGAGAATTGAACCCCCAGCCTCTGCATTCATAGACAGATAGCCACTGAGCAGTTCATATAGGTCGCCATTGCTTAATAAACTCATGTTATTATCAGCCTTCTCCATTCGCCTCCAATTTTTCAGTTGTTTGGGTCCCCACGTAACATTTGTCTCCGTATCAGTTCCAACCTGCTGGATGCTTTCTCATTCATCCTGTGCAACCCTATCTACAAAGGAAGCCTTGTGTGCTATGATCCGGACTTCTTGTGCCATCAGGTGGAGCGAGCGAGCGAGCGAGAGCTTCCTGCCCCCCCCACCCCCTTCTGCCCCATTCTCAGGCGAAGCCACAGGTCATTATCACAGTGCCTGCCTGCGAATTGCCTCGACACATAAATTCAATCTAAGCCCTTGAGCGGGGAAGAGAAGAGGGGAGGCCACTGTAGCTTGTTAGCTTTATAGCTCCTTCGCCTTGCAAGCTCGGTTTTTGTTGAAACCTTGTAAATTGAATGCATCACATTGAATGTTGAACGCACAAGGAGGTAGCGGGGTGTATCAAAAAGACCAGAGATTAAGCATGTGCGATAAAGGGTATTTGATGGGTCCTCGAGGGGGGGGAAAAGACTGCTAGAGAGATGGAACTGGAGAGGGAGGGTGTACTCTTCTTCTTTAACCATCCCAGAACTTAAATCCAAAAGATACCACAGTGGTACCTCGTATAAAGGAAATAATTCGTTCCAAATGAAATTCTGTTAAGCGAATTTTCCTTTATACAAATTTCCCATAGGAATGCATTGAAAACACAGTAATCCCTCATTGCAACAATTTTTATGTTGTACGGATTTGCCCCATAGGCAATTTTATTAAGCAAATTTCCCCTATCTCTGGAGTTTTTTATGTTGTACAGATTTTATGTTATACAAACCGTTATACGAGAGTCCACTGTAGTTCCAAATGGGGTAGATCCAATGAAGAGGTGGGTCTCCTTTCGTAATTCCATGGGAGAACTCTGGTTGAGATTACCTACTGGCCCTGGCTGCTTTTGTGTGTGTGTGTGTGTGAGAGAGAGAGAGAGAGAGAGAGAGAGAGAGAGAGAGAGAGATTTGCATCAAATCCTTTAGCACATCAGGAGAATGTTGTGTTAATCCTATGGTTGAAATATGGCCTTTCCTGGAGTCTAGAGAAGACAGGATTTTCTGGAAAAGTCACAAATTCAGGGAAAGATGGGAAAAGATCTCCCCCAAAGGTAAGTAGCAGCTCGAGTGTTTCCCATTAACAATTGCCAAATCTTTCTAAGCTACCACCTGACAGGTCAGTTACACAAGTGAGGCTGTGTTGAATCTGCTCATGAGTGTTGACAAACCAAAGCAGACTTATATATCCAGAGTGATATTAGAATAAACATACGGGCTTTGATATCTTCAAAGAACTCTGCTCCTCATGATGTCGTAACTATGTAGTCAGGTTTTGTTCCACCTGTGTCTTAAATACAACCCGCACATAATCTGAGTTCAGTTAATCTTGGGGCCAGGTCATCAGATTGACTGTTCAGGGCTTCGAAATGTGTCCCAGTTTGGTGCAGAATTTTCCATTTCAGAGCATCTCATGAGATGTGAGCTTTGGATCGGAATCAATTTGTAAACTTGAATGGTTATAGGAAGTGGGAGGATTGCCTCTTTTGGCACTGAGGTGCAAGTGATTCAGACACAGACTCTAAAGAGAGGTTTAAAGTGAACCAATTTTTCAACAACTAGTCCAAAACTAACTATGGATGCAAGGTTGGGAGCCATTTCTCTGCCCCACTCCGCTTGTGCTCTGGAGCGCAAAGCAATCCACGCCTTTGTCCCTGAAGGAGATCTTGCCGCTTTGCTTTGATCCAGACCCCAGGAACATTAGCCCAAATCAGGGTGGCTAAGAGATTCATCCAAATGCAGTGGAAATAACTCTAGCAAATGCTAAGGCTTCAATCCTATGCTCGCCTGGGAGCCAAATGCATTAAACTCTGTGCACTTTCTTTTAGGTCGAAATTGATAGGATGGCAGTCTCAGGTGGTAAAAATCCTCTTCCTGAACTCTAGCATCTAAATGTTTATGCTTCCTAGGAGAACTATCCCAGTAGAGGCGAAACCACCGTGAGGGGCAGAAGCGTTTAACTTAGACCTCTTCCTGACATCTGATAGTCTAAGTGCAAGTATGTTATTCCTTTTGCTTTGCCATTGGTGGAAAGGTGCCTGCATTGCCTATGCCCTAGTAGTTTGTGTCAATAGAACAAAATCCTCAGTGCAGGAAGAAAAGCCCCTTTCTTGCCTACTGTAGTAGTGGAATGATAGTATTTGCCATTTTATTTTTGCTGGTTTGGGCATATTATCACAGTATTGCAGATCTATTGTTAAGGATGAGATTCTTATCTGCAGACACCAGAATTCAGTAGGAATTCCCCTAGCTAGAATTCTGGTACCTTTACCCAAAAAACGTTCTTAGATGATTTTCTTTTCTTTCACAAGGTTCTCTCTGCAGCAACCGCCATAAAAACATGGGTGTAGGTCTCTAAGACCCATGGGAGCTGCAATGCATGGGGACACTCTCTAAAGACCCTGATGAACAGAGAGACTACTATCCAATTATGCTTTGCAGCTGCCATGGAACTTCCAAAGCTCTTATCTCCTCCAGGCTCAATAGCTGTCACTTCAGCGATAATCTGGGCAAGGAAAGAGGTGTGAATCCTGAAACTCCTCTGAAGATGTGGAGTTCTTAAATATATGCATTTATTTTGAATAAAGCTGCTAGAATTTCACACACACACACCCCCGCAATCCCCGTGTGATCGCATTTCAAAATTTTGCCCATTGTGTCCAAGTGGGCTAGAGTGTGCCACAATAGGAACCGTTCTGAGATTTCATCTCAGGTGAAATTTTGAGGAAAGCATAAGCGGTTTCGATAAGATGTTAAATTTTGTGGACAGGCGAGGAAGTGATGTCGTGATACCATCAGCACCCCCCCCGCCCCCGAGCCTTGAAGGAACAGGCAGCTGCGGGTGTTAAATTTATTTCAAGGATACCTTTGGCAAACGCAGCAGAAGGGAGAAGCTGAAAAGCCCTGTAAGTAAATAAATAACTCTGCTAGAAGGGACGCATCATGAAATTCATGAAACCCTACTAGGCGCCCGAAAATAAATTCTTCCCGGCCAGTTTCAGTAACCCTCATTTCTGTATCCTCCAGGCATTTGGGCTGGAAATGATTTCACATAAAAGGGTGGTGAGAGAGAAGATAGCTTCTTGTGAGGCATTTTAACATCCTCTCCCCAAGCAGTTAGCTAAAGGGAAAGTATAGACTCTGGAGATCCATGTGAAAGTATATTTTCCAGAAAAGAATCTCACTTCTCTCCCTGCCCCACAGACCTTTAATGCTAAAAATTAGTTTATCGGCTACTGACGTTGGGCGAAAATGGTGTCGCAATCTGTTTTTCGAAGGGTTCGCAGTAATTCAGTAGTCACATGGTTGAGGCAGAGAAATCCTCATGTTTTAAAAAGAAAATAGTTTCGGGAGGTTGCTGAGCCAACAGGATCAATAACAAGACCATAAGTTTATAAGGCATAATTATCCTATAGAATCCGGAGGGAGTTGCTACAAGGGCCAAAACCCTATTAATTTTCATCATTCATATCACAGCTAGAGATGGGCACGACTTAGCGGTATTTTCGTTTTCGTTTTCGTTTTTCGTTTCCGTAACGAAAACGAAAAACGAAAACGAAAATCGGCACCAACCTGGACCGAAAACGGAAACGAAATGACTAATTTCGAGCCAATTTTCGTTTTTCGTTACTGGAAAAGCACTCAATTGAGCTAAATGGGGAGAAACGAAAAATTTTTCGTTTTCGTTTTCATTACGTAACGAAACAAAAACGAAAAATTTTGAAATTAGCCCACGAAAACGGAAACGAAACGACTCAGACCCTAGCCGAAAACGAAAACGAAAACGAAACTTTTTTTCTGAGTCGTGCCCATCTCTAATCACAGCTTCTGACTCTAGTGGTTGCCCATCTCCTAACATTTTCAGAAGGGGATACTCACTAAATTTTCACAGTGAGTGAAAAAAAACCGGAGTTCGTGCAGACGCCAGTGTGTCCACAGGGCAGCTCCGTGGGACATTTCTTAAACATCCTGTGTAATAATTTGACTATGCTTATACCTTATGACATCACTCCCACTAGGTTCACTTCAGAAAAAATCTGAACTTAAGGTTTTAGGTTGCATCGCAAGAGCTTCACTGTTTTCAATAAAAATAGTGGCCGCCCGCCAGCCATTAGCAGCATTGTTCAAGCTGCCTGTTCATGTCCGGATAAGGAGTATTTTCTTTAAAAAGGCTCTTCAAAAACTGTTGGACTAACAGATGTGAACAGCTTGGTGTTTGGTCCTCAATAGATTATGCATGATACATCTGGAGCAAAAAATGTTTCCGCTTGCCTTGTGCCTGTCTTGGTACCACTTTAATGACTGGGCTTGCACACTTTTCCAACACACACTACAGAACGCTTGTCATGACATGATCTTTGGAGACTGCAACATCTGTTTCTGGTGCCATTCCTTTCCCTGCACGTGTGTGTTTCTGTGCTGCGCGATTGGGTGTTGGGGGGTATTGTTGTTGCCGTCAAATAGACCTTTTCTAGTGTATCATCTCAACCATTCAAATGGTGAAGGAGGCATTTCTAATCACTGAAAGATCTTGCAAAATTTTACTAGAGGCATAGCGTTTGCATCCATAGTTCCTCATTCCACACACTAGCTCGTGACTTCTTGTATGGTTAACCTGGTGTATCAAGAGTACTATCACTGGCAGTGGTAGGTTTCCACTAGAGGTGGGCACCTTACGAAAAAGGACACACTGGTTCATCATTTGGTAAGCTTTCACAGTGTTACAAAATGAAACAAAATGGGAAACAGCGTTTTGTTAAAAAATGAAACAAAATACTTCTTTTTTCCCTTTGGAAATGAAATGTTTCCTTACTCTGTACAATGGCTTCCTTGTAAAAACCTACCCAACAAATTTGGTGCCTCTAGGACTCAGGGGAGCCATTTTATAGAGTAAAAAATAATTTTGTTATTGTTTCATTTCATTACGTTGTCTTTTTTCTTTAAAAAATGGACCACTAGTCGAAACGAAACAAAACAAAACTCTGTTTCTCCATTTCATGCCCATCCCTAAAATTCCAGTTCAGGAACTGCTGGATAACACAGTAGTTTAAGTATCTGCTGGCTGAACAAGAGGTTAGTTAGGGGTTCAATTCCCCACTGGGCCTACTTGAGAGGGGCCAGATTTATTTATTTATTTATTTTATTTACATTTTCATTTGACAATCCAGAGGTTCCCTTTCATCTCTTATAGTTCTAAGACGATGGTGAGTGTGACTGTGGCATTGCCATGACACCCTCTTGGCTGATCAATGGTTTAGGTAATGTTCTAGGCTGCTTATAGGAAGGGGAGGAATGAACCTTTGAACCATGCAAGGCAAATAGTTCTTATCCATACAACGTTACCAGACCGTTGAAACCTCCGCTGTAGTTGATCTTTGGCGTGCTGTTTTAATTACCCCTGATTGCCTCCCTCACCCCTCAATTGGGCACGTGTTCATTTAAAACCTTCTCTTTTGGTTCAGTGGCCTAGCCTATACCAGCATCAGCCTCCAGATCTCAGCTGCGTTCTGTTTATCGCTATCTCGTCTGCCTGCCCGACTCCCTGAAGATAAAATTTACTAAGTGAACTTGACAGATTCCAGCCTGTCTCCATATGTCAGGGACGGGGCTGACGCTTTGGAGACTGCCGGGGATGGGAAACCGACTCTCACCTTATTAAAATGGCAGTGGTTACAGGAGAGTTGAGTTCACGAGGCCAGGTTTGTGTTCTTTCAGCTCTTGGCTCTGATCATTTCCTTCCTTCGTCTGTCTCTCCCTCCTCCTCTTCCTCCGGGTGCAACAGGATCGGGCCAAAATAACCCGTCCAATCTTTATTGCCTTTAAAGAACACAGAAAATGTGCTCTGGTCAGATCAAAGGAGACAGAAGCAGAGATGGGAGTAGAAAACAAACACCTAAATAAGCAGTGGTTTCCCGAGACCTCTGCTTGGCTTAAAATAGAGAGGCAAGTGGAAATGCTGAAAGAAGCACCTATGACAAGTCTGAGTCGTTCCTCGGCTCGTTCTCTTTAGCCTCTGTGTAGTAACTGAGCGCCTCTCCCTTTTGTTTGCGGTTTAGCTATTAGAGAATGACCGGTGTTCGCTTTCTTTTTATGAAAATAGAAAAGGCTAAATCCAGGCCATAACTGGTTCTAAGTCCTGAGAAGAGTTTCAGATCAGTTGAGGGCATGACTGGTTGTCCAGAAATGAATCGTACTTTATAGGCGACGAGGTGACGGGGGAGTGCAATTGTTGCCAAGAGTGTCAAAACAAGGGTGGTCACTGGATTCTGTTGGCGATCATCCCAGGGTGCAGGGCACATACAAAGAAGGTACAAGGAAGCTGGATTTAGTCCAATTGTCAGAGGGGGGAAAACTTCTCAACTGTTAGAGTAGTACATCAGTGGGACCAATGACTTCAGGAGGTGGTGAGTACTTCAGCACTGGAGGCGTTCAAGAGAAAAATTGGACAACCTTTGGTCAGATCTGGTTTGGTTTGGATTCCTGCCTTGAACAAGGGGTTGGACTCCGTGACCTGTTGTTGTTGTTGTTGTTGTTGTTGTTGTTGTTGTTGTTGCTGCTGCTGCTGCTGCTGCTGCTGTTGTTACAGTCGTGACCGACTCTTCATGACCCCATGTCCATGGAGTTTTCTTGGCATAAATACAGTGGTACCTTGTATAAAGGAATTTATTCGTTCCCAGTGAAAGTATGTTCAGCAAATTTTCCTTTCTACAAATCCCCATAGGAATGCATTGAAAACGGAGTAATCCCATTTTTATGTTGTACGGATTCTCCCCATAGGTGATTATGTTAAGCAAATTTCCCCTATCTCCGGAATTTTTTATGTCGTACAGATTTTATGTTATACAAACTGTTTGTTTGTTATACAAGGGTCCACTCTACACAGTATTTATTACACAGCTCTTGAGAATCCCCCTTATGTGTTCCCTCTCCCCACTGCATTATCCCAGGTTCACTGGACTTTTTGTGGCTTCTGGACAATTTCAAGAGTTGTTGTTGCTCCCCCCCTCCTTCTTGTTCTATGGGCCATCTGTGCTCACCTTGCCCTCCTCCATAGTGTCTGTGTTGCTTCACCTTTAATTAATTTAATTTGCATTTGGCTGTCTGTTTGAAGAGGAAGAGGCATCTGCTGAGAATGGGAACTCGCCCGTGGGAGTGTTTGTGGGCAGATGTATCACAGGAGTGACTCACCTATCAGCTCTTGGGGCAAAGATCTATGGAGGGAAGGCATTCCTGGGATTACACAAGTGTAAAAAAAAAAGCCACCTGAATCACTCCAGTACAACTTCAGGAGGAGCACCGCAACCCTAGAGATCAACACCAAGGGTTGGAAGACTTGAGCTCAGTGGGATGTGGTTTCTCTAAAGACTTTCGACAATTTGCAGATTTCGCTCCAAGTGTGCTGAATTTCTGTAGAAGGCTGTACATTTATATCTGACTGATTTTCTGTTTTTGCTTGTTGTAATTGCTGTATGCAATTATATAACATCCAAAACAAAAATTAAGTGCCAAAAGGAAGGAAGGAAGGAAGGAAGGAA
>JAHTLZ010000054.1:2501544-2513553 GCA_023846285.1 Phrynocephalus versicolor
CCTTCCTTCCTTCCTTCCTTCCTTCCTTCCTTCCTTCCTTCCTTCCTCAAATATTCTTCTGCTAAGGCATCACTGCAGGTGAAATTTCACGACTGAATATCACCAATGACTCTCCCAAAACTGCCAAACATGCATGATACTTTATTTTTCCCGAAGGGCACTTCATTCGGTTATGTTGCCCTCTTCTGCTTTGAAAAATCAGTTCCGTGTCCGAGCAGGCAGAATGGATGAAACGGTGGAATATAAATGGGTCAAACGTCTCATTTATTCCTATTTTGTGACTGGAGGAGGAAAGGAAAGATGATTCGCGTGACGCACAGGGTGGAAAGGAGGGAGCTGCTACTGTAAGGAATAATTTGTAAAACGTGTGTCCTGAAATATAAAGTGGAAGAGGGGAAGTCAATGTGTCTGAATAAGGATCAGGTGTAGAGCAGTTGGGTGTCATAGTGGAGAAGATAAAGGGAAATGTAGCATTTGTAAACGCTGAGAGGAATATATGCAGTGGATAACGGCAGCTCCCTCTCTCTGTATTTTTAACCTTCTGTCTCTTCCTAACAAAGCCAATCTCACTTTTACTCTCCGTTGCTGTGAAATCTCGAGTTCAGGACTCTGCTCCATAATCTCTCTTTCTCTGTTATTAGCCCCTTTGCCGGCAGCAAAGCTGGTTAACACCAGGATAGGTTTAAAAGCTTAGTTTGCATCAAGGGTGGGCGCTTGAATGCATGGCAATTAGTGAAATGGCTACCAAACTTGGAATTGGAGGGTGGTACTTGATTTATTCCTTTTTACGTTACCGAAGTTCGGAAATTAACTTGAGGGGCAGGTATTCCAGATCCCAGCATGTAGCTCAGGGATACTGGGCATTGTAGTCTACAAAATTAATTTTCCCAAGTTGTGTGGGTTGCATGGCTGTTGCTAACCACAAGAGGTTTACGTCCTGATTCGGAGATGTGGAATTTGGTGTGCCAGTAGGTTCAAAGCAGGTATTTCCCATGTCTCAAAGGTTCTGATGACTCACCAGCGTGGAAGAGTACTTCCCACACCAACAGGTCCAAATATAATAATCTCAATAATAATAATAATCTTGGAATGACACAACATGTCCTTTGTTGTGTGTGCGATGTGTGCTGTCAAGTCAGAATTGAATTCCAGCGACCCTAAGTGGCCTTTCATGGTTAACAAGATATTTAAGGAGTGGTTTCATCTCTTCCATTCTCTTGGTTAGCTTCCATGCCTGACAACAATCTTCTGAATCTTCACCCATTCCTCTATCCATAGAGTCTCCAGATGTTTCTGGACTACAACTCTCAGAAATCCTGGCCAGCACAGCTGGTGGTGAACCATTCTGGAAGTCCTAGAACATCTGAAAACCTAAGGTTTAGAACTATGGCTACCATACTCAGAATCTATATACTGTACATGTTAGCTGGGCATAATTCCTTCTGACCATAGGATGGGGTTTCCAGCACAATTATATATTTCTTTTTCTTTGCTTGCTGGGAAATACAGGACAGCTGTAAATAAAAATTCACCTGCTGTTTGTTATTCCCGCCTCCTTCTGAATTCCTGTGTCTGGTGACAGCTCATGATAGATAGATGGTAAAACTGGGTTCTTTAGGGGTCTTGGTATCTACTTAGCTTTCCTGTCTGATATCTGATTTAATTAGAATGTTAATCATTTTGGGGACAACCTCCAGAGTCCTCTAAAGGTCCTTTAAATAGTGGGTTGTTAGCTGGCTTCACTTGTCGCAAACAGACACACACAAAGCATCTGGGAATTGTTTCTGGAATGTTTCCCTCGATAGACCAACTGGAGCCCAGGAAATAACAAAGTGAAAACTAGTTATTAAAAAGCAGATTGCACATATTTCATTTATATAGGAGACTGTGTGCTTGGTATGTGAGCATTAATGGGCTCATGGCATACATCCAGTTTCATAGGTTTCTACGTTAGAACATAAGAACAGCCTTGCTGGAACAGGCCACAGCCCATCCAGTCCAGCATTCTGTTTCACACAGTGGCTCATGTACATCCATTAGAATGGAACTGCCCTTCTCCATCCGCTACCCGTGGAAAGAGTTTTTTGAACTACATGTACCAGCATCCAAGAGAATTGGATACTTGGCTTTCTAGTCCTTAAAAAGAACTTTTTTCAAGTTGGAAATCTGACTTCAACTGCTGAAGAACGGCACTGATATTGTGTATCCGTCCAAAGTTGGTTTGGAGACTTTTCAGGTAGAGCGTACACAGACATGGATTCCCATTCTTTTCTTATGGCAGTATCCCGGGACTATGCAACTTGCCCAAGGCTACCCAGGCTGGCTGTTATCCAAGGAGGAAGAGTGGGGAATCGAACTCCCAACCTCTGGCATTCTGGCGAGATTCCCAAATCACCGAGCTATGCACGAACATTCGGATTTTGCATATTTATATTTTTTTCGCATTCCATTTGCTGGTGCATATGCTGTGTTCTTTCTAGAACCTGGGTGTTTTTATTTACCTGAGTCACTTGAAAAGTACCGAACAGCCTCCGCTGCACAACCCATGTCACATTCTTCATCCAAGAATATATTTCGCTAGTTAATCATTCAGAAGGCGCAATTACACATGCTGTTACGTCTCTCTGCTGGGCCCTGATGTGTCGAGCAGAGCCGTTCTTCCGACCAACAGGTTAACAGAGTATTTTTAGTGGGAAGGGAGGAGGTGTCTCCTTTTGCTTTGTATATTTCTGCTTTGTTGCCATGCCCCGAGGATGTGATGTGGTTTGCCTCATTTAACTACAGCATGAATACGGCTTTCTCCGTGCATGTGAAATATCTCCTGCCAAAGGAGCAGAACGGAGGGAAGAAAACGAACCAAAATAGAATGGCAACACACAATAAAACAGCAAGCTAGACTTTCCCCCCTCCTTTCTTTTCCAAATGTGAGCAGACTTTTCCTGGCTTCCGCTCCCTGGCAAGAAAAGAAATAAATAGAGTTTTATTCTGCAAATGTGTGCTTAAAAACGAACATTACCCGAGCCGCGTTTTCTCTGCTTGGGTTTGTGTGTGCAAACAGAACGGAGGTCGCGGGCTCTGTTTTGACAACTTTTTCTTATTTTTTTAAAAAAATTATTGATATTATAAGAAAAGGAGAATCTTTATGCATTGATAACAATCAAAGAACGCAAACATCATTTATAAAGTTTTTAAGACAGTCATTAACTCTTGCCATCTTCATGTCAAAACGTCTTCATCTTCTCCTTTCAGGTGGCCAGAAAGTCTGTCCATTTCAATAGCCAAATATGGTTTTCCTTTCAGAGCATCTTTTGAGGGTATTTCAGATTTCTTCCAAAGTTGAGCATACAAAATTCTGGCAGTTACAATAATGTGGTTAATTACATATTTTTGGCCATATGTCACCTCAGTATTGATAATATTTAACAAAAATAATTCTGGTGTATATTTCAACTTGACCTTCAGCACAGTGTCTAGTAAGTTCATCACCATATTCCAGAATAATTTAGCTTTTTTACAAGTCCACCACATGTGGTAGAAAGAACCATTTCCTTGCTCACACTTCCAACATTTAGTGGAGCAATTGTACATTTTAGATAGTCTATGGGGGCTATCTATAAAACATTTTGTAACAGTTTTCTTTATAAGAGGTGGATCTGAACATCTTGATAATTTGCCATTCTTAATTTTTACATACGTGTGCACTCATACACATCTTTGTTGAATGGATGAAACGGCA
Source organism: Phrynocephalus versicolor (assembly GCA_023846285.1). NCBI lineage: Eukaryota > Metazoa > Chordata > Lepidosauria > Squamata > Agamidae > Phrynocephalus > Phrynocephalus versicolor. Next base: position 2,505,281 of record JAHTLZ010000054.1, read on the forward strand.
CAGAGGGGGGACATATGGGGGAGCGTTCTCGGCCGATTGTCTAAAACAAGGGCATTTTAAAACATAAAGATAAGGGAAGGTTTCAGGAAAAGCTTGAAATCTGAAAGATGCTCTTTTTAAAAAAGGGCTCACCATATAAACAGAAAGCAATAAGCTGGCGCTCATATCTTACCGTGTGAGGTCCATTTTGGAGTTGAAATGTGGATTTCATTAAATTCGGGGCCAAAATACTTAGCACTTCCTGACCTTTTCCTGTGCTGTTAAAAGAAATGAACCAAGAAGCAAGTACAAAAACTCTTCTGCCCGTTTTTATGTTATTACATTGCTGAACTCTGCCATTTCTGTTGTGAACCATTCTAATTCCCGCACTAAGAACTGGATTGCTGCTGGACCACAGCTCTGTAGCACCTACTTACAATTCACAGAGTTGCCTACACATTGTTGACTTTAGGGGTTAATTAACTGGAATGCGTAATTATTCACTATTTATCAAAGAAGGAATGGAGCAAACGGTTCCAACGCAATAGCAGGCGATACCTTTATAGATCACTAAAAATATTCTTCATCTAATAAGTGAGATTTCATACATCAAAGCCACTTTGTCGAGCTTGGACCAGAGTGAAGAACATAAAGTCCAAATGTTCATGGGAAGATGGATTTCTTTTCAGGCACGTTAATCTTCGATATAAAGTCCGAAGTTTCTTGGAGGGATGGATTTCGCCAAGCAGGTTTTTCTTAGAAGGAAGTCTGAAGAGAGATATGCTTCCTTAGCACTGTTGTTTTAAAGTTAACAGCGGAAACAGCCATAGATAGACTATTAGACCCCAGTTGTATTTTCTATTGGCCACCTGGATGCCTTTCATTTAATGTGGTCGCCTTGTTGTTCTTTAGGTATCGCAACTATCTAACGTTCTCTAAGTGCTTCCAAAACTGTACTTTGAATGAAGAGAGAGAGAGAGCCAGGCTGAGAAATCCCTTGTATCTCACATGCCGCCTTCCCAATACCTGCATGTGACTCACTAGCATTTCCTTCATGTTGTCCTTTGAGCGAAACCCTTACCAAAGCCCACTGCTCTTAATTAAATATTAGCTGTAATTAGCACTAAGAGGGAATGCTAGGCATATTAATTCTAAGCTCGTGGAAGGGCTGTCATTGTTAATGAGAAACGGTGGGGGTGTCCCGCACATCTGTTTTAAAGCTCAAGGTAATATCAGAGACGTTACTACAAATTGCACCTGAGCGTCAATTCCCAACCTCTTTCTTTTTAGTGACAAGGTTGTGGGGTTTTCTCCCCCCCCCCTTCAATGCTGATTTCCGTTTTGTTACAAAGTGGGAGAATTTCCACATCTTCTCGTGGCTGCTTCCCAGACAGTTCTGGTGTGTGTTGAAATTCTTCATGTGTTGGATAGTCCAGACAGCTGCCATCCGCTGCCTTGCAATGCGCAGCGTTGCTCAGTGAGATGGGCCATATGGTAGCACCACGATGTGCCACATTGTCCTTTTGAAGGGTTTTATTTATTTATTTATTTTTATTTATTTATGCAATTTATATACCACCCATCTGGCAGAAAGCCACTCTTCCCTTTCATCATGCTTAAAAGCTTTCACCACATTTTGTCACGAGCCTTCATCAGAATGGGACCTGGGTGCCATGTCGTCTGGAAGATACTAGGTTGGCCGACACCACTAGGATGGATCCGGATTAGAGATCCAGAACTAGTGTGCCTGGTAGAGGGTTTGACTGCACAGCTGCTTGGAAGTCACTCTGGGAAGTTGGGTTTCCCCAGTTGAATTCACTGGAGCTAACCACACCGGAGCTGGCAGAGAGTGTGGAGGAATTCAGCCTGGTTTGTAACTGGTTTGAGTCCCTTCCTACCTCCACCTGGCACTTGCATCTTACTGGAAGGAAGGAAGGAAGGAAGGAAGGAAGGAAGGAAGGAAGGGAGGGAGGAAGGAAGGAAGGAAGGAAGGAAGCCAGCTGGAATGATCATTGATGAACTAAAGTCCTTCACATTGAGCTAAGCAGTCACATAGGCTGAACTGATTGGAAGGCATTCAATCCTAAAGAAAGGTTGAAGTCCCAGCAGTGGAGGGGAAGAGTACAGATTTAGGGGGTGGGACTGGGCCAGTTTGCATGGACTTTTACATCATGTGGTCAGTGGAAAGTGATGCAAATCATGCTGCCCAAATCCTGGAGAATTTCACACTATATTTACGAATGTAATCCCACCAGGACTCATTTCTCAGTCTGAACCTTAGGGGATTGTTGTATTCCTCCAGGGCTTCAGATGGGGAGGGGGACTCAGAGCAAGCCACATTGGGTGAAGGGGAATGTTGATCTTTCTTTGTCAAGTGTCTTCAAAGACTGGATGCCCAGCTCCATCTGTTCCCATTTGACACTGGGGCCACGGGCTCACCATGATGGTGCTTGTGTAAACTCTACTCAAATGAGTGCATGCATTGCTGTTTTTCCTTGCGGAGTAAAGTGACGCTCTTGAATTGGGATTTTGTATAATTTTTTTTATTAAAAGGGTGGAGAGCCCAACCAGTACGGGAGGACAGTTCCCACCCACCTCTTGGTGGGCGGGGGAAACTCTTATAATCTAGCAGCAGACTTTCCAAGTTATTGTGATTGGAGATGGGCACGACTCAGCGAAATTTTTATTTTCATTTTCCTTTTTTCGTTTCGTTTCACAACAAAAACGAAAACGAAAAATGTCTCAGAAACAAAACGACAACAGAAACGAAATGAAAAATTTTGCCATGTTTTTCGTTTTCGTTATGGCGGACACATTGCATTGAAAAGGATGCTAACGAAACGAAAAATTTTCATTTTCTTTTTTTCGTTTTGTTTTGCAACGAAAACAAAAATGAAAAATGTGCAAAATACCCCCAAAAAATGAAAGCAAACCGAAACGGACCCCTAAATGACAAACTAAAACGAAAAATTATTTTTTTGAGTCGTGCCCATCTCTAATTGTGATATTATTTGATTGAGGACATTAAGTTCAAAAATTCAGGCTATTGCATGCGGCTTCGTTCGGTGTTGGTGGCTCCACAAAACTGGTGATGTGACCTGCCTATAATTGCATATGCCTGTGTCTTCCACTTTGTTGCCTGACCCTCTTGCTCTGTCTTTCTCTCTGCAATTCTTACAGGGTAACCAGGAAGCCACCGCACCACCGGACACAATGGCGCAGCCTTATGCTTCGGCCCAGTTCGCTCCCCCTCAAAACGGTATCCCGGCAGAATACACCGCACCCCACCCTCACCCCACTCCAGACTACGCCGGCCAAACCACGGTTCCAGAGCACACGTTAAACATGTACCAGCCTGCGCAGACGCACTCTGAACAAAACACAAGCGACTCAAATGCACAAACTGTCTCAGGCACAGCCACAGTAAGTAGCAGGGGGGTCTTGGTGGCCTTTCCTTCTCTCTGTGTGTGTGCCCGTGTGCGTGCGCAAAAGGGAGCTCGGATGTTGAATTCTGCGTGTGACGAGAGATTTCATTGTGCCATCGGCGAGCAAAATATGTTTCTGGTTAAGGTTCATGGATGTTTTCTTTTCTCATGTCCACAGAGAAAAGATGTATAGTGTATGCCTTTCTAGCCTTCCATTTTTCACATTAAGAGGAGCTGTTGCACTTGTAGCCCAGCCCTTTGAAAAGCTCCCGTAAAGTTTGGATTAAAACCCAAAAAGGCATTCCCTATGCCCAATGACATCACAGCCAACGTTCTCCTTAATGAGCCTACAGGTTGATGGGGACGAAAGAGTGGTAGAGAGCCTTCTCTGGGACTGTGCAAATCCTATTAAAAATTATTAGTAGCAAAACAAAACGAAACAGTATTTTTTCTGCTTCGTGTCCATCTCTAATTGCAACTGCATTGCAATGAGGTAGAAAGCAGTAGGTGATCAAAGCATTACTTGTTAAGGTTCAAATTTAAGAGTGCAGACTTAAGAGTTTCAATTTAAGAGTTTATGAGCACTGTAGAACCCAACCTCGGGTCTCCAGATGTTCTTGGATTAAAACTCCCTGAAATTCTGGCCAGCACAAACTCTGTTAATGCTTCCTAAAGTAGCATTTGCCTTTTTTGCAGCTCCGTCCCTCTGTTGCTTCTTGATTAGCTTTTGATCTACAACAGGTCCAAGAGCTTTGTATCATTCATCATATTGCTGAACCAAGTATCCCCCCATCTATTAGTATAGCGTCTTAATATGACTAACTAGAACCGTTCCTAATTTTGCCTCTGTGCCGATAAATGTCCTCTTTTGCCCTCCAGCTGGGTGGAACCTCCTCCTCGTCCCGTGATTTGCTTTCCGCAAGATGAGTTCACGCAGCAGAAGGGAGAGCAGAAGGCAGTCCCATCTCGCTTTTCCCCTTGAGTAGGGAGATTCAGAGGGCAGGCTCTTCCCTGGAGGGAGGGAATTATTCTGCATTAGAGTACAGGAGATATCTTGATATTTTGGAGTGCTAAAATCAAGCCAGGTTATTTTTCTCTCAGACTCACAAGCAGATGAAACAGTTTCCCCCACGCCGAGTCATAAGCTCTGATGACCAAAGCAAAGGCTACTGTGTTCTCACGTGTGGCTCCCTTTTTACAGACAGGCATGTTCAACTTTTGGCATGCTGGGAAGTCACATGTTGAAAGCCAGAACTCCATCATCATCCTTCTTATCCAAAAATTTCGGTTGGACCGACGCAAAGTTTGACGACATGGTGGCTTTTGCAAGGCAACCTGCCAAACTTCAGAAGCCGAATGTGGGAGATTCTGCTTTGATCCAAATCTCATAGATTAGTCTGAATTTTACTCACTGGGAGAACAATTTTGGTTTCAACCGCATCCGATATGCGCCCCTAATGCTAACAGCGGAACAATATATCTACTATAATGCCAATTACAGCCCCGTGTGTAACCCTTTTTACAAACATCAGGGAAAGAGAACAGAAGCGATTTTCCTTCAGTCTGATATGTGTTCACCTCATCCAATCGATATCTGGTTTGTTATGATTTTCTGGACTGGAAGACCACTGTCACAAATGAATTTGGAATCCTTCAAAACTGTCTGAAAAGACCGAGTGACACATCTTGCTGCCTATGCTTTGATGTATAAAAAGAGTTAAGGGAGAAAAACTCAGAATGATATTAGGCTGCTTGAACACAAAAGACCTCGTCAAGGATTTTTCAAGGAGATGAGGATTTTAAGATAAAAAAAAGTGTGTGTGCGTGTGGCCCCCCTCAGGTTTTTCGCAGTTGTGGTGGCGATCCTTCGGCACTCCAGATGTTTCGAACCACAACTCCCACAGCCCTTTGTCATTGGCAATACAGGCTTGGAATTCTGCTATAGATAATTAGCATCCTTTTTCTGTAGGAAGCACACATGCATTTGCCTGCACATCTGCACACACACACACACACACACACACACACACACACACACACACACACACACACATACCGAACACAGTACTTGCCATCCACTTAAAAAGATGTGAGCAACCCATCCACTGCTTCAGATTTTTTAAAAAACAATCTGTGAAACAAAGCAACTGCCGTAATTTTCCTTCAGTCCAAGAAGGAGGGCAGTACAGCTCTTTATGCCTAGCCTGTATAATAAGATAAGTGAGGGTGTATTTCCTGACCTGCATTCCAAAATTAATGTGTATAAAGTACCAAAGAGTGTGATGGACTTAAGGAACCACACGGAGACTACTTGAAGTGGTATGGGACAGTATATAAGCAGAACACTTTGCTTTGCTTTTTGGAAAAATAAATTGATTACAAATCTAGGAACAGTGGTTCAATTAACAATAGCAAAAAAACTGACAACTTAAGTGCAATCTCCAATGAAACTAATGGTATAAAGAAGTGTGGAATATAGTTATTAATGAAAAATTATCATGTAACCTTAATGTAAGGCAAGGAATGACATATAAGAGAATGTTTGGGGATATGTGGGGAGAAATTATTGATTTTGAATTAACCAAGAGAAAGGGTTATGTATCTCTGCAGAAGTCAATTTATTTCTGGAAGGAGAAAAGAGCTCATTAAAAGGAAGGAAAATAGAATGTCTCCAATGGTCCCAGGTGGCGGTGGTGGAGAAAATTAAGTTATATCTTCTGTTTTTCTATAGACTTGTTCTTATGTACGATAGTTGTGAAATAAAATTGGACTTTTTAAAAGAACGAAGCCAAAATCTACAAAATCTCCAGCACCCACAGGTCTCATTGATTCCAATGGGCTTCCCAAGTGTGTGCTTTTTGTCTGAGTGCTCAATTGTCTGTTTATTATCGCTCAACATTTATTTTTAGTATGTAGGTGTTTTTTTTTAAAGGACAGTGTTGCCCATGTGTGGCAGATCAGACACAGAAAGGCCAAGCTCCCGAAATAGACGGCCACATGGTCACAGAGAGACTGGAGGTCAGGTGCCAGCTCTGAAGAACTGAGGCCAGAGGCAAGATAAGTGGCCATATGGAGATGCTAGTAGCCAGAGTCAGAATCCCGCGGGAAATGAAAGGCAGAGTCTCGCTACTTGCTTGAGCAGATTGCAGACTGATGTACTCAATCATCACCAAGGCTTATCGGAAGTCAGCCAGACTATTTATTTATTTAAAATATGTTTACCCTGCCTTTCTTCTTGGGAAGGTCCTAAGGCGTCTGGCAACAATGAAAGAATCATAGAATCATAGAATCATAGAATTATAGAGTTGGAAGAGACCTCGTGGGCCATCGAGTCCAACCCCCTGCCAAGCAGGAACCCCTTCACAATATTTCCGACAGATGGCCATCCAGCCTCTGCTTAAATACCGTCAAAGAAGGAGACTCCACCACCCTCCTTTGTGGCAGCATATTATTCCACTGCCGAACAGCTCTAACTGTCATGAAGTTCTTCCGAATGTTCAAATGGAATCTCTTTTCCTGTAGTTTGAAACCATTGCCCCGAGTCCTAGTCTCTGAAGCCATGGAGAACAAACCTGTTCCCTCTTCAATATGACATCCTTTCAAATATTTAAACATAGCTAGTCAGTGTTTAAAGCTGAAGATAGTGAGTCTACAAGAGTTGTTGCCCATATTCAAGGCAGATTTAAAGCTAAGGGTCAGGAGTAAAGATGGGCACCAACCTCAACACCTCATGTCTAGAACTGATCTCATGTTGCCCCTTGTTCCTCTATAGATCAACAAATCCCAAGCCAGTAATTTAGACGTGTTAAGCCAACAAACCCTGATTTCTTTAATAGCAACAAAGGCTGATTGGTGCAGTCATGTCCTCCTTAGATATGCCTGTTTCTTCAGTACCTCAATCAACAAGGCTTTTATCTGAATTATTTTTTCGCTTTGATCATCTTAAAATAGCAACACACCTAGCAGAAACTAAGGAGCAAAGGAAGAAGGAGTAATTAAATTTGGCAGGTTTCTTTTCTTTCTTTACAACCTTGTTCTTTGTGTTTGAAAGTGCATCTAAAGGCATCAAATGCTGTTTAATTGGAAAAGGGTATCAGTTACGAGTGAATTGCAGCAGTTTTTGAATCCGATCTATTTATTTTATTTCCTGTTATAACTGGCAAGCCAGAAAAAAAGGAATAGCGCACCAATTCAGGCACAACTTTTGAATAGGACTTTCAACCCAAAAGGAAGGAAGGTGGGCAAAGCATCAACCGAGGGTGTGAATTTTGAGAAAAGGAAGAAAACAGAGATAAAAGATGCATTTGCCCAGACTGATTTGAAATGATCTCTCAGTCCTTTCATTTTGAGTCTCTTAATGACTCTTCTTCATGTTAAGGAATCCTTCCATAGCCTCTAATATATTTCTAATAAGATCTGTCTACCCAAATCATACACAACAGAAATTTCAGGTGTGAAGCCTTTCTAGTTTTTCCAAGCCATGGCGGCCAAAATCCCTTCTGGTATATACATTTACATTCCTGATGGAGAGAAATATTTCCTTATGAGATAAAAAAAATGCTTGTGCAGCTGAGGTTAATGAAGTGAGGATGGTTGCAAAACTGAAAAGGAACCTGGTAGGTCATAAAGATGCATTTGTTCCTTTTAGTGTGAATGGCACCAAGTTATTTAAAACAACAGGCAGTAGATTCTAAAGTGGAGTTTCCCATTCCTTTCTTCTGGGGTTTCTGTGGGACTGTGCCACTATTTTCTACCAGGACGCCAAGTAGGGAATCAAACTCCCAACTCCTGGTTCTGCAGCCAGAAACCTAGAAGATCAAGCTGTGTGTGTGTGTGTGTGTGTGTGTGTGTGTGTGTGTGTGTGTGTGT
>JAHTLZ010000054.1:2521652-2537041 GCA_023846285.1 Phrynocephalus versicolor
GATTTTTTTGTCAGTTTCCAAAACAGCATGGAATGTGTTGGCCAGATGCTGAGTCCTTGAAAGGAAGGGGGTGGGGCTTTGATAAACTGTCACCAGTTAAATGGGAATATTGCTTTCTGCTTTTAAATATAATCAAGGGTTGTCTGCAGATTCTGACAATTCTCTTATCCCTGATAATTGCCTTACTCATTTTGTGAAATTAGTTCATGCTTGCAGGGGAAAGAAAAAGGTACTTAGAACCAGGAGTGTATTCCACTGCCAAAAAAAAAAAAAAAATGGAAGCAAGTAATTTGATCTGATACTCTCTGGAGTAATTACTTGATCAACTGTGATTGTTCCTGATTAAGAAAGTGCAGATGTTCTCCCAGTTAGTTAAAAGTTCCAAGATGCTTCTGAAGTTGAACTGGGTTTTTTTACTATTTCCTAGGGAAAATAAGAGGCTGAGGCTATTATGTTACATTTGTTCCCCTGGGGGTAAGCTCCACTTATCTTTACGGCCTTCCTTTTTGAGTCGGTGTGCATGCAGGGTTGCCCTGTTGTTGTTTTTCTGTGTAAAAAATGGCAGCTCAAAACAACAAAACACTCCTGCTTTCCCTTTAACGAACATACCATGAATCACGGAGTCTTTAGAAGTCAGTTGCTACCTGGACTGTACAGCAGAGATCTCTGCCTCTTGGGAGGTGGTGGAGAGAAACCAGCACCGGACTCTCATGTTCTCATTTACCATGCAGATCATTGCTAATAAAAGGTCCTTTCCCAGTCACCTTTTTGGGGATAATAACTCCCAGAACTCTCTAGCAAAGGTTGACCCTATTGACCGTGGAGATCTAGGAGACCATCATTTCCCAAAGCCAGGTCCTGTGTTGTGATACAAACTACAGGCTTACCTTTGGGGCCTACCTGGTTCTTGTTCTAGATTATTAGAGCTGTAATGGAGAGGATCCAGACCTATCCTTGAAACCTGCCTCATGGAGGACTCATACCCCTGGTCCACCTCTGAACTGTCTTTTAGTATTGTGGGAGAACATAGCCAGATCTGATTTGATGACCCCTATTTGAGCCTGCTCATTGGGCTCCTGCAAGCCCACTTATCTCCCCCCTTTTTTTTTTTGCTGTTCCTAGAGACTTTGTTTCCAAGTTGTTGACCTATCTTGCCCTGATAAGCGAGGAACTCAATTTCGACTTCCCAAATCGAAAAAGCAGAAGCAATGTTTTACTCCAGTTTTGGCACCATCACCCAATCACTCCTTAAAGTTGACCAAATTTTAACATTATAGAAATGCAGTGGCTTCTCTTGAGATTTGTGCTTGTTGGCAGGGGAGAAGAATGCCCCCTCTTTGAAATGAAACAGCTCCGTATTGTTCTGTTTCTAGCATTTTCTTCCTTGCTGTTGTTGTTTGGCGGGAGGGAAGGGTGCCTAGAAGATCACCCTAGCTCCTCACGTTAGTTTGAAACATTGGGATTCAAATTATGTCAACAGTGCAACTATGTTCTGTATGTCTTCTTCAGTGATAATGGGAATGCTGTGTTCGTCTGTCAGTCGTAATCTCCAAGGTGAAAAGGCAAGCTTAAAAGAGTAGCAATGCAAGAGGGTATGAAATGCTTCAAGTACTACACTGAAGAAACATTGAGCTATGGGAGAAACTATGAAGACCGTGTTTTCTTTCATAAGGTGGATTCAGTCTCCCCATTTGGGAGAGCCATAGGTGCTTTGCCTATTCCACCGGCAATGGCTGCACCATCGACCTCCCTGCAGGCTGCCGATCTGAAAGCTCCTGTGATTGACAATAAGTCCTACAGGCAAGGAACTTGGCAGGTCTCTGAGCCTTCCTTCTGGGGTGGCTGCTCCCTATGAAAAAAGCTAAGTTTTCAGAAACTTAGAATGCCCAATATCTCTTCAAACTCTGGGGAGATGATAGCGTGGAGAACCTTTCTCTTACGAATTTGGAAGGAAGCATATTGCAGGTTTAGGAAAAGGTTTTATTCAATACTGGCCAATAGAGGTGGCCCAAAAGGTCATCTACAGAGCCAAATATAGTACATAACTACCAATTTTTTCCATATATAAGACATTGCAATGTGTAAGATGACCCCTCATTTTTTGAAATTAACACTACAGTTTTGCATCCACAACATTCTCTCCTCAGCTTACTTAAGACTCTCAATTTTTAGTCTAACAATTTCAGACAAAAATATAGTCTTAAACGATGGGAAACACACAAAAGACCATAAAACGGTTCCTCAAGATTGGCATGTTCCTTTGAATGGTCTTCCCTTTGCCAATTCCTTGGTGGCGTTACACTGCCTATCATTATGTGATTGCCAGATCCAAATATATATGGATATATTTCAAAGATGCAATGAGGGGAATCTCCAAAATAGCTGCAACTAGAGATGGGCACGAAACGAACAATTTTTCGTTTCCGTTTTCATTTTTTCGTTTCGTTACGTAATGAAACGACAAACGAATTTTGTCTCTAAAATGAAACGAAATGAACAGAAACACCGGAAATTTTGTCGTGCGTTTCGTTTCCCTTACTGCAATATGAGTGAATTGCTTAAAATCCTAAAAAAATCACAAAAATTGAAATAAATGGTAATGAAATGGTAATGAAACAAACGAAAATGAAAACAATTTTTTTGCAAAAATTCACGAAAAATGGAAATGAACCGAAACGGACCCTCCAAACGACAAACGAAATGCCATTTTTTTTATTCGTGCCCATCTCTAGCTGCAACCTGGAAACGTCATGCCTGTGTGCGGTGCATCTTTCTTGTCCATCACAGCCGGAGCTTTCAGAGGCCAAAGACACCTGCTTGATCTGCATCCCTCAGTGGCTGCAAGAATGTATGCCTAAAGGCATAAAAAAGAGGAGATGGCTAGCCTGCATCCCACCCAAAGTGTAGTACATGAAGCACATTCTGCGAACGTTGAATTTGAGCTGACATGGGCTCTCTTACACACAGCCTTTGCCTAGCTGGCATGCAGTGGGGTATAGGAGGAAGATTTGTCCTTGTGCATTCAACGTCCTCCCAACGGAGGCCAACACAACCCATCCATACCCTTTCTCAAGCATTCTCAGGCCTGTCCCCAAAAAGAGAGGGCACACCTCACCAAAGAAATCAGACACCAAGATCCACACCGTTGAACGCAGTCATTGCTAGGTGCAGAATTCAAAATTAGAAATTGTTTTGCTCACAGTTTTCAAGGAGTTATAGAAAGGGAGCAGAGGAACCTGTGAGCTTCCTGAGTTTGCTATCCGGAGCTGCCAACCTCAAACTCCTTGATATAGGTAAAGGTAAAGGTTTCCCCCCGCACATGCGTGCTAGTCGTGTCCGACTCTAGGGGTGGTGCTCATCTCCGTATTCAAGCCAAAGAGCCAGTGTTGTGCAAGTCCATGGCCACATGGCCGGCGTGGCTGCAACGAAACACTGTTTTACCTTCCCGCTTTTTACAGCGGTACCTATTTATCTACTTGCGTTTACATGCTTTCGAACTGCTAGGTTGGCAGGAGCTGGGGTTATCAGCGGGAGCTCGCTCCTCTGCATGGCACCTGGGATTCGAACCGCCGAGCTGCCGACTTTGCAGCCAACAGTTTATAAGCCCTTGCAATTCAAAAACATGGAGATTCCCCCCCCCCCCAAAGATGATGATCTTCTGGAAGTCCCTGAAGTAGAGGACTGTGATTGATAAAAAGAAGACCCAGGGCCACCACAGGGTCCGTAGAAGTGGAGCGTTGTCATGTGTGCCAAAGGATCCATCTTTGTCTCTTATGGTGGCAATGGTGAGAATGGAGGAAGTGACATTTCTCCCAAGCCTGCTCCACTGTATGGACAACCGGAATGTTGAAGGCTGTATTTAAGCTGAGCCCATGCCAAATGAGTGCATAGATTTCAAGTTAGAAAGGAAGGAGAATGGGAAACACATTTTCATGGAATGTTGACCAAATGTTTGCATTTCCAAATTTTGTTCTGATTTATTCACTCCACTTTTTGTTCTTAAACCCTTGAGTCTCTAAGAGTTAGGGTTTTTTTTATGACTGGTACAAATTTTAATTTTTGTTACTGTTGATGACAGTTCTTCCTCTTCCCTCCAATTTTCTTTTTGTTTAGATTAATAATAATAATAATAATAATAATAATAATAATAATAATAATAATAATAATAATAATAATAATCAAAATAATAATCAAAATGTTCAACAACTGTAATGTTGCATGTTGAAAAAAAAACACAAATGCCAGTGTGGTAGAACAGATTGACTTGGGGGGTGTTAAATTTTGCACACCTGTTTTGATTTGTAATTATTATCATTTTGTTGACCAAATCTGCATGTCATTAAAAAAGAAAAAAGAAAAAGAAAAAGAGTGATTCACTTTGTTTTCTCACCGTTTTTGTTTTAGTTTATTTTCTCCCCGCGACATGATGACACAGTTCCATTGATTTGGATTTCTTTTCTTTTCTTTCCTTTCCTTTTTTCTTTCTTTCCTTTCGTTCGATTTCTTTTCTTCCGTAGTGACAAATTTAGAGAAAAAAATCCAAAAGGTATTTGGTGTTCGTTCTTTGACATTCTTCAGGAGGGATTGGATTCTGTTACTGGCGGGGGCGAGGGAGGGGGGCAGTGATTCACACTGAGCACTTGATTAATTGCACATCTCAGTAGGATTATAATTTTGTTTTGTTTTTCCTAATTTGCATGTTACAGAAATGAAGAAAGAATAGGAAACTAATAAATTAAAGAGGGAGGAAGAGGGAGGGAGGGAGGGAGGGAGAGAGAAAGAGAGAATTTAAGCAAAGAAGTGGTCATTGACTGAAATAATGAAATGCATGTTATTTTCCCCTTCTTCGTCCTGCATGTAGGGATTTGGTTTCGTTACTTTCGAAAATAGTGCTGATGCCGAAAGGGCGAGGGAGAAATTACACGGCACCGTGGTAGAGGGCCGTAAAATCGAGGTGCATGTTCAAAATATTTTCCTTTTCATCTTTTTTATAAATGTCTGCCTCACTCTCATTTAATGTTTCAGATGCATCCTTAGCGTCTCTTGTCTGCTGCCCTGTTCCTCTCCCATGGTTTTCTTTCTAGAAACATATATACATATATATTTATTTATGTATATTTGTATATTTATATTTATTTATTTATATATAAATAAAAATAATCTGGCCCCACCTGATTCTTTTTTTAAAATTTTGATTTTGATTTCCAATTGCTTTTGTTATTCTTGTCATCCCAATTTTCGCCGAATGTCGTACGACGAAAGTTCGGCAAGCTTGATTCTTTTGCTGTGAACTGACAGGTTTTGTAAGCCAATGGGTGCAATAGATTTAAAAACGAATGATTTTATCCTCCAAAACTGAGTGATGAAGCAAAATGATGAGGTCATTTTGGTTTGATTATACTTTATTATTTCTTCTTCTTTTAATTTCCCCCTGCTTTTATTTTGACTGCAAGGTTGATGCAGGATCTACAGTGGCCTTCAAAATTATTCCGATCCAAACTCTGAAGAAATTGTGTGAAAATGAAGAAGATTCAAATCTTTTTTTAAAAAAAAATTCGAATGTGTAGCAAATGGCATCACAATGCCACAGAAAGGCATCTTTCCATTCTGGACAAATGCCCGGTTGTATTTTTCCAAAAATATATTGAAATTCTCCATTTCATGATCAAATAGGGGCCCCGATACGATTTTGACCCTTCCACTAGATCCTCTTCAACATTGCCTGAATTGTGTTCTGAATTAAATTTTGTAATTTAAAAAAAAAGCAAGAAAGAGAGAGAAAGAAAGAAAGAGAGAGAGAGGGAAAAATACCAATTGAAAATGCTGTCATATTTTGAGTAAGATGTTGCATATTTTCCCTTTCCGTTTTCCACCCTTTCGACGGTAGCACTTAGGGCCCTCACCAAAATCTCAGTAACCATGGTAACTGTATACATACCCCATGCTGGCGATGGTGCTGAATGGTAAGTGGTGAAGTCCATCTGCCGTTTCACGTCTCTTTTTAAAAGCGCTGATCTATATACCACGTGGATTTTTTTGACTTGTTCGTATTAAGTTTTCTTGACGCCTTCTATATATTTATTTTTTCCTCTCTCGGTACGCCTGTAAATTGAGTGTCCGTTTTTAAGCCTGGGAGACACTGACTGGATTGAGGATTGTGCACATCTTACTCAGATTGTTAATTCCATATTGTGTTAAATAATGCACCCTATTTTTATCCTTTTGTTAGCTGTGGTTTGGAAAGCTTGAATGATTTTGTTAGTTTTCTTGCAATGAAAAAACAAGGCTCATGACCCCCAGTGTTGAATGCTCCATGTTGCTTTTCCAATGGTTCTTATATTTGAAAGGGTTTATGTTGCACAGTGCTAAGGTTTGTTTATATTTTCTTTTCTATTCTGTTCTGTTCTGTTTTGACTTTTACTTTCTTCCCTTGTACCTTGTCTCTTCCCCCTTTCTATTCCACTGCATGGTCCTTCATATGGTTCTTTTTGAGGGGGGGAAGTGTTTTTAAATATTTTATCATTTCAGTGTTACCATGGAATAAGCATGCTCTTAAATCTTCAATTATGCAACACCTTTTTTATAATTTGCTTTTAATGCCACTTTATTAAAGTTTAAAGGAGATGATGTTATTTTATTGAAATGATTTTTGAGTTTTATAAATTGGTGATGAGAGTAAATGTAATTATAAATCCTTTGATTTTGTTATGCACCTTCTGCTTAAAAAAATAAACAATTAAGTTCTTTTATTTTGGGGAAGTATAAATTAAATTGCATTTTTACATGACTAATGCCAATAGTAATGCATGTTTTTCATTAGTATCATGGCTTCTTTTTTATTAGTATTATTATTGTTGTTGTCATTACCATTGTACAGGACCGGTCGTGATTTGTTTTTCTATGTGCTTAGGTAAATAATGCAACAGCTCGTGTCATGACGAATAAGAAGACGGTCAATCCATATACGAACGGTAAGATTTTAAAAAAAGGTATTCATATTCCAGCTATTTTTTTCCACTTGACTTTCACTATCTGCTCCTTGGTCCAGGATAATGATTGTTTTCAGTAGAAGGGGAGAGTAACAAACCAACAAACCACACAACAAACAAGGTCAAGATCCTGAATAAATGTTGCCTGCTACTACCTGTTTGGAAAACTGGACCTCAGAGAAGATGCATGGGATCTTCCCCATAGGCTGGGTTGTCATCTTGAAGAATGATCTTTCTTAGGCCGTGGTCACACCTGGGTTTTGATTCTGATCTTCTGAAGGTCCGGCTTTTCCTCTTCGTCCCATCACATGATTTAATATGTGGGACAAGAGTTCTCACATCCAAAGCTGGTTTTTTATTTTAAAGTGCAGTTCAGCCCCCTTGGCCAGCAGGTGGTGCTAGCATTTAAAAAAAAATGGACCACTTGGCTGGGGAAAATTAATGCTTAGAGCATCCGATTGAACTTCCTGTTGCCGATCGGCCCCAGGAACAGCCAGTTGGTGCTATGAAAAAAGAAAGAAAAAGAAACCCAGATCATCTGCATGGCCCCACGGCATCTGCCTCCTTAAAAGCTGGATTTTCAAAGTGAGGCAAAAAAATCCCCTACCTCCTGGGTAAGTCATAGAAACCTTGCTTAAGGGAACATTACCGGGTTTTCTTTTTTCTTCCCCCCCCCCCCAAAAAAAAGCCTGCTGGCCGTGGGGAAGGCATTTTTAGATCCAGTTTATCTGGTAATTTAAACTGCTTTTAAAGGGACGTAGGACCGGGGCCTTAGTGGGCTAAGAAGATTGCCCTTGTGCTCAGAGGTCTTAGAGCTGCCAACGGAATTACAATGTGAGCAGGGCTCTGCTAGCAGAAGAGCCAAAAAATCAGAGTAACAGAGGAACAGCAGGGGAGAAATTGAGTTACATCAGATTGAAACCCCTCAAAGATCAGGCTCACAGTCCCTATGCCAGTAGTTTAGTTAGTAATTTGCCACCCAATTGGAAACAACTTGTAGTGACCCTCAGATGGCTTTCAAGGTATATCAGATAGGACCAGTTTTACCAGTCCCACTTGGAATTTTCATGTAGTGGATGTGGAAGTGGAGATTGGAACCCTGGTTTTCCAGAGTCCTAGGATGTCACTTTAGCCACTGCACCACATTGCCATTTCCAGTCTCCTTTGGCTGGGAAAGGTGGCGCGTCAAGATAGTCTCAGCTGGCTTGATGTCAACTCAGCCAGCCTGCTGCCATCTTGATTGGTTAGGGCTGTGCCTTAAGGGCATAGCTATGGGGACTCTTCCACCGAGTGGTTCCAATGAGCGATGGGGGAGAGCTTCCTTTAGTTCTCACTTACATCCTCTTCATTCATTTCTGTTGTTTTTCTGGAGTGGGCAGTTCAGTTGACAGGGTGTTAACCACTGCTCAGGATATGGGTCCAGTAGGTTCAGAATATGTCCTTCCATACCCCTCTTATTTTGACAAGAACGTACGGAACCTGAGCAATTCTTTACAAGTGCACACAAACAGGGAGATGAGTGGAATCCATGCAATTAGGGGTGCAACCATTTGTACAGAAGACAAAACTGGTCAAGAATGCATATTTGGGGGTGGGGGAGAGAGAGAGATTAATAGGACAGGCTGTGAAATGTCCCATGTGGTGTTATTAGGGCAACAGATCAAGCTAAGAGTTGAAACAATGAGAATCTTGCGGTGAAACTAAACAATGGGTTCATCAGGGTTCATCATAGATTTATAAAGAGGCAAAATGACACTTGCTGACTTATTTTCTATACCCTTCCTAATAATTCCTAGCATTGAGTTTGCTTTTCTAACCTGCTGCATCACACTGTTACACCTTTAAGTGTCAACTCTTTTTAGAGATCTGCTGCTAATTATCCAGAAATGTACTTGTTGTTCCAATCTTTCAAAACCCCAGAAGTTCTATAGAAGAAACCATCACCACCACCACCAGTTCACCGGTGTGGGATTTGATGATTTTTTTTTCTGTCTAAAAATCCAATCTTTGGCTGCAACATAAATGGAGTTTTCTATTATCAAGTCTTTGGGAGTTGCTTTTTGGTCTTTCAGTCATTCCGCCAAAGTTTCAGCACGGGGCATATTGAAAACTTTCTGTTTGGCTTGTTTCCATAACCCTGCAATGTTCTGAAAAACAAGAGAGGATCTTATTTCCCTGACTGTCCTCCGGAAAAAGACAAAAGAGAAACTTTGCACAGTGGATCAATAAGGACAGCTCTCCATTCCCAGCCATGTCAAACATCAACTGTGAAATAAGATGGACCTTCTTCCCCCACAACCCGTTTCTGCCTGCCCCCATATCACCAATCTCATTAGCGAGATGGTTTTCCCTCTTCAAAAGTGGGGCAAAGAGAAGCAGGCAGCTTTATTTTTTAATGACTCTGTCATATGTATCTCCCCACGTCGTGGTAAAATGAAAAATAAACTAAACGAAGAGTTCTCCGTTTGACATACAGTTGCTGAGCTAGGTGTGGAAATTCACAGAGGAAAATGCTTTGAAATGCCTCCCCACCACCACCACCATCATCCCAGTTCCTTGTTCCTTACCATCATGCCTCAATCCTGACCTGAATAAAAGCGCCACAAATGAGCATAATTTTGGAGACTCGGTCAAGCCTTTCCTAAACTTGTTATCTCTAGGTCTCCATCAAAACTCGAGAGAAAATAACAGAATAATTGATAGAGTCAACCCATCATTTCGCAACAAATTATCTGAATATTGTATTGGTTGGGAGTGTTTGGGGAGAGGGGCTTTTCCTATTTCTGATGCTATCATCCTATCATTTCACTCCCAGTGACCCCACAACCCTGCAGTCTTGTTCATGAGGACTAAAGATGGCCACAAACCAGACTGTCACTATGGATGTGTGTTCAGAGGTAGTGGCAGGAAGGCAGACACTGCTTTTGAACATCTGGGTGACAAGTGGAGGCTCAGAGGCATTGTCTGACCTCTGGCAGGGATGCAGGGAAGCAGGGCCACTGCCTATAATGAGACAATATATTAGAGTATGTGCATTAAAAGATGAAATTTGCCAATGAACATTTTTCCTATAGAACTAAAAGAGCAACAGTATATTTCCACAACTTATTAGGCCTTCCTTCCTTCCTTCCTTCCTTCCTTCCTTCTGTCCACTATATCCTTCCTTCCTTCCTTCCTTCCTTCCTTCCTTCCTTCCTTCCTTCCTTCCTTCCTAACCAAATGAAAGGAAAGAGGAACATATGCACAATATAAGAATAGGCCAGGGAAACGTATTAGTGTAGGGAGGCTGCTTAGCTCAGTGAAATTAGGTATTTGATTGCAGACCCAGAGGCTGGAAGTTCAATTTCCCACTGTGTCCCCATGGAAAAGAACCAGCCTGTGTTGCCCTAGGCAAGCTGTGTAGTCCCAGAAGAAGGGAATTGTAAGCCGCTTCGGAGTGCTCCATACCTACAAAGCCCCGGGGAAAGTCTGCCGTGTGGCAGAATGGATTGGATGGCCTGTAATATTGTTGCTTCCATGACCCTGTTTCCGAAAATGGTAGAACAGGCATTCCTGAAGTTCTTTTGTCTCAGTCTTTGAAGCTTAAAGAAATGCATTGTTTACCTGGTTTGCAAAATGGCCGTGTATTCCTGGAATCATTCGATCTCCCATTTTTTTTTGGCCACCTGGCAGAAGTTGGTTCTAACATGTCTTCTCCAGCGCTCCATGCCAACCATTGATTTGATCTCTGTTTACTTATTTTCCCTCCACCACCCTTCCACCTTTCGTAGGATTCATTTAAAAAAAACAAACAAAAAAAACCTGCAGTCTGCTTTGGGTCCCTGTGAGCCCACTATATAAATAAATATTTTTAAATAAAATTAGTAGAGATGGGCACGACTCAAAAAAAAATGGTTTTTCGTTTTTGTTGAGGGGTCCGTTTCGTTTCGTTTCCGTTTCCGTTTTGTTTTTCGGAAAATTTTCGTCTTCGTTTTCGTTGCGTAACGAAACGGAAAACGGAAACGGAAACGGAAAATTTCTGTTTCGTTAGCATTCTTTTCAGTTCAATGTACTTGCCGCAACGAAAACGAAAAACACAGCAAAGTTTTTCGTTTCCTTTCTGTTTCCGTTTTGTTTTTTGGAAAATTTTCATTTTCGTTTTCGTTGCGTAATGAAAACGAAAAACGGAAACGGAAACGGAAATTTCGCTGAGTCGTGCCCATGTCTAAAAATTAGAACTAAAATATAAGTAATTGGATCTCAAATGTCCAGCATGCCACCAGGGTGCTCCAAGCTGACTTCTACCGTGTCTGCTTTGTTTTCTCTACGTATATGCCTGCGTGGGAGATGATATATATTTTCCCTTCCTCCAAAAGTTTCAACCTGAAGGAGATGGGTGTTGTGACAGCAAGACAAATTCACAGAATCACACCCACAGTGGTGAATTTACCTCTTCCAACCGCTAACACGGGGTTCCTTGGCAGCTTCTCACTCGTATATGTCAAGTCTCTCCTCACACTTGATTAACCCACACAGTTATGGGCCAGCACATACCTCATCGACAAGACTAAGTAAAGTTTAATTGCTGTTATTTTCATGATGAATGAAGTCTTTCCGGTGTGAGCTTCGCCAAGTTAGATGATACAGCCATCAAATCGGGCGGGCGAGGAAAATGAAAAATGAGAGCGACTTTCAGCCGAGATCATCAATCTGCGTCTTGGAGAATACCAATTCCCTCCTCCCTTTCCTGGACAAATTGAGGTGCCATTAGTATAACTTAAAATCAGAGAGTATCTCTCAACCTCGGTGACAGAAAGGGCTGACGGATGTGCAAAATCAGATATTGGGCTGCAGAGACGGGAAATAATAATGATACTACAGAAAATTAGGCTTCCTGTAATTCGGGTTCTTTTTTAAAAAAACTTTTCTTTTCTTTTAATTAATCAGTGGGCTTGGGAAGGTGGAAGTGGATTATTCCAGAAAGTGTAAACTAGCCTTGATGTAATATTTTCTTAAAGACATACAGGATGCTTGTGAGCTTTCAGAGCAAAATATACAGGGCAGCTTGTCAAAATCTCGCTAAACTCTTTGAAATTACTTGATCAACGAGAACAAGACAATGTTTGCATCTTGCTCCCATTGAGTGTTCTGAAGAGCGGGTAGGAACCAGGCAAATGAACGGTTTCCATTGAAGGCAAGTTCATGCACAGGCATACACACACAATAAGCCCAATAGGGGAGGCTGTTTCATTGGACAGATACAAACAACCCATCCAGTGCTTCTTATTCGGCAACAACATTCCTCCCATTACACATGGGCACTGGTTAGTAGCTGGGGAAATATTCCATCTTCTCACAAGGAAGGGATGGAGGGGGAAACCCCAGTGTTCTGCAATTTCTGTTACAAATCCACTGGTACCCTCCTTTTAAATGGTTAATTCATTATCTCGGCCATTTTGTATTGCAAAAAATTCATTCACTTCTGAAAGGTGGAAGTTCCCCATAGGAATGCATTGAAAACCAATCAATTCATTCTGGAAGTCAGAAAGGCAAACAAGTGCATTCCATTTAAAATGGTCTTAAACTGAGGCGTCCTCATTTCCAATAATTTCTTTTCTTAAACTGATTTTTTTTTAAAACTGAGGCATTCTTAAACTGAGATACCACTGTATCAGACAAGCCGAAGTTCACATGTGCAATAAAGATGAATGATCCTGACTGTTTATGTGGAAGCTTGTTCTGCGAAGGTTAAACTCTTCCTGTCAATGAAAACATGGTGTCTGCAAACAATCACATTATTTGCCTGCCTGCGTTCTTCAGCATTGTCTAGTGTCACATATCATTCTTGACCATGTAAACCAGCCCTCATCTCTTTTACTCTGGTATTTTCACCTCCCCAGTTTTATACGAGGAATTTTACATGGCTCCTTTTTACTCCATGCGTTGGTTTTTTTTTTTTTTTTAAAAAACTGTTTGGAAAGATTATTTCCATCTCGAGAAAAGAAAAAAATATATTGACCCTATTCATTGCTATTTATTTTTCATTCTGTGTTTCTAAGGATATTAAAGGGATACCAAGCATATAACAGCCTCCAGAATTCCATTATAAACCCATATATATGAACAATCTGTTATAACCGTGAACCTATATTATAACCTTAACTCAATTTTGGCTTTGTATTTCTTTTGCCATAGGTTGGAAATTAAATCCAGTTGTCGGCGCAGTCTATAGTCCAGAATTTTATGCAGGTAAGCATAAAATGTTATTGTGGTTCACAGTGGTGTGGAACATGTTTACCCCGACCGACTTCTTTTTAAAAATGTTGCTTTCAATTATATTTCTCATCCTCTATGGGAAGCCAAGCACACCGTTGATTTTTATTCATTAAGGAAGGGACATAAAAACGGTGCTTTGTTATTTGCAGCTTAATAACCCTGAATTTGGCTTGGCTCAAAGCACTGACTACTTAATCAGGACGCTGCACTCAGAACTCCATATCGCTATGGACGATGTGCCTGCGAAGGCCTGTATCAGGTGTCCAGACTTCATGTGCTTTCCCCATTCCATCTGCTGGAGCCCTTACAACCTGTCCTGGAAACTCTGGTGCTGCGGGAATTATTTTGGCATTGATGTTTAGCCTTAGGGAAAACACCTGTAAAGTTCAGAGCATGGCACCCAAAACTTTAAGGACCTCTCCCAGTCGGTTCCTAATACATATTAAACAGCATGGGATTTAGAATAGAAGGCTGTGCTGGCCCACAGTTGAGTGGCCAGAGGACCGAGCCAAAGTTCACTGCAATCATATCTGTCTGAACTGGTTCTGAAGATAAGAATGGAGCCACTGTAGTGCAATGTCTACCACTCCCAACCCACAGAGCCTCTTCAAAAAGATAGCATGACAACAAGCTGCCAAGAGGCCCAGGAGGATTAAAAGAACCAGCCTCCCCCTGTCTTTATCCTGGAATGGCCCTTCAATGAGAGCAGCTAAGACCATTTCGGTACCAAATCCTGGACTGAACGCAAACTGAAAGGGGCAAGACCAACCGTTCCCCCAAAACATCTGGAGCTATCCAACCACCATACTCTTAAGCACCAGAACCCCCAAAAGTACACAGTGGGGCAGTTGTTGGTATATAACTCTGTCTCCAGAGACAACCTTTCCATGAGACCATTTACCACCTCCTTGGCCCAGCCCAGTCAACCCCATGTGTGTGTTGTGTCGTTATAGTCATGACCAACTCTTCGTGACCCCATGTCCGTGGAGTTTTCTTGGCAGGAATCCTGGAGTGGTTTGCCAGTTCCTACTCCAGGAGCCTACAGCATCTGGTATTCCCTGGTGGTCTCCCATCCAAGGACTAACCAGGGACAACCCTGCTTAGCTTCCAAAATCAGGCGAGATCAGCTGTGCTTAGGACATCTAGTTCTGTGGTTGCCAAGAAATCCCGAGAGGGTCCTGAGAGGCAGGGGTTCTGAACAGGGATAAACTGAGTACCTCAAATGGACTAAGTTAGGTGTCCAGATAAGTTGAAACTGGATGTCCAGTTTCCTCTGCATAGGGACACGAAAACAGGGATGTTTGCAAGTAACCATGAAAAGGTGAAGGTTGTGCTTCCAGTTCTGTCATGGATAAGTGGGGCATCATAAGTTTCCATTCTCCAGTGGAGGTACCTCCTAAGTGGAGGCTGCAGAAGCAAATGATGGAACCAGCAGGAAGGAGTAAGACGTTAAGATCTAATTAACCAATTTGTTGTGAGAGCTTGAGACAGGCCCTGGTAGCTATATTCTAATCCAGTGGTGATCACGCCTCAAACCTGCAGAGTCTCGTTGCCTTTACTGTTGGAATTCTGAGGGACACCAGGTGGGACAACAATAACATACGTGTCTACACCAGTGTTTCTTGAACTTGGGTTCCCCTGTTGTCCTTGGACTACAGTTCTCAGAAATCCTGGCCAGCACAGCTTATGGTGAAGGCTTCTGGGAGTTTTTAGTCCAAGAAGAACCTCTGAGAATACAAGGTCGAGAAACACTGGTCAAGACCAAAGCTGAGCAATAAGAAACACAGTAGCTCTGAACATATTTTCAGAGCAGAGGTTTGTGGTCATCTTAAAACAGCAACAAGATGGAAACTAAATAAAGGGAGGCATTTTTAGAGTTGGAAACCCATGTGCTTCTACTGCAAATCACCCAGTGATTTTGGGGAGTGGTATCGGGCAATTTATCATCATAATTTATGAATTAAAAAGCAACTTAAAAACACAACAACATGGGCCTAATCAGTGGCAAGCTGTTCTTCCGGAACCAATCAACAGCTGAAACAGCTGGTCTCATCTCCTCTGAAAGGGGGTTTCAGATGTCCATGTTATGCAGATAGACAGACAGACAGACAGACAGACAGACAGACAGACAGACAGACAGACAGA
>JAHTLZ010000054.1:2537051-2600128 GCA_023846285.1 Phrynocephalus versicolor
AGATAGATAGATAGATAGATAGATAGATAGATAGATAGATAGATAGATAGATAGATAGATAGATAGATAGATAGATAGATAGATAGATAGATAGATAGATAGAAATACTCTAAAATTAGTAAATGCATACATAGTTTGGGATCTCTCTCTCTCTCTCTCTCTCTCTCTCTCTCTCTCTCTCTCTCTCTCTCTCTCTCTCTCTCTCTCTCTCTCTCTGTGTGTGTGTGTGTGTTTGTGTGTGTCTCTCTGTGTGTCTGTGTGTGTGTCTGTGTCTGTCTGTCTGTCTGTCTACATATCTGCCTGTCTTGCTGCCCTAGGGACTTAAGTGAGCTCACAGCAGTTAATGTAACACAATAAGGACCATTACAAGCACTATGGATTGCACAATTAAAACCAATTAAACACAATTAAAACCAATAAAAACACATAACAGTACATTTGAAAAAAAATATTGAAATGCATAGTTGAGCTTGACGTTATGTTAAAAACCTTTTTTTACCCCTCCTTTCTCCTTAACAAGGACCCAAGTGGGCTTATATAATTAAAAGACAATATTTAACTAAAAACGTTAGTTAATTTCTGAGAACTGTAGTCCAATTAAAAGACAATATTTAACTAAAAACAGTTACAGTTACTACAAAGGATTAAAAACACACACACTAAAAGACAATAAACAATAGCAACAGCTAAAGCACATTCAAAGCAATCCAGGACAGCCATCCATTTAACAACCCTACACAGGCAGCCAGTGGCAGAGGGGAAGCGTTCCTTTAGAGCAGGCATGTCCAAACTTCAGCCCTCCTGATGTTTTGGACCACAACTCCCAGAATTCTAAGCTCAGATTGCCAATGGCAAAGGACTGTGGGAGTTGTAGTCCAAAACATCTGGAGGGCTGAAGTTTGGACATGCCTGCTTTAGAGGAAGGCCTTCATGTGCTTGTGGAAGGACAGCAAAGGTGGGGGGGGACACCCTGGCCTCCAGTGGAAGGGAGTTCCACAGTCTGCTGGCAGCCACAGAGAAAGGTGCTCTCCCATGTCCCTACCAAATGCACCTGTGAGGGCGGTGGAACTGAGAGAAAGGCTTCCCTGGATGATGTCAGTGCCTGGACGGGCTCATAAAGGGAGGCACAGACCTTGGGAGAAGTTGTGCCCAAACCATGTAGGGCTTTGTAGGTGACACGTGGTTGATTTTTCTTGCATGTGCACGCCTACAGAGGAAAATATTAATATATTAGAGCTGCAGAGCTCGAAGGGACCCAACAAATCATGGAGCCCAGCCCTGGTCAAGAAGAAGCCCCTGGTCAAAAGAATGGATAGGAGCCCTAAAACAGAGTGATATGAAGAGTCCATCTGCCCTTCAACATACATGCATCGTGTAGCCATCCCAGCTAATCATGGCTGAGAAGAGATTATTTCCTCCATCTCTGATCGTTTTGGGTCAAAACGCGAACTCAGAGCCATTCTTCATTTCATCTTCGGCTTTAATTACATCCATCCCAGAATGGTGATGGCAACCTTAATCAAATCGACGATGCAGCCAAGCCAACCATGGCCTCCCTTGGATTGATAACTCACCGAGAAGGCGACTCAGAGCAAATGGCTTCACGTTAATGACAAGTTCCATAGTCTGTCTATAACATCCCCATCGATTTCTTCTCCAGCTTATATAAAATTAACTGCCCAGGTTCTAATTGCCTTCAAAGAGTAGGCCAAGAAGAGTTCACATATTTTGTACATTAAAATCAATATTTTCAATCTCTCCGGAAGGCAATTTTATGAATTTAGTGGACTTTCCTTCTAACATTTATTTTGTTTCTTAATTATAAAATGGCAAGCTATTGATTTTGGCACGTAGCCTGATTTTATAGCTGACGCTGGGGTAAAATATTTCATTTCTCATTGTCCTAATGAGAATATTTCGTTACTATTTGAGTTTTATTAATTTAGAGGCATGAAATACGGTGCCCGGCCCTACCAATGGAAGATGAAGATCTTTCTAATGACGGCGCTCTCATTACTGATACTTACCTGAGGCTCATGCATAGCTGAATTCTAAGAAGAAAGAAGGGTTACGGGTAGAGATGGGCACGACTTAGCGAAATTTTCATTTTCGTTTTCATTTTCGTTACGTAACAAAATGAAAAACAAAAAAACGGTTCAAAAATGGAACGAAAACGGAAACGAAATGACTAATTTTGAGCCGTTTTTCATTTTTCATTACTGGAAAAGCACTTAATGGAGCTAAATGGCAAGAAACGAAAAAATTTTCATTTTCGTTTTCGTTTTTCGTTTTTGTTATGTAACGAAACGAAAACAAAAAAATTTGAAAATTAGCTCACAAAAATGGAAACGAAACGAAACGGACCCCTAGACGAAAACAAAAATGAAAACGAAAAATTTTTCTGACTCGTGCCCATCTCTAGTTACAGGTCAATTTCTATGGATAGTTCAAATCACCTCCTATTTTTACCTATTTGGATACTCACTGAAATCATATTTATATTGGTTTGATGTTGTTTATTCTGGAGTCATCTGCTGTTTTGTGGCCTTATTCGGCCATGCAAAGTATGAGCTGACAAGGACAAAGCATTTCAAATGACAGAGAGAGAGAGAGAGAGAGAGAGAGAGAGAGAGAGGCAGGCAGGCAGGCAGACACAAGTGGGCAAGCTTGTGCAATGGTTTGGTTTGTGTGTGTGGTTTGTTTTGTGATTGCTTTGCAATTTAGCAATCCCCCCCCCAAAAAAAAAATTGCTAGCATTTGTAGGTTTGTGCTTGGTTTCATTTTTGCACCTACAACCAGTATTTTGCCCAACAAACAGCATTCTCCTGACCACATGCCTTTTTCTTTAAAATACCCAAAGGACCAGGGCTGGGTGAACACAAAAGCGGCTGGTGTTTTCCATCAGTAGACCGGAGTTTTGTTGTCGTCGTCGTTCTTTTCTTGTCCTGTCCTTATTAATTCGTTTTCCTTGGGGATTATATTTTTATTTTTATTTTGACAGCAGCTTGGTTGTAACAATCTTTTCCATTAAGGACCAAGTGTTTGTGATGTCCTTCTTAGCTACCTAACCTGAATGGCTTAGGGCAGTGGTGTCCAAACTTCATCCCTCCAGATGTTTTGGACCACAACTCCCAGAATTCCAAGCCTGTATTGCCAATGACAAAGGTCTGCAGGAGGGCCAAAGTTTGGTCACCAGTGGCTTATGGCAACGCCAAGCCTCTCGTTCCATAGCCAGATGACTAAATCACTGAGATCTCTTTAGATCCAAGAGATCTAAAGAACCTCTGGGCTGTTTATTGTCCCTCATAATTGTGCACCACCTTGGGTCCTTTTCCAAGGAGAAAGGTGGGGTAGAAATATTCAAAATGAATAAATAAATAAATAAATAAATAAGTAAATAAATAAATAAATAAATATCGAGCAGTTTTTAATAATAACTTTAGAACTGCAGAGCTGGAAGTGATGCCTCTGGATCATCAAGTCCAGACCCTGTCAAGGAGGCCCTGTGGAGAATCAAATTGAACTCCTGACCTCGGGCCCCAAAGTCAGAGACCTAAACTACAGGTGTATCCAGCCAGCTCTGAATAATGATGATAAGCTACAGCGAAGTGCATAAGGACGGTGCAAGTGGAAGAACATGAAGCCCCGATACAGTCGTTGCATTTTGGACTTCGGTGCTGCCGCGTTCCAAAGAAAAACGCGACGCGGAATATCCAGATGACTGGGTTGTTAGCGGGAAGGGGTTTGTGGGTTCTTGTTCTTGTTTTGTTTTCCTTGGCTACTAAATGATGAAAAATTTGGCCACTTTGGGAATAAAGAATGATATATCGGCGGAGAAACTGTTGATTTAAAATATCTTTAATCTTGATAAATAACTTTTTTAAGGAAGAGAAAGAGGAGAAGGTTATACAAAGCTGTCAAGCTGGCACTGATGGATGGCGAACGCGCCCGTTTCTCAATTGGCGGTGAAGACACATACCACAAGGCATAACCGCATTGTACATCATATCTGCCAGCTCATTTCTTTGATTAAATATTCCATCAGTGCAGGCTATAAGGCGGTAAACCTTAACAAGATTCATAAGATGCGCGTCTTGAATACACATAACTCACATCCTTGGATGGAGAGCACCCCGTTTGAGAAAGAAAATTAGAATGGAGCTAAATTACTCTGTAAGACAAGATCAATAGATGGAGGGGCAGGGGGGGAGCGAACCCCCTAATGCAATGCAAATTTAAGATATAGTTATGTCTTGACAACTCCAAGCAGACAATTAAAGTCAAAAGGAGAGCTGGGTAGCGTAAATCAACTCTAAAACCTTGAGCATAATAGCAAACAGTCAGGGCCATTTTGCGAGTGTTGCGGATAGCTGGAATTTCCTTTGTAGGCTTTTGTCTTTGCATATTAAAAGCATTGTCACTAATATAGGGCAAGCAAGATGGGATGGGGCGACAACACAGTCCCTAGCTCAAAATGACTGTCACTGTGTCTTCGCTTTGCCCCACCAGCCCATAAATAATGAGGCAAGACAAGTTCAAGTTGGGAAAAATAGGGCCACAACTATATGGAATAGCAACAGTAATGACTAAATAAACTGGCAAGGGGACCTGAAACCTGTAGTGTCAGGAGGTATGCCATTGTACAATGAGTATTCAGTGAGATTCACTCTTCCAAAGGATGCTGCCCACCTGTTCAGCATCCTTTGGACTTGAGTGAATCTGCTAGCCAGGGAACAGCCCTCGGATCAGCCTGCTATGACCTTGTTGATGCTTAATCCTAACCGTAGCCAGGGTGATTTAATCATCCGAGGGCAGGGTGGCACCTTTGGGTGACTTACGAAGGCTTTAACTGAATCCCTGTATCTCCTGCACTACCCGCCCAGGGAGGTTGCGACCGGCTAACGTTGGGAAGTATACCTCCCCTACGCCGTGAGGAGAATGGGATGGACGAAAACCTGCAGGTACCCAAGGCCAGTGTGGGTACCTGCCAAAAATTCCCATCCGGCCCCGAAGTGACCAGCTAGCCCAATTCTCCAGAATTCTTGGGTCGGCTTTTCACATCAGGGACCCCCAGTTGGGTCCCTTTAACTGCGCTTGGTGACATTTAAAGACGTTTGACACACGTATTCTCAAATGGATTCTCTTACAAATCGCTGGGCTTCTTGTTTTAAAAAGAAGGGTGTGTTTTTTTTAAAGTGGTTTTAAAGCATGGATTGTTGAGAAAGGGAAAGAAAACCGATCATGGGGCGTGTCGAAGCTGATGGTGTACTCCCTATCTAAAAGGAGTGGTTGTCCGGAGGGGGGGGCGGGAATAATATGGACTGTACTGTTTGTGTGATTTAAGGAATAGAAAAGTAAGGAAAACAAATTGTGGGGATAACTATAGGCTGGTGCTGGTGTGCATTGGCAGGTGAACTGTGTGGGAAGTTGCCAGGTCACATCTGGCTGAAGGAGCAGGAAGCTATCTGCAGTCAAGGGGACAGGAGTCAAGGTGAGTAGAGAAGGCAGAGTAGAAAGCTGGATTAAAAGCTTAATAATAAATAAATAAATAAACTGTCAAGTGCCAAACATCTGACCAGGTGGATATGTCTTCTGTTCCTCCCAGTTCTGGCCTGACCCACCTCCAGCATCCTTCCATATGACCAGTCTCTCTGTCATCATAAAGATCTCTTCTCGGGTCTCATTGGGGACAAGTTGGTGGTGACAC
The DNA here is from genome assembly GCA_023846285.1 of Phrynocephalus versicolor. NCBI lineage: Eukaryota > Metazoa > Chordata > Lepidosauria > Squamata > Agamidae > Phrynocephalus > Phrynocephalus versicolor. Next base: position 2,542,759 of record JAHTLZ010000054.1, read on the forward strand.
AGTGTTGGAACCCACCCATCCAACACCTAGTAGAGGTGTTAGGGCAAGAATATCCAGATGTGCCATTTATAGAGATGCCCTGAGAAAAGAAATACTGTCTAGGAAATTATGCATATATTGTTTCCTTTATAAAACGTACAAACAGTATGATAAATAGAGTTCGATTAACCCAGAGTGAGAGTTAAATGTATAACCAATTAAATAATTTTAATCTCTCTGTCTCTCCCCCTCCCTAAAAACAAAACAACAATCAAAAGAACCAAAACCAGCTGTTGGCACTTTTCTTTGAATAATCCTTGTTTTGTTTCCATAATAGTGTACATTTTAATGAAAAACTCATTAGAATGTAACATAGGGCATAATTAATTCTGGGTGATTCTTTCTAAGTAAGTAGCTGGTACAGATGCTGAATTCCATTTTCCACTGGCTTTATTAATTTTTCATACACCAATATTTTAGCTGTAATGCCTTGTAACCGCTCCTCTGAAGTTTTAGAAATGCATTAACTGTCATCAGTGTTGTTAATCTCACTGGGATTTTTTTTTTTTACTATTTGTATGGTAATACTTGAATGCTACATTTTTAAAAAGAATGGCAGAAGCTTTCAGTTTTTTCGACAATGCTTTGAAAAAAAACATTTATGCATAATTAACATTAGTAATATTAAACAATATTGAGTTAATCTGTCTGTATATAGAAAGCAACTTAATTCATTTCACCAACACCATCCTAGAAGACATATAGGCACATATGTATGTATACATTCATCAATTTCAGTATATGAAATAAAACCAGGAGGAGCTACATTTGAAAGAATAATATTCAAATAAAAAATTATTGTACAGTCATAGAACTGGTTATTTGATAGAAGAGTCAAAGACTATATGGCAACATATAAACAATGAAACAATGTAGAGACTTATTAAACAAACCAAAAGTTACTATGTGTGTTGTGTCATTATAGTCGTGACCAACTCTTTGTGACCCCATGTCCATGGAGTTTTCTTGGCAGGAATCTTTTTTTGAAGAGCAGGGGCAAGGCAAGCTGGAAGAACCCTACAACTCACTCCAATAGTCTTTGAGTATTTCAAGGATATCTCCCCAAGATATTTCATCCATGAAGGGAAGAGCTCCACTGTTCTGGCATGGCATGGGGTTGGACTGGATGGCCCTCGAGGTCTCTTCCAACTCTATGATTCTATGGCTCTATGATTCTAAGCCCCAAGTCCTGGGTCCAAGTCTTTGGGTCCAAGTCCCAAGTCCAAGTCTTTGATATCAAGTCCTGAGTTCCAAGCCCCAAGTATGAGTCCCTATTTAAAAATAAGTTCTCCCCTCCCAGAGAAAAGGGAGGGTGGGTGGATTTTGAGCCACAAGTCAAACATGAGTCCCTGAAAATAAACCACTGAGTCACTGTCACAATGTAAGTCGGACTTGGGTGTGAGTCTCACGACTTGAGTCCCCATGTGTGAACACATACACACGGGCTAAAGCAACCTGTTGAATATATCCCAGCAGTATTTGTTTTGTTAATTGTTCTTTATTTACCTTGAACTAAAACCTGTACCATCTGGCAGATCTCCCTTGATTTGTATTCCCGCCTTGAGTAGTATGTCTGTGACGATCCTCCGTCATCAGGTGAGGTTATCCGGACGTTGAGTCATGCCAACTGGACTGCTTTTCCTTGTTTAGGTGGAAACGTTCTGTGACTCATCCAAGTGGTTCTTCAGACTGAAGAAGCTACTTGGATGAGTCGCGAAACGTGTCAACCTAACAAGAAAAGAAGTCCAGTTGCCATGACTCAACTTCTGGACCGCCTTGAGCAGGGGCGGCCTTATAGGCCTCTTCCAACTTCAAGATACTATGATTCTATGATTATTCATAGCTTCACAAGTTTACCATGCTGGGGAATATATATATATTTCTAAATGGACATATGTAAATATTATCAGATTTAGTTTATGTGTTCCCAATCTGAGAAAATACTCTCTTCCACTGTCTCTCTGTCTTTCTCTTTCTCTCTTTCATAGGCAGAGTGTTGCTGTGCCAGGCTAATCAAGAAGGATCTCCCGTGTACAGTACACCCAGTTCATTAGTATACACATCCACAAGTAAGCCATTGTTCCAACACTCTTTTTGATTATTATTTTTTTGCCTGCAAATCATCCACTGCACCATATATCTTCTGCTGAGTTGAATGTGTTGTTAGAGAGATGTGGTTGAAATGCATAGGTACCATATGTTTTTTTTTTAAAAAATCCTGGAACAAACCAGCGTAGAAGGTCTGCTTGGCCTGCAGAACAATTTCAACCCATGGTGTCACCAAAACTTGAGTCTGAAGACCCAGAAAGCAAAAATGGTGCACTTGGAGAATGTTGTGCTAGATGGACCAAGGGTCAGGTCTAGTAAAGGCCAACTTCCTCCATTCCTGGCCTCCCCTTCACATGTTTTGCATTGGATCTCCTCTCCCTTTTTGCATGGCGGCACTGGTGGTTTGACCATTGGAATTTGCAGTCCCGGTAGATCTGCTGTGAACGTTTGTGAGGATGACAGAGGCCAACTTAAGAACTACAGGTTTTCAATAAGGCAAGCAAGATCTGGTGTGCTATTAGGGATGGCATAGATAAATGCTTTGTAGCAATTAAGAGCATGAGTGTATCACCTTGAGGAGCAATGACAATGAAGTCCTCTACGCAGAATCCTACCAATTCTTCTCAATCAGATATATACATAGTTCAAGCAGACGACCTCCTTAGTGATTGTATACCAATACCTTAATGACCCTTTTCCAAACATTATTACTTTTCTAGTATTGTATTCTAATTCAGCAGTATCCATGAAGGATACATAAAGGCAGTCCAATAGTAATAGTCAATAGAGATGAGCACGACTTAGCGAAATTTTCGTTTCTGTTTCCGTTTTTCGTGTTCATTACGTAACGAAATGAAAAATGAAAAACAGTTCAAAAATGGAACGAAAATGGAAACGAAACGACTAATTTTGAGCCGTTTTTCATTTTTCGTTACTGGAAAAGCACTTAATGGAGCTAAATGGGAAGAAACGAAAAAAAAAATCATTTTCGTTTTCATTCCATGAAATGGAACAGTGGGCGGCATACAAGCTAAATAAATAAATAAATAAATAAATAAATAAATAAATAAATAAATAAATTTTTCATTTTCGTTACGTAACGAAACGAAAATGAAAAATTTTGAAAATTAGCTCACGAAAACGGAAACAAAACGAAACGGACCCCCTAGATGAAAACGAAAACAAAAACGAAACATTTTTCTGAGTCGTGCCCATCTCTAATAGTCAACAATTTAAGAAATGTTCTCTCAACAAGTCGGCCTTTTTGGGCATCTCATTCGATTTACTTTCCCTTCCTTTCCCCTTTATCTGGCCCCATCAACCCTTGCTGCTTCAGTTTAGCTGCTGTGATGTCATGGAATGGCGACAAACATTCCAACACCCTAGACAGGAACACCAGCCTGTAGAATGTTAAGAAGAAAAGCAGCTTCCTTGTTAAAGAGGAAGTGACACCTGAAAAGAAAAATGACAGCCTAAGAACAGGGAAGCTGCGAATGCATTTGACTTTGAAACCACATTGCCCTGGCTGGTTTATTCAGCCTGTTTCTTGCATATCCCTGTTGCACTGCCCACGTTCACGGGTCTGTTCCGTCTCATGCCTACGATTCTATTCCATGAGTTTTCTCCATCCCATTTACACCTGATCTGTGATTTTTTAAAAAAGAGAAGAAAAAAAGAAAACCATAAAAAAATTTAATATTTCAATATGAATTTTTAAATATTCATTTCTACCTATTTTTCTCACTAAACAGATCCCTAAATGTATTCTGAAGTATGAATTTCTATATTAGATCCTAAAATATGCATGTTGGTATGCATTTTGAACGAGGAACTGCAGGAAAAATCAGGTTGGTCTAAAATGTGAACCAAAGGGAATCCTCAAGCGTTCCTTGGTCAATCCAACAGGACATGATTTGCATTCATTGCAGGTTACTTCAAATGTCATTTTCCTAAAATATAGAATGGCATGTTTTTAGGGGGGGTGCATGGACAAGGAGATCATGGGAATGGTGACTTTGTTATTCTAGATGCCCCTCATTTATATATCCTGCTAGTTTAGGCTGCGTGGAACAGATGGGCCAACTCAAACATGAATTTTAGAGCCCCGTGATATGTCTTGCCACCTGCTAAAGGCACAACAAACCACTCATTTTTCTCCCTATCGTATTGTTGCCTGTGTCAGGTTTTGCCTAAGATGATGCAGCGAAATGCAGCTAATTGACAAGATGCTAGGATGCACCTCAGTTGCATAACTATGCAGGTCACAGGTATGGCCAAGTGCCTAATTAGTTAGCTGTGATTAGCCATTGCAAAGTGCACAAACTTTGTGTGAACACCAGTAGGATTCACATTTGATGGAACTATGCTACCTTACTGGTCTAGCTTACATGTCTGGAATAATACTGGACTATCTGCTGGTTCCAGCTGGTTCCAGCTGCACCATGGTCGAACCCAGCCACTCTGGTTCCAGCTGCATCCTGGTAGAAACCAGCAGCTAGGTGCTACTGAGGTTTGGAGGTATCCAGGCCACACAGAAACACTGACCATATTCTACGGCATTCCCAGCCTGGATGGAGCCCCTCTGGAGAGAAGCCACATGCTGGTCCTCGCAGATGGCTCGCTGTGGTGTTGTCCCTATACCTGTGATCAGGGGTGTTCTGGGGTGTGAACAGCCACCACATGAGGACGTTTGTAGACCTGGTCACCTGAGAAGCCACTGTCAACAGGCCCAAGCAGCTCATCTGGGGGCGGGGGACTCGTTGCAGGGGGGTGGGGGTAACTTCATGTCTCACACATAACCAAGGTTGGTGGCAATGCCTTAGGCCCGTTCTGGCCTGGTGGCTGATTTTATATCCTGCTCAACAGAAACACTGTAGTCAACAGAGGCTTTCTTTGTTGGGCTCCCAGAAGACTTACCCAGCAGTCAACCGTTTTTGGTCGATCGATAGGTGCTCCTCTTCCATTTAGAGTTCAGTACCTCCCTCCCCTTCCCTCCAGGTATCCCCCGGCATACTCAAGATAGCACTGCCCCATGGCCTACCCTATGGTACCATGTTAGTGTCATGAAGTACTACAAATTAGAGCTACACACATAGGGTCTGCTTCTTTGAATGGCATTGGCGACACTCGATCTTTCCACCTGGAAGGCTTTCCATGCAATTCGTGTTCTTGTTGGCTTTAGACCAGGAGCGACTGTGGGGGTGATGATTTCTAACAGATTTCTGTCATGGGTGATACCTTGCATGAGACACCTGTTGATCAAGTCTACTATTAACTGCAGTTTCCCATAGTATGATCTGTCACCAACACCAAATAAAGGAAGACAGGAAAAGAAGGAAAGGGAAGTAATGGAAAAACTTGAAAACCTATCCCATGCTGCTCTAGTTCTTTACATAATTGTCTGAGAAAACTTCCATCAGTTTCTGTAATTAAACTAATGGTCTAAATGAATTTCCAGATCACTAGCTATTCATTCTGATATGTCATTACACTGAGTTCAATTAATAGAAAGTAAGTTTACAGCCCATTGTGTCCTTAAAATGCTATTCTGTTTCAGCTTTTTTTAATTAGCAATATTCGCTCGGCTGCCACCAACTCCATCCCACCTATTCAAGTCACAGACACACGCCTTGGATGTGCCCCGTTGTTGGGCTGTGGCATCCTCCGTTGTTTATCACTCAAACAAAGAGGAACCGCTGCATAATTACAACCGGAATGGCTTTTAGAGTTTTAGAGTCCAGAGGCTCCAAACTGCTCATTTTGTTGCAGGGATGCGGACTTGCGTATCTGCAGAGGAAGGGCCGTATCTCCCCATTTAAGCCTTCTCAGAAGTTAGGATTAGAGATGGGCACGAACTGCCGAACCGGTACTGTTTCGTTTTTTGACCAAACCGATGTTTGGTGCTTCTGAGCCTCACCTCCTTCAGCAGGTGCTCTTTCAGAGGCAGCACCTAGAGGGCTGTGGGGGAGGGAGGCACTGAAAAATCGAGATGGGCACAAATGGAAAACAAAACACTGTTTCGTCATTTTGTTATGAAACAAAACAGTACCGCTTCGGCGGTTCGTGCCCAATTCTAGTTAGGATCATGAGAAGAGGTCCTGCTCTTGGCCCCATTGGAATCACAGGCGTGGCTGATGGGAAACCCAGACAAGGCCTTCTCAGTGGCAGCTCCTTTGGGAGATCAGGCAAGCCGCCTCTTTTTAGTCTGTCCACCGACAGCTGCGATCCTGACAGGGCTTCCAAGGTAAGTGGGATATTTAAGGATTGGCTTTACCCGTTCCATTCTCCTTTGAGGAAGGAAGCAATGAAGATGTTATAGTAGGACTTTTTTCGAGTCAAAATACAGTCTTAAGAGAAGCGGGACAGTTCCCACTGGAGTGAAGTGGAATTGAAATGGGATTAGATAAACCTAGCTTTACACCTGAACAAAATGTTTGCTGCTTTCCAAGCTCCTCCAGACCATTTTCTTGGAGTTGATGGCAGGTATAGTCTCCCTTTCCTAATCCCGCCCTCCCAACTTCTGCCCTCCACATTATCGTTTCGGTTCCATCTGTTCCTTTTAGAAAAACAAAACCCAGCTCTACTCGACTAACAATATTCAGGGGACAGCCTCAAAAACAGCTTGCACGGGTTGACATTTCTTTCATGAAAATACATATGACAGATAAGTAGTCACCATGGGATTTTATTTTATTTTTATTTTATTTTTTTGCCTTGTGTCAGAGAGATATTAAAACAATAAACCACATTGCCCTGGGATTTTTAGCTTACCAAGAAGGCTGAAAACAACATGGCAAAATATCAGATTGTTTGAGAGTTGGCAAGGCAGGTTTTTCCCCTCCCCAAACCTCACAGTGCTACTGACAGAAAATATTTTTGAATACAACAGGTAGGCTGTAAAATAGTCCATGACAACCTTAAATCCCCACCAGTCTACAGGGAGGAGGTGCATTCGGCATTATTCATGGTGCAGATAAGCAGCAATTGGAAAATAATAAATCCAAGAGTGGGTGATACATGTCTGATACATGTCTGAAAATGTTGATGTCAGTCCTACACATGAAAAAAATTCCAACGTTTCCTTGCTAGGCCACTACTCTGGTTGGCTTACAAAACAGTAACTTAAGCATATAATTAAATGCCAACAATAATTCAATAAAATCCAATAAAGCCAAATATCAAAATATAAAATAACTCCCCCCCAAATATATTTATAAATGATAAACAATAAAAATACAGCAGAAGGTGGCAAAGCAAAGACAAATTTTTATTTAAAATGTTATTGTTTTCTTGTAAGCTGCCTTGAGTCTTTTTCCAAGGAGCAAAAGCAGGGTAAAAATACTTAAAAATAAATAAATAAAAATAAATATGTTGTGAACCACCCAGAGTGGCCTTGATAGCCAAATAGGTGGTATAAAAATTGAATGAATGAATGAATGAATGAATGAATGAATGAATGAATGAATGAATGAATGAATGAAATATTCCATGTAGGCTTTTCCTGCAATGACACAGAGTACGAGTTCAAAATCCCCCCCCCCCCGGGGTTGTGAGAGGCTGTATATCTCAATGCCAGAATTTGAGAAGATGTCAAAATATGAATCATGATTAGAGATGGGCACAAAATGGCATTTCATTTCGTTTTTTGTTTTGTTTTATTAATTCATTTCATTTGGAATGGACTGAATTTGTTTTAAAAATGCATTTGGTTCTTCGTTTTGTTTCATTTTTTATGTTTTTTCACAGCTGACCAGCTTGCCCATGGGCTGGGTCGTGCTTTCCCCCAGTGCTGACCAGCTGGCCTGCGGGCCAGGTCAACACTTTTTCCCCCACTGACCAGCTAGCCCATAGGATGGGTCAGCACTTTTTTTTAAGTCTAGTTCCAAGATATTTATTTATTTATTTATTTATTTATTTATTTATTAGACTTGTATCCCGCCCATCTTCCCAAAGGGAACTCTGGGCGGCTTACAGCAATAAAAGCAAATAATAGAAAACAAAACAATGAAGGAGGAGGCAATGAGGCAAGATGGCGGCGAAACCCAGGGCAAAATAATAATAATAATAATAAATGCAAATGAAACAGAACAGAATGAAATGTGAATTTCTCTTTTGTTTTGTTTCTTTTTTTTTAAAGGGCACTTCATTTTTCGTTTCATTCTGTAATGAAATAAATAAACGAAAAATGAAATGAAAATTTTTTTTGTTTCATGCCCATCTCTGATCATGATAGAGATGTAAACTTTCCAGAAACTATATGGGGGGGGGGGAATAGGAGGGCTGACCCCCTCCTCTACACAATTTCCCATTCACACACAAAAATTCCTATGCCTTCCAAAGGTCCAGAAATGTTGCATCTCTAGATGTGCGTCATGGTCGCCAGTCGCAATCAGCTGATCGGTAGGCTGCCTTCAATGGCCTGGTACCTCCAGAAGGTCAATTAGCTTGCGTTTTCAGATTTGTCTCCTGAAAATCCTTCTACATGTAAAGGCTAATCCCACAGCATGTATTTCGGTGGCAGCTCATTAAAAGATGTGGGTGTGGGCGTGGGGTGAAATACACTTTAAAAGACATGTTCTCTTAATTCGAATAGATTTGTTCAGCCTTTGAACAAAGGGAAAAAAACTAAGATGTTCCACATCCTTTCTGTGTTTTGTGATGCTCCCCCACTCTGAAACTGGTGGGTGGCTGTTGTTTTTTTAATTACTGTACATGTCACACTTGTCTGCCTGGCATTCAGACCTCACATTTTTTGTTCCCTTGCTTCAAGAAAGTTATGTGCCAGCTTGCTATTGACCTGGTGTGTTCAGCAGGTTCAAGAACAATGCACATATATTATATTAGTGAACATAATATATAATGCTGCAGTGTATTAGGGAACTCCGCTGCCCTTTAAAAAAATATCAAGGATTTTTTTCCCCTCTAGATTTTCCTCAGTCAGTTTCATTCACTTTATTTTATTTATTTATTATATTTCTACCCTGCCCATCTGGCCATGCAGGGTGATTTCTGTTGGGGGGGGGAGGTATGCGAAGTGTGTCCATTTTTTAAAAAACATCTTCCTTTTCCCACAAAATATGACATGGGGCAGACTTAAAGGAGGAGAAATGACAAGAGACTCACTGGATAAATCTCCACAGCCCTAATCACTTCACATGTCCCATTGTTTATGAAACCAAAGAAAATTCTCTCTTTCACTGCACAAAATGGAAAGCATACCAGAGTTAGTGTACCTAGGAGGCAGAGTTGGGTGGACAGAATTCTACAAAATGCCAAGGCTTCCTTTTTTTTCCATTGTCAACAAAACTTATTTTTTTGTGGAGATGCTCCCAACCCCCTAAACCCCAGGTCTTCTAACATCTGTGGATGTCCAGTGTTGCTTTTTTCACAATTCACACCACCATTCAATTAGGTTTGCGCATTCTCCTCTTTCTCCCTCCCTCAGTCGCTATCTCCCCTTTGGGGAAAAAAAGTTAATTAATCAGAGCTGTGTCAATTTCCCTGTGCCCTGTCAATTTATGGCGAGGTAATTAATGACTAATCATCACCCAGTCAGCAGCAAGCAAAGGGACAATCCGTGAGCCATTTAACGTCTCTTTGAAAAAAATAAATGGTGCACGCCGCCACACAGCAAATACATCTTGTCTTCCGTAATATTTTATCGACACTTTTGCATGTTGTAATAGACTGAAGCAACAAGCAGCTGTAGTTCAATGCAATATGAATATTAAAGGAAGAAATGGGAAAAGATTTATAGGCTATTGCTTTCCTGTTATGTCATTTCGGAGATTACACCGAGCAAATGAACAGTGAAAAATTACTCTTCCATGTGGGGAACGGTGATTAAACTTGTACATTAATTAGAGATTGTGTGTGTGTGTGTTCATGTGTTTTGGTTTCCAATGAATTTCAAATTAGAACGGCCTGTAAGAAACAGTTTGTCAGCAACACAACACAGTTGAGTATCCACATGGCACTGAGCACAATGGCAAATTAACAATTGTTTCTGTGATCCTGAATTAATGTTGTCAGGAAGCAATACAATGTGAATTCCCCCCCCGGCCCCCCCCCAAAAGAATTCCCATTAGGCCACTTGGAAATCTCCCATCTCTCTTGGCCAAGAGAGGGCTTTGTTCTCTAACATTGTTTCATTTGTCGAGGAGTGAATGTTGATAGCTGCTGAACACATGAGTGATTCCGCTCCCCCCCCCGATGATGGAGACAGAAACTTAAGAACATAAGAACATAAGAAGAGCCATGCTGGATCAGGCCAAAGGCTAATTGAGTCCAGCTTCTTGCATCTCACAGTGGCCCCACCAAATGTGTCCGGGAGCGCACGAGACTAGATCTCTGTCTCTTCATACCACTCCCCTGCATCTGGTCCTTGAAGGACCCTGGTTTTAATCCTGGATATTCCACATCTCCATCATGGTTTGTCACCTGTGATGGTCTTCTCCTCCAGGAATCTGTCCAATCCCCTTTTGAAGGCATCCAGGCCAGATGCCATCACCACATCTTGTGGCAGGGAGTTGCAAACTTATTTGAGTGTGTGGGCAATTAGTGACGGTTTGAATATTATTGGGTGTGCATGTGGATAGTCCGTTTCTCATTCCCATCATCAATATGGGAATGGCAGGATGGCAAAGGCTTCTGGGAGATGTAGGCCAACAACATCGGGAACCGGAGGTGAGACACCACTGCACTATATATCTTCCATGACTTTAAATGGAACCTGCTGCTGCAGTTCCCCATCCAGGTGGCTCTCTCTTCCCTAGCTGCTTGGCATTTACAAGGATGATGCCTCCTAAATGACCTTTGGGACCACAAACACATTAGCTTGTTAATCTTTTCAACAACTCTATAATGCAGGTTGCTGGTGTGGTGAGAAGATAGAGACAGATGAGTGGATGTCGATTTGCCTGAGGCCAACAAGACTGTGATGGGAATCAAGCACTAGAAATTCCCCAGCTAATATCTCGTGTGTGTGTGTGTGTGTGTGTGTGTGTGTGTGTGTGTGTGTGTGTGTCGGTGTTTGTATTATGTGATCTACATAGCTCTCTGCTTTGGATATTGTTGGACATCATATCAGTAATATTTAGGGACCTATAATCCAGAAAGTAACTTGTCCAATTTCTCTTGATCTCTTTCTCTCTCTAGTTTATCCATTAACTATAAAATTAACTATAAAAACAGCCCTAACTTACCCTTTGTTCCGTTCTTCAAAATGGGAGGGGGGGAGAGAGAACAGCATTGATTATGGACATTATGGGCTATCCTTTTTACTTCCATTTAAGCACCACTTTGCAAACGTGGCATGCAAACCAGGGAAATTATTTCAGGAGCTTGGCAATGTCTCCGTGTTTCATTTAAGCTTTCTATGTGTCATTAGCCCTGATCATTCATTTTTTGATTAGGGTTTGTTCAGTAATATTTGTTTTCTGCCCTTGCTTGATTAAGACACTGGCTCTGGGATCTATCCTCTAGCTATGCTCTTGACATTCGTTTCAGGCAATGGGAACTCCCTTGTTGCTTTCTTGCTCTCAGGGAGACTCATTAATTCTCACGTTTTTAAAATTAAAAAAAGATCAGACAATATATTGTTTGCAAGTCCTCCCCATGTTCATTTTTAGGCACCAGCTTAACAGAATCAGCTTTAGGCAGAAACCACCCCCCCCAAAAAAAAAATCTTCATTTTAGTTGCGGAGAGATAAACTGAATAGGGGTTAACTACGCTTTGTGACTTGGACTACCAGGCTGTGGAGCCAGGAATGGAGAGTTCAATTCCCCACTCTGCCTTCCAGGAGAATAGCCAGGAAGCTGTACCACCAGACAACGAGAACAGTCAACCACACGTCAATCTGTTTTATTTAGGAGCTGCACATAATGGATGAGCTGCAGCTTGCCTGCACATTATGGGCTTGGGAAAAACCATGGATGTTGTTACTGCATAATAATAATAATAATAATAATAATAATAATAATAATAATAATAATAATAATAATAATAATAGAAGAAGAAGAAGAAGAAGAAGAAGAAGAAGAAGAAACCTTTGTTATGTATTGTGAATAAAAAGCTTTGTATGTGACCAGTATGTAAGCAAATCTCTTAGGACGAGTGAATTCTACAACAACGGTAGATGATGTATATTTCATTGTGACTCAGTCTCTTTTAGGGAAGCTGCAAAGATTGGAGGGCAAGATAGAGAATAGGCAAATAATGGGACTTGGGTTTTTGTTAGGAGTCACTCCACAGTGTTGTTCACCACTTGTTGAGTGGAGGGACATATTTCCATTGGGTGAGAGCATTTTATCTTTTCTGCATTTTCACAGCTCTGCTGTATTGCCATATCCGCAAAGTAGGTGCAGCACCTTGGACAGCACCTGTATGGTCCCAAGTGACTAAGTCCTCTTGCCTTGAGACAAAGGTTGGACTTGATGGCCCTGTAGCCCCCTCCCAGCTGTGTGATCCTATGCTTCTAACTCGTCGTGGAGGCTGCCTTTCCTTTTCCAGAATGGAACGAACCAACCGAGCGAAAGGTTGTCCTCGGAAAACAGACGGAAGCAGCCGCTCCCACGATTCAACGTGTCCCTTTTCTGCTTGTGTCTTCCTCAGTGCCGGGCTTCCCCTACCCTGCCGCCACTGCCGCCGCCGCATACAGAGGGGCGCACCTGAGAGGTCGAGGCCGCACCGTCTACAACACGTTCCGCGCCGCGGCCCCTCCTCCCCCCATCCCAGCGTACGGCGGGTAAGTCCCTTCTCCTTGGCCTCTCCTCACCAGCTCTCCGTCTTCCTGCCCGCTCCCCCCCTCGCCACTTCCCCTCTCCCCCCCAAAAAAGAGAAGCAACTGAGCATTTATGAGCGCCATGCATGATGGTCTTGCCTCGCCACACCAACCTCACACACAGCATGCCACCAATCTCCGTTGCCTGAAGTTGAGCGCCTTGTGTTCGGGGTTGACAAATGGTAGTAATTTGCACTGTCATGGTTTGGTGGCTTTAAAGCATTTTGTGCTTCCCATGTTGTTATGTAAATTCTCTTTGAGAAGGAACGCTGTGGAGAAGAAGTTGGTGAGACAGAGAGAGAGAGAGAGAGAGAAGGAATTTTTGTCGAGGTGGAAATATATATTTGGATGATAGCAAACAGCTGGTTATTGTGAATAGCATTTTAAATCTGCCTAGGCAAAGTTGGACTCGTAACAACCTTTAATTTATTATCCCCTGTCCTTATTATCTCATGAAAACGATGGTTGACAAGAGCATGGAAATGCATCATGCCAGCCAGCCAGGCACCCTGAAGCTCAGAGAAAGGAAACCTTGGCCATCATTTGATCCGTTGGTCCCTTCTAAAGAAATAGTTCTCACCAAGTGATTTACAGGTTGAGCCTTCAGCTTGATGAAACCCCAAGCCTTTCTTAAGCAGGAAACATTTTGTGAGCACTCCTGGCACCCCTGCCTCGATAGGGCTGGGAAAGATGTCTGAACGGTTAGGTTTATCATTGCTACCTGTCCAAATTCACACCACTGTCCTAGGTGGAGCAGGGGATATGACAGTGGTATAAGGCATTATTTGTCTCCAGAGGGTGGTGGAGTCTCCTTCTTTGGAGGTTTTTAAGCAGAGGCTGGATGGCCATCTGTCGGAAATATTGTGGTGGGGTTTTTGCATGTTAGGGGGTTGGACCAGATGGTCCTTGAGGTCTCCTCCAAATCTATGATGCTTTGATTCTATGATTCTATAACAGTTATACATTTAATTATTTTTAATATTTGAATCTCACCTTTCCCATTAAAAGGGCCCAAGCTTATGTAATATTCGTTGCATCACCATGAAGAGAAACACTGAATAGTGAGGCTTACCAGCAATACAGTGGAATCTAGGAGTGTGGCCATGTAGGTACATGGGTTCCCCTTTGAGGTCTTTGGCACAGTGTGTGAAGTCAAAGCTGGCAAGGACAGAGTTGTGGGCCAAGAGGCCATCAGGGTGGTCCTACTCTCCCATCCCATACATTCAAGGGCTCGTGCAGGAACAGCTTTGGGAGGTGTTGATCCCCTCATCCACAAAAGATGTAGAAGACTCACTTGAATACTGATGAGGCTGTTTGGATGAGCAGCAAAATGTTTCACTCTCACTTCATGATGGTTAGAGCTGTTTGTCAGTGGAACAAGCTGTCACGGAGGGTGGTGGCATCTCCTCCTTTGGAGGTTTTTAAGCAGACGCTGAATGGCCACCTGTCAGAAATACTGTGATGGGGTTTCCTGCATGGCAGGGGGTTGGACTGGATGGCCCTTGAGGTCTCTTCCAACTCTATGATTCTATGAGTTGCCATGACTCAACTTCCAGATAAACTCACCTAGATGACTGAGAATCATCACAGACACTTGAATCATGGTGTGTGTGTGTGTGTGTGTGTGTGTGCACGCGCGCGCATATGGGCGCACACACATGTGCATGTGCATGCATGTGATTAGCTCTGAGAAAGCATGACCTGCTGGACAGCTCTGTGGTTTAGGTCTCTGCCTACAAAATTTGGGAGTTCGATCCCCCCCCCACTGTGCATTCTCGACAGGGGCTGGTCTTCATCATCTCTAGGGTCCCTTCAAGTTCTGCAGTTCTGAGATCATTCTGCAGTTCTGAGTTCAAAGGTTATTATTATCCCTCATTCTAATTCAAGCCAATCAATACTTTGTTGAGTCTCATGGCCAAGGTGGGGTGTAGAGGCTAAGGGGCAGGCAGGTGCACCACATACTTGTGCACGTAGGATTAAGGGCAGCTTGAAAATGAAGCATTAGGAGAAAAGCTTTCCTTATCAAAGAAAGGGGAAAAGCATGACCTTTCCAACTCATGATCAATGGGAAAATATGCCCCATCCAATGCAAACGATTCTTTTGTTTTTATTTATATAGACACATATAAGTCATTTGGTTTTGTTTGGTTTTCCTTCTTTTCCTTCTTTTGTTTTTGTGTGTGTAATGAGACTAACCTCAAGAATTCAGGGGTTGGAGCCATTTGCATGTGGATATGCACTAATATGGATGTTTTTCTCTGTGTGTGCATCCCTGCAGTGTTGTTTACCAGGATGGATTTTATGGTGCAGACATTTATGTAAGTATCCATTGATGTGCATGCCGCTGTCCATGGTACATTGCTGGAGACATTATTTTTGTTCATTTGGTGGCTTATTTATTTTGTGAGTTTGCTGCATCAGCTCTGACGCTCCGTTTTGTCCATTTGCTTGGTCCATCTCTGGGACATTTAAAAAAAAAGATATAATGCAAAAGACCTGTCTTTGAAGGCTGTCTGTGTTCATTACATCTACCATCCTTTTGCTGGCATCACCCCCTAGCAACCTTTAAGAAGAGGCATGGATCTGTACCTGGAACGGACATCTTCACTTCTGGCAAGGCCTTAAGCTTGGAGCAGCCGTCTGCCTGGAAATTCAGCAGGCAAAGTCTCCCCACAGGAGGTTTCTCTGTGCCAGGAGAAGTATCTTCTCTCCACCTGCTATATCTTGGGATTCTTCTTAAATGCACAGAGCCATCTTAAAATTCAGTCTTCCATGCTACTTTCTCTTGGATGAGAAACAAACTATCGAAGGATGGCTGATCCTGCACATATCGTATGCAGGACTGATGCCATCTCCAAATCTGGTTTCACCTTTGTGATGGACCTGAAAGCACCAAGAGATGAAGAATTGCAGTCATCACCACCTGTCCTTGGACTAACGACTTCCACAGGCCTATCACCTCCAGTCGCAATCTCCACAGCTCATTTTACTATCCTTTCTGAGTCCTAAGATATGCTGATAGTTACTGTCCTAAGCACATCCGATCTTGCCTGATTTCGGAAGCTAAGCAGGGTCGGCCCTGGTTAGTACTTGGATGGGAGACCACCAGGGAATACCAGGTGCTTGTAGGCACCTGGAGTAGGAACTGGAAAACCACTCCAGTATTCCTGCCTAGAAAACTCCATGGACATGGGGTCATGAATAGTCGGTCACGACTGTAACGACACAACACACAACACACTTCAGGTTACTCCTTACTTGTATTGGCAGTTGTGGTGCCAGACAAAAGTCGCTATATAACTCAGTGAGTTTCGAAACCATGTCCTAGGCAACACTCAAGGGTCTTTTTGGAAGTTGCCTGCGGTGAGAGAAAACATGAGTGTCTTACCCCAACTGGTATAAGATGCAGCGTTCTTACCCTTCCAGATCTTCCTTGGGAAGGAACAAGATAAAGGAAGAGTTGAGAATTAGAGATGGGCAACAACTGAACACCATGTTCTGCAGTTCCCATCCCTGCTGTCTCAGTTTCCCACGCAGAGGTCATGCCTGGGGGAGGGGGGAGGGAAGCCGCAGCACCGCATCTGAGTGGATGCTCTTCAGAGGAGGAACGGAAGTGCCAAACACCTCTTTGGCCAAGATACGTACACCTTTGCAGGCAAGAAACAAGCCAGCACTAAGCGGCAGTTCATCGAGGATGTCGTAGATACAGTTCACATAGAACAACTCAAGGTTTCCAAAAGACGATGGACAACAACTTCAAAGATTCTTCGCCATAAGCTATTCAGCGCAGGCTGTTGGGAGCTGCAGCTGGACAACATCTAGATGGTCACTGTTCTCCATCCTTGATGTAGGACCACTACAAGGCCCAACAGATGTGGCATCTACTCAGCTGCAATGAGACCTCCATCCAATCACTAAGCATGATTATCAGCTTGGCTTGAAACAATGTTGTTACCTAGCATGACACCTACATGCAATTTCCTATTTTGCTGTTGTAAAAGGCTGACATGCGCTCCATGTTGTTCTGATACATTCCTACCAAAGAGGTCCATGGCCTCACCAAGGTGGTTGGCATATGGAAAGACGGAGGAAATCCAAGCTCCCTTTTCATTGAGATGAAGAGAATGTCTGGTTGATATCTTGGTCACCTCTGCCCTGTGCAGAATCTGCACTTCCATTTGGCCCTCCCAGGACTCTGATGGCATGAGCCACAGGTATCCCATCAGGCCCTGTGTTTGGAATTTCTACTCAGATCCCATGTTTGCCTGGTCGTGGGTTTTAGTGACCCAAGCCAGCTGTTATCTCAACCAGACCGTCATCTCCAGAGTTCTGGAAATCAGTTTAGCAGTAGGTTAAAGCAAAAAAGATCCTTTGAGGAGGGACAAACTGGGACAAACACATTGAAAACCTCAAGACAACTCCCATGCCATATGCCAGGGCTGTTCGTCTTTGAACAGGCCAAGGTCTACTTTTTATGGTCCAAAGTGCCTGAGGGAAACTACACTAAAATCTCTACTTACGAATTTTGTCTGTTCCGAGCACATGCCCATAAGTAAAAAAAAATGTAATTAGAGCAGGGATTTCCCACAGGAATGCATTTACATCAATTAATCCATGCTGGAAGGAACAGATTTCAATGTGCCATGGCCCTTGAACTGCCCAGCTCAGCTGAGACAGTGGGCTGGCAAACCCAGAACTTTGCTGGGGTAGTGGGGGTCCTTGGGATGGGGGAGGGAGGGGTGGAGAACTTATCCTCTCACTTCTCTATTTGATCATCGGCAGGCTACTTTTGAACCCTTCATGGACTACCAGTAGCCCACGGTCTACCTATTGTGCAGGCCTGCCATATGCAATTGACCCAGAGTTGGGCTTTCTCAGACGTAAGTGGCTCAGCGGGCAGGCTTGCAAAGTAAGTCCATCTTTACCCTTCAATGACCAATCACAGAACAAACTCGAGACACAGAGTTGAAGGAAATCATATGCTGAGAAAAGCAGTTACTTTGTACCACTTGATAAAGTTCTAAACATTGCGTTAACCTCACCCCTGGTAGGGCTTTATAAAACTGCTCCCCTAACTTGAGAATTTCTCAAAGAATTACTCAACGGCACAGTAGATTTACATCTGCAAGTACAGGAGAGAGCTTTCACTCACCAGGCTCCTTTGTAATTTTCCATTTGTGTCTGGATTTTTTTTTTTTTTTTTTGAGCTGAACCTAAAAATAGAGGTAATTAAACCTTGTTTTTCCCCCTTACTACATATGGATTTCTGTAAGCTAATTGAGTTACTGTTGCATCATCAACATTCAGATAGCAAGTGATTGATTACATTAAATTGGAACAAACATTAAAAATTCATTAAGTGGTACTTGGAAGGGGGGGAAACGTAATTTTTATTTATTACCAATGATACTTTTGAGACACTTTAGCTGAAATCATTTACAATTTGTTGACAGGAGAGGGAAGAAAATCTGAGCTTCTGGGGGAAATGAGAACTTAGTTTTTGTAGCCGAGAGAAGGGAGTCAATTTGTCTGTCTGAAAGAATTAAGAGCATTTTTTAAAATGATTAGCACCACTGAACTATAAAAATAAATGGAATCACAAGCCGATGGCTTTAATAACTCTTATAATAAATAGAGTTATTGACAACTCTTTATTCTTACTGATTTTGGCTTCCCCTGCTTGAACTGACAGTATAATAAGGAATTTTCAGACCCCCACAAGATTCCTCAGCTCCAAGTGAGGCAAAAAAGAGTTTTATAGGGTTTTTCCTTTGCTAATAGCTCTGTAATTCCTGTAAACTGTTGGCGTTCAAATGAGTGTCCTTTCTAACAGAACTAGGGAGATGTACATAAAAAAGGACCAGTTATTGGTTCAAAATAGACTCAAGCACCCCATCCACTGCTTCTAATCTACAACAGTCAATGCAAATATGTTTCATGGTGTGTTTTCCCAAAGAGGTTTCACCCCTCCCCAGAAAACATCTTTATTCTGTTCTCATATCAGCAGCCCATATAATACCTCACCCTCTTGTAGAACAAAAATGGTGCTGTCCCTCATCCTTTGTTTTACAACATAACATAATAAATAGCAATTTAAAGCAGAAAACATAAACAATAACATCAACTGGTAGCTGTGGTGAGTTTTTGGGCTGTTTGTCTGTGCTCTTCAAGTTTTTCTTCCTGATGTTTACCCAGACTCTGTAGCTGGATGCCAGCCACAGAGTCTGGAAAAACTTCAAGAGCATGGCGAAACAGCCCAAAAAAACTCATAACAGTTATCAAAATCCCAGCCTTGAAAGCCTTCAACAACACAATAACTTTATTTTATTATTATTATTTATTATTTCCATTTCTATACCGGCCGACTTTCAATGCTAAGAAATCAGAAGTGACATTAATCAGATTAAACGATTTAAAAGTATTTTTTTTTTAAAAAAAATGATAATTTAAAAGCAAGATGGGGAACGGACGGCATAAACTCTGATACGTCCATTTTGTTATGATGTTACAGGCTCTGGAAAGGAACTTGTCTAAAGAGCCAAGTTTTCAAGGAGCATTTAATGGGTCCCGACAGATGCTCAGGCAAGAGGCTGTTCCAGAGATGGGGAGTGGACACCTAGAAGGCCTGGATTTTGGTGTTCATTTTCCAAACCTCTCTAAGGCCTGGAAATCTAAAGCTCAGAACCTTCTAACGTGGCCCCATTCCCCAAGTGCATCACATTCCGATATTTTTCGGTGCCTGTAAGGCAGCTCGGACTTCCAGAATGGAGAATTATGTGATCTGTAGTCCAGAAAATCTGATACATTGGTCCCCCACCCTTTCACGGTTCATATACTGCGGTCCCACTATATTGCGAGACCGCAATATATGAAAAAAGGCCCCCTACGGTAAGGGGCAAAGGCCTGTTTCAAGCCTCCCATACTTACCCCAGGACTGGGGCTGCCCCGAATGAGCTTGCGAGGGCCTTCCCAGGCCTTCTCGGGGGCCCAAAAGGTCCTTCCTGCAAACCGGAAGTGACTTTTGGGTTGCCAAAAATCATTTGTGAGTAGAGATGGGCATGACTCAGAAAAAATGTTTCGTTTTCGTTTTCGTTTTCGTTTTCGGCTAGGGTCCGTTTTGTTTCATTTCCGTTTTCGTGAGCTAATTTCAAAATTTTTCGTTTTTGTTTCATTACGTAACGAAAACGAAAAACCGAAAACGAAAACGAAAAAATTTTCGTTTCTCCCCATTTAGCTCCATTATGTGTTTTTCCAGTAACGAAAAACGAAAATTGGCTCAAAATTAGTCGTTTCGTTTCCGTTTTCAGTCCATTTTTGAACCGTTTTTCGTTTTCGTTTCGTTATGTGACGAAAACGTAAAAACGAAAACAAAAACGAAAATACCGCTAAGTCGTGCCCATCTCTATTTGTGAGGCCTCCGAGGGCCTTTCTAGGCCTGTTGGAGGCTTCAGGAATGATTTTTGGTGACCCAGAAGTCAATTCTGATTCACAGGGATGCCCTTTTGGGGCCTCCAGAAGGCCTGGGAAGCCCGTTCGGGACAGTGTCAGGCTGGGGGTAAGTACAAGAGCCCCCAGTTAGGCCACCAAAGCCTGACCCGACCTGCATCCGCATATCGTGGATTTTAAATTATTGCAGGTCAGGTCAGGTCCCTAACCCCCGCAATAGGAGGTGGGGGTGTTGTCACTGTAGCACCAATCCCTAGTAGAGACACCAACAATGACTCATCTTTCAGAAGCTCCATTGAGTATTTCCATCTTTCCTCAATGCATGTGCTCTGCCCATTGCGCCACACAGCTCTATTTCTTCCCCAGGTTTGCTTCCATGCTATAGGTTTGCTTCCATATGCTAAGAAAATGTAGTTGTGTGGAAGAGAGAGAAAGATGTGATTCAGAATGTATTAGTCACCTAATGAGTCCTGAGGTATTGACTGGCTCCACGGTCGATAGCTGCCCGACTTTCGCTTAGCTAGCCATTTTAAATGGGGAGAACTGAAGCCGTTTGTGGCTGGGGGGCGGGGGTGAGAGAGAAGCAGAGAAGACGCTGACAGCACAAACATGCCTGTGATGAGAACAGCAGGAAATGCAGACAGGTGCAGGCGCGCGAAGGGAGCGTGTATGGACATAATGTGGATTTTTCACATAACCCAAGGAGGCAAAAGAGCTCAGAAGAAGAAATTTGGCACAAGATGGAAGCATAAAAACAGAAGAACAAAGATGCATCTCAGCTGTAATATTGTTAGAAAAGATATCCAAAGCTGATTTTATTTTAAAACAGCTAACCAGGTCTTGGGGTATGTGTCTTGCAAGAAGAGCAGGGCTATTTCTCTGCTCTTCTTGGCTTGTTGAACATGAGCCAACGGTTTGATGTCACTGCAAAATGGGCAAATGTGGTTTTAAGATGCATTAACAGAAGGATAACCTCCAAATCATGTGAGGTACTAGGTCCCCTCTATTCTGCACTGGTTAGCCCTCATCTGGAGTAGTGGGGTCT
Organism: Phrynocephalus versicolor; assembly: GCA_023846285.1. NCBI lineage: Eukaryota > Metazoa > Chordata > Lepidosauria > Squamata > Agamidae > Phrynocephalus > Phrynocephalus versicolor. Next base: position 2,564,119 of record JAHTLZ010000054.1, read on the forward strand.
ACAGATGTTCCTAGACAACAACTCCCAGAATTCCTAGGGAGCATGGAGAGCGCTGAAGGCTTCTGGAAGTTTGAGACCAAGAACCTTTGGGGAACCCAGTTTGAAAACCAGTGATCTCGACTTTGGTGTCCCGTTGTGGACACCACTTCAAGAAGGTTGCCGACAAACTGGAGCAAGTTCCAAGGAGGGCAACAAGGATGATCAGGGGACTGGAAACCAAACCCTAGGTAGAAAGACTGAAAGAACTGGGCAATGTGGGCATGTTTAGCCTAAAGGAAAGAGGACCGAGCACTCTTCAAATATTTGAAATATTGTCACATAGAGGAGGGGTGAGATCTGTTTTCAGTCATTGCAGAGCACTGGACACGTGGTAACTCTTACTGGGCTTATTTTAAGATAGTAAGATGCAGATAGAGTAGGCCTGTTGGAACCAGTGGAACCTATGGGGAAGGTGACTCACTTGTTGACTCAATGGGACTACTTGAGAGGGATTTACTGTGCTGAGCCAAAGGATTTTGAACAGGATGGCAAATTCTTCTAGTTAGAAAATAGCAAGAGATAGAGATCATCCTGACAGTTAGGATGGATTTTAGGACTGATCTTTTTGCATTGATGTAAATGTGTCAACTTTGAAAACCATGATGGTTGTTTCCTTGGGTTGATTTGCCTTTGAACTTTGGTTGTGTGTACATACAAAGATGAGGCTCAGCTGCAGCTCCTACATACGTTATTTGGTACCCTAGTCCACTTCCAAACAGATGCTTCTGGAAGCTCAGAAACCCTGTCGGGAGAGTTTCCTTGAAATTGGCAAATTAACACCTCCCAAGACTCCATACTTAGCTGCTTGCCTGCCTGCAAGCCTGATAAGAGCACTGCTGAGAAGCAAAATACTCACAAAACACTGCCCCATCTTAAGATATAAGTAATTTTATGTAGCATATACAAAAAAACTTTAATCTAGAAGTAGAGATCAGCATGAACTGGCCATTTGGCAATTCATGGGCACCTGTTGGAGGAGATGGCACACTGAACCATGGAAAACCTGTTGGTTAAACTGGCACGAACCACCAAATTGCTGGTTTGTGCCCATCTCTTGACATAAGTTGTGAAAATAAATGCACACTTTAAGAAGAGCATGAAGGAAATCGAGATGAATTTCAGTTTGAGAAGAAAACACCAAGTCTCATAATTCAATATGAGCTGAACAGAATAAAATAATAATATCCCCTTTGTCCTCTGGACACAATGATGTTATAGCAGTCTTCATCCTAAAGCACTGAATGTGGATATTTTTATTTCTTTTTCACTCGTTTTATTTGGTTCTTCTCTCATAACATCTACACTATTGCTTTTTAGACTGACATTTATTTTTAACCAAAACACCACCACTCTCAGCGGTGACATCTGCAGATGTTTGATGGGAACGAAGTTGTTAAATTCAGATAAAGAGCCCACATGCAGATTATTCTGCATTATTTTGAATACATGATTATCATTTCAGCATAAACAAATATGCTTTGTTGAATTGGGGCAGTAATTTAACAAGGAAAAAATGTTATGTTTCAACTTTGAAGAATGATGCAAAATGAGTGCCCTCTGGTGGCTGCTAGTTGTCATTACTGGAATTCACTGATTTTGAAATGCTGCTGTCATGAGTTTACTATGAAGGAAATTAGTAAAGGACTGGTCTAAATTCTACCTTGGACAAGGATGACTCATCTGCAACTGAACTGTGGATTTTCTCAGATATGGGCATCTGTACGTCCGTCAGGAGCGGTTGAATGGTGATCTATGTAGATCTTCCCCTTCTTCCGTGTTGTTCTTCTCCAGATGATTGTACGAATGTGTTCATGTTCCCAGCTCAGTCTTCCCCCCCCCAAGGTAAAATAACACATTTTGTGCCTTCGATCTTCCATGTTTTCCATCCCGTAAGTTATCTTGTTATCAACAACAAAGCCCAAAGAGGCTGAATTTAAATTGTGATGGAGCCTCCACCTGCAAAATAGCATTGTGGGATGATGAGAGGACATGAGCAGCAGAAGATGGAAGATGTTTGCCATTTTCCTGTCTCTTCACCCGCCACCCCACCCACCCAAAAACCTCATGACTGATTTCCCATCTCTGATGCCAGAAATAGCATCATTATGGAAGGATCTGCAAGACAACATAGCAGGTGCCAGGAGGGTTAATATTGGCTGTTCTCTTAGCATGGTAGAACATTGGATAAGACTGAACTCCTCCTACTTCACTGATCTTTGCCAGAGACCCTGTAAATCTAGGTTCTTTGTGAACCAGTACTTTTTTCTTGAGTTGTTACTGGCTCAAAACAAGGTCCTACTACCAACAGTGATGCAGAGGAATTGAAATAAGGGCCTGACCATCTCATGGTACAAATATTCTTCTGGGCTTCATCAACTTCTCATCAAACCTCTCCCTCCCTCCCCCAAGAAGTGCCTTGTCTTGAACAGTTTGGTGCCAGGCAGTTATGATATTCTCACTCTACTGAAAAAAATGTACCAATTGAATTCGGGGCATCTATTCAGGATATCCCTTGATTCATGTTTTTAGGAGACATTTCTAAAACTTGAGACAGTATCGAACTGCTCCCATGCAGAATGGAAGGCAGAGTTTGTAAGCATCTTTCTCACCACTGCTCTGGGATGTATCCTCATGTGCGTTTTTCTCACACTGGCTGTGAGATCAGTTTACACAGTGGAAAACGGGCCAGGGTGGCAGGTGGCACACTTGCAGAATATGTGAAAATCAAGATATTCTCCTGTGCTTTTTTTTAAAGCACACATCTCATGTAAGGACTTTCTGGGGGGAGGAAAGACCAGTGATAGCTAACCCATTTTGTAAGTATGAACATTTTGGCATTCAAGAACAGCTGGAGCACTTGGTGGTTTACGTTTCTAGCTGTAGACCAAGAACTTGGGAATTCAAGTCCTCCACTGGGCCACATGACAAGGGTTAGTCTTGTTGATCCATATGGTTTATTTCAGCTCTGCACTTCTAAGGTTGTGGTTGTTGTGGTTGTGGTTGTCATTGTCGTTGTCATTGTAGCCCCTTTTGATAATGCCATCCCAACTGGAGGAAAAGTCCATCACAGGTTACAAACCATGATGGAGATGTGTCCTCTCCAGGCTTAAAACCAGGGTCCTTCAAGGCCCAGATGCAGGGGAGTGGTATCAGGAGACAGATACCTAGTCTCATGCACTCCCAGAGGCATTTGGTGGGGCCACTGTGAGATCCAGGAAGCTGGACTAGATGGGCCTTTGGCCTGATCCAGCAGGGCTCTTCTTCTGTTCTTATGTTCTTAACTTCTCCAAGACTCTCACACTGCCATCCTAGACAGATTTCTTTAAAAGTTATGCCCTGCTGTGTCCAAGGTAGCTGTGAACATTGTTAAAACATGGCATAAAACCGTCCCTATGTTGAACGACAGAAGAGATGGGCTCCAGTCTCATCAACTCCCTTGCAGTCTCATCCGCTCTGGAAATGACCCGTGCCATCTGGCCACGTGCTAGATGCCAGTGTGCCCACTTGATGTCCGTGGCAAGTGGGCACACCTGTGATGGATTGATGATGACAGTGGTGGGCCATCAAGTCAGTTTGGGGCTATGGGGAGTGTTTCCAGGGTGTTCTGACACCCTGGAACTCGTTCACTTGCCCAAGGCCACCCAGCCTGGCTGCTCTAGAAGGTCCTGTGAACTCCCAACCTCTGTCTTTGTAGCCGGAGACTTAACCCAGAGCGCAATCCCGCCAGCTGCTGTTAATTAGGAAGGGTCTTATTCCTAAGCAGCTGCATACACATAGACTTCTTTTTCATAATTGGACGCCCCAATTAGTCCAGGTTTCCATCCTCAAGGATCAGCCTTGCATGCCAGCAGCCCTTTCTCATTAATGCCGAGCCCACGGGGGAGGACATCAGGATCTAAGGACATGGAGCCCGTGGCAGATGCAATCCTGATCCCCCCCTCCCCGCCTTCATGTTTTCGGCAAAGAGCTCTGACCTTACGCTTGATTTATTCCGTTTACCTACCATTGAGAGCCCACCTGAAAATCTGTACACATGCCTGTCTATATTTCTCCTCGCAAACACAGCTCTTGCTCTTAAGATGCACAATTTAAAATAACCTCTCCATAATAGAAGATCCAGAGTCCTGGAGAGATTTTAACCTTGAGTAAGTAAAATATCACAAATTAAAATGCAGTTAATGACGACAACAACATTTGAACTCAAGAGCTGGGAGGGACCCTCTGGAACATGGCATCCAGCCCCTTTCAAGGAATCCCAGTGGAGAATCCAACTCCCAATCTCTGGCTCCATATGCCTAAACCACTGAGGTATCCAGAAAATTAAAACATTTGAAACACTGCAACAAAGGAATCCTAAGGCAAAGAGCTGCAACTCCGTGAAAACCAGTTCTGATCAGTGTTGAACCAATGTTTGTGTCATGATGACAACAAGCTGGCCAAGATGAAGGAACCAGAGCTCATGGACTATTCCCTGTTCTGGAATTTAGAAAAGAAGAAATAGGGAAGTGATTGCTGTTGTGAGTTTTTCGGGTTCTTTGGCTGTGTTTTTCTTCCTAACATTTTGCCAGACTCTGCAGCTGGCATCTTCAGAGGGCAAGGAGCTCAGGGAACTAGAAGTTCTCTCTGTGCTCTGGGTGGTGGTGATGGTGGTAGAGACAATCTCTCTGAGAACTCCCCAGAGCACAGAAAGAACTCCTAGTTCCCTGAGCTCCTTGCCCTCTGAAAATGCCGGCTATAGAGTCTGGCGAAACGTCAGGAAGAAAAACTTCCAGAACACGGCTAAACAGCCCGAAAAGCTCACAGTCCCTATCAGATCCCCGGCTGTGAAAGTCTCCATGAATACAAGAAGTAGGGAAGTGTTCCATTTAAAATTAAAATCCAAGGAAATACAGAGCAGAATGGCAAGAAGGAATAAGATGATTCAGAGGCAGAAATCTTAATCTTTCTCAAATTTATGTGTTCATCAGAATTGGGAGAGATTCAGGGAACGTCATGAAAAATCTATTGTCCTTCCCTTCCCTTTAAGATACAGGAGCATCTTTGCGTCCTAAAAGAAGGGAGGACAGGCAAATCTAACCGGGATATAGATGTCCCTCCCTCCTATCTAGGGAGATGGGGTTTTGGATGTTGATTGGCATGCAGCAGATCATTTGGAAACGGTTGATAAAACACCGTGGTCCGTTGAACAGGAAGTATGTCTGCTTTCACAGTTTGATCATCAATGCATCAGTGAACACGGATCCTTTCCAAAATGTCTGTTTGTGTGTGTTTGCAGGCTCTCGCTCTCTCTCCCTCTCCTTTGCTGGCTTAATTGAACTGCTTTCTACTTCACGTAGAAGGGATGCTAATTCTGTGGGGAAAGGGCTCATTTGTTGGAGATGCTTTCACAACTAGGGCGGGGGGGGGGGGAGTCAGGATATTTGTGTTCTTCCACTTGTTTACAGGAGAGCCACGCAGATCCCTAAACAGTCTGAAGGGCGCTTCACATCAAAGCCCTGTGATGTAACTGGTCTCTGCTCTGAGTGATAGGAAATATAGGGGCAAGCAGGAGACATTTGTAGGATCAGTTGTGAGCAATCTTAGATATTCCTTTTTTTTAAGTATGAATCTCAGTGCAGCTTTCTTTTAAAAAAATCACCCACCCACCCACACCAAAACACCACTCCATATTGTTCAAGAGTTACATTTTATTTAATTCCACAGGCTCAAAATAAGTGTCATCTTTGCAAACTGTTGTTTTCAGAATTCTGGAAACACCCAGTGAGAGGTTCCATGCTATGGAGCAGCAGATAAGTTGATACAACTGCTGCTGCTGCTGCTATTACTAATACAACTACTACACAAAGAAAAGCTTTATTCTTCAAGTATTGCATCTCAACACCGTTTGTTGTAAATCAGCCTCAATATGACCAGTGTGTTTCTAGCCAATTAAAACTGGAGGTCTTGAAGAAGGAAAGGCAACACTGACCCATGTACTTACCTCCCAGTCTGATGTGGTCCCAAATGAAAGCACACAGAATGGTGCTGGACATCCCTGTGCCTTGTTAATAATATATTTGAAAGTTTCCATACTTAACAGCAATCTGGAAACCAGTCGATCCGGTAGTAAGCCAACAAAGAAGAGGAGAAGTCCAAGGTGATAACACGACCAGGAATGAACGGCAGGTGCAATCTGGAGCTGCATGAAACATTTGAATGGCAATGCCCCAGGCTGAGAGTCATACACTTTGACTACTGGAGATCAGCCAAAGGTGTTTAGCCACCTCTGAGCTGTAATAATTCCTTAGTTTATCTTGGAGGAAGAACTTTCCCTTAGGGAGACCATCTCTATTTTTAAGAATGTCTCAAATGGAGACGAGCAGCTTTTACAGAAATGGGTTGCTGAGAAGGACTTCATCTCTTGGAAGAAGACAGAGAGGAAAGCATGGACCAGCCTAAGTTCAGGTCAACTCAGGAATCCTCAATACTGGACCTTTTGCCCCATTGATCTCTGGCCGTACCTGTGCCTTCTGAGACATGAAGGAAAACAAAAGAAGCACCTCAATCTAAGAAAGAGTTCCTCTCCCTTCCTCTTGAAAGAAAAGAAACTGTCTAATATCTATTTTCATGCAATTCACATCTTGTTCATGATACAGGGCATGTCACCCCTACCCAACCCTAATATGGGTTTGTGTGATCTCATTTCAGCCTTCATTTCTCTCCTTCCTGAGTATATCTAGCCCATTTCAAAAGTGATCTAAGGTGATGGGTCTTGGCACTTTTCAAAGTTATGAATGCCGTATGTTCATCATGGCCTTCATGGACAGTTGGGTAGGAGTTAAGCCTTGTTGCATTCTTCTGGACGGCATTGGATTGCAATGTGAACTAATCTCCCAGTTTCGTCCTTGGGTTTGTTGCAAGCTGATCTGTGCATTCGGCTCATGCACAAGCCAGCTTTGGATGCTGTCATTAACAATGACACCATTTGTGAATCTCTGTTGCAGACCGTGGAAATCATAAACCATCTAACGGTTGCTCATTAATATCATGTTTGTTAAGGTTGTCCGCAGTACCAAACTGATCAGAAGATGTTTGTGTTTCAGGGTGGTTATGCTGCCTACCGGTACGCCCAGCCTACCACAGCTACAGCAGCTGCCTACAGTGACAGGTAAGAAAGAATTTATTGCCAAATTGATATGCCACACAGAGATTTTGGGGGACTGAGCAGTTTTTGAAAACTGACATTGTTTAGTGCCTCCAAACTGTTTTCTGGCTCAGCACATAGCTATAGCAGATAAAGATGTACAGCAGTGGAAGCTGTTATCTACAGAGTTGGCACGGTGTTGGAGTTGGTGGGTTCCACTCTGGGTTTTGGTACGAACTTCATGGGATGAAATCAATCTCCAAATAGGTTCAACGCCTTGGACAGCTTCTTCCAATTTCAGACTCCTATCCAGAACAGATTCGCCACTCCATTATGATAGTAGCCACCACCCTCCACTGCTAGTTGGAAGCCTAGCTGCTCACCTCATAAGTCACATGCCAGAGAATCAGAAGAGATGAGCAATGCTTAGTATGAATTAAGAGAGGCTCACCAACTTTTCTAAGCAGGGAGTGAGGGGCCCAAATAGATCACTAGGATTTTACATGTGCATTCTCTCCAGAATGGCTCCTTCCCTATGGGTTGGACTACAAAACTTCAGTATCCCTATTGAGTAATGTTGTAGTGCTAGGAAATGTGTTGTGGCTCACCACATCTTAGGGATGCAAGCGAATGGAAGAAGATCCTGTTCCTGGACATCCCCAACCTGACCAATGTGCCCGTGGAAGGATTTCATGGTTAGTGCTTCCACCATGGCACCATCATATCTACCATGGGTATCACATAAAGTTTCAATCCTATTGGAGTGTTGCCCAGTCCACAACACATCCATGTCAGGTAGTAATAAGAAACACAAGGCCTTCAGCTGCAAAACCCCAAGTCTGGGCTACTGCAGAAAAGGGAGGAAAGATAACTTGTCATAAAAAGACACCAAACGTTCGCCCCAATGCACCTTGTCCTTGTGAAGTCTGAAAGCATTGAATGAAACTCCGTTTGGTTTTCCTGAAGTCAAACTTCCTTGTGAGTGGTTAAAAGAGATCAAAGATTTTCCTGGACTGCACCAGTTCAGGATGAATGTGGTTGCTCATCTGGATGTGTCTTTCCCATCAAAACACATGAGAACATGCATGCCCTCCAACGGTCAAAAGAGGACACCCTTAAAAGAATCATCCACCTGACCCAGTGGTTTCCAACGTTGGGTCTCCAGATGCTCTTGGCTTGTAACTCCCAGAAGTAGAGATGGGCATGACTCAGCGAAATTTTCCAGAAAAACGAAAACGAAAACGAAACGAAAAGCTTTGCCGTGTTTTTCGTTTTCGTTACGGCAGACACATTGCATTGAAAAGAATGCTAACGAAAACGAAAAAATTTCATTTTCGTTTTGTTTTTTCGTTTCATTTCATAACGAAAACGAAAATGAAAAATGCGCAAAAAACCCAAAAAACGAAAACGAACTGAAACGGACCCCTAAACGAAAAACGAAAAATGAAAAAAAAATTTTTGAGTCGTGCCCATCTCTACCCAGAAGTCCCAGCTAGCACAAGCTAGTGGCGAAGGCTTCTGGGAGTTGTAGTCCAAGAACATCCGGGGACCTGAGTTGTTTCCATCCAAGAACATCCAAGGACCCAAGTTGATTTCATCCACATTGGAATAGGAACATGAACAGTACCTCCTCAAGCAAACCATCAGAGGTTCGAATTAAGATCAATAATGACCTTAATTTGAACCTCTAATGGGTTTACTCAAGGAAAAACCATCCAAGTTCAAGTCTCAATTTGGATGAAATTAAGTATGGTAGTAGCGAAGTGAGGATTGCATAGATGGCAGTAACATGAGACAGAACTAAGAAATCCAATACTCCAATGAAATTCCCCAAATCCAATTTAAAAAATGTCATTTCCTCCAAAATTCCAAGCATATCTTGTGTGAAGCAAAAACCTCCAGATGGATATAAACATCACTGTAGGTGATTTTTTTTTGTTTGAATGCCACACTGGGTTTTTATAACCATTTGTCTCGAACATCTGAATAAAATGCAATTAAAAATCAAAATACAATTACTGTTTGAAGGATCTGTGGAAACATGATTGATGTCCCTACAAGGACTTAAAATGTATTTCCGGAGGCCCAGCTTTCAAACTCTGACGAGTTTGAGATATGTTAAGACATAACTAGTTCATTCAGAATTCATTCAATTTATTAATATTCCATCTTTTCCCAAAAAGAGTTCAAGGCATAATAGCAATAGTTCTCCTGTATTTTTTAAGGAAGTGCCTGTTGGGTATAAGAGTAACAGTGGTATCAGAAGTAGTAACACCACATTTCTTACTGCCAGGCAGAAGAAAATAAAAGCATAATTTAAAGCCATACATTTAGCTCCTAATTTCCTTGGTGTAAATGCAATTAAGGAATCTGGCAAAGGTAGCACCATCAACAAGCAACAGAGAGCATACCAATTTGTTGAATGTAACACTGTTTTTTTAAATTATTTGAGCCCTCCTTGTGACGAGGATTTCCAAATAAATTTAAGGAACATCCCAATTGCTTCACTGAAATCGACAGCAGGTCAGAGGATTTAAGACTGAGCTCCACTCCATACAAAGCATGAGGATTTCAGTTTTCAAGTATTTATTTGCCCCCCCTTTTTTTAATTAAACAGTTGGTTCAAACTCTATGACCGGTTTAGTACATATTTAGTAACAGTGCTCCCCCAAGTGGCGAAAGTCAAAGCAAATGTAGCTCAGTCATTCCTTGCCTTCCACCACACTCTGTTTTGTGTTTGGTCATTCACAGGTAGACATGGGCTTGGGACATTTTAATCCTGAGGAGCACGCTTCTTATGGGTTGTGGGACAAAGAGCAGGGAAGACACTTTCTTCTGAATGTAGAGCTTGATCAACAGCCTCTTGGAGGTCCTAGTGGGGTGGTAGAAGAGTGTCCCTCCAGTTGTTATACTACAACTCCCATTATCCCTCATGATTTGGTTTGCTGGCATCAGCAGATAAGAACATAAGAACATAAGAGCCATGCTGGATCAGACCAAAGGCCTATGTAGTCCAGCTTCCTGTATCTCACAGTGGCCCCACCAAATGTGTCCAGGAGCGCACGAGACTCGATATCTGTCTCCTTATCCCACTCCCCTGCATCTGGTCCTTGAAGTACCCTGGTTTTAAACCTGGAGATGATACATCTTCATCATGGTTTGTAAACTGTGATGGACTTCTCCTCTAGGAATCTGTCCAATCCCCTTTTGAAGGTATCCAGGCCAGATGTCATCACCACATCCTGTGGCAGGGAGTTCCACAGATTAACAACACACTGGATAAAAAAAAAAATTCTTTTGTCTGTTCTCACTCTCCCAACCCTCAAATTGAGTGGATGTCCCCTAGTTCTGAGGCATGCAAGAACCAAAGGGCACCATATCCCCAGTCCCTGTCCTATCAGCAAGTGAAAATGACCAACCGAGACCAAGCTGATGTTACCATTACTACTACTTCTGCCACTGCTACAATATTATAAATATCATTGCAACCACATTACTTCTCCCTTTGGAAAAATTCAGCAAGAAAGCCACTTCCTGGAAATATTGGTAACTGTAATAACAACAGCCACACCAGTAGCAATAATAATATGTGGGTTTTGCCTTGCCTGGTCTATCAAAGACATTTCAATGAAAGAGTTCTTTCGAGGTCTCCCCTGGCTGCCAGTTCCATTAGAATCTTAGATAGTAGTTCAAGAAGGATCATGCCATTGGAATAAATCCAGTTCAGGCCAACTACATCTACATTGAAAGCCTGGCTGAACAGCAGGGGAATGATTGTGAATGAACAGTAAGTTTAAATCAAACCTAAAAAACCAAGGGAAGGAAGGAAGGAAGGAAGGAAGGAAGGAAGGAAGGAAGGAAGGAAGGAAGGAAACCAATTCAAGATTAATTTCCAAAAGATGCCACAACTCTCTATATTCCCATCAGGCTTGGTGAGTCACCACTGAAAAGATGTTAGAGCAATGGTTCCCAGTTCCATACTTGGTTTCCCAGAAGGGGTTTGGACTAAAACTCCCAGCAGCCTTCACTACTAGTTGTGCTGGCCAAGACTTCTGGGACTTGTAGGCCAAGGACATCTCAGGACCCAAGGCTGGGGAAGCCCTGCTCTGGAGGGAGAACCACGAATGAGTTTTGCGTCCCTGTCCATTCGGCGGGACAAACGAGAGCTTGTGAGCATGAAGGAAAGGCTTTCCATTTGTAGATCTTCAAAGTGCTCTTCGTGGCTTCCATTTCTGAAGGTGGGGGGGGGACACCCGCACAAATCCATACGGATCAAGGAATGAATGTTGAACCGCTCTGCATGCATAGTGGCCTTCCCAGTGTGCTTATTAATCTGGTAATGAAGAAACACACACATGTTTGGTGAATAAATTCAATTTGCATGAGCTGGCTGAGGCATGCTGTGTCTGACAGGTAAGCAAGTTAACCTATATTTTTTCCCTCTGACGTCTGGATGAGCTCTCTCTCTCTCTCTCTCATTCCTGTTCTGCCGCCGTTTGTGCCTGACATGCAACCAGAGTTAGGTTCCTCACCTCCTTGTTGGGTCCGTTCCTTCCCGAGCTGGACGGCCGATTTGTACAGAGCGCCACTCCGCGACTCCCATTTCATTTCCACAAAGGTCCGCCATTCGCATGTAGCCGCTACGAGTGTTTTCTCTGTGAGCTTGCAGCGCAAACAAACACAATGATGCGGTTCTGGGTTCTATGAAAAAAACCACAAAAACCTAAGCAGAGCATTCACCTGTTTTTAAAAAGGGAGGAAGGGAGTATGAAGGAATCCCTTCCAACCACGAACGTGTGGCTTTCTTTTGAGTAAACATTTGCTGCCTCTTCTTCCGCCCTTCCGTTGAGGTTGATATGCTCGGATGCCAAGGAGGGTGGCGGAGGTTGTGTGACATCAGTCCTCGTAAAGGTGGTGAACGCCTTGCACATTGGCGGTTTAGGTGGTTGCGCATTTCCTGGCAGGGTGCATTTTAATACCCCTTCCTCCTCCCAAGGAACTTCAGCCAAGGCTGGATGCCCTGGGTGCCCCAGCGGTTTCAGTCATTCAGGGGCCATCCCTTGTGCATAGTCACCCCCTCAGGCCCCAACAGATGTTGAGGTTTCCTAAAGGTTTTTAGTTACGTTTGATACCTACGATGCATACCTGTCAAGTGTTCCCCACAGCCGCCCGGGACTGGGAGCTCCAAGGAGGAGAGGCGCTGGTAGCCAGGCCCTTTGGCTAGGGGGGTGGAGCCTCATTTGCATACAGAATCCCTTGTGGTGGCTTCCAAATGCTCACTGTGACCTAGGTGCCTCAGCTTTCTAGAGGATCTATGTACCAATCCGGACAGCTGGTGGGGGTGGGGGTTAGGGGTTGCATAGGGAGAAGTGCTCTCTGGTGGGCCACTTGGCGGCTGGCCACATGGCCGCCCAGAAGCATCTGGAGCTCAACTGCCTGCCAGCAGAGATGCAGGACACGTCAGGGAAAAATAATTTTTTGGGAAGATGGCGGGGAAGAGTGATTGATCCGTGAATGTCCCGCCCAAAATGTGACACTTGACAGGTCTGAGCAGATGGTGCTTGGGACACCAAGGAGTACAGCTGGCCCAGGTGCCACAGGTGTGGTTACCCAGGACAGTGAGAGACGCCAAGTACTCTCCGTCTTGAGTCTTCCCCTGTTGTGGCTGTAGAATAACGATGATGCTTAAGAAATGATGGGTCCTTGACCTTTAGAAGCAACCTCTCCAGGGTCATGCTAAAGCAAAATAGGGTGTCTTCCTTCAAAGAATTGCCACCCAAGAGGTAGGAGCTATGGGCAATGGCAAATGAAGGGGCTGAATACTGGATTCTCCAAATCCAATTTAATAATAGACACAGCCCACCTGTTTTCTGTGAGATCTGGATTTCCATGGTGGGGTGGAGGGGAGTTAGAAATCAGTGGCAGCACACCTTGAATTGGATGAGGGACCAATCATTTAAGCCCTTTTCTTCATGTCACAAACTGCAGATATGGCTAAGAGGCAAACATTGGAAGCATCCGTTGGCAGTTTCTCAGGGTTACTCTTCTCTTTAAGGGCTGTCCTGTCTCCAACCACCTGGCACACCAGTGCAGAAGCAAATAATTATGTCCAGGTTCTCTCTCTCTCTCTCTCTCTCTCTCTCTCTCTCTCTCTCTCTCTCTCTTTATTTATTTATTTATTTATTTTTACAACTTATATGCCATCCACAACCCAAGGTCTCTGGGCGGCTTACAATCAAAAAAATTAAAACAGTTAAAACACAGAATATCAATAAATAATTAAAAACAATAATAAAAACCTTACACTAGAAACATTACACTAAAATTGCCATCAGAAGATCCACAATCTATATTGTGTCCGTTAAAAAAACTTCTGGAACAGGAAGGTTTTTACCTGGCGCCGAAATGTCATCAGTGTTGGCGCCAGGCGGATCTCACTCGGGAGGGCATTCCATAGCTTGGGGGCAGCGGCTGAGAAGGCCCTGTGTCTGCAAGCCATCCCTCTCACCTCCTTGAGGGATGGCTCTTTTAAGAGGGCCCCCTGGCTCGATCTGAATGGCCGGGTAGGTTTGTATGGAAGGAGGCGGTCCTTCAGGTATCTAGGTCCTAAGCCTAAGTTTTACCAGGCTTGTTGGTGAGGCATACATTTCAGATCATTTAAGGTCCCTTCACTTCGTTGAAGGCTTCTAAACTGGAGAACTCAGTGAGTTACTGTAGGTATAGGTAGAGACTGAGAGTTCAGTTCCCCATGCCTGTCAGTAAAACCTGCCTGCGCAGCCTTAAGCAGCTTGCACCATTCCAGGCGAAGTTACTTTTGCATCCCTGCTAAAATATTCCCAGAAAGGGTTGCTTAGAATCAGAATTGATGCAATGCTACATAGTGCTTAACCAAGTATCACTTCAAGTGTAACTCCAGCAGAAAAAAGTCCTTTTCAGACTTCAGTGGACCTTGGGCAGTGTGTGTACATGCCACCTTGGATCTAATTCAGATAAATTTGAGAATCAAATTTCAGCATAATGATACTTCATCTGGCCCTACTGAATCTCGGTACAGCGATGCAACAGCTACATTCCCCTAAAGAGTGGGTGGGTGGGTGGTGTTTAAATGATAAAGAATCTCTGTCATGCTAAGTATCCAAATGTACTCTTTATGTGTAATTAAAATTGTGATAATGTTTGTCTTTCCCATAATTATAAGTATTTTCAGTGGGCTTACTTTGTATGAATTTTATTTAGCTTCATGGTTTTAAACGTGTTTGTCCCCAGAGGAATAAGGATTTTGGAAGTGGGGGGATGAGCTGAAAGATCTATAAAACTTTAATTGCTTTTCTCTCTGGGGGAAATTATAGCACTATTTTTAATAAGTAACCTAGGCAAACATTATTGTGCAGAAATGGAACTTTATGCAAACATGGATACCTCAAATTATGTTTTAGTTGCAAACGGCTTGATTCGATTTATTAACTTTTTAATGATTTTTTTTCCTCCACTAAAAGAAAGATCTTGATTTTGCATCTGAATAAATTAGTTTCTTCATTCCCTGTGGATATTTGGTCGTTTACGCTCTTTAAGGTGGCAAAATGCTCCGTTAATTGCTGACTCGGTATCTAAAGTTCAGTACCAGTTTAAAACAAGTTGGTATATTTCCAGACTTCCCTCGAAGCTCTTTGCTAAAAATGATTATGATGTAGTCAGTCACACACCTAGGGTATCCTCTCCCTCTGAAGCAGGCCACGGTAAACCACTGCTGAGCGGTTTATACCTCGGAATCCCTGAGAAGTGTCACCATAATTCTGAAATTGGTTTGGTGGGAAACTGGTTGGACAGCTCAGTGGGTTGGGCTGATGGCTGAAGAGCCAGAGATAGGAACTCCCAGAAGAAGGGAAGGGAAAACCCTGTGTGATTATTCCCTCTGCCCAGAAAACCCGGAAAAGGCTTGCCATAAGTCTGAATTGACTTAACGGCACACGGGTTATTATTGCTAAGGGAATAAACAGACATTGTTTGTGCATATTTACATGCACCCCAATTTCTGCACGGTTAGACGAAAAACACAGTTTGTTTCTTGAAAGTCGCATGTATCGGATTTATTATGAGCATAGAGAATGGCAACGTTTCAATGGGACAAATTGCCAGACCTAGCGTTGTTGGATGGGTGAATGAGAGACTAATTGTAGAAGTCTTCCAAAGTTTTCCAAAACAAAACACCCATGTGTAATGGCTACCCAAAAGATCCAGTTCTGTCCATGAACAAGAATACTCTTGTTTCCGTGGGCATCGATCAAGGCAACGAGATCATGAAACTTTTTTTGCCAATGGCCTTTGCCAACAAGAGGTCAAATGGAAGAACAGAGCCAAGGGTGGTCCCATGTATTTCCTCATCAGGCAGCTGTTAGGTGAACGGCCCCTGGAGAAATAAAACCTTTCAAGGTATGGCAGTGGGACAGATTCTCATTTTGCGTTTGCACGATCACTCAGTGTGTCCATAGAATGTATGATACTGGGTTTGGGCAGACCTCCTTCAACGTGACTGGCTGTTGCCCTCCCGTATGTGTGTGTTATGACTTGATGTGTTGCATCTCAGATCCCAGCAAGTTGATGTTCCTTTCTTTCGTACACATGCGAACGGTAACTATTGATGGGACTGGGAGCTGGCGTGCATGCTATAAGAAGCCCTTCTTACTGAGAAAAGACTACATTTCTTCCGTTTGCACTACTCGCTAATGTGGATAATACATATGTTTAATCATTGTGGCTCTCTGAGCACCAAGAACCCACTGGGCCTATTCACTCATGCCTCTGTTTCACAAAGGAAATTGCTTGGAGAAAAATTAAAAGTGACCAAATTAACGCTGTCTTATGATAATTTCTATAGTTTCGTTTTTCCCCACACCCTGACTCCCACTAAGTTATAAAGCTGGTCCTGTTTTACATCAGGTATGCTGCTGTTAGGATAGCCATGAGATCTGCAAGCAGATTTGCTGACCAACAAAGGCTGATACTTCACGTCCCTCTCGCTGCAGTTCGCGGCCCCGCTGGAGACCGGTTCGAAGGAACACAACCTCACGTCCTTGTGGGGTCAATCCGAGTTCGAAGGAACGGAACCTCACGTCCTTGTGGGGTCAATCCGAGTTCACACTGACCACGCCCCCTGAACTGCGCTCCAAGCGGGGTGAGAGATTCCCGTCCTGGAGCTCGGGAATCTTTTCAATCCACTTCTCGATCCGTGTTGAAAACCGATTTCAACACGGAGGGAAGTTCACCTCGGCTCGAGGAAGGACGTGAAGTAACCATCAAAATCAAGGAGTTCCAGAGCAGTGCCCGACTGAGCCCAATTACATAGCTGCAACCTCAATGCAAAGTTAGGTCAGGGCGGCAGGATTGCAAAGGAATTACGATACTAGTAGACATTTGGATTCAGCCCAGAAATATGAGTGGTTGTTTGACCTCTTTGCAAGGCAAGGCCTGGGGAGAGGCCACTGATGAGACTGCTAGATTTTGGCCTTGTTTGTTACTCCAGAGGTTCAGGGGATTGAGGTGTCCGCCAAACGAACCTTCTGAGAACCCGTCTCTGTGATCGCAGGACAAGAAAAGACAACTTTCTCTTTATGCACTCACCAGAAAGGGAGGGGAAGGAAGATTGCACACAGTTAAAAAAATACCTTGCAGGAGGAAGGTTTTCTTTTGATGTATTTTTAATCCCAAATATGTCAATACCACCTGGGGACTTTCTGCTATTAGTTAGGCCCCAAATGCACCTCCTTGTTCCAAACAAGATGAAGAAATAAGGCCATTGTGGAGAATTCGTGACTTCACTTGGCAAGAAGCAAAGTGTTCTCATCTTAGAAGGTCTGAGATAATTTGCTAGCAGGGTGCGATTAAACTTCTTTGGAGCTAACCTAGAGCAGGAAACCTGCAGATCGAATGGAATTTCCTTTGGTGGCAACTAGAACCCTGAATACCAATGCAAAACAATCCCAATACATCATTGAATAAGGTTAAGCCCCACAATTTCCTTTGAGTAAAAGGGGCATGGTGGCTCAGTGGACTAAGGCTCCGAAAACTGTTGACTGCATAGTTGGCAGCTCAGCGGTTCGAATCCCTATTGCCACGCAGTGGAGCGAGCTCGCACTGATCACCCCAGCTCCTGCCAACCTAGCAGTTTGAAAACATGTAAATGCAAGTAAATAAATAGGTACCATCGTAAAAAGCAGGAAGGTAAATCAGTGCTTCCTTCAGCCATGCCATGTAGCCATGGACTTGCACAACACTGGCTCTTTTGGCTTGAATACGGAGATGAGCACCACCCCTAGAGTCGGACACGACTAGCACGCATGGATGGGGGGGAACCTTTACCTTTACCTTACCACAATTTCCTTTGGGTAGGGGAACTAACTTCCATATTCCAGGTGGAGAAGAGATGATTAGTTAAAACAATTAAAACATTGGAAACACTGAAATGAATGCATTTGTCCACACAGGCCTCAAGGCCAGATAGGAAGGTAGCGGCAGGATGACAGGTGACAGATTGTATCACCTATTCTCGCCGGTCCCTACTGAAGTCCAAAGTTTCCTCCAGCTGTGAGGGCTACAATATGTCTTCATTAGTTGATTCCCAACCTTGGGTCCCCAGATGTTCTTGGACTCAAATTCCCCAAAAGCCATCATCACTAGTTGTGCTGGCCAGAATTTCTGCATGTTGTAGTCCAAGAGAACTGGAAAACTCAATGTTGGGAACTTCCACTCTACACTGAATGATTCTCTCATCATATGTGAGCTCAACGGGGTGAAAATGAAGTTAAAATAGGTAAGGAGAAGCCCATTTTCTTTTTTAAAAACAGACAGCCAGTCTCCTACAAGAAGTGCAGAAATACACACAGTCTCTCCACTTGACTATCTACTCCTCATTTTCATTCTTCCAAAGAGCCTCGTGCTGCAGAGGTTAAATACCTGTCCTGCAGGTAAAACTGTGCTCACGGCCTGTGGTTCAATCCCAGGTAGCAGGCTCATGGTTGACTCTGCCTTCCATCCTTCTGAGGTCGGTAAAATGGGGGAGCAATGTGTAGCTTGCATACTGTAATTAAAAACTGTAAACTGCCCAGAGACCTTGAAGTGGTATGGGGTCTTATATAAGCAGAAGCAGAACAACCCCAGGCAAATGTAAAGAATAAGGGAAGGTTTACACTGACGACCCTCCAGCACCCTCCACCAGGTGCTGGTTTGTTGCCCATGACAGCTGACACCTCTCACAACTCATTGGGTTGTCACTCATGACTGTTTCTTGTTTTTGCTGTGACTGACTAACATGGCTACCAGCAAGGACATTTCTCCACTGCCCTGCAACTCAATTTGTGCCAGTCGTGTTCCTCTCCGCATGTGCAATATTGCAAAGTAATGCAAGGTCTTTGCGCTACGTAATTACAGAGCGGAAGCACAATAGATAGTTTTCTTTTGTTTTGTTTTGCTTTGCTTTACTCTACCCCTTTTACTTTTCCTGGCATTCCCAAATGATCGTTTATTAGCAAAGTGTTACATCGCTAGTGTATTGTTGCTGTTCCTCTAGATCAGTGGTTCTCCACCGGTGGGTCTCCAGATGTTCCTGGACTGCAATTCCCAGAAGTCTTCATCACTAGCTGAGCTGGCCAGGATTTCTGGGAGTTGCAGTCCAGGAACATCTGGGGACCCACAGGTTGAGAACCACTGCTGTAAATCAACAACAGTATAACCAAAGAAGCTGTTCTGCAAGTATTGCTTGCTGTTTATAGCATTCTCTCCTGGATGATACGCTGCTTCTTTGAGGAGACTTAAAACTCTCGGTTATGTCAAGGGCAGTGGCTTTTTTGTATACTCCTATAACAGTTTCTGGAGGGTTGGCTCAGTGCTTTAGGTATCTGCCTGGAGGTCCAGAGGTTGGGTGTTTTATTCCCCCCTGTGCATCCCCTGTGGCAGGCATGTCCAAACTTCCGTTTTAGACCACTGTCCTTTGCCATTGCAAATACAGGCTTGGGATTCTGGGAGTTGTGGTCCAAAACATCAGGAGGGCCAAAGTTTGGACATGCCTGCCACTCTGCTCCTAGCGACTAGATACTTGGAAAATCCACTGGGTCACGCTAAAGTGGGCGTAACCACACTTTCTTTTTTAAAAATTCCGCTGGCCTTGGGAAAACGATTTCATGTACCACATCTCTGAGTACTTTGCAGCAGATTTTAATGGTTGTGGGATAACGGCCAAGGTGACATGGGACAGAGGCATCCGTTCTTCCGATCTCTATGTTCTCCCATTGGTTCGGACGTCGGACTCCCATTCGTCTGTGATGTTTCCCCCACCCATGCGCTTTGTACTTCTTTAGGCAAACAGAGAAAGCAAAAAATTAGGACAAAAAGGGGTTTTAAAAAAGCTAATTCAACACAGAAACTTAACAGAAATATATGTAGCTTGCATTGTTGTTCTTCCAGATCAAGAATGGCAGCCACAATCCGGGAACCAAATTGTCATTTCCATACATGGATATTTTTCATTCTTTCCCTGCATTCTGACCTGGCTTGCTCTTCCCCCATTCTGAAACATATAAGAGCACTGAAAAGTGTCTTGAGACATATTTTCTGCATATGTATAAGGGCAAACACCTACACGCACAACAATGGCAGAGACTGGGGCTCCCCACCCCTACCCACACCCATAGTTTCCAACCGGAGAGAAATTTTCTGTGCGTATTCAGGCCGTTGTCAGCTTGTTTTTGCAGAGTTTTTCAATAGCTCTAGCCTCCGGCATGTTATCTTGGGCACGCAGCCAACCACCGAATTGTTCCCTGTCCCTTAGACATGAGGTTGTGACATAAGATTGTCTCCGCACACCGCCTTGGTTTTGTGATGAATGTTCAGCAGGGTGTTACTATGCAGCTATAGACACTCTACCATCCTGTATTCCCAAGATAAGATATTCTATAAGACAGGTATCAAAAGACGGAAGCGAACACTTGGACATGCACGGCAAACATCATCAGAAGTGGCATTGCATGTCTCTCCCCCCGCCATCTGCATGCTTCAGGAGTTTATTTATTTATTTAGTCTCTGTGGCACAAGCTACCTAAGGGCAGAAAAGGCCCTTGTTTTCTCCCCCAAATCATTTATCCCTGCCCTGTTCAGGTGTCCATGAAAATATACACACGTCGATGGCTGGTTCACAGTTGCATGTTCACTCATTACTGATCTGCTCCCCAGAGGGTCAGTTCATCCCACCAGAGTTGAAAGAACTGCTAATTTATAAGCTGCGCATAAACCTGGTTGTACCTTTCAGTTGTGGCAAAACGCTGTCCAATTGAATGAACATGCGTGGTTGGTATTGGCCATCTGCCCAGGTCCACACATCAACCAAAAGGCTACTGGAGGAAACAATGGGTCCTCTCCTGCTTCCCTCCATCGCCCTTCTCCTTTAATTGGCAACAAAGGGCTGTACCCTTCCCAAAAGGCATGCTCATCATTTGATGATCTGAACTAGAGATGGGCACGACTCAAAAAAAATGGTTTTTTGTTTGTCGTTTGTCGTTTAGGGGGTCCGTTTCGGTTCATTTTTGTTTTTCGGTGAGTTTTTGCAAATTTTTCGTTTTCGTTTTCGTTTTTGTTCTGTTTTGAAAAATTTTTGGTTTTCATTTTCGTTGCATAACGAAATGAAAAAACGAAAAGGAAAAGGAAAAAATGCTCGTTTCGTGCCCATCTCTAATCTGAACTCATCCAATTGCCTGGATCTTGGGCTCCTTCTTTCAGAGGTTCTGGCTCCCCACCTGCTCTTTCTAACTGCTCAAACAGAGAGCAGAACAAGGAAAAAGGACGGGCCATCTTCTACTTGCTTTGTCCACTTTTTCTGGGTCCAGGCACATTAGATGCTGATGGGCATGTCACCCAAGGCTCATGGGTCCACATGTACATCTTTCCCATCCTTCCAAACATCTGGAGCTGGCATCACCAATCAAGCATGGAGACAAGGCATTTTTTTTCCTTTAGCACACTGGACCAGATCAAGTGGTGCACTTAGGAAAGGAGTATTGACTTTTCGTCATACTCATCACGCAAAATTGCTAAACTGGAAGTTAATATTCACTATTGGTTGTGCAATTTAGAAAAAAGAAGAAGAAAAGAAATAAGAAACTGATGAGTAGAGATGGGCACGGAATGAACAATTTTTCATTTTCAGTTTTTGGTTTTCATTTCATTATGAAACAAAACGACAAATGAAATTTGTCCCTAAAATGAAACGAAACAAACAGAAACGCGGGGATTTTTGTCGTGCGTTTCGTTTCCGTTACAGCAATGAAGTGAGCTGCTTTAATTGCTAAAAAAAAACACTTAAAATTGGAATAAATGGTAATGAAACGGTAACGAAACGGTAACGAAACAAAAATGATTTTTTTTTTGCAAAAAAATCGCGAACAACAGAAACGAACCGAAACGGACTTCTAAACTACAAACGACAAACGAAACTCCATTTTTTTCTATTCGTGCCCATCTCTACTGATGACTGTAACAGAGCACAACAGAGGAGTGAAACTGAGCTGGACTTCAGGGAGTGAACAATCGGAGCAAGAAAAGAGGGGGAGCTAACAGGAGCTTGATGAGAGAGACAGGGGAGTAGCAAGGAAATATACAGTAGAGAAGTAAGAGTTTTCTGGAAGAAGAGAAAAATCAAAAGGGGAGAACAGGGAAACAAGGCAAACAAGGAAGTGACCTGGAGTAACCCGTGAGAATTCTGCACTCATTGGAAGTAGATATCCTGATAACTGCTGAAAGCAATAAGATAATGCATTATCCGGGACATTTCGTATTGCGAAAAATCCATAGACTGGAAATGCACAGAGGTGCAATATATCCTGGGGAAATTTGCTTTGGAAAAAAAATGTAAACCAAGGTATTGAACAATCCTAACAGGTATTTTGTCTCCTGGAGGATGGATTAAGGATGTGATGGAAGGATTTCCATTGCCCCTAGTACGTTTCTTATCCACATGGGAAAAAGCGACACAAGCAAGAGGGATGACAAGGTAATCACACCAGGCTTTGAAGGCCTGCAAAGGAAACTCAAGATCTTTGGGCTCCAGATAGTCTTCTTGTTTATTCTACCAGCCCTCAGGAAAGGGATAGAAATGGAAAGGAAAAAAAATGAACCCTGGATGAACTTTTGACTATGAAGATGGCGCCAACGTGAGGGAATAGGATTTAAGGACCATAGGATAAGCTTTCTGGAAGATGGGTGGCTAAGAAGTGACGGGTTGCACCTCACAAGGTTCGGAAAGAACATGTTTGGCCTCAGCATGAAAAATTACATGATGAGGGCCTTAAATGGAAGTGGAAGGCAGAGGAAGATGCAAGCTCAAAGCTCAAGATAGAAGAGCATGTGCCAAACATATAACTTTGACACATAAGTAGAACGATGTTACGCACTACGGTAACTACTATCCAACTGGTTGTACCCCCATTTCATCGTGTTTATTGACACACATGCACACCTGGCAGAAGTAACTCTTTATATTTTGCTTGTACCATGTTAGCTCCAAACTTGGGGGGGGGGGGTGCTTAACCTAGAGAAAATGCAGTTTGTGCCATTTCCATGACCCTTGTTTCATGAGATGCATAATATATATTTTTCATACCCTTTGCAAAGTGCGGGAAAAGTTGCCTTGGCATTTGTGATTAAGTGCTTCTGACTGCTTTTACACATGGCCAGCTATAACATACTTGAGCTCTTTTCTCATGTTTAATAACCCAGAACAAAACCCCACGGCTCCCTGCACACCTGGACTAGAGTTCTAACTTATGTTAGTTTTTCAGAAACCAATCAAATCCTCATTAAGGATCAAATGCATTGGCTGTATTCTAGGAGAGTTTAACTATGCTCTAAATTGATCCAGCAGCATGCAGTGGAAAAGGCTTTTTTTTAAAGAGAAGGAAAAAGGGAAAATGTGATGAGGTGCCCCACAGATGGCTTTCCAGTTCTACTTTCTAAACTGAGGGATCAGGCTGTTGAGCTGAAGTACTTAGTTTTGGCTAATTGCAAGAGATTTTTCATTATCATAGCGCCACTCCACTGTGACATCATGGATAGGCCAAGTGACGTCTTCCCCACACACATATTTTGCAGGGCCAACCAAGGTTGATGGGAACTGTAGTCCATTTGAAACTCCCAATGACTCCATTGGCTGGAGAGAGGGACGTACTCACAGTTTTTGGTCTGCACGGGCGATCCATGTTCCTCGTTTGAGTCTGAGGCTTGCATGAGCAATGCAGGCTTCTGACCCTTTTCCTCAAAATGAGTTCGGCCCCCTTGGACAGTACTGTCAGTGTTTGGATCAATAACCAGAGCAGATTGGACAACCGCCCAGCAGATAGCCTAACTGTTAGAGCACTACGGCAATGGAACCAATGACCTCAACAGATCGTAGTAGTGGTGTTGGTGGTGGTGGTAGTGATGGTGGTGAGTGCTCCAACACTGGAGGCATTCAATGGGGAGGCAGAGGACAACCACCTGGCAGATAGCCTTTGATTTGTATTCCTGCCTCGAGTACGGGTTTGGATTTGATGGCCTTACAGGACCTTTCCAACTTCATTATCCTATGGTTCACTGCCCCTGTGAAATCAGGCACGCCAGCTGCTCCTGAGTCCAACCACACCTGGACAGCCAGATTTGGGAAATCATCATTTGTCCACCTCTCTGTTACACAATAACCCCGTATTTTTGTTTTAAAAGATCCAGCACGTATCCTGATAGCAATGTAGCCAGGGTGAGAGGGGAATAATTAAGATACATCTGCCGTTGTACTAAATCTGCAGTCCTTATGATAGGCTCAAGTGTGGGTTGCCTCTGTGTTCAGGCCAGTGTGATCCACCACTTCCCTGTTCCGTCGGTGCTAGGAAACATACAGGCTGATGCTGTGTGTGTGTGTGTGTGTGTGTGTGTGTGTGTGGCATGGAGTCCTGGCTGTTGGCCTGTCGCAACCTCCTCGTGCAACAGGGCCCCGTATGTCACATTCAGTTTTTTCTTAAGAGGAAGAAGAGAAGGCTGACATGACAGATCAGCAGGGCGCGCACGCTGCCGCAAGCCACCGTTTGTCACAAGAGCAATCTTTGTGCTGAATTTCGTAAGAAGAGCACACCAACGGCTGGCAGGGAAGGGCGAGCGGGGGGGAGGGGTTCGTGGCCTTGAAAACCCAAGTCCTTGGGCTGACGTGGATAGAGGACTCCAGGCGGCGAGCGCTTGAGCGACCACCACCCAAGCAGCATGGTGGCTTCCATCTTGATTGCTTTCACGGAGCATGAGACTGGCTTCTATGTTGTGGTGGTTCGGGGGGCGGGGCCAAACCTCGTGTGCAAATCACAGCACTGTCTCTTTTTGCACTGCCGCCGCTGTCGCTGCTGCGCTGCTGCCATTCGTTTCGGTGGTGCTTGCGCAGGGTCCCCGAGCTGTCATGCATGGTGCATCGTCTACACCCTTGGAACACACACTTGACTTCTGCTAGCCTTCCGGCGGAATGATTGCATGAGTAAACGGGGCATGTTTAGCCAGAAATGGATATGCACTCTTTAATGATGATGATTTGTCCAATTCCAAACCATTTCGATGTTCTTAGCTTTGGGGTCCCCCTCCCCCTCCCTCTCCCCCCTTTTTTTAAACGGGGGAAGAGTTAAATAATATGGCCAGAGAAGGTTGAATGCCAGCATCTTAAGATCCTCTGGGGACAATTAATATTAGTGTTGAAATGACTGTATATGAGAATGTACTGTGTTATGTGAACGGTGGTGGGGGATATACAGAAACATTTTTTAATGTTTCCAGTTAGACATTCTAAGCATCCAGTGTTTGCTGCTTCTTTATTTTTCCTTTCTTTTTTTCTTTTTAATTTTTGTTTCTTTTTTGTTTTGCTAGGTTCTTCTCACCCCTGTATTATTATAAAAAAGAAAAAAGAAAAAAAAGAAATGGTCTTAAAAACCAACTTAGCTTGTCTTCCTCTAGCTGATGCATTAGTCCAAATGTAGCTTCATTTATGAAAGGGATTTTTTCCCCCATTACAGTTTAGCATGAGATCTTCCCCTAGGCTAAAACGGGCAAGTCCCCCACACTGGAGTTTGTATACAGCTTGCCTTCCAGTGGCACCGTGATGTCGTTGAATGGATCCCCCGCACGCCTGCGTCGAGAGATCCTGAGCAATTTTTAGTTTACCGGGCAATGTCAACACCCCTCTCTGCATTCATTAAAATTAAGCACCTTCCCCCTTACCCCATCGGTAAACATAAATTCAATCGGCAGCTAGGGCATGTCCTAGTCAGCAAGCAGTATTGTGAATTTTATCTTCTCTTGCAGAAATCAATTCGTCTTCGTTGCAACAGATGAAATTTCTTGTAACACCTCTGCAGGTAACAATCATTGATACTTCTTGATGCATCCATCCGAATCTCAATATCCTTTTACACATGCTGCAGTTAATCACTAGAGAGAGCCTAGTAAAGCCCATAAGATAAATCTTGGGAATAGCTTCACTCGGCTGTAGCTCAAAGCCTCTCGGCTTTGGTGCAGGGAGTATGTTGGTTGATTCTGCTGATGCAGGTGTTTTTGTTTCACAGTTACATGATGGAGGAAAGTAGCTGCTGTTTTCTGTAAAGTAAGAACAAAGGAAGGAAGGAAGGAAGGAAGGAAGGAAGGAAGGAAGGAGGGAAGGAAGGAAGGAAGGAGCTGATACAGGACAGAAGGAAGGAAGGAAAGGAAGGAAGGAAGGAGCTGAAACAGGGCAGGAGGAAGGGAGGAAGGAGGGGCTGATACAGGACAGGAGGAAGGAAGGAAGGAGCTGATACAGGACAGGATGAAGAAAGGAAGGAAGGAGGGAAGGAAGGAGGGAAGGAAGGAGCTGATACAGGAAAGGGGGAAGGAAGGAAGGAGGGAAGGAAGGAGCTGATACAGGACAGGAGGAAGGAAGGAGGGAGGGAAGGAAGGAAAGAATGAAATAATTAAAGGTATAATATTAGAGAGCAATACAAAAGATATTAGCCTAGTTGAAACTAACAGTAGTTCATTGGTGTGGATAACACCATCATATCAAGCAAGTTAGTAGCAATTGCTTCTGCCATTGTTCCAAATGGGTATAAAGAATTAGGATCAATTTAAGATGACATATTTCCTGCATATGCCCTTGCCTGCCTGTCAAGTCATCTAATTATCTAGGCACATTTGTGAAGCAATGGAGAATGGTGGGGTTATGGTAGTGTACTGACGGCATTGTAATGCTTCTCAGCTGATCAGTTTAAAGGAAGTAGCTGTACCATGTTGTTGCTTCCTTGAATGGCAGACTTTGAGGAAATGGAAAGGTTACAGTAAACTCTATGAGTTTACTGCCAAGTTTTGTGGCAAAAGTTATTTTCAGGGACAGTGTACTATCTTTCTGATTCATAAGCAACATTTATCACAGGGTCAAACTAGACATTTACTTATTTATTAACAATATTTCTATCCCGCCTTTGTCCCTCAAAGGATCCAAGGTGGCTTGCTCATTATGTTTCTAGAAGAGGTGCTCCCTCAAGTGACATGAGTCTGTTTCTCATAGCACACGATTATCTTCACCTATGAATCTTGTATTTACTATGCATTGGGTCATAAGTGGTCACCGAGAGGCAAATTTGGGCTTAATGTGCAAATCTGATTTCAGAAGAAATCCCATGGGGGTTGGGGTGGGGTTGGAAATGAGTTAATTGCAGACAATGCATCTTACTTTTTAATGTCTAATTTGACCTTCGGATTGGTTCACAGAAAGCATCTCAAACCACAGATAAAGCCTTTCATTTTCTCTTGCCTTGAGCAAACATTTGCCTTGCAGTTTAACACTATAGTTTTATTCATGTCTACCGTTGGAAGTAAGTTCTATTGCATTTAACGGGTCTGACTCCAAGTGTGTATAGAACCAAAACCTAACCCAGGTATGAGCTTTCTCCCACACAGACTTTCCAGGGAGGTGGGGTGGTGCAAATAATTTTTTTAAGAATCCGTAGCAGAGCAATCGTATTCATGTTTGAAGTATGTTCTCATTGTCACTTAAATTTCTAGCTTACTCCTTCAACTGTTACTGGGTATCTGTTCAGGGGGTATGGTCTGAACTTGTCCGATGCAATTTGTAAATAATTGCTGGATATGTTTCACTGTTTTCTCAGGGATTCTGGAACCAGACAGGGCAAACGGCTCAAAAGTAGAGTTTAACATCTGCCATGGTCCAAGTTAGTATTATCTAAGTAGACTACAGGAGTAAAAATTTTAAAAGAAGAACAATTCCAAGTCATTGATCCATGGAGATCAGAACTTCATTTTCTGATTAGTGAATGCGTTTTCCAGCATTTAGCCTGGCATTGACAGTGACTACCCCAAATGCTTCATCCTATCTGCAAAGGAGGGTACTTTGCCTTTGACTGCCCCCTTGGTTTGGACTGAAACCCAGAGCGGATTAAAATGAATAATTTTTGGTGCTTCCCAGGGCCACCTTTTCCTGCAAGCATTGCAAGAGATGTTCACCCCTTCCCAGCTTTGTCCCTGTAGGCAGCCCTCCCCCTTACACAGTCGAGACAGAGCCCCCAGCTTACCTACCCCATCTCCTCAACTAATGTGTCACAATAAATTCAGCAAGCCCTTCTGTTGGTGTTTTCAAATATCTTCTTATCACAGCAGTAAAGGGAGTGTATGGCTTATATGGGAATTCACTCAGATTCTTCCAGGCACTGCATGCTAGCTCTTAAGGGTAAGTGGTACAACTGGGCAGCGAGGTGTGTGTGTGTTCCGATGGTTCCAGTCAACACTTGGATTATCCTTTCTCCCTGCCTAGATGCAATTTGATTAATCCTCCTCTCCCGCCTCGCGAGAAACACTGGCAAACCTTCCTGGCATTGTTGCCATTATCTCGTTGACAGCTTGCCTTTCTTGCGCTCCCAGTTCTAGGTCAGTTCACATGGCTAGTCAAACGTGACAACTTGACGAGATTAAGGCGAGCTGGGGTTCTGCAATTTGTAAATAGAGGGTGGTTATACTCCTATCTTCTGTTGATACCAGAGCGGTGCAAAAAACAAGCCCATAGGTATAGATTTAAATACAGGTACAGGTACAGGTACTGGTTAGGGTATATAGAGAGTAGTACATGAATATGAATAATTCCAAGATTATATAGTTCTCTGGCTATATGGCAAAGGGAAAGTTAAGTTCCAAGCATGGTTTCATCAGAGAGAGCAGATTTCATCAGAGGTAGGTGATATGTTAGGTGTGTGTGGATGCAGGCACTACGAATAAGGCCAGAAAGTTTGTGAGTACAGGTGGGCACACACCACAACTTGGGTGGTTCACGTTGATCCGTCGAATGACCAAAGAGGTGTTTGATGGGAGGCAGAGGTTGGGTTTCCCTGCTCTGACTCCTCTGGGCACTGAGTCGTCACCAGCCAACGGAGGCAAGGCATTGAGCCCCTGTTCGGACACTCGACGGGCCAAGGAGAGCGAGATTGCGACCCATCAAGCAAAATATGGGCGCATAAGTCATCATCTGCGTATATCCTCCACCAGTGAGTTCGTTCATACAGGTGCCTGTACGTGATCCTCGTCACCTATCTGGACTCATTTGGGTGCCTAGCATGGCTCTGAACTGTCTTGTGGCACAGTGATTAAATGCCTGTCCTGCAGGTAAAAGTGTGCTCACAACCTGGGGTTCAATCCCAGGTAGCAGGCTCATGGTTGACTCAGCCTTCGAACTTTCCGAGGTCGGTAAAATGAGTACCCAGCTTGCTTGGGAGCGGGGGCAATGTGTAGCCTGCATACTATAATTAAAACTGTAGTATGGGGCAGTATATTAGCGGAACACTTTGCTTTTTGCTTTGCTTGGGTATCCTATATGGTTCAGAACTGATGGGTGACCTATATGGTTCCGAATTGGTTTGGGTGCCTAAAATTATTCAGAACTGATGGGTATCCTAATTGGTTTTTGAATTAGGTAAAGGCAAAGGTTCCCTGGGCACATATGAGCTAGTTGTGTCTTACTCTGGGGGCAGTGCTTGTCTCTGTTTTTAAGCCAAAGAGCCAGTGTTGTGCAAGTCCATGGCCAGGTGGCCGGCATGGCTGAACGCGCAGAACTGAATTAGACTGGGTGCCTAATCTATTTCTGAACTGTCTTGGGTGACTAATATGGTTCGGAACAGGTTGGAGTGGCCTAAAAAGCACAACCTCTTATAGGAAACCCTGCAATAGCTCTCAAGGGCAGTGGTGCCCACACTTGAGTACGCCGTAGGTACTTAAGACTACAACTCTCAGAAGCGTTCACCACTGACTGTGCCAGCTAGGATTTCTGGGAGCTGTATTCCGAGATCATCTGGGGATCTAGTGTTGGGAATCCACTGCGCTATAGTATCAGAGATAATGCATTATCTCTTATCCATTTGAGAATAAGCCATGTTCTCAGACATCAGTGGCCAGTTAATTGGCACCCAGTGTTTTCTGTTTTTCTCCTCTTGGACAGGTAGAGGGGGATAATTGAGGTTTATTAAGGCCCTGTGGACAGGAATATGATTTGACAAACTGCTTGTAATGAGTCTAGATGGAGATGGGAAGCTAATATTTACCGTATTCTTCTCCCTATAAGACGCACCGGGCCAATAAGTTTTGAGAGGAGAAATACAAGAAAAATGTTTAGCCTAAGGTTTTATGGCGGGGGAAGGAGAGGCTTGCAAATGAGGTAATTGGAGCTGTGGAATCGAAGCTGTAGAAAAGGGAGGCTTGCAAACGAGGTAATTATTGGAGCTGTGGAATCCAAGCTGCAAAAGGGGAGGCTTGCAAACGAGGTAATTAGAGCTGTGGGATCCAGGCTGCAGAAGGGGAGGGCAGAGGCTTCGTGGAGACCTCTTTGCAATCAAGATGATTTTTGACTGGGGAATCTTGGCTGCATAGGGGAACAGGTCGGGAGAGGCTCCCTGGAGGAAGCCTCTTTGCAAACCGGGTGTTTGGAACTGTGGAATCCCGGCTGCAGCATGAGATGGGAGGGGCTCTGTACAGGTGTCTTATGTCTAAATGAAAATCTGTGATATATATATGTTGCAGGACTGCTGTACTTGCTCTAAAAGACATTTCCCCTTCTTTTGAGGATGGGAAAAGTGCATCTTATAGGGCAAAAAAGATGGTAACTCTTCAAATGTTGTCTGGAAGTCGAGTCATGGCAACTGGGCTTCTTTTCTTGTGGGGTCAAAGCATTTCGCTATCCCTCTTCAAATGTTGCTGATTTGAAATTCCCAGCATCCAAATGACACTGGCATTTCTGAGCTAGGAGCTGTTTGGAATTGATCGCATATAAAAGGGACAACACATTGACCATTTCTGCAACCTACTTTTGAGGCCTCTTAGGTCCATATTTCAGGCAAATGGGACTGGTTCAGAAGAGAAGCTCAGCTCCGTAAAATTATTCCTACCATGTGTGTGTGTGTGTGTGTGTGTGTGTTGTTTTCCTTCTTGCTTCTGTCCTGTTCCCCGGTCTCCCTGACAGCAGCAGGGGAGCCCACGTGCACAGATGAATGCTTTTTTTTTTTTTACTGTCCAGAGATGAATCACGTGAAGAGTAACAATTCAAATCTCTTGTCGAAAAGAACGACGGTGACAACAATAGACACCCGGCCGACAGCCAGTTGACAAAGCTAGTTGACAAATCCTGGTTTCCTGGCTCCCAAAGCTAACAACGCCGCCTCTTCTGTCGTTCCTTTGAGAACGGCATCCGCATCCACGGAGCTAACCTTTTGCGCTTCTCAATTTTCATGTCGTGTAAAGGCGTGTTTTAAAATTAGCATTTAAAAAGACGGGAGCCGGCACGCTTTCGGTTTAAGCTGACACCGTTCCTTTTCCCGCTGTGGAAATGAAATTTATTAATCATAATAAAACCATCATATTCTGAAGGTAGAGGTCACCCTGAGGAGGGGTTGGGGGGATGGGGGGAGATATAGTCTATTCATCGCCTGGAAAAAGAAAGGATGCATATGCTGAGATAATCTGTATGTGTTGGCCCTTCCGAGGCGTCTTCCTTCCTCAGCCGACATCTCTTCAGGAATTCTGGCCCTCGGCTCTAGAACAGGGGCTGCGATCTCTTGAACAGCTTGTTCTGGCCAATCAGTTCAGCCGGCTGGGAGTCACCAACAGCTAGCTAGTCCTTTGTCTGCCAGCTCAATGCATGGAGGGAATTTATTGGCCACCCAACATTGGGCAAGATCTTGAGGTTTCATACACCTGGCATGTGAACCTGAGAAGAGCTTCCTCCGTCACATCCGTGTAAGAGATGCTTTCTACCCGGTGCCTCCCCAGCTTTAACTGAAGGCTTCTTAGGTAGGATAGGTCACCACCTCTTCTGTTGGCACCAATGAGTGAAGGTGGTTTGACTTAAGACAAGGCACTTCCCCACGTTCTCCGTTGCAAGCCAGAAAGAAGGGAGGGTTGGCACAGATTGGATGGCCATGATGGTTGATGGCTGAAGGCTCCGGAGTAATTTTATCCTCTATTCCGAAGCAGACCCCTTTCCAGTTGGTCACAACTCATACTTTTTATCTATCTATCTATCTATCTATCTATCTATCTATCTATCTATCTATTCCTTCCTTCCTTCCTTCCTTCCTTCTCTCTCTCTCTCTCTCTCTCTCTCTCTCTCTCGCTCTCTCAACCCATTGATTCAAACTGCACTACCCAGGCGGTTTACAAAATAGAAAGTAAAAAATACAAAGTAAAAGCATTTGTTTCCACATCTTGAGCATCACATTATTGCATGGCAAATTAAAGCAATTATCCTATAGTTTCTGCACACCTTGGCATCTCCTTTCCTAGGGACTGGAATGTCCATTGAACATTTCCAATCTGTAGGCCATTGTTTTATTTTCAACATTTGTTGGCATATATTTGTTAGGATTTTGACTGATTCTTTCTCTGTGTCTTGAAACAGTCCTATTGTATATCATTTACTCTGGTGATTTCTTTCTTTCTAGTCCCTTCAGAGCAGCTGTCACTTCACTTTCTAGAAAGCAGAGCTCCTTGCATAGGTTCAGATTAAAAATTGCCTTCTGCCCCTTACCCTGGAGTGGGGAGGTGGAGGAGACTGGGAACAATGTTGCATGGGATCTCACAAAGGGGGATCAGGATAATATGCCCTAAACCGTATTGGGGATACACAAAGACCTAAGCGTAAATATGAAAGTTGTGGTGCATTACTGCTAATTAATGCAACGAGTCATCTCTTCTTGCCCTCAGACTCTTGGCTATGAGTCAGTCTTGGCATACAACATGGGTGGCTGGGGGTTGTTAATTTGCACTAATTTTGTCACTGTGTTTTGCACAATCACACTTCTTCGGTTGTGAATCCCCGAGAGGGTGATGACCTCTGCATTTTTGCACAGAGATTCAGGCAGAGAAACACAATCTTCATTGGAGTTTCGCCGTGTGCTGGCCCTCTTACACGCACTGACAAAAACACACCTAGACACCCTCATAAGGATGACCAACTACAGTTCTCTTTTCAGTCCTCTGTTTAGTTTGTGTCACTCTTGGATCACTTTTGACGTGTCTTTTTATGTGCCTGCAATTACTTTTAGAGTCCACCACCCCCCTGTGCATGTGGGCATATGCCGTGTTAATCAGTGACTCAAGTGGAATAATCTATGAAAATTCATTGGGTCAATGAAAGTAATGGCTTTTTATTTTATTTTTTTACTGGAATGCTTCTTTCTCTCCTCTCCTGTGCCTTCATTTGCTTATTCCTGTGAATTTTGTATCCCACCTCATATCCGCAGCTTATATCCCTGGAAATCAAAGCAATGGTCAATAAAAGAGACAAACGCAAGCAGATAAAAAGCTAGCTTTGAGAGAGAGAGAGAGAGAGAGAGAGGGAGAGAGAGAGAGAGGAAAAACCAACGAGGAAGCACACTGTGACATCATCCTTCCTGCTTCGTGCGGCTGGCCAATCAGAGAGGGAGGTGGGATGATGCCCATCCCTGCACAGCTCCTGATTGGCCAGCGTCACAGATTTAGCACAGATGACATCGCAGCATGCTTCCTTGTTGGATTTTAACCCTGCACGAGGCAGAGAAAGGCAAAGCAATTGGATCTGCATGTATCAGCCGATTCCGAGGACCACCTGGGCCTGCATGGTTTGTTTCGTAACCTACTGGTTCCAAAACGAAATGCCCATCCCTAATCTGGAATACTTCAGCTTTTCCATTTCTTTACCTGCCATACTGTATACCTTTTAAAATTTATTTTGGCTTTTCAGTCAGGAGGGCAGATCTCATCTAGCAAGCTCAATTTTGACACCGGAAAGACTTGTTTTGCCCGAAAGGGTGTGCTTGTGAATAACTTTAACTCTAAGGCATCTTTGAGTTAGGATTGGCAGTTAGTGTATGTTACCCTAGGTGAGCACCTTCCACCATGTTCCTTCCATCCTTATTCTGTGGCCGCCATTTTCTAATACCTTATTTGGTTGGTGGGTGGGTTGGTTTGCCTATTTCCCCACCTTGAAACCACTCTGGCTGCTTCTTGGTGTTTAATCATCTGTCTGTTTTTTGAGTGTTGTCAAATCCCTTCGATTGCATTCTGCCAAAGCACTCAGCTCCTTCCTCAGCTGAAATTTCCACATACATCCTGAAAAGCAGAAATCATTCCGGAAGCTGTCCTTCACTCTTATACCCCCCCCAACCCTTCCTCTTGTGGCAATTGTTGTGCCATGGTCTTTTTGGCAATGGCCTCCCAAAGAGGACGGGTTCCTTGGAATGAAATAAAGGCGCTCTGTCATTTCAATGCTTCCTGACCCTCATTCTACAGCCACAATTGCTTGTCTTGCCAATGGGTAATCTCACCGCGCTAATGATGCATTTCCATTCCTGCGCCTGCCTTTTTTCATTTCTAGACCGAATACATCTTCCGAGGGCACGCATCGCTTCTGTAACATGCCGACTCTGTTCCTTCCCCATTGAATTGACTCAAGGGGGATCCGTTGTCGCATTCACTCTGCAATGCTTTTGGGTTGTTGCATTGGGTTTCCTTCATTAACCCTCAATTCGGCTCTCTTTTCTTTTCTTTTTTTAGTTACGGACGACTTTATGCTGCAGAACCCTACCACCACACATTTGCTCCAACAGCCACCTACGGCGTTGGTACCATGGTAAGTGCCCACTTTCCCTCTCTGCCTCTTCCTGCATTTCGGTCTCCTCTGCTCTCCCCGCACCCTCTTCACGCCCCGCCTCTCCTCTTCTCCTCCGTTCTTACCATGGTTGACATCTTCTCACTTTTCCTTAATTGAATTTGTCTCTTACGCTAACGGCAGCTAAAATGCCACATTAATCCTTCCCAGTAAACTTGATAAATGTCTTAATTTCTTGGCAATGTAGTGCATGTAAGTTATTATATTTTTAATTTTGCAAGTATCACCTAGCCGAGCACTTACCTTAATGGAATAATTAGTCATTTTGATAATTAAATCCATCACAAACGGAATGCCTTCACAGCGGCGTCAATTTGCTTCTTTTACAATTTTGTTGCCTCGAATTTACATAGCCCCAAGGTTCAAGTCACACCAGTGCTTATAATAGAGAGCTGAAACCAAGATTCTCAGGTTTATATAATCCATCAGCCCCAAAAAACTGTAATTTTCTTCCCTTATTCTAACCAATATTTAAAATTATTGGCATCCAAAAAGAGAATACTGGCGGTTCCTTTCAGGTCCTACATTTCAGGTCCCTAGAAATGGGGTTTTATACTGGAAACAAACATGTATTCATCAAAGTCTCGCAGGGAAATTGTACTGGATGCTTTTGGCCTTTTCATTATGAGAAAAACAGCCCTCCAGGAGACAGACACAGAGCCACATTCATCTTGTAATCAAGATAATGAGTGCAATCAAGCAAAAGTTAAGTCGCAACTAAGTTCCGGGAAAAACAATGGGATGTAATTTAGGTGCAACCAACTCCAAGTCAATTCCCGTGGAAAAAAAAAACTGAGTTACAGGCAAGCTTTATGTCTGCTCAGATTATTGCTGTGTTCATAGCACATTCTAAACTATGGAGTCAATTCAAGAAGGCTGAATCTATCACTGGTTAGATTCAGCATTCAGTGGATGAAATTTGTTGGTTCCCTTGGGTCTGCCTAGGCTAAAATTAATGGTGTGGGGGGGCACACTCGGAGTTATTTAATCCTAAATCAGAAACACACACACACACACACACACACCTACCTTCAAAGTCCTGTCCTGTATTTTTGTGCAGGACAGTTATTTTGATTTTCCTGTGTGTGTGTGTGTACAGATCAGCTTGATTTACTTCACTGCTGTTGCTTATTTTAAAAAAAAATCACGGCGGTTGCAAGTTCCCCAGAAGTCACACGTGGAACAAAATTAAAAACATTTAAAGCAGGCATGCCCAAACTTAGGCCCTCCAGATGTTTTGGACCGCAACTCCCACAGTCCTTTGCTATTTGCAATCTAAGCTTGGAATTCTGGGAGTTGTGGTCCAAAACATCTGGAGTGCTAAAGGTTCGCCAGCTATGGTATGCTATAGAGAGAGTTTGCTATATCCACATTTTTTGGCATCTACAGAGAGCTTAAAAACTGCAGATACCACAGTCCAAAACAGTGTGTATGTGTATGTGTTAATGGCCATCGACCATAATAATCTACCTAACTATCTGTCCGTCCGTCTGCCTGTCTCTCTGTCTATTACACCCTTCCGTCCTTATCTCTCTCTCTCTGTCTGTCTGCCCCCCCCCCCCCCCCCCCTCCTCGTCCATCTGTCAACACAATTATTATTATTATTATTATTATTATTATTATTATTATTA